>OX104026.1:4667189-5387164 GCA_944470205.2 Schistosoma margrebowiei
TTAATCACAATGTTTGACGTTTCAAAAAGACTTCATCGACTTTTTAATCCTAAGATGCCACCCAAAAGAACTGAACAAATATTGTTGTGCTTATGTTATCAACATTTACGTGACTTTGAACTGCATCTCATTTACACTATCTGTTTCCGTTGCTGAGTTTACTGACTTTGCTATTGTCCCACCCAATAGTCCTCCTACAATTGCATCTAGTGATTTTAATTCCTATGATTATAGCTTCTTTCTCCAGGTCATCGGAAATTAATCGATTTCTTTACATATTCTGATATATTCCATCATTTTGATTTTTTCAATGATGATGTGGAAATAAATGTGATTCATAAAAATACTCTCTTGCCAGATGATAATCAACGTATTAGTCGTGTTCTGCTCAGGTTATGCTGTGGGCTTAGGAAAAGTACACTTTTATATCAGACAAATAATGTTATATATTGGATTTACTCATAAGAAAACATCCCATACCTGAAAAATATGTTTCTAGTGACAGAATAGGATTTATTCACAAATATAACGATCGAAAAAAACTGTTAGTGTTATCAAATGTTGACTTCATCTCCGCTTCGATGTTCACCGATCCAGTGAATTGATTTTCTCAGGATTTAACCAAATTACGTCAGCACAAATAAAAGATCCAGAAATGAAAAAAAACACTTCACAAGTAAAAAGCTGTCAAATTTTTAGAGCCATGTAGTCTTATAATCCAAGAAAATAAATGTCTCGACTTTATGTATGCTTAAGAACTCTTATTTTGAAGAAATTCTTCAGATATGTATAAACCATTTAAAGGGCCTGTAAGTAAGGACGAATGATTGACAACATCAAGCTGAAGTGTTTTTTTGGATTGAACAATTCTTTTATGTGTTAAACACTCTAAATCGCTAATCTTGTATTTTTACATCTGGGAAAAGTCATTTATTAAGTTTTGCCGCAACTGATGATTAAAAATGTCACAATTTGTTTAACTTATCGCACTGTTCAGAACTAAACAAAATTTTAGACCTTAAAAATATCATTTGTATCATTTGTGTACGCCATATGTCTTTAGCACTGCTTGGCAATTTCTTTTATAATTTTTAAATTCCCGTGTGTCGCTTATCCATCACTGTTCTCTATTTTCCCTCCCTGGGAGTTTATGAAAAGATCTCGCTGTGCTAAGAGAAGTGATGCAGACAATTATCGAGGTTAAACTTTTTAATGCCTTTGTGATTATGGTTGCGAATAGACATTTGAAATTCATTAGTCTGCATCCAAATTTTGTCTTATCAGACGTTACTTATTCTTTTCATCTTTATTATTCAACTGTATATTTTAAGAGAAAATAAGATCAGATATGCAAGAATCTATCTGTGTGAACAAAAGTATAAGAGCTCTTTAATACCGTATGTGGTGCATCTACTATATAATAGGCAGGCTGTGATCAAGCTCCTCATATTCTAGAACCGTCACTAATTCACGGTTGTGTGACTCACTATTTTATTACAAATACTTCATTTAGTTCTGAATTTACTCACTTTACGTATTAATGTTTTTACGTGCATCTTATATGGCGTATAAAAAGAGTAAGAGAAACTCGTTGAAATATTATATGCTGATAATTCTATATCGTAATAAACACTTCCTACTGAATAAAGCCATTTTAGTTATCATAAAAAATAACCGAAAGTTTCATAAACATCACTGACTTCAATATTATTATCGTTTCATCACATAAATGCAACATGCAAAAACCCATTCAAGTGGTATCGTAACACATAAATTTTAGAAATATTCCATGGATCACGAGCTCATAAGGGTTTTGTCTAATTACCTCAAAGGTCTTTGTCCTAGAATATTATCATAAACTAGAAAGCATTAAGATAACTACTGATTTTTAAAGCAAAGTGATCAAGAAAAAATGAAACAATTTCTTACGACTGTAGTTTATCTCTGCGTGACTTGCACATGAATACAACGCACGTTATTTTTGAATACACAACGTTTCTACCACTATCAGATGTTCTTAATACAATCCACTGGGTTAAAGTGCTTGTTTGCTGATTAGAATCACATGTTTAAAGTGACTTTAGTTTTATTAACCTCTGTCTACTAGAAACATTTTGGGTTCCAAGGTGTATTTTAAAGAACAATACTTTTGCATTTCTCTTAAAAAGATTTAATTCAAAAGTCAAACATGTGACAAATGAAATGAGACGTCGCGCCGCTCACTGAAAAAGAAAAATTTATACTTGATATATCTAGGGATTTTAACTGGATACGTTTTCATTAGTCACTCGCAAGCACATTCTGAAATAAATATTCTACCACGGTT
Organism: Schistosoma margrebowiei; assembly: GCA_944470205.2. NCBI lineage: Eukaryota > Metazoa > Platyhelminthes > Trematoda > Strigeidida > Schistosomatidae > Schistosoma > Schistosoma margrebowiei. The sequence continues at coordinate 4,669,516 of OX104026.1, forward strand.
TAAGATATAAAGTCACAAGTATAAAAGCTAGTGAATAAAAACTAAACCAACATTTTCTCCATGTTACAATAAACTACGTGCTGTCACCTAGATTTGGCTGGTGTGTATTTTAATGTGGTTTTAAAATCAACAAATTTTGTCTCCAAATATTTTGATGAAGCTGATGACTTAACTACATGAAAAAATATATATTTTAAAAATGACTTTATATTCGCACACACTAACTTATAGGCGACCGTTTAACTTGAATGTTTATAATATCTGGCGAGTGTCACTTTTTATCATAGTTACTAAACTAGGCAATAATGCTTTTACGTTTAAATCGCTTCTCCTTGAGGTCATTCAGTAAATCATTCAAAGAGTTTTTGATTGATTAGAGTAGAAATATAAATAATTATACTTATTACTTCAGTAACTGAACTGATAGATAACGTGTGTATCATCGGTGACTACTACATCAGGCTACGTTGCATTTGATAAGATTTTGACTGTTACGTTTTTAGCACAAGAAGTTAGATCGGTCAGTGGGTAAGAAGCACTGTTTATTTTGTCTATAAGAGGCTATAAAAGATTGGCTTATTCATTAAACTTTACGATGGAGTGTTTGTTAGAAGAAATGAAACTCTTGTTAGCCATTGTCTTCCAAAACAATTGGAATACATGAGGCAAACCTTACTATTATCAACACTATTTTCTAAGACACCTTGTTGATAATTGTCTCTACGCTAGTACGCCTAAAAATATGCCATTTCAGTATCTGGTCTCCCAGACATTACTTGTTGTGATAATTAATTATTGATTCAACTTCTTGAAATAATTGATGAGCTCGTGTAATAATGAAATATCATCGAAAATTCAACATGTTTTATCAAAGAATGCTACTGCTTTTATAACTTCCTGCTTCAAAATAGGTTGAGAAATTAGGAGAAAATGTAAATAAATAACACTGTGATATTAAAGACTGGGGACATAGTTCAAAAACGTTGCAAGATGTTGAATATCTATCAAGACAAGATAGGTTATATGTGCGAAAACAGTAATGACCACCTTTTCATGAAAAATGTTAGTTCATTCAGCAATTTATCACATGTTCCGAATTTCTAAAATGCTTAGCTACCTAATCTAAAAACCATTTGATACCATCTCAGTTTGTCTGTCAGAGTACTTAGCGATACAAATTGAATGGATCTCTACCAAGTAAACATTTAAAAACCGTTATACAACAAAGGCTAAAGACACAAATAATTATATTGTTTCAGTATATTTGACAAAAGATTAAGGTCAGACTTATAATTGGCAGAACAAAAGAGTAATTCACTTGGCAGTCTAAAAACTTTTAGTTTCAAGACATCATCTGCCTTGAATATGAAAAACATTTTTTCGTAGGTTTTGTTTATCTAACGTAAGTTCACAAAATATATCAAGTCGAAGAAATGATAACAATTAGTACTGCAAATACTTGTCATTTGCACATGAAAGCCTATGGTGTAAAAAAGCTTATTTCAGACAACTCCAAACAATAGTAGGGGGGGGCAAAAATGCTCTTAAACCGCACATAGAAACAACGTTCATTGTGAGATAAAAGAGACCATTGTTACAATTATTATATCTTTTATCTAAAGCTAATGACCTGTTTTTTAATCAACCTCATCCAAAAACTTTAAATAAATTTGGTAAATAAGAGCAATAGAAGCTATGTTCTGGAGAATATTTCAGCGTTTGTACATGAATATAGGTGCCTACCACTTCTATACTCCGAAGAAAAACTCCAATTTCAGAGATCATCAATAAAGTAACTGTGCAGTGTTGTGTCATCCTCAAATTATCAAGAATACATAAATTGACTTCAAATTGATTGTTTTGACCAGTGAAAGGCCTCTGGAGTGTTAAGTTAGTTCGTTCAGATGTGGCTAGATCTTCAGACAAAAGTAAATCATTTACCAACACGAAATAAATTGATGGAGCTTAAAGTTGTATATCACAAGACTCAATATGAGAATTAAAGAACCTCATGTCTGTTTTAAAGTCAAATATAAAGATAATAAATTATTAAGATCAATCTTACGTCACGTATACATATTAACTATTCGAATGCACGCCATTATGATTATGTAAACAATAGAACTAAATGCTCTTCAGTAGCCCTTCAGTATTCAATATCTTTGTTGCGAGCTTGTATTAACCGAGTGATTTCCTTATGCTCACTTCCCGTTGTTTCGGTATGGTGTCAAGTATTTAGTAATGTCCAATGAGTGAAAGTCCAGCCACTCGACTGCACTGATTATAGGCAATTTGGTAGTCTTGTAAGTGCGTTTGCCTCAGTGCAGTAAGTTTTTTCTATAACAACAGCTATCATACAACAAAGCAAAATACGTGCCAGTTCAATGTGAGAATAACAAAGTAATTATTTTAATGCCAATAGAAGACGATTGTTGAAAGAATAAGACATAAGTTAAATAATAGGTAATGTGTTAGAAGCCGGAAATGAATGAATAAGAGGAAAGGACGGTGATAACAAGAAACATGATACTGGTTGGTAATATGTGGTATCGATAGTCATAGTGATTTATGAGCCATGAATTAGACACAGCTGATCTAGGAAGAAGATTGTAATCTATGGGTAAGCATGTGTCCGTCAACTTTCCACTGATGAGGCTTCAGTCACTTCTGCTGAGATAGCATCCCGAATCAGGCGAATCTTAATGGAAGAAGCGAAAGCGTATCTAGGTGTCTGCTCTTTGATGTGAAGTCTTCCAAGAGTTGTACGAGTTGTGTAGTGATGATATTCTGGTATAATACACGTGTTTGGGTGACTTGGAATACTTAATATGTTGTATGCAATTATCAGATCATTTCTTATTCTCCTGCAGCTCAGCAATAATAATCCCAGGTGCTTTGGACTGTCCTCTTGGGGTTTATGTTTTAGTTCTATCATCCACTTGATTCCACGACTATTTACTTGGTTCAAGAGATTATATCTCTTTTCAATATATATATATAATCCCAAAAAGGGACGGACTCACAGGTTACGATTTGGTGTACCAGATCACATCAGGCTCACCAATGCAGATGACACAGTTATTCAGAGATTGACAACGCTTTAAGCAGTAACACCTAACATGAAGCGTAACCACCAAGTGAAATCAAAAGACAGAAGCTAGGAAGCTTGGAGATATATTTGATATACTATCAACATATCGAGAATCGTCTGATTTAATCTGGCTAGCGATTGCAGAAGTTGTTGAGCACGGTGTTTCCACTTGTAATCTGGTGCGGAAGTATGGCCGAGCGCCTTCAGCTAGGGTGAGTACATTAAAACATGTTGTCAACATCCAATGTCGAAAACGTACAGATCTATTTATTTTGTGGATTTATTTACAGCTACAGTGGATATGCTCTTCGTAGTTTCAAGTCCGGGATTACAGTGGATTGTGGTGGGATCCCGTGAAAATTATGAGTGCAGAGTGTTCAGGGTATGACATTTCGGCAGAATAATTTATAACCCACTACCTACTAACCACTTTTTATTACATTAAAGTCTTATTAAAATTCAAATGAATTCTCTTCTTTTTTTTGACCTTCACATGTTTGCGTCTTTATAATGTTTCGAATTATTTGAATTATAGCATGAACTAAGAGTCCAAGAAATAACGCAATTGTATTAAGAAGACATAGGCACAAACGAAAGTACTGTATTTGGAATTCGAAATCGTACAATCAACAAATACAAATGTATCATTAGTCAATTCAAACACCACATCCGCCACAGCTTAAATAGGTGTATAAGTGTCTGTAATCGGTTGTACGTCTTTTTTAAGTTCATCCTGAGTCTGTCCGACATTGGATAAAAACTTTGTAGTATCTAGAATGTGCTCATTAATATGGGAATTAATAAACGAAATCGGAACAGACTCACCTGGAATTGTATACAATCAGCATATCGGTTTTGTACTGAAATGATTCATATCTCGAATTGGAACCATAGATTTTTCAACGCTATCCGCCCCCCCCCACGAAATAATGTTGGGTCTTTATATTCCCAAGTTATGAATAATGTGGATTTATTTAAAACATATTTCTCACATTGATTAGAGTAAACATTAGAAGTGTTTTTGTGATAAGGATGAACAACAGTTGATATGAAATCATCAGAATTGTAATCAAAACCGAGCTCATTTAGTATTCGTGCTTTGCATTGAACAAGTTTTTAACAAGTAGCAAATGCATTATGAGGATAGGTAATAAATATGACATCAGGATTTGGTTCTACTGAAATATTTTCATGAAATTGACTAAGAATGTAATTGCAGAGCAATGGATCATTAGAAAAATTAGCATCTATCATGACTGCCTCAGGTTTTTGATAATGAATAGGTTCATTTAACATATTTTCCTCAGATTTGTAAGAAATTTCATCAGAAATATGTGAATCATTAAGAAAAGCCATACCTGGTACAATAGCACGAGAATTCTGATAAATCGATTGGTTAGAAACTGTTGTTTCGCAAGAATTCTGAATTTGATTTAACTCTGAACTGCTTTTTGACTCTTCACTGTCTATTGCAATCGTTGATAAAGATAAATCATCATTATAAATACTCGACTCAGTAGAATCAGAATTACAAGACTTAATATTAGTTGCAATAACATGAACATTAGTATTGAAGACTGACTGAATATATCCAATATCATCACATTTAAAGCATATAGAATTACGAAATTTACATGAATTAAAAGCATGGAACTTGCCACAGGACAAACACTGACCAAACTTGTGCCCATCTTCGTGAAACGCACTGCAACTTCGCAATGAATTATTTGCATAGCTTTGAATATGCACTGGATTAGGATAACGTGATGTAGTAGAACTTTTAATGTCCTAATGAATCATTTTAGGAAATTCCCCTTCTTTACTGCAATCAAAATTTGCATACCTGACATGGTCTAGTAGTAATGCCTTGAGAGTTTTATAAGGAAGCGAAATGGGTTTTTCCAGCATAGCCAGAGTTCTTAATAAACTGTATGCTTCTTTACTGATGAATGTGAGGAAATATGCCACAATATTAACATCCTCATCATCTTTCTTGGTCATGACCCAGATTTCGAACGTTTCAAAATAATCCTCAAGAGCTTCAGAAGTTGAATGAATGTCTAACTTTTCCATTGCAGGCTCAATCGCGACGCCAATATAATGTTTCGAATTATTTGAACTATAGCACTAACTAAGAGTCCCAGAAATAACGCAATTGAATTAAGAAGATATAGGCACAAACAAATGTACTGTATTTGGAATCGGAAATCGTACAATCAACAAATACGAATGTATCATTAGTCAATTCAAACACCACAGTCTTCCGTACAGATCTGTTAATTAATGAGTTAGTTTTACATAAGAGGCCAGTAATAAAGAACAATAGTGGGAGTGGACCCAAGATTGCTACTTGCGAAACTTCTTATATTGAGAATCGGTTCACCTTTGTACAAAACATCCAGTTCTGTAGTTGTTTCGGAGTCAGAATAAAAGTGAGTTGGTTAAACCCATCTTTACAACTTTCGCCTTTAAAACTCCACAATATACTGTGTCGAATGATTTTGCGAAAATGAGGAAAATTACGTGAACTGGTATTTTACAGTCTGACAGTCGTATAGATTTCCTATCTTATGAGTAGCTCGGATGCACAGGACATTTCTCTCTTCAACTACCACCAGGCTTTATGGAGGATGTTACTTTATTCATGTATCCCATCGTTTGTTCCTTTCATTACCTTAGATAGCTTTTGGATTAATGCGACTAGTTTGTAACAGGCTGAGTCTTTTATGTCTCTCCCTTTAAAAATTAAAGTGACTTGATTCTACTCTCTTTAGACTTGGTGTGACCCTAGTGAGTGCCTGAAAAGATGACACACTGAAGTGTTGACAGCTTCAGCGCACTGTTCCAGGATTAGAGGTCGAATGTCGCGACATCCTGGTGACTTAACTGATTACGGCGATTTTAGTTTCCCTAATACTGACCCGTGAGTTGGCTGGATATCTCTTGCAAAAGCCTAAACATTATATCCTTTATATATGCGTCTAAAACTATGTTGTTTGCATGAAAATGAGGTAATATGTCCTAAAAAACCGCTTCTATTCTTTTGTCGTGGGACTCGACAATCATTCTAAATTGATGCCTACCAATGTCGTCCAATCCTAATATTGTTGCAGCTCCCATCGACTGTTTATTCTTTATTCTATTTTGTGATCAGACAACCTAAGTAAAATCTGAGAGACATTGATGCGGCACTCAAGCGTGTCTCTGCCATGACTAGTAACACATTTGGCAGAGAGATATGACAGCAACATAAAATTACTCTAATGCCTGATGAATATTCACTTCAATGTATCTAAAACGACCATCAATTCATCACAACAGTGGTGAAACAATCAATATAGCTGATCAATTAAGATCTACTGAATACGATTTTGCGACACATGTAACAATAAATTCAACAGATACCTTTTTACAAATTGATTGTCCCTTACTCAAAGCGCAACTCCGATTAAGGTAATATGAACACATATCATAACAAATCCTAAAGCCATCCATCGAGCTAAGAGTAATACTAACAGCTTATCAGTTGTTTAATTAATTCTTAAGGCCGTACTTCACTATATTATTCAAGTGAGCGTTTAAATTGAATGTTTGAATCAATAATAAATTTTTTAATCATTGTTTATCACTTTTTACATTTGTGATATAGTTAAGAACTTTCTTTTCCTTAAATCGTCTACAATGTATGGCGTTTCAGTGCAACCATAACTGATTACACCCTACTTCACCAAGTACGCCATAGAATCCGTAGTTTCAAGTATCCACTAAAGTTGGAATATTAGCGCACGTCCTGCGATCTCGCTTGGCGGCACTAGTCATAAGTTCTAGGTAAATATCCAAAACATTTGGTGGTTTATAGATGTTTTCCAACTCGCTGGTACTAATGAACTAAGATGACCAAAAATGTGTGATTATTAAAACAGTTCCTTGTGAATTTTCCGAATTTGTTCTGCTTTTTTAAGAGTTCTAACTGCGCTTTAACATCTTTGTCAATATCTAATTTTAAACAAGTAAATGAGTCTCACTAGATATTTACCGTCTGATGACTGACTAGAATCGGCTGAGTGTTTGAAAATCACCTGTCAACGAAGCTGACATATTGACATTTTTGGCACATATACGTTTGCCAAGATTGAATAAGATGGCGATGTGAGTCAGTTGATCTGGAAGCAGCTGTTTTATTTTTTATTTTCATTGTCGCTTAGACTACAGTATGTCATCAAGGTCGTCAAAGACAATGGTTATGTAGCAAATGCAGACATTGCGGGAAAAACTAATTTACATTTAGCTGAAAAATCACACAGTGACTTAGAAAAATATGGAAATCATACACTAATGACATTGCTTGCACATCTCTAAAATATCTCTTGCAAATTTCATTATTTCTTGCTTTTCGATTTTACTATGATTGCCTTTAGTTTTTTCTCTCTTCTCTCCATTTCGACTGTACTGTCAGTAAAAATTCTTCTTCCCATACCTGACACATTCTGTTTATATTTGTCTATATAAGTAGCAAACATCACTGTTTTCTGCTTAAGTGACAATTCATCAAGGACAGCTGTATCCAGTAGGCTTATTCGATTAATCTTATGGTAAAAACAGTATATTACTTCATAAGCCCGATGTCAAAGACGTCAATTTATTGAGAGTGACACCATCTGATTACATTGAGACAGGGAGTTTGATTCCGAATTCGGCATTTGATGACGATAATTTCTCGAAACTCCTATTCACTAACTTGAGAACACAGTATCATCTATAATTTACGTCCACCACTTGCATCATCGATTTTCGAAAAAGCTCTTGATGGTTGTTAATGAAAACTTTCTGAGATTAAGATGACTATTTGCTGGCCAAAATGAACTCAAACTACTATTAACCTATCCAATTCAATAAGGAAATGTGTAAACCTAGAATACGTAGCTGGTAAGCTACTATGAAGCCCGAACTTTTGTGGTGTTTCACGAGCTAAATATGCATTTGTACTTGATTACCCGCTTATTGCGATTTCCGAACAGAGTACTTACGTTTGTGTGCATCTAGTACTGTCTTATTTTTGCACTGTTTCGGGAATCCTTAGTTAGTAGAATGATTTGAATACTTTTAATCATCCTATTGGCGTTGCAGTAGAGCCTGCGGCTAGGCACTTGGATATACATTTGAATTCTTCAGCTTTCTAAGATTAAACTGAAGTGTTCAAAATATGGAATATGACCAGGTGTGGTGTTTGAATGAACTGATTTCATTGAGCTTGTTGAACGCTTGATTTTGAATTCTAAATACAATACATTCGTTCGTGCTTGTCTGGTACTTCTTGATTCAATTGCGTTACTTCTGGGATTCCTAGTTCATACTACAATTCAAATAATTCGAAACATTATACCAAGTCAGAACTCTTAAAAAGCTACTACTAAACCACGTAAGATGTACTAGTTTCGAATGCCGCGAAGGACCTAAATACCATAAAACGATTCGACAAGACATCAATAGTTCTGCTAGATTACTTGCTTATCCCAATGAATTCATGCTCGAAGTCATGGATTTAACAATTTATTGAGGTTAAAAAGGTGGGCACGTCGGGCTCACCAATGTACAATTATGATCTACTATGATATTAGTACTGCTCTAATAATAGACCTAATCCTAAATCTGTAGATTTGTCATGATATGACTGCCTAATCTATAAGATCTTACGTGGAAGTCACACCATCGACTACACCAACTCACTGTATCGTATCAATTACCAATACTTTATGTAGAACAAGGTTAGGCTAGGAAGGAACAATATATTTAATATGGATAGAAGATATAAGGTGACATTCAGATGGACCACGCCTGCATGGCCGAGCCATGCCATCCGATCAACTCCAGTCCATTCAGTTCATTATTCGCGCCTTCTCAATCGTTAGATATTTCTCCTCGTTAAATATTGAATATTCATTTTCCGAATAATCTTGTATTCAGCTTTGAGGATTGTGTGGTTATGGTTCAGTGCCACTACAATATCCCGTGGTGAAGTTCGCTCACGTAATTCTTATGTATTTCGTCATGCAAAATGCACTATGTGTGGTAAAATAGGTCCATCAGATCGGTCTGTAGATCTACTGTTCTCTTTGTCCTCAGTGATGGTAAGCCATGTAGTTCAGATGTTATTATTTTGGGCGTTTCTAGTGATCATTTATTTTCATCCGCGATTTCGCAAAGTACTGTTCGTGTTCAGAAGCGATTATATAAATCTCTTGATTCATGCCATAACGCTATCGTTGATACAGGTAGTATAAAGTCATTTCTCAGTTCAGAATTAAACGAAGCCTTGTAGCTTCGTATAACTATGGGACTCAACGCCAGTCAAAACAACCGTTGTGCTCATCTGGTTCTGTTTGATTTAATTTGCACTGCTTTGAGAATTACCAGTTAGTACGACAATTTGAATACTTCTAGTAATCATAACTATCCACTCCAATTGCTGGTCAGAATGAGGTATTTCTCCAAAAAAACGTGAAGAATATCCGACACAATTTTTATTGAATGGGGTTTTAAAATAAAGAATAATATGGTGTGAACGCGATTAAGATAAAAATTCACTATATTCCTTAAAGTTCACTATGCGAAGAGGTGAGATGTGTAACCCATAATTTTTTCAACCGCTTATAGTAGGAGGGACGTTTAAAACATGATTCGGCAACATAAAAAGGGATTAAGACTTTCAGAGCAAGCTTAATCATCTTTCAAACCAGCTCTAAAAGGAGAACTTCAGTCAAGCACTTAACGTCAGCGTTGATCACCGTTCGGTTTTTCTGCCCGAAGATTCATAGTCATCCATTTATATAGGACAGTGTCACAACCCACTTAATAGCCACCCTACTATCCTGTTGTCGATAACATCATCGATAACATCTCATTCGATAAATCCCCATTTGTCCAAACTCAAAGAAATTATGTATTACTTTTTGGTATTTTGAAAGATACCAAAGGTTTTTGCGGCGAAACTCGACTCCGCTGTGAGAAGGTCTCTAATGGATGCAAAGTTGAGTATAATACTACCTATTCTATGGTCGGGGTTGCAGTGGACGCAGTTATTATCTGTGGTATTAAGGTGAATTGCACTCCAAAAGTACCACATCTGCTAAAATAAAGCCGAAAACGGCTAGAAAGAGCTGAGAAGTTGAGTTAGTGTTGGTTGCTAACTAACAATATCGTGCTCGGATGTAGCAAAATACACAGTATCTCAGATTTTATGGGATTTATGTCTTCGTGGATAAAAGTGAAACAATTTATGCTACTAAAGTAGTAAACATATTCCAGTGTAACAGAATTCCCACAACAAAACTAGCTAATCCCTAAGATCTGGCGTTGAAACACAGCATCCCATCGTCCTATCGTGTTATTCAGAAGCGTACGTTTTATGAATCATTAAAAAATACGTTTGGGCTGAAGATAGAATTACATATTTAAAATAAACAGCAAGGATTTGCATAGTGACTATGTCTGTATGACCAAGACGTGCCGTCTCGATTAAATGTCCTCGCGTTCTCTTCTTCTAATCTTTCACAATCTTTCAACAGCTAACGTGAGTTCCAGTCATTGTTCGTTCGGCCTCATTGTAGTGCGGTTAAGACTCAATGTCACTACAAGTTCAGCCGAATGTTCTACAGTACGCGAAATAGTGTTGTTACATGCTAACACAAGATTCCTTTGAACGATTAAATATCCATTACACCTTCCTATTTTCTCAGTCCCTGTGAGTGTGGGATTCATCATATGGTCGATGCTAGCATTACTTTAAACTACTTTGCACTTATACGTCTCATATTTTTCAGGTCAGTGCTAGAAAGCTTGATATAACTTGCTAAAACGGATTAGTTAGACATAATAAATAAACGACCTGCATCAGGCACTTTCCTTAAACCGTTGTCTAATCTACTGAAAATGAAACCACAGAATTTCACGATACAGAGTCCATTACAGAAATCACACATCACAATACTTGAATAAAATTTTAAACCAGTAATATTGGATATTTATAAATCTTCTAGAACTAACTAAAGTGGCGTGAGTTGCATTATTTTATTGAGTATCACTTAGCTGTCTGTCAACATTTTTAGAACGATAGACGAAACCAAACCAAGCCAACTGGGACAAAGCTAGGTAAAATTGTTGAATCCACGTTATCAAACGAATTCAGTGTCAGTTTGAGATTTTCCAATACAATAATCACAATCGCTTTTTGTGTAGAACATATATATGACACAAGCAAGAACTCGGATTGAAAGTACACAGGCTCAAATTATATTGTTTTGTAGCGTGGTGTTGAGTCCCAGTTGACTATGAACACCGCTACCAAGGAACGCGTGGCAGTATATCCATAAAATCCCCCGGAAGCCAAATATCAGAAGCCAGTTAATGGACCAAGTTGAGATATATTTGCTGGCGATCTTGTGGTATAGAAAGAATAACGAGATTGGGCCAGGATACAAGCTTGGTTACAGAGCGTAACCGAATTCGCGCGAGGTCACAAAGTGAGTACAATGGATGTTTTTAGCACAGTTAAACAAAAGCACATTGAAACAGGCACTGGTACAATTGGTTATAATAATAGTTGTTTTCATTAAATCAATCGTGTTTTCGTGATAAATGTAAGTCACTACAGTTTTATCATGATGAATATTAACACCATATAACATGTTCATTCGCATAGCATGTGTATTGTTCATTCACCGCATCAGTTACACGTTCGCGGTACGTTTATATGCCGATTTTGTATTGTTGGTTATTCTGTCAGATCTCATCAATAACTCCGCATCTTCATTCCCATTTTCTTCACTCATCTCAAATTAAAAATTATCTAAAAAGTCATTAATAATAGTGGTATGATTAGAATTAACCTAGCAACTACCTGAAATTCATAATTATCCACAGAATAACGAATGGGTACATAATGATTAAAATTAAAATTGCAGTCATCTACGTCACTAATCTTCACTTGGTATATAATGTTTGCTGTGAACAGAATGGTCGTTCACATTGAAAATCCCTAACATCCGACTACCCGTTGTCTGAGTTATAATCAGTATAAGTATTTGTGTAGATTGTAGTATTTTCAGAGTTGATGAACTCGTGTTTTCATACATAAAACATAATCCACAATGATAGCCAGCAGTCATTTGGCCGGTGAAATTGCACTTCTGATGATAATTTAGACACCAAATGACTTCGAAGAATCCGATGTAAAGCGTGGAGATCTATGGACTTGAGTTTGTGAATGACTTGCATTACGATATTGAAACGAAAAATTATCACTGGGTTTTTCTGACTTTTCTAGATTACCTGGACTCACTTATGTGATAACACTCTTGAAAGCTCTACCAGGATTTTCTGCCGAACTTTTAAACTGAAGGCCTCGTGTAGCTGTAAATAGATGGCAGTGTTCAACATCAACAAGCCATATTTCGCAGTTTGGGTATCCATGTTCGTATCCAGAAAGGAGTAAAGTATGACTAACTGTTTCGAACTACCAAACCTGTACTAGCAAGTGAAAAATGACACAGAAATTCGTTTTTTTTTACAATTACAGTAAGTCTATTTACTTGTATAACGATATTGGCACTATGTCCATTATAATTGTCTAGATAATTATAAAAATGATTGTTATTCGTATTTTCATCAGATATTCGGACTGATCCTGAATTACAATAACCAGTTTAGATCCCAGACACAATGCTATCCATCATTACGTTCAAAATACGGAGATCTTGGTGCCAGAAAGCAAAATGTTAATACGACCGAACAAGCTCAAACTATTTTTCTGTGAAATGGGTTACTTATCAGTTATCAGCACCCTAATGGAGGTACACATGGAGTCAGGTCATATGTTTTAATTGGCGAAAGTGACGTGAGCAAGACCTCACTATTTAGGAACTGTAGAAGATTTCTAAGTATACTCTCGTGTTACCGTTCCCACCCAAACTCTTTACAGAAACCAAGTCGAAAGTTTAAATTATATTTGTGTAAGGTTAGGAATTAACCTGGAATTATATTGAAGAGCACTTATCTGTGATCTAAGTGGAGAGATATTCGTAAGTGACAGTGCTAGAGTCAATGGAGCTAGGCGAATCATATCAGGTGTAAATCCCTTACCATCTACAATCCCCTGCTACTAGACACGGAAGCCTGTTAAGCGAAAGCTTCTACTATTCCGTCCACAACCATTTGAGCCTAGATAGTTGATAAAATTAGGTTGAAATTGACACTTGGTTGTTTACACGGCCACATTTGTATTACGGAAGCACCCGAATAAATTCAAAAGCATTAATTATGCAATTTGATACTTTCTATATGAACTGCAATAGCATATTGATATGACTCAACACCATCAGGACCATTAGTAATCTGATTCATAACTTTCTGCAGTCTCTCGGACGAAACATGTAATTCATATTGTAGGGAATTGTATCTAAATGGTAAGTAGTTCAATATAGATTTCATTTTAGGGAATTTGTAAACACGTATCTTTTAAGTTTATTTTAGAAAAATACCTCGACCTCTATAACTTGTATAGTATATCTTCAGTTTCTTCAGTGTTTGTGTTGCCAGAGCTGAGTATTTAGCGTCATGTGATAGTTACCACAACTTCTACTTGATCTTCCATCCAACCATAATAGAGCCATAATGTGAGTAGCTCACTTTCGTGAATCATCTGGAATCATTATTCCTCTTCAAACCTGTTTATTAAGCTCATTGTTTAAGGCTACTTTTAAACCAGAATAAATAGGTCTACGTCTAAAGAAAATGAGCTCTCCATTTGCTTCTAAGTGTGCTACGTGAATCTTCACGCGTCTCATAACCTTCGAGCGTTTTCAGATCAACTCATTGATCAAGGTATGATCTAAAAAATTAGTGCATAAACAAATATGAACGTACAGTAATCTAAGGGTCTTTATTTCAAACGCAGGTGAGCCATACTCATTAATCAGTGAAAAACAGTGACACATCGACCTTCTTCATCATCAACTGTACCAATAACGAGTAACTGGTGCCCAGTGATTCCAGTGATATTACTATTTCTATGTTTTCACGAGATAAAGAAAAAACAAATTTCCCTTGGGAATAATTGATTTTATGCTACTAGTATCAACAATGAATGAATAAGATCTTATGTTAGAGATCAAATTATGCATTAGCTGTTTCAGGCAGCAGTACGCAACAATGAATCGTCCTTTTCGTCTAAATCAGCTAGTCTTGATCCACAATCTTTTAGAGTTTTGGTAGTAGATGATTTTTAACTTTAACAAAATTATTGTACATGTCTAACCTTTCTACATTTACTTCAACGCCCACAACGAAACTTACGCAAAGTCACTTTACTTTACCTACTTACTCTAGTTATTCTTCATGCAGTACAAGCGACCGATCAGGTTTCTCCAACTAACTCTGTTATGGACTCTCCTTTTTTGTTGTTGCTAAGTGATGTTAAAATGAGGTACAAAGATGTAATTCATGACATGAAAAACATGATTTAATACCTAAAAACGCGTTAAAAGAGGTTTCCAAATTATTCACTTGTCTGAATCAATTGGAACTGTTCATCTTGGAAGATATTTGAGGTTACGGAAGAATAATACATTTATTCACATTTTATCATAAGATATTATTTTGTTTCATACAAGTAGCACAAGGATCATTTTTAACATCTTCATGAGTAAGGCAGAAGTCTTTAGCCATCTGAAACGTATAAGCAGGAATCTGTATAAGCTGCTTCTATAATATGGGATAATTTATATCATTATTCAGTGATACATATAGCTTTGAATGAAGTATCTATAAAAACAGCAAATATTGATGGACTTTCAAATACAGTTGTAAAACGTATGTGCAAACGAAACCATCTGAAGAAGCACTATATGCTATATCAGTGGATACTTCCAAACTGAATCTGATTTCAAACGTGAAAATATTTACCGATTCATTACTTCTTAATCCTTCGTTAATTTTTATAGGAAAGTAAATGCTTGTAGTTTGGCGTTGATTCGCGGTTGACTATGATCACCACTACAGGAAGACTAAGTGCCAGTTAACCGATAAGATCCCCCTTAGACCAAATATCAGAAGGCAGTTGATGGCTGTAGTCGAGATGTATTTGTTGGTGATCTCGTAGTATCGAAAGAATACCGAGATCGTGCCAGGTTACAAGTGGGGTTACTAAGCGTAACCGAATTCGTGCAAGGTCACAATCAACGGAAAAATGTATGTATTTTGGTACACTTAAACAAATAAGTACGGTAAAACAATCATTGGTACAATTGGTTATAATAATAATTGTTTCAATTATACCGATCGCATTCTCTTGATAAAAGTAGATCACTACATGTTCAATATATGATAGAAAAAATCAACTCAGTAATGATACCCCATCAACACAAGTGGCCACTCTGTATCAATAGACGGGAATGTCAATCACCGGATTGCAACTCAGTGACAAAAAAGAAATTAATTCACCACTAGGCTTTAAAACCTATGTTCGATTTCTTTAGGTATCAACACTTATATTTGACGTTGTTTTTGTATCTTTCCGTCTCAAACAGGAAGACATATTACTAGAATAGAATTGGTTCAAGATTTATTTACTGAGACGACCAATAAGCTTACCATAATCTTTATTCTAAAGTGTACTTCTTTAATAACTTACATACACTATGTTTACGTCTATGAATATAGTTGCTAATGATTTAGTATAATAAACTGATGAATTGTTTACAAAGTCATATCCCACAACATTTTAGTGTTAATTATCTTGAATATAATCACGTCACTTTTCCTTTCCAGTTTTTCTGTTTTTCAAAATCTGTTCACATGGGAGCTTTAATGAATAAGTCAGTTTTCTTGATTATTGGTGGCTCATTAACACTAAACACAAAATTTAAAATGATCCATTTCAATCGTGTGATTACATAATATTCAATAGTTCGAGTATTAACTATATCAGAATACAATAGTTTTTGTAGTGACACAACTGGGGGCAACCAAAGTGTATTTGAACACGGAGTCACAGAACATCTTCATGTAATCTGAGAGCGTTTTTTTAGCGTTTTTTAGCGAGTTAGTTTTCTACGGAATGGGGTCACTAACCCCATGCCCAACCCTCCTCGTTTATCCGGGCTTGGGACTGGTAGTAGCCACCGGAGGAACTCCAGGCGGAGTTATGTAATTTGAGAACAAAACAGTAAATACTTCATTTGTAAAGTATTAATCTATCGTCTCTGACTTCATTGTCCTTTCGTTTCTACATCAATCATTCACAATTCTCATTCCCTTTTCTTCGATCTTTTTAACCGTCTTTCACCTGACATTTCACTTTTGATTGATGATACATACTACTTATATCTGTTGATTCAGTAGCACACACCACATTTGTAAATTAATCATTTTAGCTATCATTGTTCTTTCGTTTCTACGCCACTGATTCTTTGTTCTTCTTCGCTTTTCTTCGATCTCCTCAACCTTCAGCCAACAGACATTTCACTTTCAATCGATGATGATACATACTACTTATATCTGTTGACATCAGTAGAACATAGAACAGTTTTAACTACAAATGAATATCAGCTATTCATTAGTGTTTATAAATTAGAGATATAATAATACAATAGTGAACTATATTGATGAATGAAATTTGTTTTATTCTAACACTATTTGAATGACATAAATGTCAAAATAATAACAATGATGTATTAGGCAAACAAACTATTCAAATCATTAGAATAAACCTGTTTCTTTTCATAGCTAACCTTTTAAGGTCAATGCATTGTTGAAGGTATTCTTAAGAGTTCATCAGACTGATTGATAGGGATTCGTATTTGTATGTTGAGATTGGCTTTCACAAAATGACACTTCTATTATTATTATTATTATTATTATTATTATTATTATTATTATTATATTCTATACTAATCACTACTTAACTAATCAAGTTATGCATTTGAATCAAAGATAATTTAAGATAGGTAATAGCGCTGATAAATGTACACTATTGAGAAGCTTCATACTGACAGAACTTACATATTAATTACTTCCTGGCTTTTAGTGATGCAACAACTAAGATCAGTCGGTATCGAATACAACGTAGGAACCAAAGTAATATCCTGTAAACTCCTTTCAAATAATAGTCAGCTCATTGATGACGTTATTTACTTACTTTTTTATTGAAACACATAAACACTGGTACAAGAAGGCAACAAATGCATATGCGCCACATAAAACATTCGATTTGTGTGTGGGCTGTGATACTGCCTGGGTGCTCAAACTGAAGCAGGCGGTTTTCTTATGCAGCCACATCTTAAGCCTTTAACCTATAGGTCTGATCCTCAAGTCAATGGAGCAACGTGAGGAGATGCAGTCCCATGGTAGCTGGTTTCCAACGATTGGTTCATGAGTTATTTGATCTCTCATAATACTGGAGCCCATGTGCACCATTGAAATCAGGGTTTTCCAACTTCCCTAGGTGAACTCCCCGTGTCCACCAACCCGGTTATAGCTTACTTCAAAATTTTCCTGAATCATCAGTGAGAAGTCGTGATTAGTGGAGTTTAGATATTTCGAGAATGAAATAATTGTCATTAACTATATCGGATGTTCATCTTCCTATTTCACTGATTGGTTGTATTTAGAATGTTATCACTGAATACTAAACGTACTGTTTCTGATGATAAAATGTGTTTGTCACGATATCCGATTTTAAGTTCTAACCTTGCGTGGGTTGTAGATGAGTAATACTGACGAGTTCCATAATACGATGAGATAATTATTCATCATTACTTAATTTTCAAAGGTTATCGTAACGAAGATCACTGGCAAATACAACCTACATATTGATAGATAAGGATTATTGTTTTTCAATTGATAATAAATTAGTATAAAGGATACTTTTTTAATGTTAGATATTGTGAACAATAACCAAATTAAATAATTCGAAGGAAAGGTTAATAGCACATATAAACGCAATTGATAAACCATTCATTGGTTCAAGATGTTTTTAGCAGCTGATATCGTTTCAGTTTATTCAACTATCTGAAATGTATCAGAAGGAGTCTGTTGTGAGATAGTAACTCATTAAAGACAATAGTGAATGTGTCGCTCAATTTCATGGATTAGTTAAAGTTAGAGATTAACACCGTTGGATGCCGGCCGGCTTAATGATTAAGAGGTTAAGCAATCGCGCGCAACACCAATAGTTCGTGGGTTTTAATCTCCCACGCGGTATTGTGGATCCTTACTGCTGAAAACTCCTATACTAGGACGAAACAGCCGTTCAGTGCTTCCAGGTTTTTCATGGTGGTCTAGCTTCAACTGACTCATGATCTCAACTATTGAAGTTACTTTATTATCTACAAAACCTCTCCTGATAGAAAATTTTCAATATTCTTCTTCTTCTTCTTCCACCTTTTACATTCTCAAGTGTTTGAGTTTAAGTAGTTGCTTTGAGCTTGCTGATATTCAACTACAGTTTTATATGGGTTTACTATTAAGGTCACTATGTGATTCTAGATTCGTGGACATATTAGTGGAATTTAGTTTTATCTGTACAAGCACAAAAGCATGTAAAATTATGACAGCGCTAATTTATGGACGGTAAATTAGATCTACCAACTCCATAATTTACATTCCCCTTAAAAACTATACCATAAATCCGTTCTTGATTCCGAAACTTATCGCTAATTATATTGTATCTATTCCATTGGTAGCCTTAGTTTCAAAATCAATTCCATGTGTGATTTGACGGTGACATTCAGAATTGAATTGCCATAGAAAATTTTTAAAAATCATTCTACCAGTTTAAAATATGATTTGATAAAATGGTTTTTTCATGAGTTAAAGAACCTACCCCAACCAATTCATTGAAATTGACATGATGCAATCAACCATTGATGTAATGTTAATAGTACATTATTGATGAGGATAAGTTGTACGATTTTGATAGATAGGCAATATCATTAGGCCTTAAACGACAGTCATGACTCAAAGTTCGAATCTAAGAAGCTGTATTTCAAAAATTTCATGAATATCTCATTTTGACAATGATAAAAAACAACCTGTTTTTTTATTTGCTTAGATTCACAAATATCTGATTATCAGAATGATCATTGTACTAATTTGGTGTGTGCAACTGATGTTGACAGATATAGGTAGTATGTACCATCAATCGAAAGAGAAATGTCTGGTGATAGAAGATTAAGAAGATCACTGGATAGTTATCGATCAATTGGAAATATATATCAGATATATAGGAGGTCAGTCGCGGACCAGATAGCTCAGTGGTAACATCTATGACTGTGAAACTGAGTGACACGCGATCGAATCCGATAAGAAGTATCAGTTCCCTTAAAATTACAAGTATACCTTGCTGACGAGTGCCAAGTAGCACAAAAACGAGTTCAGGGATCACTGTTGACTACCTTCAACAACCATCATAAAGGTTGGTGTTGCAACGAACGAACAATAAAGTCTGAGACGACGGACTGACATTAGGCAAATGAATTAATTAATTTATGGTTCTCAGATTTCAATAAGATGTTCTGTAGTTTCATGTTCAAATACATTCGGTTGTCCCGCATTTGTGTATGGAGTCGGCAACCCCATCCTGTAGAAACACAATTGTGCTAAAATAACGCTAACCAGAATATTGCTTACTATTGTCAACGTGTAAATAATCCCAATCGAGACATTTATAAATCATTTTCATTCTTCATACTAAGCTTTAAAATCAATATATGACACCAGCTAAGATACTACTATGAAGTAGAAAAAACCAAACAGTTGTTTTATTTTAATTCGACTGTCTACATTCGTTTGGATCCATGAATTCACTACAGGTGAAACTGAATACGTTTGTGCCTGATTGTGAGCTATTGACTGTGAGACTACTGTGTTGGTATCCAATAATACACGTTTGAAGCTTGAATAAGCGAACCTTTCATTAAAATTGTTATAATGTAATCAATAATGACCTTGTTCGAGAATAATTCATGCAATTCTAGTGGAAATCTTTGAGATTCATGAAAGAATCATCATCAATGTCAGCTGATGATCATTAATCCATTTTCCTGAGTGATTGAATTCGGAAATATATATCATTCGTTACTAACCATATAGTCGAATTGTTGTGTATGCTAATTATGTCTATAGACATAAGTAGAATGTAACATCAATCGGAAGTGAAAAGCCTGACATCAGAATGCTAAAAACATTGAGTTGAAGAGAATAGAAGAGGAAACAGAAAGTAATTGTGAATTAGAGGAATTATACAGAATGTGAACAACAATTGATGGATATTTTCAAATGAAGTAATCAGTGTATGATTTTCATATTTTACCAAGACATCCTGTGTTCCGTTATTTTTTTTATTCAAATACATTCAATTGTCCTCACTTATATTTTCGTTTATTACAGTAAATTTATGTAACGTTGTTCATAGAAATAATTATACAATTTGTCATATTCTACATACTTTGTAGTTGTCGAAAAGGCATGTCAAATTAAAGTAGAATTTTGATGGTAACATATTATCGATTATTTGAATGTCATATAAAATAATACTGAAGGGAAATGTAAAAGAGAAAGATCAAAGAACACAATACGTTTCATCATTTGAAGCAGACATCAATAGAATGAATAACAACTGGAAACAACTAGTAAGCATTGTCGAGGATAGAATTGGATTGAGAATACTGATGAGTGACCTATGCTCCTCTACAAATGATCACAGGCGTAAGTAAGTAATACAAAAGAATACTTTCTAATGACAAACAATTTCCAGAAATTAGATGACGAAACATTGAATATCTAAGAAAATTCCTAGATTAGGCATGAATTAAAATACTTTCAAGACAATATATTCTCCGATACAACACAGCATGCACCAATCCAATCACAATTGACGGAGAAGATTTGGAAGATGTAAAAACCTTTACATATTTAGGCAGCATCATTAATGAACACGGATGATCTGATGCAGATGTGAAAGTGCGGATCGGCAAAGCAAGAGTAGCATATTTACAACTGAGGAACATTTGGAACTCAAAACAACTGTTTGTCAACCAACACGAAAGTCAAAATTTTCAATACAAATGTCAAGACAGTTCTACTGTATGGGGCGGAAACCTGGAGAACTACGAAAGCCATCATCCATAAGATACAAGTGTTTATTAACAACTGTCTATGCAAAAAACTTCACATCCATTGCCCAGATACTACACTATTAACAACAACCTACCTTGGGAGAGAACAAACCAGATCCCAGCGAAGGAAGAAATCAGGAAGAAACGCTGAAACAAGATAGGACATACATTAAAGAAAGCACCAAACTGCGTCAAAAGGCAAGCCCCTCACATGGAATTCTAAAGGCCAAAGGAAAAGGGGAAGACCAAACAATAACACATTACGCCGAGAAATGGAGGCAGCCATGAGAAAAATGAACAAGAATTGGATGGAACTAGAAAACAAGGCCCAGGACAGAGTGGATTGTAAAGCGCCGGTTGGCGGCCTGTGCTCGATTAGGAGTAACAGGCTTAAGTAAGTAAGTAAGACAATATATTCCATGAAATAATTTAATCAATATTATGCAAAATATAATTTCATTGTACTTTTGTTTATCTCTTCCTTCAGAATCTTTTCTATTTAAGTTACACTACAAATGATCATATACATACAATAGTTTACATGTTAATAGATACACTTAGTTAATTGATATGCTCTAAATGTTTTCATCAATGTATCCATTTCTTTAAAAAAAAACTGTATTGTATTGTGAAGATGATTGAATTTCATTGAAATCATAAACGGTTTTATTGTAATTTTAATTGAATGAAGTATTGAAAGTGTAGTGAACAAGAACACGGGTGGGGACAATCGGATATATTTAGCACAACAATTACAGACTATCTGAATAAAATCTTAATACCATTTAGTAAATCGTCAATTTGCAAAATATTCATGCATCAGATCAAACTGGACTGTTTCTGTTGCAAACACTAATCTATTGTCTCCCATTCCATTGTTCCAGAAAACGTCTCAGAATAAAAGCAGTCGAGAAAGGCTCTGAAAACACTGAGAAGCAACTTGTCTCATCAACGTTCACTAGACGTTTTGCCAGAAACATTTAAAAATTAAAAAGTCAAATGTTGACTTCCTGATTAGATGATTATTATACTGTTACTGTGTTCAGAATTTTCAGGGAACCCAAGGACATCTAAAATACTATAAAAACCCTAGATTTTCTGTACATGAACGAACCCGCCTTTTCTATCATGTTCAAGTCGATGTGTAGATCTAGCCTAGAGGTTACTAAAAGAGCTAAGGAACTGAATCTAGCTCTCAATTAGACGACTGATCAGTTACTATTTAAAATCACTGGATAAAGCTTGATATCTGTTTCATCTGAGTATGGAACTCATTAATAATCTCTACCTTGACTTCAGTGGTGATCGAACCGAATGCCTTACCATTTCAGATAGTATGGCTAAGCATTGTGTAGTGATCGAGAACACAATTTATCTTGGTAAAATATGAAAACCACACAATGAATACTTCATTTTAAAATATCCATCAATTGTTGCTCACATTCTGTATAATTCCTCTAATTCACAATTACTTATGTCTATAGACATAAGTAGCATACACAACAATTGAACTATATGGTTAGTAACGAATGATATATATTTCCAAATTCAATCACTCAGGAAAATGGATTAATGATCATCAGTTGACATTGATGATGATTGTTTCATGAAGTTCATAGATTTCCACTAGAATTGCATGAATTATTCTCGAACAAGGTCATTATTGATTACACTATAACAATTTTTAATGAAAGGTTCGTTTATTCAAGCTTAAAACGTGTATTATTGGATACCAACACAGTAGTCTCACAGTCAATAGCTCACAATCAGGCACAAACGTATTCAGTTTCACCTGTAGTGAATTCATGGATCCAAACGAATGTAGACAGTCGAATTAAAATAAAACAACTGTTTGGTTTTTTCTACTTCATAGTAGTATCTTAGCTGGTGTCATATATTGATTTTAAAGCTTAGTATGAAGAATGAAAATGATTTATAAATGTCTCGATTGGGATTATTTACACGTTGACAATAGTAAGCAATATTCTGGTTAGCTTTATTTTAACACAGTTGTGTTTTTACGGGATTGGGTTGCTGACCTCGCGCTCAACCGTCCTCCTTTTCTTGAGCTTTGGACTGGCAGTAAACTTTGAAGTGTTACAGATTATGGGAAAGCGATAATACAACATAATAAATTATCTCTTAGAATGAATATAAGTTTTACCATGTTCTATATGATAAAACATAGTTCAAAATCGTTCAGTAAACATGTACTCAACAAAGAATCATGTCTTATTTTAAAGCATTTTGTAATACTGTAGTGAACGAGAATATAAGTGAGGACAATCAAAATTACAGAATGTTATAGTAAAATTTGAGAACTAAACAGTAAATTCTTCATTTGCAATATGTCAATCGAATGTCTTAAGTTTGGCTGTTCCTTTTGCGAAATTTCAATCAATCGTCTCAGACTTTATTGTTCTTTCGTTTCCACACCAATCATTCTTTGTTCCCATTCTCTTTTCTTCAATCTTCCTCACCTGTCACCACGCATTTCACTTTTGATTGGTGATGATACATACTACTTATATCTATCGACATCAGTAGCATACATCACATTTGTACAATAATCAGTTTCATTATTATTGTTCTTTCGTTTCCCCACCAAATATTCTCTGTTCTCGTTCTATTTTGTTTGGTCTTCTTAATCTTCTGCCTCCAGACATTTCATTTTCCATTGATGATGATACATACTACTTATATCTGTTGACATCAGTAGCACACACCACTATACTATTCTTGTTACTTAGATCAAAGCTAAACAATTAAAGTTGAAATCTTTGATCTAATAATTAAAAGCTATTTTGTTTAAGCTATTAAACTATTGCTTCGTTAGTGATCATTTATGGCAACATAAGAGATTGACAAATTCAATAATGTATGTTCTACATTTGTTTTATATTCATAGAAATAAAATGTAACTTATTCACCTTGTCAGGTCATTAAATTTAATAAACATAATAAATAAATATGAAAAACGAAAGGGTAATGGAATACACTATTCAAATCATTAATTCAGATTTTTACGTACTACATTACATTATGTTTCAATACTTTTTCTATCTCTTAGGTAATTGTGTTAGTCATGATGAACTCATAGTAAGATGAGTTGAAGTTAGACATTAACACCGTCAGATGCTGATCACCTCAGTGGTCTAGAGGTAAAATGTTCGCGTGCGAGATCGTTAGGTTCTGAGTTCAAATCTGTCGAGGGGGATCGTGGATGCGTACTACTGAGGAGTCCCACAACGGGACGAAGTAGCCGTTCTGTACTTCCAGGTATTCCATGGTGGTCTAGCTTTAATTGACTTATGATCTCAACTATTAAAAATTACTATATTATCCACAAAACCCCTTCTGATATTAATTAATTTATTTGTTACTATACACAGTAATTATTTTCAGACCCGGCTTAATTTATTTCCATTTATTTATTCTAACAATGTAGGGAAGTAAGAAGTTTATCTCCTCGAAATTCAATATATATATATATAAGCCACTCGTCAGCATTCTCCATCCAACTCTGTACCGGATAATCCTTTTCAGTTGTTTCAAGTTGCTAATCATCATTCTTATGTCTGCTTCCAATTCTCGACTCAGTGTGTTCGTTGGTCTTCCTCTTATCCGTTTACCATAAGGATTCCAAGTTAGCGCTGACCTCGTGATGCAGTTTAGTGATTTCCATAATGTGGTTCTTATCCACCTTTGGCGTCTTTTCCTAATCTTCACTTCAGTTGGCAGATAGTTTTTTCTCTCCCATAGTAAGTTGTTGGTATCCGAACAACAGACATTCAGAATCTTATGTAGACAAATGTTTATAAATAATTGTATGTTTTTGATGATGGTTGTGGTAGTTCTTGAAGTTTTAGCTCCGCACAGTAGAGGTGTCTTGTCATTCATGTTGAAGAATTTCACTTTGGTATTGATTGACAGTTGTTTTGAGTTCCATATGTTCTTTAATTCCAGGGTTGCAGCACTTTCTTCGCTAATCCTCACCTTTACATCTGCATATATATATATTGGTTAAGTAGTCACGAAACGATTTGACTACACTTCTGTTCAAATAATCCAGTAAATTACTAAATTTTTGGTCAATCTATAACATAAATTAGTATTATTATGAATAGTAACATTGATTCTTAAGAGTAATCAGGTGGTTCATTGAAATTCACTAGACTAAAACATCTGTCATTACATAGAGTCACTTATAGTCTACACTTTAAAGTTTAAAACAAGGCGAAGTACTCACTTTCTTTTTTCTCTTCTGTAAATCATTTTCATAGATTCTATTCATTTTATGATCATATATACATTGTAAGTCACTAGATGTGTAAAAATTAACCGTTTGATTGTTATTTTAAATGTCAGTAAACGTTTGTAGAGATTCACTTGTTATTGTTTGACTTGTATCTTCCCATTAAGGTTTAAGACCGCAATTGATCGGTCTGTTATTGGCATATGTGCATACGGTGCGTATGCCTCGATATTGCCTTAATTCACAAGCTTTTTGTAAGCATATGACGAGTCCCAAATAGGACGAAACGCGCGTCCTGGATTCCACTGCTATCCACTACCCATCATTGCTTACAAAAAGGTTGTAGAGATTGTTGAACTCCACTAAAATCACGAATTAAATCCATAGTAGGAAGAAACGCCTGTTGACTGTTTCCAGGTTTTCGCTGATGATGTAACTTAAATCATAACCCCTTACTGAGGGGATTTTCAGAGTTCTAGTGACAAGCTGTAGGCACTGATTCATGTCGGATGTGAGACAGTTAACAAACGAAAACAAGAGAAGATGGTCCCACAGTGTTGTGAATTGATTGAAGTTATACATTAACACTGTTGGATGCCAACTCAAGGGTGCTAGTTTGGGCGGTCTAGTGCAAGAAAGTGACATCGAGTGGAGTGTTCTGGCTGGGGGTTGTTGCCTGCTGCAGTTACTTTCGACGGTGAGAAGCAGTGGGACATACCACTAGTTGTCAGATGTAGATGATTCAGTGGTTCGTTGGATGCTAGTTAGACATCGGATTTATATGGACCAGCAGGTCAGTGCGTCGGTGAACTCGATACTTTGACGATCAAAGTGACCCAGACCGCGGTAAAGGAGGAAGTAGCACAATGCACAGAACAACCTCACAAGCCGTGTGTATGCTATTTATGTTGGCAGATGTAATAATATGTAATAACAATAAGGACTGGGATGCTTATTAAAAGAAGACTAAACTGAAGAAAACAGAATATTATTGGATTAAAAACAGATTCGGAAGAATCATGAAGGATATAAAGGACAACTGATGAAAGGTGTACAAATGAAGTATTTAATGTATAGTAATTTTGTAATTGTAATTTTGCACTAAGCAAATTAATTTCACCCACCTGAGTTTCCATTCACAACATTATTATGCAATACTGGCTGGTAAGATGTTAATGCCTCAGGAAAATAATTGAAGTAGACAAAAGCGTTTAAAATTGGTAAACCTTCAATGAGATGAACCATGTTTTCTAAACCTTACTATTGGATATTATTAAATCTACAGGTATTACTTACTAAATAGTTATTAGTCAGTTTATTCCATCATGTATTCGAAGCTAATTTATTAAAGTTTTCAGTTACCTATGCACATAGACGAATTAACTTCTATTTTACGGTATAACAAATGATTTGTGAATTGATTAAAGATAGGCATTAACACGGTTGAATGCCGGTGCAGTGGTCTTGAGGTTAAGCGTTCACTTGCAAGAATAACAGGTCTTGGGTTCGAATCCCGCGAGACAGGATCGTGGATGAGCACTGTTTAGGAGTCCTATACTAGACTTATGAATTCAACTATTAAATAATTCGTTGAATAAGCAGTTCGACAAGGTTATGGAAAGAAATTAAGACATTTATTGATAAATAATACATGTCAAATCATACATAACAACCAAGACTGATTACAATTTTACTCTTCAATATCAATAATGAGATTAATCAAATCGTTGCTTATTATAGTCGTGAAACGACTAACAGAACTCAGTAATTCAGTGGATTAAACTTAATTAGTAGGAGAATTCGTTATTTGTTGAATTTATAGGCTCCTTAAACAGACTCTACAATATAACTTCCAGTTACATGTTGTTTTTTTTAATTTTTAAGCTAGTCGCTAATGGAAAAATAAGATGAACGTTAGAGGCAGTCGATGGGAAACTCCAGACCTAGGGTTTCGTGTGACTTGGCCCTCGTCAGCAAGTCGCACCTGTAATCTTGAGAGAACTAATGTTTCCTGACGGATTCGATCCCATGTCAACCACCTTCATAGTTAGAGATGATACCACTGAGCTATCCGGTTCACGAATGACTTCCTTTAAGACTGAGATGTAATCACAATTGATTGATCCCTGGATGATGATCAATGTCATGTGTGTCAAGTCCTTATTAGTGCAGATCGAATGCTGTTGATCAAGTTGCAATGTAGCCTCTAGTCTAGATGACTGGTGGTTGGAGGTAGTCGATACACTTGACATTGATCACCACCCAGTGATCAATATCATGTATATTATATCCTTTTTAGTATAGATCAAATCCTATCGACCGAGTTATCACACTGGTTTATAACCCTTATTTAGTCCTAGTTATTAGGTGAACACTCTGAAGGTCACATCATAGCGTCTCTCAAAGATCCTCCATAATTTATAGTCTGATTGAAATTTTTATGAATACAAATTTACTCATTATGAAATTATTGATTTTCTTTTATTCTCTTTTAACCTTCTCCTACCAAATGTTTACTACCAAATACAATTTTCATTTATCCAATTCTAACTATACATATATATTCTTTTTCTAGGTTCTGGGTGTTTACCAATTTAATAAAATGTGAAGTGTTTCCTCCAGCCCCAACTCCAACCCACCCCACCCCACCCCATTCCACTTCACCTCCCACCCTCACCCCAAAAAATCAATTTCTTTCCTTATGACCATAGTAACACTTCATAATAAATAAATTTAAAAGTAAAAAAAAAATAAAACCCAATTCTACTTGTTCCTTTTTTTTTGTTTTGTTTATTTATATTACTCATAGATTGATTGTATTGAAGTAAAATTATATACCAGATATGTATAATTTACTCAATGGAATACATTATGACTCATGACTACGCCCTATTTATTCTTCATTTTACACATTTACAAATGATTATGACATTTAGTGTCCCTGTATATTTTTTTTTTCAGAAAGTTTTTCTTTATTAATGATTGGTTTATAGAAATTTCAACCAATTATATATGATTATTCTCATCATACAAGTTATATATTGGTATACAGAAGAAAGGAGTAAAACATTTAAAATATCGTGCTATTATTGACTTGGCAACCAGAAACAAGTGATTTTTGGTGGTGTTGTTGTTGTTGTTATGTTGTGTCTTTCTCTCTCTCTCTCTCTCCTTCTCTCCTTGAATGAGTTAGTGAATAAATCAGGTGATTTTTTGTTCTCTCTCTTTAGGCACCCACATATAACTGATTGTATTATGGATTATTATTATTATTATTATTATTATTACTATTACGTGATAAGCGGGTAACCAAAATCACAAAGTATAAAAAATGGTCACAGAAAATCAATTTTACTGTTAGATACAATAGATAGATATATATATAGCTATATAAGTCTAATTTGCATTCACAGTGATTGGTAATAATAGTCAACGTCGTTTTGTTATTGTTATTGTTGCTGTACACATAGTTTGATTGTGATATATTTCATTATTCATATGCAACGACGAATATACGGACATACTGGAATATCTATATATGTGTATATAACAATATAATCTATTATTCTTTTCTATATTATTTCCATTTGAAACTGATTGTAATCCTTGATTACATAATTAAATAGATCAATTGCTTATGAATAAGTATGCTTCCATTACTTGAAGAGATCAGTTTAAATTGTCAATTACCAAGTGAATTATGGTAAGTGTGCTAATTTATATGTAGCTTATTATTATAATGATGATTATGATTATATTGATCTATGTCGAATCAATGTGTTATAATCTTTGATTATAAAGAATCCGTTTAAAATTAAGCTTGAACTAGATTGTCAAGTGAAGTCTTGGAAATAAATAAAAAATCCACTGAAATTGATCAATTTCAGTCCTAAAACATCAATGGGAAGATTTAAGTAAAAACATTATCAAGTGAATTAAACTTCACCCCATTGCACAAGCAAGTGGCTATCAGGACTCAGTAGCTCAGTGGATAACGCGACGGCGTTTGAAGCGAACGGTACTGAGTTCGAGTCCCAGAGTGAAAATCAACTCTGAGATGCAGGTACATCCAGCTGACGAGTCCCAAACAGGACGAAACGCGCGTCCTGGATTCCACTGCTAGCCACTATTCATCTTTGCTTATAATAAATAAAAAAGATTAGTTCAGTGAAGAGTTCTCTTTTTGTCGAATTCATTTTCAAAGCTGTATGATATTTGTGCATTTTAACACAATCTTTAAGAAAGGTAACCTTTACATTCACTTCTGTAAGTTTGACAGAATAATGTAAAAACTCATTAAGTTCCTTTACTGTCGAAGGGTTCTTGGAATTTTTTAATAAACGGTATACACTCATTAATTGTTTCCTCGCACAATAGCCCACCTTCATCCCATCCCGAAAATATGTGATTAATTTTCCTTATGATCATAGGAACACTGAGATTTTACAAATATATTCTTTCTCTTGAATGTTTAAGTTTTATTTTGTTTAAAAAAATTCAATTTAATTCATTAAAAAGAATTTATGGTTCAATTAAAGCTAGATTACTACTGGAAAACCTGAAAGTATTGGACAGTTGTTTCGTTTCGGTATAGGACTACTCAGTAGTGTGCATCTATGATTCCTTCTGGCTAGATACCAACTGGCTTAGTGGTTTAAAGGTTAAGTATTCGCATATGAGACTGATTGATCCTGGGTTCGAAATTTGTGAAGCGGGATCATGAATGCACACTATTGAAGAGTTCTATACTAGGACGGAACAATCATTCAGTGCTTCCAAGTTTTTCATGATGGTCTAGTTTCAATTGACTTATATATTCAACTAATGAATTGATTAAAACCTCCACAAAACTCCTTCTAGTGCAATAAATTGAAAGATATTTAAGTATCTAACTTGAAAAAACAGTTAAATTTCCATGTTATCATGTTACATTTTTTGTTTGTTTTAACTAACAATTATCGTCTACTAAGCGCATAATTTACTTACGCTGTTTTGTTTGGTTTCATTTATAACCTGGATTAAGTTCATTCGTAACAATTTCATTGATTCAGTTATCTACAACTGTCTGCTTGATTCACATGTTGAAAAAACACTGAACACATTTAGTAGAACCTCCAATTACAACACTTTCATAAGGAACTGTTATATTGTAAATACTATAAAATCTAAAAAGAAACATTGAAATTAATGATGTAACATATTTCCCATAATCTTTACGATGACACAAGAAAACAAAAATCAATATATGTGAAGTTGATTCAAAAGGTTTCACAATACTTAACATGGCATACTACTTACTAACTTACTTACTTACTTACACTTGTTACCTCATTGTGATGGAGTATAGGCCGTTCACCAGACAGCATTGGATGAGGGTTGCAGTCCAAGTCTAATGTTTAATATTTCAAATAATCAAAACATCCTTACATGTTTCCTCTTAACTTATTACAATTAAAACGTATATTAAGGGAAATTCATTACAATATTTTGTATATGTTAAGTAAATATCAGTGTGTTTTCTTAATTACATATCCAAATGACAAACGACTTATCAGTGAACAAGTTTTAGACTAACAATTAACGTGTAATTTCATCATTAATAATAATTAATATATGACAATAATATGATTTAGAAGTAGGTCAGTATGATGGATCTACCTTAGGGGTGAATGGGAAATCCCGATTACAAACCAATGGTGTACATAGGATCCTGAATCCTGAAAGAACAAATGGAGTATGAACCTATTGTTGGTCACCGGCTACCATGGAACTACGTTTTTTAACGTTAATTCACTGTCTTGTAGATTA
The DNA here is from genome assembly GCA_944470205.2 of Schistosoma margrebowiei. Taxonomy (NCBI): domain Eukaryota; kingdom Metazoa; phylum Platyhelminthes; class Trematoda; order Strigeidida; family Schistosomatidae; genus Schistosoma; species Schistosoma margrebowiei. The sequence goes on from OX104026.1 coordinate 4,700,840, forward strand.
CACTTTTAGGTCAAAGGCTACGAGTGTAACCCCACCAAGAAGACCACCATCTTCGGTCTGGTCACTCAGGCGGTATCTCAGTCCTCATACATATCGAGTGATTTGTGTGGTGCATATCTATTTGGTGCCTCCCCGTTCCAATGTCTATGTATATAAACAAATAAATAAATGATTAAGAATTCACTTGGTGTTGTCCCAAATAAAACGAAATGCGCGTCCTCGATTCCCCTGTCAGCTACTATCCATCTCTGTTTATAAATGATTTAGAAGTTATAAATCTCTGGTTTTCTTTAACTGAACAACTACTGAAAAACAGAAAATATCTGTTTCGTTCTAGTCTAGGACTCTTCGGTAAAAGTATGAAACTATAACGTCATAGGAAAATAAACTTATAACTCCTAGACCTTCAAAAGATTGTTAAATGAATAGTTAAACGTGATTTACAAAACAAAATTGGCAATGTGAATTGCCCATAGAAGAGTTTAATGTAATATTTACTTTTTAATAATCAAATTGATGCATTAAAACACGGTGTATTAGCTTAATTCTGTAAAACGTATGTGATATGATCAATCTAAAACAATAATCTTTATAGAGTAAAACGACTATTGGCTATCATTAGCATCTAAGATATGTGATTCGTCCTATTTGCAACTTGTTAGCCGAATTTTATGATTATCTTAACTCAGTACTTACTTACTCACGCCTGTCACCCCCAATGGAGCATAGGCCGCCGACCACTATTATTCAACCCACTCTATATTGGGCCTTCCTTTCTAGTTCTATCCAATTTTTGTTCATTTTTCTCATGGCTGCCTCCATTTCTCGGCGTAATGTGTACTTCTTTGGTCTTCCCCTTTTCCTTTGGCCTTCAGAATTCCATGTGAGGGCTTGCCTTTTGACGCAGTTCGGTGCTTTCTTCAATGTGTGTCCTATCCACTTCCAGCGCTTCTTCGTGATTTCTTCCTCCGCTGGGATTTGGTTAGTTCTTTCCCACAGTTGGTTGTTGCTAATAGTGTCCGGCCAACGGATCCGAAGTATTTTGCGTAGACAGTTGTTGATAAACACTTGTATGTTCTGGATGATGTCTTTCATAGTTCTCCAGGTCTCCACTCCATACAGTAGAAATGTCTTGACAATTATATTGAAAATCCTGACGTTGGTGTTGGCTGACAAACAGTTGTTTTTAGTTCCAGATGCTCTTCAGTTGTAAATGTGCTGCTGAACTCAGTAGCTCTATGAATAACTCCATAGGGGTTTAAAAGCAAAGGTACTTGGTTCTAGTTCTAATATAAAAATCAACAATGAGATGGAGGTAGGTCGAATTGAGTCGAGTTGACTAACACGCTCAATTTAGATTCCATTGTTAATCACGAATCATTTATTGCAAATAAGTCATGATAATATAAGTATATTGTAGCAATTTGCAAAAGATGTATATATGATCACAACGACTTATAATCATTCAGTCCTGAATATCAATAACGAGATAGTGGGGATAATCGAATGTATTTAAATACAATATTATAGAATATCCTGGCAAAATTTAAGGACCTTACAGTAAATACTTATTTTGCAAAATATCAATCAATTGTTTCAGACTTGACTGCTCCTTTTTTTCCACACCAATCACTCTCTACTATCGTTGTCTTTTCTTCGAATTTCATCACCTTCTACCTCTAGACATTTCACTTTCAACTGATGATACATACTACTTATATCTATCGACATCAGTAGTATACAACACCATAATCACCAGCTAAAATAGACTTACCTACTCTTTTATTTAAATTTGAACACTTGAACATAACCATTAATAAAATGTTTCTCATTCTATCTTATTAATGTTTTGCTCAATTCGACTTCTATTCCGAATTACATAACATACTTAATATGTCTACATCCTTATAACGAAATATCAAGGAAATGATCATTACAGAATGCTTAAAATTTCTTATTATCTATTTATAGTACAATTATATAACAAAATATGATCACTAGTGACCCGTTTTAAGAGGTATTCCTTTGAGTTCCAGTGGGAGACAGTGATCAGTGCAGTTCAACCAGGTCTGTTGTGAGATAGTAACTCACTGAAGACATTGATGGATATGTTGCTCACTTTCATGGATTAGTTAAAGTTAGACATTAATACCGTTGGATGTCGGCCAGCTCAGTGGCCTAGAGATTATGCGCTCACGTGCGAGGCTGACAGGCCCTGAGTTCGAATCTCGCGGGGGGGGCGGTAACGTGGATGTGCATTACTGAGTAGTCCCATAATAAGACGAAACGACATTCCAGTACTTCCAGGTTTTCCATAATGGTCTAGCTTCCACTGACTCATGATCTCAATCATTGAAATTATATAACTGCTTAATCAAATAGCTTATTGACAAACATAATTCAGTTCTATTAGATGACAGTCTCTTTTTTATGTTTTAATTTAAGAAAAAAATAAATAAAACAAAATTCATCATCATCAACAACGACAACAAACATCAAAGAGATTTAGCTAACCAATTTAGGTTATACAATAAAACACTTTTATTTAGTCTCTAACTGTTCTGTTCTGCTCTGTTCTGTTCTGTTTTGTTCTATTCTGTTCTGTTCGGTTCGGTTCGGTTCTATTTTCTTTGTTCTATTATCTCTATGTATAAAGTACTGGAATTAATATTGTTGCATGTATCGAATTTCGTAATTTATTATTTCTTCATATTGAAGAGTTGAATTGTGTTTCCTGTGTTTGTGCATATTTGTTTGTGCGTTTTGTGTGCGTGTGCGTGTGTGTGCGCTCGAGTACTTATGTGACTGTATCTATGACATTACTCAAAGTTTTTAGTTAGTTCACAGAAAAAATACAAAAACAAACACTAAAAAAACGAAAAAAAATACTCAGATTTGTTTCTAAGGTGAAAGTTTTATCCATGAGAATTAGTTAAATGTTTTCTTTAAATGAGATGAAGTTTTGTTCGTTTGTTTGTTTGTTTGTTTTTGCAATTCACATTATTCGTATGATTTAAATAACAAAAAAAATATCATGCATAGTTCAATTGAAACATTGTTCAATATACAATTCATAATTGTCTTTTTATCTTTCTGAAATTTATTTTGAATATCAAACATAACTAAAGATAAAGATGGATGGTAACAAGCCATGGAATTTAAAATGTGTGTTTCACCCTCTTTAGGACTCGTCAGCTGGATTTATCTACATCTAAAATTTAATGTTCACTTTGGACTACGAACCTAGAGATTGATCAGTTGCAGGTCTTTCAGATTCAAATAATTAATGTAAAGTGAATTTAAACTTTATCCTATTGCACAAGATAGTGACTATCAGGATTCAATAGCTAAGTGAATAACGTGATAGCATTTAAAACGGATATTACTCAGTTTGAGTTGTGCAGTGAATGTTAAATCTAGGATGTAGATACATCCTATTGACGAGTTCCAACTAGAACGAAATATACATTCTGAATTCCAATGCTAGCTACCATCCATCTTTGCTTACAAAACATATCACTTAAGGCAATATCGAGGCAGTCTTCACAGAATACACATATATCAATAAGAGAATGATCTATTGCAATCCTAAACAACACATGTATTTCATTTTGGTTACGATCAACGACATATTCCTTACATAGATCAATCAATTTCTGATCAGTGTTTTATCATCATCCATATTTTGATTGTATTTCAGTACTATAGTTGTCCTCTTAATCAAATACTTAAAGTCTTCAGAGAAATTTAAAAGGTTGACTACATTTTAAACAATTTCGACTAAAATTAACTACCCATACGAAGTTTTCTTATGAATTTAAAAATTAGGTAACTAAGTTTTAAAATATCCCGCTAAATACAATTTTATCACTGATTGTCTGAAATATATTTTGAATGTAATAGTTTACACACAAAAAACCCAATTGCACTGATACAGCCGATGGTGGAGAGAGTCAGCTCTCCACCTAGAGGAGTTGGAAAACCCTGATTCTCTCAACCAATAGTACAAATGGGATCCAGGATCCTGAAGGAACAAATGAAGTATGAACCTTTTGTTGGTCACCGGCTACCATGGGGCTGCATTTTTTAACGTTAATCCACTATCTTGTAGATTACACCATTAGGTCAAAGGCTACGGGTGTGACCCTTATGAAAACTACCTTCTGAGCACCCAAGCGGTATAACAGCTCACACACAAATCAAGTGACTTGTGTGGAGTATATGTATCCGGTGACCCTATGTATCAATATTTATGTGTTCAAATAAATAAACATAAAAACCTGTTACCAGTGTCTATCAATGTAAAACACATTGTTACTTACGTGACTACCACTTTTAACAGCTTGGATGCATTTAGGTCGTTTAACTCTAAACTGGATATAATTTACTCTTTTTATTTATGACCCAGTTATAAGAATGTTTTAATATTTGATTGTCTACAGCCTACTCCACTTAATTTGATCTATAATGCTTATTAATATTCCTAAACCTTATAAATAATTCATCTACTATTTTGTAGAGAGTTGTACAGTTAAATAACGCTCTCTCCTTACGAAATAACCAGAACTATTGAAAATCAAAAGTTGTGAATCACAGATCCACTCTACGTTGGTGATCATGCACAGCCTTACATTCAACATAAAGTGTCGTAGTAACTTCAGTTCTAATCTGGTTTTAACTAATGTTAAAGTGTAACCCTACTCCGTATTCGTCATCATAACTTCACTTACATTTTTTTGCTAATTCACATGACTAATTTAAAGAACAAGAAATGTAAATATTTCGGTATATAGAGTACCGTTCACATTTGACCTATTCACTTACATACTTATCCATTCAATGAGAAATATCATCAAATAGAAAATGATAAAGATAATACTTTGTCTTAAGATGTTGATTGAAAGTAGTTCACACAAAACCCCGGACCTAGGTTTCTTGCGACTTGGCACTCATCAGCAAGGTGTACCTATTATCTTCAGGGAACTGATACTCCCAGACGAATTCGATCCCATATCACTCAACTTCATAGTCAGAGATGTCACCATTGAGTTATCCGGGCAGCGATTGACTTTCTGCGGTGATCAATATCATGTTAACATATCCTTCTATAGTACATATCAAATCCTATCGACCAAATCACAATATGGACACTAGTCTATATAACTTAACATTACATGCACTACATTTAGATAAGATAATGATAAGAGTTAATGAACATGAATCCCTGGACCATAGATTAGGGTTATGACCATATCATAAATGTCATTTTGAACTATTTATGATAAATAAATAGAAAGTTATGATATTTCGGTTACTGACCTTAAAATTTTATATATTTCTTCTTTAACAATCAGATAAAGAAAACACAATTTACATGAAGTATAATGTAACAATAACCTATGGTAATACATTAGACATTCTATATAGAAAATTTATATGACTCATTGTGTTTACAGTGAATTTTATGCAAATTTAAGTAGGATACCATAAAACGGATGCATTTTCTTTCTCTCTCTCTCTCTCTCTCACACACACACACTCTCTCTCTAGAAACAACAACAACAACATGTTCATTTGCATTTGATGTAACAAAACTGTTTTATTTGTGAATTAATTAATTACAGGTGTATAAGCAAAGATGAATAGTGAGTAGTAGTGGAATTGAGGAGGTGCATTTTGTGAAGTGGATAATGTGATGACATTTGAACTGAACAGTATTGAGTTCGAGTCCCAGAGTGATTATTAATTCTGAGATGTAAGTATATCCAGTTGATGAGTTTCAAATAAGACGAAACGTACGTTCTAGATTCTAATGCTAGCCAATATCCATCATTGTTTATAATGTTTGTGAATTAAGACAATATCGAAGCAGTCCGCACAATATATACATATGCCAATAGGGGACTGATCAATTGCAGTGCTGAACAATAATGGGAAGATACAAGTAAACAACATCAAGTGAATTTATTACAGGTTTATATTTATATACAATGCTCAAAATAATATAGTATTAAATACTAGGGAGAGATGACCGTCAATCCTCCCCGAAAGAGTGCTTTTGCTTATATGTACGCCATGAAATGTATGGGCGAACATTTTGTACAAGTGACAGTCAATTGTAGCAAATACCTTAGAAGAAAGTGGTGAACATCTACCCTCACAGGTGGGTGAATATACCCATATGTATGTTATTGGAATGCATGAGTGAAAACTTATGTGCTACCAGTATGTATGTAGACCATACTTGCCCCTGGTAAGATATACACGTGCCTAGACCTGGAGCTATCGAATTTTTCACGTAATCACATCCACGTGGTGGTTCTGTGAGCCTTGCTAAACAGAAGCCCATCCCAGAAAACCCAATCGGTTTCAACGGATATGGTTTAATCAACCTTAACATGACTAGAACACCATATAATGCTTAAATTTATTTATTCGTGATTATTTAAAGTAAAGCAAAATTCTTGAATACATATTTCATCAAAGACTGATAGTAGTTGGATAACCAACGTGAATCATAAACATCTAGACATTTGTCATGTTTTATTATCTAAGTGATTCATGTTAATAAACATCATCATGAGTGCTTTGTTTCGATGATTATAGTCTCCTCTAGTTGCAAAGGAATGGTGTAACCTTTCAGCTTATGCTGAAATTACATTTCATGGTTAATCTCTAACCTAACTGCCTGAAGTTTTGTTTTAGATGCAAACAACCTTTAATCATATTCGGATTTTAATTTTTCTCCGGAGCTCGCAATAATTTATTGTAAAGGTCTTTCGACTATTTCGTTCTAGAACGGAACAGATCAACGATGTATATCAATGATCCCACAGCCGGGAATCGAAACCCAAGGCCTTCGGCCTCATGTGTGAAAGCTTACCAATTACTGAGAAAATGAATGCCCACTGCCGAGCTGTTACGCTCTATAATGAGACGTTTGTCCAACATAGTTGTCCAACATAGATCAGTACGTATTTTTAAGTGGTCTGTTTGACGGTCATATTTCCTTTTTATAATCACAAAAACGTTTTGGCTATATCACTGCTATATCACCATTATCAAGTCTTTAGTTCAGCTCCGTTGTGGCTATAAATAATTTCTTGGTTGAGATCATAAATAGATCAATGTTAGACCAACATTGAAAACAAAAAATCACTAGACGCTCGCTTCATTCTATTGTGGGACTACTCAACAGTACACATCCACGATCCCACATCAAAGCTAATCTAACTCAGGATCACCAGTCTCACATCCGAGCGCACAACCTCTAGACCATTGAGCCGGTCGGCATCCAACGGTATTGATGTTTAACATCGGCCAATTCGTAAAATTGCTCAACCATTTGCCACTGTTCATAAGTAGATACCTATCTCTACGTGACATGGATTAGCTCCACCGATCACAACTTCTCACTAGAACTCTGAGAAATTCCCTCACAAAACTAGTCTAGAGGTTAAGCGTCCACTCGTGAAACCGAAAGTTTTGGATTCAGACCCAGTGAGCAATAGAATAGATGACTACTATTGAGTAGTTTCACATTGGAACAAAACAATCATCCAGTGCTACCAGGTTTCCTATAGTGGTCTATGTGTTCAATTAACTCATAAATTCAACTATTCATATGTTAATCTCTGATATAATGTGAATGATTAACCTACATAATAATAAGAAGAAGAAGAATATTCCTTAATATCTAAGATAAACCAGATATGATTCATATGTATACTTAACATGACATTAGATACATGCATAAAGTAAGTTTTTTTTTCTTCATTATCACATACAGTTACCAAGGTTAATCGTTTAGTTAATGTAGCCAAAATGAATGATTCTCATTGAAAATTGAAAAAATCATATATTTACCAAATTTCTTATGTCTTATTTACATTATTGTGTCGTTTGTTTTTTTCTTTCTCTCTTTTTAAGACTTGTATGTACAAGTTGGAAAATGATAGTAAATTTTAATATACATATGAAAGTATGAATCATATATAGATTAGATTATTCTTTAAAGAAACTATTGAATAAATGATTTTCATGAACAACTGGAAAAAGAATTATTATGAGATCATGAATAGATTGATGGTAGACTACCTCGAAGAATTGAATGGTTGTTTTGTCCATCTCAGTAATGCATATTCCATGATCATCCACCAAATAGATTCAAACTTAAGACCTTTGGTCTCGCATGCTAATGTTTAACCTTTAGATTAGTTTCATGAGGGAATTTCTCAGAGTTCTAGTGAGAAGTTGTGATCGGTAGAGCTAATCCATGTCACGTAGAGATAGGTATCTAACTAAGGACAATAGCAGATGGTTGCGTAATTTTACGGATTGGTTGATGTTAGACATCAATATCGTTGGATGCCGGCCAGTTCAATTGTCATTTAATCACACACATTAACTAAAGTTAAAAATATGGTCTAAAAGTATCATACTCTTTTTCGTGTGTAAAATAATGAACTCCAAAAGTTTCTAAACTAGAATTAAATCTCAGCCTAGTGTTTCATAGAATTCAATCATTAAGATCATGAATTGATCAATGTTAGACTATCATTGAAAACCTGAAAGCACTAAAAACGGTCATTTTTTTTCCTAGTGTAGGACTCATCAACAGTTAGTTTGCACGACCTCACAGGCGTCTAACAAAGATTCGTGAATTGAAAACACGAGAAAACCAAGTTGGTTTCAGATCTGGTCGTGGCTGCATCGACCATATATTCACCATTCGTCAGGTTCTAGAATACAGACTTGCTTATCGGCGTCCGACAATGGTGGTTTTTGTTGACATAACAGCAACGTTTGACTCTGTATACCGAGAGATTCTGTGGCAGTGTTTGTTATTGAAAGATGTACCTTAGAAGTACATAAACCTTGTGAGGGCTCCTTGTGAATCTTCATCAACTAAGGTGGTTGGGCCACGTGTTACGTATACATGAACACTGATTACCACGACGCGCAAGGCTGACAAGTGTTGGAGATGGTTGGATGAAAGTTAGGGGTGGCCAAATCAAAACGTGGCATCAGTCCTTGAAGTCACTAACTTCTAGTCTGAGCTATGTTGGTAGATGGAGACTACTTGGTTATAGTCCCCATGACTATCGTAACCAATGGTTGGAGACTCTTGGCGACATGGCTCAGAATCGATCACAATGGCGTCGGTGTATACACTCTGTCTTCCCTTAAACTAAGAGATTAAAGTCGCTTCATATCTTCCTTTCTACGAACTAATTTTTTCTTCCTGTACTACATCCTTATTGCAATCTTTCTTCTATATATTACCACCACTGAATTAACTACTATGAGTTCAGTGTTCATCTTGTTGTGTTAATGTGGTATGGCAACTTGGACCGATGCATATATGTGCCTGGTCCTACGTTGTAGCTGAGTGACTGACTGACTGACTGACGATCCAAAAATATGATTTAGATCAAGAACGTTAGGCCTCGCTCGTGGTCTACTTCACCTTTAGACCATTGAGTCAGCATACAATGATATTAACTATCTCATTATTATACATCATTTCTTAATGAAAACTTTCTAGTCACATCATAGAAACGTTTAGCTTATCACTAACTACATATATATGATGAATACTAAATTGAAAAATGTGTTTAAACATGCATATCATTATTCAATCATCACTATTATCATCATATAGATTTATACTGAATTATTGTGAAGTATTTACATAAAGATTTAAGTAAATATTTAAAGATAGAAGATAAAAATTGAAGAAAAAAAAAAGTTTATTCTTCAATGATGACATAACCATGTTGATTAAATTAAAATATCAACATGTGAAAAACATTTATTGTTGTCAACCTATAGATACATATATATTTTCGTCCATCTCTACTTCCAACCACTCACCCCCCTCTCTCTCTCTGCATCTCTCTCTCCACCCCCTCTTTCACTCCAACCCTCCTCTCTCTCTGCATCCTTCTCTCCTCCACCTCTCTCTCTCTCAGAAAAGCCTACATAGATTTAATATTCATCATTTACAATTGTTGAACAACCTTTAACCATCATTTTACATGTTTCATTCAAATCTATTGAGAAATGAATCATGAATATGTTCAAATGACAATGAATTGGTCAAAGATACCCGTAGTAGATTATTCAACAACAACAACAACAACAAGAAAAAATGCGGGATTATTCAAAATAATAATACCTAATTATAAATCAGTGATTAAATGAATATTATATAATGAATGAATTATTAAATGATAATATAATGTGTGTTAATGATATTGATAGATATAAGTAATATGTGTCTTATCAATTGAAAGTGAAATGCCTAATGACAGAAGGTTTAAGAACATAGAAGGAAAGAGTATGAGAACAAAGAATAATTGATGTGGTAACGAAAGAATAATGAAGTTTAAGATGATTGATTGATATTTTACAAATGAACTATTTACTTTATGGTTCTCAGAATTTATTAAGGCATTCTGTAAACTCGTATTCACTTTTGTACTCGTTTGCTAAACCAGTAATTATTAGTTGAATTCATGAGTTAATTAAAGCTAGACCTCTATAGAAAACCTGGAAGCATTGAACGGCCATTTAATCCTAATATAGAACTCTTCAGCAGTTCATATTCACGATTCCGTCAGCGGGATTTGAATCTAGAACCTATCGGTTTCACATGCGAACCCTTAACTTTTAAACCACTGAGCCATCACCCAACCGTATGATTTTCAGATTTGACTAAGATGTTCTGTAATTTTGTGTTCAAATACATTTGATTATCCTGCCTATGTTCTCATTCACTAGAATAGTAATCCTATTTGGATGATAAAATATACACTATGATACATTTATTTGTCTTGATTAATTACTCTAAACAATAGACATTACTAGGTTTTAACCTAGCTCACACTAGTCATTTATCATGTAGTAAAACATATCATAGTTTCAAGGGCTTAATGCGGACCACTGAACTACATAACTCTACGTTGATGTGGATTTTGAATAATTTAAACTTTGAATCTAGGCGTTCTGTTAGTTGAGATTAGTCTACTGAATGTATCTTCAATATAAAGATAAAAAAACCTTCTAAAGCAATTTGGACACTTGCTAAATTTTGTCATACGAACATACTTAATTGATAATTTGGTCTACATACTACTAACTCTTTGTAGTACTAGATAAGTTGTCATAAATTGCCACTGAGTAGTCCATAAACATATCAGCTATACATGGAGGTCAATTCCTAATCGGAATGTTCAAAATCCAGGTATCTGAATCTGGCAATGTGCGGTGTGAATTCCATTTCCATAGGGAACATCATATATCACCATAACACAGATATATCTTGTTGTTGACGAATCAACCAGTAAGAAACTAGTTCTTCCAAAAGATTAACTGACATCGATCAATATCAAACTCTAACAAAGAGATTTTAATGAACCATGAGACTTTAGGGTCGAAGTGAACGAGAACACAGGTGAGGACAACTGACTTTTCATCGGAATCATCAAATGCTAGGTCGCGATCAAGCGCTAAGATGCATTAATGACGTCTTTCTTGACCACAGCTGTATTAAGATCTTTGTGAAAACTAAGCTTCTGGATTTCTTCTGTGCTAAGAATAGCACCTAGCAACTTGACTACACAAAGCTTTGAAACGCGAGATCATGCATGACCATCAAATATGCCGAAATACGACCAGTATTGTAAAGTACTGAGAAGTTCGGACTTCGCTAAATAGACATCTTCCATTTCTAATCGCCATCCTTGCATACTTGAAATGGAATATTGTAGTGAACGAGAACAAAGATAGGGACAATCGAATGTATTTGAATAGACAGATTACAGAATATATTGGTAAAATAATTCATTTGCAAAATGTCAAACAATCGTCTCAGACTTCATTGTTCTTTCGTTTCCACACCAATCATTCTGTTCTCATTCTCTTTTCTTTGATCTTCTTAACCTTCTGACGTCAGGTATTTTGCTATCTATTGATGATACAGATTACTTATATCTATCAATATCAGTAGCATACATCACAATATGTAAAACTTACAATAAGAATATCTTTCTTTATTATTAATCTAGAAAACTGGAATCATTAGGTATTTTGGTTTAAAGTAATCATTAGAGTGCAATAAATGAACTTCATTTTGAGTTTAATTGTTAAATGAATGGATTATTATTACAAATTGAATAATAAATATCAGTATGACGTTGTGGAGAGGTAATTTTCAGAGTTCTAAGGAGAAGTTGTGACCAGTGGAATTAATCCACGTCAGGTAGAGACAGATATCTACTCCAGACAATTGAAGATGGTCATGCAATTTCACAGATCGGTTGAAGTTAAACATTAGCACCATTGGATGTCAAATCAGTGGTCTAGAGGAGAAGCGTTCATCTGAAACAGAACGTCCTGGTTCGAATCATACTTGTGGAATAGTGGATGCACGCTGCTAAGCAGTCCCATACTAGGACGAAGCAGACTTCCAGTGTTTTTTTTGTTTTCAATAGTGATTTAACATTGATCGATTCATAACCTAAATGGAAAATAGATATATAATTCAATCGGATTAACGAAATAGACAAACACGAAATTAACCGTTACTCAATGCTAACCTGATGTAAATATCTCAATCATATAAGATGCTATCTGCAATCCAAATAGCTTAGTAATAAGTACTCAAACTGTAAAGCTAAGTAAGACAAGGATTATAACCTCCATTTAAATTCCTAACAGGTGTCAATTAGAATTAAAACTTATGTATTAATCAGAGCTTATTACCGACCTGATCACTTAAACTAGTAGTCGTATTGCAACTTGGTCTGCTAGAGTTCAATTATCACCAAAGAATAAACAAAATGATTTCAGGTGGATAATATTTTATTAAAACACCATTGAAAACCTGGAAATACTGGACGGTCATGACTATTGGGACTAATCTGTGTCGGGTAGAGACAATTATCTGCCTCAAACAATAGATGAATGGTTGCACAAGCTCATGGATTGATTAAAATTAGACATTAACACCGTTGAATATCGAATCAGTAGTCTAGAGTTAAAGTGTTCGCATGCGAGACAGAAGATCATAGGTTGAAATCTTGAGTCCGAAATTGTTCACTAACAAAAAGTTCCTTACTAGGACGAAACCGCCGTCTCATGCAAAATTGTACTCACTATGCATAAATTAATCCATTAAACACATAGTCGTCAAGTTTTAAATTTTCGAAACCGGAGTAATAGTAGTAAGAAAAGGAGAAAAAGAAAAAGGTGAATGAGAGGAGAAAATTTTCTTCTTAACGATATCATTTTATTGAAGCTGTACAATCGTATTTATAATGATTATGTAAATATATGAGTTTATAGAATTATAGAAAGATATTACATCATTAATTGTTCATAGATTTCAAGTATCAAAGAATGACTGAGTAATGATCTAGAAATGAAGAAAGAATAAACAAAGATGGGTGGTGGCTAGTAGTGGAATCCAGGGTTGGTGGACACGTAGAGTCAACCTGGAGGAGTTGAGAAATCCTGATTCCAAACCAATTGTGTACATGGACTCCGAAGTCCCAAAGGAACAAATGGCATATGAACCTATTGTTGGTCACCACATCTCCTGACGTTGCCCCACTGCCTTGTGGATTAGTCCTTCATGCCAAAGGCTGCGGGTGTGACCCTCTAAGAGAACCACCTGCTTCGGTTTAAGCATTCGGGAAGTATCCTAGCCCTAACACAAATCGAATGATTTATGTATTTTGTGCATCCTTGTGTTTAAATAAAATAAATGTTCACTCAGGGATTCGAACCCAGCACCGTGCGTATCAAACACCACCACTTTGTCCACTTAGCTGCCGAGTCCTGAATCCTGGAATGCAGGTACATCCAACTGACGAGTCCCATATAGGACGAAATGCGTGTCCTGGATTCAACTGCTAGTCACCATACATCACTGTTTATAATGGTTGTGATCTATGACAATATCGAGGCAATCCCTACAGGATGCACATATGTTAATAAGAGACTGATCAATTGTAGTCCTTAACATCAATGAGAAGATTCAAATAAACAATACAAAATGAAGAATAAAAAGATTAAAATAAAACTTTAAGTAAATGATATCGTTGAAAAGTCGGCTTTCAACATGAGGCGTCATAACTTCTAAATCCCGGAGTAGAGTTTTAATGGTTTGAATTATTTTTTTCTATGGTTAGCGTTTTTTTTAGCGATTTAGTTTTCTACAGGATAGGATCACAAACCCCATGCCCAATCCTCGTTTATCCGGACATGGGACCGGTAGTAGTCCCAGAAGGAGTTTCTTATAGAAAGTGATACTTTAAAAAAGGACTAATAACTCGTAATTCAAAATCCTCATTTATTGTTGCTAATGAATAAAAGTCATACTAGAAATAATTCATTCCATAGGCTAAATATCACACATGAAATACCTTGTTAAGTTATAGCTACGTAAAGTTTCTGTTGATGATGTCGTTCAGAAGAATGATATAATCACCACGATTAAATTATCCACATCAGAGAACAAAACTCCATCAAAAAGCCTTTTTTTTACAGTTCAAAACTGAGATGACATAGATACCCACCACACTGTTTGTTTGTTTACTCTTAAAAAAATACAAAAATAATTTTCCGGTTTTTGATCCATGGAATTGAGAATGGAAAACATTGATAATGTTCATTGATTACCTAGTTACAATCTTTATTTCATCCACCAAAAAAAAAGAAAAAAAAATCTATAATGAATTATCAAAGTTCATTATCATAGGTCTATTCCATGGGTGGTCTAGACATTTTATCCATATAACTTACAAATATATGTAATCTATTCAATTCAATATTACAATTAATAGAAATCAATGTTTAAAGGTGAAATATATAACAAAACAATACTTTATAGATTTAAACTTTTAAAAAAAAATTAGGATTAGTTAAGTAGATGATCGAGATCATGAATCGATTGATGTTAGATCATCATTGAAAACAAAGAAGCACTGGATAACCATTTTATCCTATTGTGCGACTATTCAGCAGTGCGCATCTACGATCTTGTCTCGTGAAATTCGAACACGGGTGTTTAACCACTAAACCATTGAGCCGGCGAGCATCCAACGGTGTTAATGTCTAACCTCAACCAATCTATGAAATTTCTCAACCATCTTTCATTATACTTAGGTAGATAACTGTCTCTATCTGATATTGTATTAGTTCCACTGATCACGGTGTCTCACTAGAACTGCGAGAATTCCCTCATGAAGCTTGTTACTAGTGAGTACATGATAATTATCAGTATGGGATTGTGGAGAATATTAAGTTTTTGATTGAGATCATGAACCGACCAGTGTAAGTTCACCATTGAAAACACGGGATTCGAACCCACGTCGTTCGGTTTCGTGTGGAAGGCTAACCTCTAAATTATTGAGCTGCCACCCAACTATGTAAATGTCTAACTTCAACTAATCTATGATAATGTGCGATCATTTTGGATTGTCTTCGGTAGATAACTGCCTCACACCCGGATAACTGTTATTAAGAGACCAAACAATGAACGATATTGTTAACATCAGTATTACACAATCTTCAATTCCTTTATACATCAAGAAAATTCATACGAGAATCTGTATTCGTGTCGAAAGTTTATCAATCACAAGAATCTATCAA
Organism: Schistosoma margrebowiei; assembly: GCA_944470205.2. Taxonomy (NCBI): domain Eukaryota; kingdom Metazoa; phylum Platyhelminthes; class Trematoda; order Strigeidida; family Schistosomatidae; genus Schistosoma; species Schistosoma margrebowiei. Next base: position 4,716,500 of record OX104026.1, read on the forward strand.
GGTAAGTTAGGTTTTCAAAGTAGATAAGACGATCAATCCATTCAATTAGTCTACTCCCTGTTCATGATCTCAATCAAAACTTAACCACCCCCACAACCGCATACTGATAATTACAATGTGTTCAATAGGGAATAGCTTTGTGAGGGAATTCTCGGAGTTCTAGTGAGAAGCCATGACCAGTGGAGCGAATCCGGGTCGGGTAGAGACAGGTATCTACCTAAGTACAAAGGAAGATGGTCGCGCTATTTCGTCGATTGGTTGATGTTAAATACCAACACCATTGGATGTCAGCTCACTGGTCCAGTAGGTTAAGCGTTCACGCGCGAGACTGAAGGCCCCTGGGTTCGAATCCTGCGAGCGGGATCGTGGATGCGTACTACTGAGGAGTCCCACAATAGGACGAAACGGCCGTCTAGTGCTTCCAGGTTTCCAACGGTGGTCTAACATCAATTGGTTCATGATATTAGGAAAATAAATTAGAAATCTATTCAAACTGAAATCGAATTGAAATGATTCAGATTATTCTGTTATTGGTACTTTTGGCTGGAATTCGATCACTCATGGTTAACGTACGAGCACTCCGTGCAGATTGCCTCGATATAGATTTTATGATACAACTTAATATAGAATAGAAGGAATGTGTTTAGCAGTGGGATGCAAGACGCGCGTTCCATTCTATTTAGAACTAGTGAGTTGGAGGTCCCTGCATCCGAGAGTTAATTTTCAATTTTCAATTAAAAGTGTCAGTAACGGGATAATCCTAACCATTTGCACAGGTAAGTAGCTATCTATGCTCAGTGGCTAAATGGACAGCATGATGGTGTTTGAAGCAACCGGTACTGGGTAATAACTTGTTTTTCCAAAGGTTGAACTTTAGTTAAAAGACATGAATACCTTAGTTTGTGGATATAAGAAATTCCATACTAGACGGAATCAGCTACCCGTTACCTCCCGATCTACAATAGTACACTGAATGGCTTCAGTTCCCGACAAAAATCCACTCTTATACCAAACTTACTTACACAAAAATGGTCAAGCAAATTAAATAAACTGAGGTTGTGAACCAATCAATATGAGACCACCATTACATACACGAATGCATTGGACTGTCGTTTTGCACTAATATGGAACTTCTTAGCAGTGCCTATTCATGACCCTACACCAAAGAGACTCGTACCCACCACCCCGAGTCTCGCGTGGAAACGCTTAACCTCTACATCACTGAACCATCGAGATCGTGGTTGGGCACCACTGACGAGTTCACATATTAAAACCAAACGGCCGTTCAGTGCTTCCAGATTTTTAACAGTGGACTAACACTGATTGATTTATAATCTCAATTCAAACTCAAAAACCTCCACAATCTCATTATTGAAGATTTAGTCAATGTTATATACTCATTTGGAAAATAATAGTCATCATTACATTATTTAAAAGCTATTTAAACAAATATACTTAAATATAGCTTCTATTTTTCACAAAGTCATATAGATCTCGTTCGCGGGATCGGGGATGAGCACTGCTGAGGAGTCCCGCATTAAACCGAAACGTCCATCCAGTGTTTTCTTATTTCAACTAGTGATCTAACATTGATCAGTTCATGATCTTAATCAAAAACTTAATAATCATTACAACTTCATACTGTTAATTTAAATCATTTACACTTTCATTTTATTTTATTTTTATTATTTTGAATTATTTCAATGTAGTCTATTTAAACAATACGATGATATTCAATGGACAGTAGATGAAAAAGCAGAAATAAATGAAACAAATGAAATAATAAACAATGGTAAGTTAAATGGTATACATAACTTTTTAAGCAAAGATGGATAGTGGCTAGCAGTGGGATTCAGGACGCGTGACACATTGTCCTATTTAGGACTCGTCAGCTAGATGTACTCGCATCCCAGAGTTGATGTTCACCCCCGGGACTCGAACCTAGTACCGTTCGGTTCAAACACCATCGCGTTATCCACTTAAGTACTAAGTACTAATAATCAATTAACGGTTTTTAATAAATATCTAAAGAATATTTGTATTCTTCGATATAACTGACTGGTATACTAATGAAAGGAAATAGTAATAGTACAGATAATAACTGTAAGATTCAATTCATTCATGGTTTCCCTTCATTTAGTCACTTGTAACAATCAAGGGAATAGAAACAATATACGAATGTCTTTTATCAACATTGACTGATGTAGAAATTGTTTTAAATGATCTGTTTTATATCAATGACTTTAGTTCTTAGTATTCTAAATTATCATTTGAGATTTGAACTACTACCCCCCCTACCCCTTTATTGAATTATACTGGTTAATTCATTTTCATAGTCAGAATTACCTAATCGGTATCATTAGTTTCCTACTTTAGAAATCTCTTTGATTCAATGTGCTTATCTGTTTCTACATTTCTCTCCCCAATGTATTCAATTGTTTATCTGATGAATAATGAACCTTATGAATGATTAACCTATTTCAATCAATACTTTACCATATAACCTTATATATAAGTTTCTTCTAGATATTGAGTAGTTGAAGGGAATCTATAGGACAAATGAATTCATTTTCTTTAAAAGGAATGAAAACAAGAAGTAATCAACAAGATTTGAATTCGAAAAACTTTTATATTTTGATATTAAGGAAAATAATGATTCGATTGATAGTAAATTTTGAAATCAAGTTAAATGTTTAGCTCTGCCCTCAAATGTCCTGGTACAGCCGAGAATGGGAAGAATCAGCTCTCCTTCCCTAAATACTTTCACATGGCCACACGTATACAACCATTGAAATGAAAGTCCTACTCACTGCCTTCTAGCGGAACTAATTTTTTTTTCACGAAATTTAGAGGATGAAAATCGAATGTCTAGAGCTTTAACTGGGTTATTTGACAGGGAGGATCCACTTAGGAGAGTTGGAAAACCCTGATTCCAAGTCAATGAAACACATACAATCCAGTATCCTGAGAGAACAAATACCGTATGAACCAATTGCTGGTCATCGAATACCATGGGACTGCATCACCTCACATTGCTTCACTGTTTTGTAGATCCGATCTTTAGGTCAAAGGTTCCGAGTGTGACCTCATAAGAAAACCACTTTCTTTAGTCTAAGCATTCAGGTAGTATCATAGATCACACACAAAATCAATTGATTTATATGATGTACATATATTCATTGCAATAAGTCCCATATATATATATTTTGATGATGTAATATAAATGAATATATTTCCAAAATGATTTATTCCAGATTTCTTATCTCAAACTGAAAACTCTATACAACATAATGATATCAACAATAAAACAACTGATTATATCAATGAAATCTTTACAAATATACCAGATGATTTAACATGGCAATCTAATTCACCATGTTCATCAGAATCGATTGATTCCATTTCATTGAATCATAATGATTTAAAAAATTCTATAGAAGATAATTTATTATTCAATCAAAATGTATTCCCATCAAATAAATCCTTTGAATGTATGAATATAGATAATAATAATAATAATAATAATATGTCAACAATGAATATATTAAATCTATCAAATCATTTTGATAATCTATTAGATCCATCATTGTATTATGCAATGAATTATACAATGACAAATAATTATTATTTCAATGAATATAATGAATATCATAAAAATAATGATGAATTATTTAATAATATAAAAGAACAAACAAAAATCATTTCAAATGATCTTAATGAAGATGAATCACAATTGGAAAGTACAGATATAGCTTGGATGGATACATTAGATGTTTCTAGTAAGTGATTATTATTCATATTAGAAGGGGGAATTTTGTTGTTGTTGTTGTTGTTGTGATAGCCGAAATCATTGAAGTTCATTGAAGTTAGATTATTATGGAAAACTTAGAAGGATTGGATGAATGTTTCGTTTTACTGTGGGACTTAGCAGTGGGCATTTATGATCCCATTTTGTGAAATTCGAATCAAGGACCAATTGGTCTTGCGCACAAATGTTTAACCTACAAACCATTGAACTGGTCGGTATCTAATGATGTTAATGTCTAATTTCAATTCAGCCACGAAATTGAGCAACACATCCATTATTGTTTTAAATGAGTTACTATCTCACAATAGGACAAAACGGCTGTCCAATGCTTCCAGGTTTTTCATGGTGGTCTAGCTTTAAATAACTCATGATTATCATTCAGTTGATTGATTTTGTAGCAATTTAGTTATCATATTCAAATTCATATCTTTGAATTTGTTATGCATTATAATGTGATGTTTAATGATAGTATCAAGACTAGACAATAATGGCATTCAAACGTCAAACAGTAATTAAAATTTCAATATTTCAGATGTGAATGATAATGATCAACTGAAAATCTACTGAATACCAGTGAGTACTAAAAAATATAATGTCAATATTTCAAGATACTGATGGGTGAGGTCGAAATTCCATGATTTCCTATTTGGGACTCGTCAGATGGATGTGTCTGAGTTTCATAGTTGATGTTAACTTCGGGTTTCGAACTCACTACCGTTAGCTTTGAACGCCACCGCGTTATCCACTTAGCCACTGCGTCCTGATGTCAAATCCATTTATGAAATATCACGTCGAGAAGTGATTTAAAAACGAAATTGAATGTATCCTTATGAATCTTATCAAGTGAATATGATAAAAGAGTCAGTATTTTACACCAAAGTCATCGAATAATCTTATTCAATAATACATCATTACCTTTTTGAATTAATCTAGTCGCCCAGAATCTCACTCCAGTTAGATCGAATGAATGATCATTATCGAATGATTGTTATTGAAATATACATGTCGTCAATCGTTGTATATCATTGTCGATTGAACTCGCGTTAATAAACAAATAACGGAATTGAATAAGTCAAATAACCAACTAGATCACTGAGCCGGCATGGTGGTCTAGCTTCAATTAACTCATGATTTCAATCTGTGAATATTCATTTTCATTAGCTTTTACATCTTATTAATAGAATCTTCAAAAATACACCAAAATGTATTGTTTATTAATTTTAAAAGAGAATAGCTTAGCTGTAGATCATTAGAATTGTATGTTTCAAGGAATAGACTACTGAAAACATATTTAATCATGTTCAAAGATTTATATACTTCCAAAAACAATATCTTAATATGTGAATTACAAAATATGGACGTATTCATTTGTTTGAAACCTTTATTACTTATCAGGATGAGGAAACCTTATATATTTAAGAGACGAAACCAGTTCAATTATTCGAAGCTTTGGTTATTAACGTTTCTATGTCCTAGGCTTATAAGATTCTCGCGAAATACGATCTCCAATTTAGATACGTTGAATTGGACGATTAACCAATGATGTATATAGCAGTATGAACAACCCAGAGTACCGACTGGTCCCTTTCTTGCCTGGCTCTGCATATTATGTCCACAACATCAATCTCAACTTCCGCCATATGAATTGTATATTTCAAACATACTGAGTTTAAATACAAATAAATCAGACCACACCATATCATCAAACAGAAAATAACAATTGTATAAGATCAAGTCAAAAGTGGCTGTAATTGTAAGAGATTCTAACGGATAGATTGAATCATATAGTAGTAATCGATAGGTCAAATGGAAGCTTATAATGAATGGAAGATGAATATACATATAATATAATTACTTAATAGTTATATAATGGGTATATACGTATAATATTAGTCCATAAGTAATCCCTAACAGTTATCACTCATTCAATCTCGTCCGGGTATAACAAAAGTAATCGAATCGATGAGATATTCTGCTAAAGAAGTACACAGAAATGACATACACTACAGCACTTATGGATTAGTTGCGAATTGTTTTCATCTCATTTGAAGTAGGCACTTATAATTTTAAGATAATTTAACCCATATAATGTAGGATTATCCAAGACATCCACTAGAACTATGAATCGTTTCGATCTTGTCAACAGAAGCTTTATATTATGTATGGTTTCTTCATTATAATGCATGTATATTTTAAATACTTACTTGTTAGATAAGTTAGTGAAAGAAGATATTTTTCATACGGATGATTTCATGTTAGAATAGAATTTTTTAAACAAATGCTCTGGTAGGGCCGAGAGTGGGGAGAGTCCGCTCTCCCTCTCGAAATGCTCTCACATGGTCACGCGTATATAGCCTCTGTCAGAGAAGTCCTACTCATTACCTTCTCACACCAGGGGTATTGTTTACAAAATTCAGAGAACAAAAAGCGAATGTCCAGCACTTTAACCAGGTTGGTGGACATTGAGATTCCATCTAAAGGAGTTGGGAAACCTTGATTCCATGCCAATGGTGCACATGGGCTTCAGGGTCCTGAAGGAACAAATGGCGTATGAACCAATCGTTGGTCACCGGCTACAATGGCATTGCATCTCCTCATCTTGCTATACTGCCTTGTGGATCAGACTTTCAGATCTGGATGTAGCCCCCTAAGAAAACCACTTGCTTCAGTTTGAGCACCTGGGTAGTATCACAGCCCTCACACATATCAAATGAGATTTGTGTGGCCCATATGTATCTAGTACCTCCCTGTACCAATATCTATGTGTTAAAATAAAAAATAATAAAAACGTAAATTGCTAGTTGTTCTAACTGTGGAAGTATTACTTTTTATGGTCTATAGACATGGATTTTTCTATCTTCTATCGTACTGGCACTTGATATGTTATGTTTTCTCTCTACTAGTTAATAAGGACCAATTTGTTACCCTAAACCTCATGTTCAGACTATATTTACATTTTGGTCACTTATTCTTACTGAAAATCCAAGTAAGTAGTACACTAAACATATTGTTATTGAACAGGAATATATATATAACCGTCAATAGTGATGATCTTACTTTTCAATTAGTCTTAAACACCAATCGATATATTTGAACAACCGATAAAAACACATTTAAATCCACTCTATTGCATTTGCTAATATCAATCTATGTTCATAACTAAGTGGATATCTCTGTGGCTTTCAAAAAGGATGGTACTGAGTTCGTGTCTCCGGATGAACATCAACTCGGGTACAAATGCATCTAACTGATAAATCCCGAATGAGATGAAACGTGCCTCCTGGATTCCAATACAATCCATAGTCTAACTCAGTTTATAATATTCAAAACTTGGCCGTATTATTAAGACGATCCGCATAAGATATACCTATACCAAAAGAGACTTATCAATTAAAGTCCTAAACACTAGTAGGAAGATTTAAACAATCAATACATATGGATAAAATAGAGTGCTAATAATTGAAACGATGAAAACATTTCTGACTAGAACGTTTTAGTAGGATCTAATCTTTCATTTCCCAAAATCCATCAATCTTCTCTTATTTATCGAATTAAATTGTCTACAATTTATCAAATGCCTTGATTTATTTAATCTGAAGATTCTATACATGAAAGATAAATACCCTCAAGATGAATAATTACTAGTTATATCGAAAATAGTATAATTAATGTTAACTAGACTCATGTTCTTATGTGAGATTAAAACCAGCATATTTCAATCTTGTGTGGTATGAAATATCATTGATTCAATGAGTTGGTATTTAACAAATCTACATTTTCAACTTCACTTAAACTATAATGTAGTGTGATACTTATTATTGCAGAATTAGTCAACGCCATATTTCACGATTTCATAATGAAACTGTGGAATAATAATATCGATGATAGTTATCGAAAATCATATGACTTCTTGTTAATTCAATTTACAATCGATTGAACACTAGGTGGTGATCATTGTCATGTATGTCAGGTCCTTCTTTGTACAGATAGAATCCTATCGACCAGGTTGTAATGTGCACACCGGTCTAGGTGACTCGACATTATGTGTAGTATATTGAGAAAAGATGGTGATTGGAGTTAGTCATCAGGAAGCCCTACATCTACATTATGTGCTACTTGTCACTTGTCAGAAAGGTGTACCTGATGCTCATTAACGGATTCAATCCCGTATCACCCAGCTAATTAGGTGTTTTGTGTAGATGTTGGTAACATGATGCTTGACTTTGTCACAAGCTAACACTAATTGAATATTACGTTCTTCCAGCACATTATAAAATAAAACTAATTTTTGATCTTTATTCAATCTTGAACAACAATTAGAACTATGTTGAAGACATTTCCAATTAAATCTTGTTTCATTTCACTAGATCTGCTTAATGTTAAATAAGATTCCTCACTTTTTTACTTCACTACATGCACAAAAATGTTAGTTTTAGATATTACTATCAAAAAACACTTCTGTTTGATGATATCATTAACAAAAGTGACAATTCCTAGATGATTTTGTCCGTAATCATATGCATTCGTAATTCCCATGTCCCCAAAGGAAGAATTCTATGTGAATTCCATGAAATTTATAGAAAACATTTCAGTTACTTGTAAAAATATTAAGTAGTATATAAAAATCTCATCAAATTTCTAAACGATGTCTACAAAACTCACTTGGTATAGTTTGTTTGAATATTCCTATTGATGTTTAGAACTGCGATTGGTCAGTCTCCTATAGGTATATGTGGATAATGTGCGTAATGTCTCAATATAGTCTTAAGTCTCAAGCACTATATGCAAAGATGTGTAGTGGCTAGTAGTGAAATCCAAGACGTGGCGTTTCGTCTTATTTGGGATTCGTCAGATGGATGTGCCTGAGTCTCACAGATGATGTTCACTCTGGGTTTCCAACTCACTAACGTTAGCTTCAAACGCCATCACTTTATCCACCTGGCTAATGAGTCCTGATGTATACAAATTTGTCAAATCCATTGATGAAATATCACGTCGAGACGTGATTTAAAAACGAAATTGAATGTATGATTATGAATCTTACCAAGTGGATATGATAAAAGAATCAGTATTGTACGCCAAAGTCATCGAATAAAGAATTTAGGATGGATGGATAAGATTTCATATGTAAATATATATGATGTACAAGATCGATTGAAGTTAGACATTAACACTGTTTGATGCCGGTTCAACAGTCTAGAGGTTAAGCATTCACTCGTGAGACCGAATGTATTGGGTTGGAGCCTTTTTGCTGCAGAATCATAAATGAGCGCTGCCAAAAAGTCTCATACTAGGATGAAACGGCCGTCCCGTCCTTCAAGATTTTTAATAGTAATCTTACTTGTAGTAGGATAAAAGCGGCCTGCTTGTGCATCTGGGCTACCTGTTCCTGCCATCTAGATATTTCAACAAGTTATCTATTTTTGTTTGTTTTAATGTATCATTATGTTTATTAATCGCATAACCTATTCTGATGCGTTTTTGAAAAGTGTACAATCTTTCGTTGTCAAACTTACAAAAAACTCATTAAGAAACAATGTGGTTGCTGGCAGTATACAACCAAAAGAATGTACATTATTCAGATGTTCATTTAGTGAACTGCTAACATCTAACTGGCGATCACTCAATATTTATCGCCAGGACCGACCAAGTAGAAAGAAACGGAAACTTGTTGAAGTACTTTACGCTGAGAATTCTATATTGTACCAAAAATATAATATTGAATAAAGCTGATAATAATAATATATTGAATCGTGAATTCAATTGTTAAAATATAAGAAAGAATCGATTGTACAATTCTATCTAAATTTCAGTAATATTCCTATTTGACATGATCTTTTCCAATGGTACAATATCATGATAGAATCCATTTAAATTGATAATATCATATATTAAAAAGGTTTGAATATTTTCTTTCCGGTTAGCGTTTTTTTAGCGAGTTAGATTTCTAAGGGATAGGATCGCTAACCCTATGCCCAACCTTCCTCCTTTATCTGAGTTTGGGACCGGCAGCAGCCCCGGGAGGGGTACATGTTTCTCCGATTTATTGTATATTGACTTAATAAATTATCCAATCCATGTTAACAATGTTTAATGCAAGTATTTGCATTAGTGTGTAAAAGACTTGTGAAATGAAGTGTATATACATAAGTGGTGTGAGAAGAGATTTCATTCACTCATATATTGTCTTTGGTCGGTGAATATTCAGAAGAACATATAATATAGAGAAAGAATGTATTTGTCACTGAAAGTTTTTGTTATTTTTATTGTTCCAGTTAATTGTTTAACATATTCAGATCAAAATAGCTGATTAGAACCGTTGAATGTGATTGCTGTTATTCAAATAATAAACGATAGAGTTTAGGTTTACTTATTAATTGTCAGTTGCCATAGGACACCGGATTGTATTCTGTCTCTCCTATTAATACTGTTTGGATTTATTTCTATGTATAGGACTTCATCTGTTAGTTTTTCTTTGTAAGAATGAAAACCTTTTTGAAGGATTCTTATGCTATTGAAATCAATCCTATGACCTGATTCTATTGAGTGTAATGGTATAGCTGATTTGTTTTCGAGTTTCTTCACATCAACTGAAGATTTAGGAATGTACTTTAAGCATAATTTGTATTCCTTCACCGTCATATTCAGTTGCCTCGATGTTTCACCTACATACATTGTATTACAGTCATTATATTTGATTTCATAAACACAATTCTATTTTTCATCCTTGTGTATTGGAATCTTTGATCATACAGTGTTATCAGAATGGGTTTTGTGGAGATTTTAGAAATTTCACAGATTGAGGAGTCTCATACAGTGTTGTTTGTTTAAAAGAATACTCTTATATTTTGAATAGAATATCATATTTGACAAAGATTCTTTACTCGAAAATGTTTTGCTTCTATGAAATTTATTCAGGTTTACGTATGGATGATGTTGTACAAATTTTTTCAACAGTTAATTCATTAAAATCTACATCAGAAGAAATCAATAAATGTGATTATTCAATATCATCACCATCATCGCCATCTCCATCCTCAACACCATCATCGTCGTCATCATCACCATCATTATCCTCAAAACCATCATCCTCAACATCATCATCACCATCATCATCCTCAACACCATCATCGTCATCATCATCACCATCATTATCCTCAAAACCATCATCCTCAACATCATCATCATCACCATCATCATCCTCAACACCATCATCGTCGTCATCATCATCGTCGTCATCACCATCATCATCATCATCATCATCATTATTTCAACATAATTACGATTTGAATAATAAACGTTTACAATTGAATCAGAATTCAATGTTCAATGATAATGAATTCATTTCTAATGAAAAGGAAGACTCTGAACATAAACTTTTATATAATAATGAAAAGAATAATGATGAATATAATTCAGATAGTACATTAACATGTTCTGAAGCTGAATATTATAATAATTTAATACGTCAAAAACGTTTAAGAAAATATCGAACGAATAAACGAAAATTTAAGCATAGATCTTTAATTTCAAATGATCAAGATGGATCCTATTCATCATCATCATCTTCTTATTCTTCTACTGATGATGATGATGAGGAGGAGGAGGAGGAAAAGGAGAAGGAGGAAGAAAAAGAGGATGAAAAGATAGTAAATAATCAATGTAAAAAGTTTACTGATCATTCAATTACTACTAACGTATATCATCGAAAAAAGCCTCCATCATCAGAGCATTATATACAATCATCAAATGAAATAAATGAATATGAATCATGGTGGCCTAATCCTATCACACGACGTATGCATAAAGATTTTCATTCAACTCTTTGGTTATCTAATGAATTATTAGATTGTAATGATAAAGAGATACAACAACAATCTATCTCTTCAATGAATAAAATCAAATCAAGAAAATATCGTAAATTTGCCTATTCACATTCATATAATAATCATGATCGATGTAAAAATAAACAAATGGAATTATGGCAATTTATATTATATAGTTTAGAAATTAGTAAAGATAGTGCATTTCAATGGGTTAATAAATCAACTGGATTATTTCGTATTGTAAATACACAATTAGCAGCAAAAGAATGGGGTTATTATCGTAATAATAAATTAATGGATTATGAAAAAATGGCAAGAGCTATAAGGTAAATGAAGATTATAATTTATAATTATAATAAACTTATTTATACTCGAAGCACTTTTGGTGGAGTTTTGTTCTCTGAGCTGGATGGTTTGGTCGTGGAGCTTTCATCGTTCTTCTGAACGATGTGAAACACATATGGAGAAATTCGAACACTTCACTTCTATTTGAAGTTTGTGCTGATGATGTCGTTCAGAAGAACGATGAAAGCTTCACGACCAAACCATCCAGCTCAGAGAACAAAACTCCACCAAAATCATCCACCTGAGCTACAAATCTTCTCCACCAACTCGAAGCACTGGATGACCATTTCATCTTATCGTGGGACTCCTCCTCATCAGTGAGCATTCATGATCTCGACTTGCCAGATTCGAGCCCAGGACCAGAACGATTAACCTTTAGACCACTGAGCCGGTCGGCATTCAACGATGTTAATGTCTAACTTCAACTAATCCATGAAATTGAACGATATATCCACCATTGTCTTCAGTGAGTTACTATCTTACAATAAGATGAAATGGCCGTCCAGTGCTTCCAGGTTTTCAATGGTTGTCTAACATCAATCGGTTCAAGATCTCAATCAATAACTTAATTATCTCCACAACCCTATACTCTTGATTTGTATTCATTTATACTCAACTTACTGTTTTGTTCTAATGGTTTGTTGATTATAATCTGACTAAATCATCAATCGGAACACTGACTTATTTGACCTTGGTATGTGCCAAACCGATGATACGTTAACCAGTACGAACAGTTTAGAGTTACTGGTTCTTTTCGCTTAATCCAGCCGATTCAGTCCAGAATACCAATTTCAGATTCCGCTGTATGAATCATGTATTTCAGGTATACACAGTTTATATACAAACAAACCAGACCGTATCATATTAAAAACTATAAAATAACAATTACCTAAGAGGGGATTTTGTGGATATTATAGTCATTTTAATAGTTGAATTTATGAGTCGATCCAAGCTAGATCACCATGGAAAATCCAGGAGCAATGGACAGTCGTTTCGTTTTAGTATGGGACTCCTCAGCAGTTTGCATCTACGATCCCGCATGCCAGACTCGAACCCAGGTCAGAGGAGTTCTTACATGTCTATTGTAGAGGCAGTAACTCACTGAAAACAATGGTAGGCGGTTGCGCAACATCATGGATTGTTTGGAGTTCGACGTTAACACCGTCAGATGCCGGCCGGCTCAGTGGTCTAGAGGTTAAGTGTTCGCGCTCAGTTCGAAGTGGGATCGTGAATGCGCGATGATGGGAAGTTTCACGACAGGACGAAATCGCCATCCAATGCTTCCAGGTTTCGAATGATGGTCTAGTTTAAGTCGACTCATGAATTCAACTATTCGAATTACTACAATCTCCACAAACACTCGTTTCAGAAATATGTTACCGCCATTCTAGAAACTATGGTAGAACTTAAAAACATCCCATCAAATATAAAGCAAGTTAAACTGATTGAAAATTAACTAACAGTTAGAGAGAAAAAACAGAGAGGAATACTAAAAGAGAAAAACGGCGGGAAACGATCATTTTTGAATAAAGGACAAAATATCTTATGACTTAAAATGGTCTCTTCAATTCAGAGAGAAAAATTAATGCTGGCGAGGCTATAATTAATGAACTAACCAGTCAGGTTTAAAATAGCAGGTTTTGAATTTTGGCTTGAAATTCATTCACCCATTTGTCTAAATAGCATGTTCGTATTTTAGCTGATATCACTTTATGACGAAAACATTAAATCTAATTCCTAATCCTAACGTCCAACTGTAAATTCTAATCCAAATTCCTCGTACTAATCTATAATCTTCATTTGACGCTAGTAAGCAGATGAACATTCTCAAGGTTACTTTAGCGTCGCTCAAAGGTCGTCCATAAATTACAGTCTCATCGGTTAAAATGTATCTCAATAAAAATGAATAAATTAGTCTGTATGGAAGATACAATAATCCATGTAGGTTTGACATGAATACTAGACACTACAATAATAATCAAAGTCCAATAGTTGAAATCATGAGTCAATTGAAGCTACACCACCATAGAAAACCTGGAAGCACTGAGTTGCCGTTTCGTTCTATTGTAGGACTCCTCAACAGTGCACATCCACGATCCCACCCCCCAAAGGGATTCGAACCCTCAGTGGTCTAATGGTTAAGCACTCGGGCGCGCGAGACTGATAGGTCCTGAGTTCGGATCCCATAAGGCGAGATCGTAGATGCATACTGTTGGGGAGTCCCATACTCGGACGAAACGATCGTCCAGAGCTTCCAGGTTTTTCATGATAGTCTAACTTCAATTAACTCATGATTTCAACTATTAAAATTACTATACTATCCACAAAACCCCTACTGATAATAAGGTAAGTCATTTGATTTCTATTCATTTATATAATTATTAAATTATATTTAACCATCTATTTACTTCTCTATTCAATTTGATTTGTATTTTCTTTCTTTATTTCTTCTATATAATAAATAGATTTTATTATAAAGATTCAATATTACGTAAATCACGTCAACAATTACATTTTCAATTTGCTATGCCTTATGTAAAATGGGCAGAAAAATTTTATAAAAATAAAAAAATGTTTTTTTAAAAAATTCCATTTCATTTTGAAAACAAAATAGTGAAGAGAAACAAAACAACAAAAAAAGACACCACAGCAACAACAACAAAAACACCACAGCAACAACAACAAAAACATCACAGCAACAAAAACAACAACAACAACTGTACATTTTCATTGTATTCCTTTTGGTTTCATTCAATTGTTGTTTATATTATCCATTACAGTTTGTTTATTTCTTGTGAATATTATTGATTTATGTTATCTAACAAGACTGGCTTCAAGATATATATCCTGGAGGCCTATTGAGAAGCAGTGACTAGTGGAGTTCAACCGGGTCAGTTGTGAGGTAGTAACTCACTGATGACAATGGTGAATGTGTTGCTCAATTTTGTGGATTAGTTGAAGTTAGACATTAACAACGTTGTATTCCAGCCCAGTGGCCTACTTGGTTAGGCACTTGGCGAAAGACTGACAGGTTCTGGGTTCGAATCACGTGAAGCGGGCTTGCGGATGCGCACTGCTGAGAACAAACTTTATATTTTAGTGAAATGGATTTGTGGTTATAACAAGTGAATATGGAATGAGTATTTTATCTAGTTTAGGATTGATCAATGAAATTGATCAATGTCTCAGCATCTCTAGTCTGAGTCATGTTGATGTCCGTGTAATTATCATAACTAATGATTGCAAACTCTGAGTGTTACGGCACAGAATCGATCACAATGATGTAAATGTATGCAGTCTCTATCTTCCTTTAAACTGTGAGACTGAAATTACTTTATATCTTACACTCTACGAACTAAGTCTTTCTTCCTATACTATATCTTTATATGCAATCTTTCTTTTATAAATTACCACCATTGAAGTAACTACTAAGGTGTGAGCTACTTATATCCACACATGTAGTATATAACGATAGTCAGAAATAGAATGTATTTCAGTAGAAGATCGATAAGGAGAGAACGGAAACGGAAAGCAATTGCTTTAGAAATACACGAACAATGAAATCTGAGACGATGGACTGATATTTGCAAAAGGAACAATCAAGTTTGAGATGATTAATATTTTACAAATTAACTATTTACTGTATGGTTCTCAGATTTTAGTGAGATGTTCTGTAATTGCGGGTTTCAAATACATTCGATCGTCCCCACTCGTGTTCTTGTTCACTACACTACTTCTATAAATTCGGCGTTCATCTTGTTGTGGTTATGATTTATAGCAACTCGGACCGATGCATATATGTGTCTGCTTCTACGTTGTAGCTGACTAACTAGCAGCGTTTCTCTTTACATTTAGTTTCGGATTCAATATCCAATGCCTCATATGAAAACGTTCAGATTACTACTTACTTATTGAATAGATAGGAACGCAATGGTAAGGGATTGTGTTTTAGCGTCATCGATATTAAGGACTTTGATAATTAAATGCCTATCGGTTTACGATACATTAGTCTGATAGAGATAGGTCCGTTTCAGTTTTTAATGTCAATAACAGGCAAATACAATGTTTTACAAATGAATTTGTCACAAATTAATATGATCTGAAGGATCATAGAAGACTTAAAGTAGTTGAAATATACATTCGTGACGATATATAAACTTTCCAAGCACTATACATAAATATACTTCTCTGATTAAGATCCTGAGCCAATTGGAACTAGACCACCATGGGAAACCTGGAAGCACTGGGCGGCCGTCTCACCCCAGTAAGGGACTCCCCAGCAGTGCGCATCCACGACCCCATACCCCGCAAGATTCGAACCCAGGACCTGCGAGCTCGTGCCTGACCAACTAGACCACTGAGCCGGCATCCAGAGGTTTTAATGTCTAACTTCAACCAATCCGCTATGCTTTTTATGTAACGCACAATAAATTTGATTTATTTGTCAATTCCACGAAAAAAGTTGAAAGTCATTTTCTCAATGTAGATGGGCTTATCCACATATTATGGCTATATACAATTTCGGTTTCAGTCAGTTTCCATTATTATAAAAAAAGATAGATATTGGCTAGTAAAGGAGTCCAAGATGCGCGTTTCATCCTATTTGGAACTCATCAACCGGATGCACCTGCAGCACAAAGTTGATGTTCGCTTGGGGACTCAAACCCAGTAACGATTGCTTCAAACGCCATCGCGTTACCCATTTAGCTACCGAGTCCTGATAGCCACTTTCTTGTGCAATGGGGTGAAGTTAAAAATTCACTTGATATTGTTTACTTGAATCTTCCAACTGATGTTTAAAACTGAACCATTATTAATATTATCGAATTTCATTTAAACTAATGAGCATGCGATTTTCAATTTTGTAACGTATATCAGACATCACTGAATATCGATGAATCAACAGTTGTACAAAACTCCAAATCTCACTGTTAAACTGAAACAGACTTAGGATAGATCTAATAAATACCTAATGATAGTATTTAATTGAATGTCATCCAACATCGTATGAAGGTCATGAAATTTATCACCAAGTTATTAAATGATTGAAGAACTCTTGTAGTGAACGAGAACACAAGTAGGAACAACCGAATGTATGTGAATACAAAATTACAGAACCTGTTAATAAGATTTGAGAATCATACAGTAAATATTTCATTTGCAAATTATTAATCAATTGTCTTAGGCTTGACTTTTGCTTCTTTGTCACATCAATCATTCTCTTTTCTTGTTCTCTTTCCTTTTATCTTCTTAACCTTCTGCCTCCAGACATTTCACTGTCTACTGATGATGCATACTACTTATATCTATCGACATCAGTAGTACACACCACAACATGACTTATATATTAAGATACAATTCTCTAAATATATTATTGATTTGTGATTAAGAAAACTCGGTCACTTTAGCTATGAAAATGCGATCTGTTTAAAGATTTAGGCCAACTAACTTCCAACTGAATAAATATTGCGATTACCTTTTTCAGTTGTAAATTGATTTGAAATAAATGGTTATAAATGATAATTGTAGATTTGAACGTGCCACTTATAAGATGTCAAATCAAAGCACTGAAACTCTTGACATATTTTCTTGTTTGACTATTATTTGATGAAACGATGAACGAATATATTGAAATTCATGCATCTTACATATGATAGATGTAAAAAGGTATTTGCAACAGCTGTCTGATTAAAGATAACTATTCCATTGAAGATGTATGAGAGATACGGGCAACCAAGCTGGAGATCCTAAAGATTTCTCGGAAAATGTCGTAAAAGGCACTGAAAACGCTGAGAAACATCTTATTTAAAGAGAATTCTATAGAAATGTTACCAGAAACATCCAGAAAGTGAAAAATCACATGTGGCGTTTCTGTGTATAGAAGGGTTCCAGAAATTTCCAGAAGCTCAAGGCCATCTAAAATACCATAAATACCCTAGAATTCCTGTACATAAACAAACCATTGGAGTAAAGCGTTTCTTCCATATTTCTCTCGTGTTCAAGACACTGTGTAGATTTACCCTAAGTGTTAATAGAGAACTTAGGAAACCAAATCTAGCATTTAATTAGAAGACTTATCAATATCTTCTCAAATGATTACAAATCCAATGTATATTAAACCGAAATCTATTATAATATTGTAAAGTTTGTGCTAAGAACTCTTTGATACGAAAAGAATTCATAATATCTAATGGATTTTCTATTAGAAAGGAAAATATACGTTAGTTGATGTTGTTACATATGCATGTTAGGTTAAATCTTTGGAATATTGTGAAATGTTCACTTATCAAGACAAGATTATAGCCTTGTACTACTCAAAGGATTGACTAGTAGTGTTATGAATTCAATGACAGAGAAATCAAAATGTCGAACTACCCAAAATGTTAAAACAGTCTCAATCAGTTAGTCAGTCATCAACAGTATGGAACCTGGCAAACATTGGTTATAGTTACCATAATATAACAGTATAATGAGATGAAATTATAATGATGAATATGAAAATAACAGAAAAATTAGTAGTATTATTATTAAGATTAGAGAACAACACTGGAGATAGAGATGATTCAAAAAGAAAAGTCAGTTTTCACTGCACTACTGTGACCAACTGTCAGGCTTGCCGCTAACCATCTTCAACAATTAATTATGATAATTAAACCGACTACCATTAAATAATCTGAAACTACTAAACTGACTCAAACCAATAATTAATGACTACATAAACCGAAACCACATTTTGGATTAACCATCACTAACTTTCTAAACCCTACTCTAAATTGTTGGAGAAACCCAAGAAATTCTTCGAAAAAAATCCTAAAGGGACCCTAAAAAACTCTGAGAAACATTTTATCCAATCAGCATTCAATAGAAATGCTTCAGAAACAACTAGAAATTAGAGTCACATGTCACCTTTCTGACTGGAAGATTACCTACCCTGCTAATATGTTTAGAAGGGAACCAGAAATTTCCAAAAGCCCATGGTAATCTGAAATGCAATGGATAAACTGTTTTCTCTCATGTCAAATTCAGTTCATCTGAAAAAAAACAGCAACTAGTAACACTATTGGAACTAACCAACTTCACATAATATTAAAGCCTAATTTCGGTCACTGAATTCAGTCTTTACTAGTAGTAATAAAAAACCAGATGATCCAGGTTAATTTTGTAATTAGATACAGTGGGTTTCGAACATAGTACACAGTAAATAAAAGTCATATGCTTTAACTAATGAACTAATCCCTATGTGGAAAACTACTAAGAAGCATTGAAAAGGTATTTGCCTAAAAACGTCTTCATTATATAATTTATTTTACGTTGTAACCTGATGAATTAAAACATTTTCGATTGATCCCACTAAAGCGATTGAATAATCTCTTTGAGGATATTATTCTATTATTAAACTGAACCAACTCTAATCATACAACTATTTTTCTATGATGATTAAATATAATTAACCAAGTGAAATCAAGAATTGTCTTTTTGATGAGAAGTGATTGAAGGTACTCGACTGATAAACTTGAACTTACGTTTCATACAATTTAACACTCGTCATCATGAGTTAACTGTAGTTTTTTTAGAAAATAGATCATTCATGTGAAATTCGAAAATGCATCTAGGTCTACAGTGTCATTGTAATTTTCTCTTATTGAGACTCAACTATTCCTAATGCTTAGTATTCTTGGACACCAATTCACCTGATAAGTCCCCGAATCAGAACACGGTTGAACAGGAACTAAATTATATTTCAAATAACAAGAGTAGATGGAAGTAAGAAGCACAATAAGAGAAACGTTAGTATATTTTTAGTTTTTACATGAGAATATTCCACAGTTTTCTCCAAGTATCCACTAGCGCCGATTGGATAAGAAATAACCAGTCAGCGTGCACAAACATAATTGTGCACGGAACGTCCTTTAATCCAATCTATATCCCACTAATAACTGTCCTACTAATTAGGTCCAAGTACCTAACAATTACAACATGGTGCAAACGATATTGAGATTCTCCCTCTAGTTAGCGGGCCTGGGACGCATCAAATAGCTAGCTTACTGGTCTTTGGTCACTAAGTCTTTGTTCTCGTTCGCAGATTAAGTGAACTCGTGATAGCTTCAACCCTAGCAGATCACTGACAGAATTTTATCACTATTTAATGAGCCAGAGAACAATAACACTAGTCACAACTCAATAATCAATCGATTAATAATAATAAATCTAATAGTTCGTTCAAGTTATAGACCGAGCTGTTGTTTTCTTACATTACTGTAAAATTTTACATAAATTAAGTGGTTTACCTTCTCGTAGCGGGGATGTTGTTTAAAAAATTGAAAGGGCGAAAAGCGAATGTCCGACAGTTTAACCGGGTTGATGGACACGGAGGGTTCACCTAGGGGAGTTGGAAAACCCTAATTCTCCAAACCAATGGTACGCATGGGCTCCAGGGACCTGAAGGACCAAATGGCTCATGAACCTATTGTTGGTAACCGGCTACCATGAGACTGCATCTTCTAAAGTTGCCCCACCTCATTATGGATCGGACCTTTAGGTCGAAGGCTCGGGGCGTGGCCCCCTAAGAAAACCATTTGCTTCGGTTTGGGCACCCGAGCAGTAACCCAGCCCTCACACAAATCGGATGATTTATGTGGCGCATATGTATTTGATGCCTCCTTGTACCTATGTTTATGTGTTCAAATAAATAAATTACCTCATTCAAGTCTTCTTTCATTACTGGATTAGTTGATCATTCATGGCGCATAATGTAGTTCATTGATTAAGGTAAATTATTTTATCCTAATATTAGAATTTCTAGTGATGAACTCTTTTAACCTCATATAATATCAAAAATAAAGTGAGAGTTCAAAAAATGTAAACCTTGTCAATAAACACTACAACATAAACGTAAAACAATAATGAATAATACTTCTGACGTATAATAATCAATTCATTTATGAATAAAATATATCATTAAAAATGAACAATTTTACACACTAAACAAAAATGCCGTAGGCATAGGCCGTCCACCAGCATTCTCCATCCAACTCTGTCCTGTACAATCTTTTCCATTTGGTATTCATCATTTTGATCTCTACCTCTGATTCCTGAAGCAATGTGTTCCTTGGTTTTCCTGCTTTCTTTTTATGTTCAGAATTCCAAGTTACGACTTGCTTCGTGATGTAATCTGATAATTTTCGTAATCTATGTCCTACTCATGTCAAGCATATTTTCTTCATTTCCTTTTCGTCTGGTAGTTGGTTTGTTTTCTCGCAAAGTAGGTTGTTGTTTCATGCAATTGGTTCCCTTTATGAATTTAAATAAAGCAAGAACAAACATTGATGCAGAATAGTATGAATTCATATTATTTCGAGGTTTCTCGTCAGCTGCTTACAAACCAAAATTGTGATAGAATTTGTGTCACATGGAGATAGTGTGAAAACGATTGACATAAATGAGTGTAAATAACTGGATTACAATAATAACTATATATATATGCTAGAAACAGGTCAGAGGTCAAAAGAGGGGGGATAAGGTAGATTACGTAATAATAATTAAATAGAATTTTGAAAGTTAAGATAATTTAAGAGGATCAGGTGGTGGAAATGTGTGAATAAAATTTATTTTAAGAATTAGGTAATCGGGGGGGGAGTATAAAATATCTTCGAATAAGTAAATGAATAAAATAACCAAAACACAAAACAAACAGAAACAAAAAGATTACCAGGGTAGTGATAAGTTTATTAAAGTCTCGTCTTGGATGCATAAGTCCGGTTTCAGTTTCTTAATTGCAATGGCTTCAGCAAAGCGGAGAGTGGTAGTAGTTCTTTGTCTATTGATAATTTTAAACGCGCGTATAATATCGACGGTATGCCCGGTGTCAAGTAGATGCCGAGCTATTGCACTGTTAAAAGCTTTAGTCCCTCGCAGCATCAAGTTCTTCGGAATATGCTCAGAAATGCGAACCTGTACTCTTCTCTCAGTTCTTCCAATGTATGTGCTACGGCACGTACATGTGAATTGGTAAATGCAGTTGGAACAACTGAGGGGAGAGGACTGGTCGATCTTCGTTTGTTTCAGTGAGCAGTATGTTTTCCATAACGTAGTCAGTTTGGCTGCCGGGTAGGTCACTTTTAAAGCGGAATTAATTCTGTGATTGATAGTTCCGGCGACTTCATCTCCTTTGAAGCGCAAGGATAGGAAGCAGGTTTTCTTTTCAACTGTATCATGCTTAATCGGAGGGTTTGTATTAGCATATTTGTGGATGAATTTATCCGGATATGCATTTTCACGTAGGCATTTGGTGATTGTAGTAATTTCTTCTTCGAGACATTCTTTTGAGCAGATTTTTCGTGCGCGTATGTTACGACACCAATCCCACACTCAAGGGTTTTCACCGACGATCACCATCAAGCACTGGAAAAACTTATTAAAGACGAAACAATAATGCTACTTCGTCCGGATAAGGGTTCCAGTGTAGTCATTCTCAACAGAGATGAATATATCAATAAGGTAATGTCCATTTTAAATAACTCCACCAGATTTATCATCGACAATACCCAGAAAGACTTAACAGATGCGAGTTCTGGATATTCACATATGATCTCTGCCGTTTCTTCCAAGGGGATATTTGTGAAAAGCGAAGAGACATCAAAGGAAACCATGAATTTGTCAGAGACATTAAGGTTATCAAGTTTTTGTATAAATTCAAAGCTGTCTTTCAAACTGTAGACTGCTAGTTTTTTTGCGGATTGGTCCCAAGCATCTAGTAAGCCAGCGGGCAAGTTTATGGAAGGGTGATTTGGCCATCGATAATATTGGTCTTATAGGGGTGCCTGGTTTATGTGTTTTGGGTAGCCCATATAAATATGGCAATTGTGACGCTTTTGGTCTAAGTTCGTTATACCTATGATGATCTATTAGATTTTTCTTAACAAGTTCTCTCAACTTTCTTAAGATACGTTTCTCTGTCGCATCCGCAAAAAAACTAGCAGTCTACAGTTTGAAAGACAGCTTTGAATTTATACAAAAACTTGATAACCTTAATGTCTCTGACAAATTCATGGTTTCCTTTGATGTCTCTTCGCTTTTCACGAATATCCTTTTGGAAGAAACGGCAGAGATCATATGTGAATATCCAGAACTCGCATCTGTTAAGTCTTTCTGGGTATTGTCGATGATAAATCTGGTGGAGTTATTTAAAATGGACATTACCTTATTGATATATTCATCTCTGTTGAGAATGACTACACTGGAACCCTTATCCGGACGAAGTAGCATTATTGTTTCGTCTTTAATAAGTTTTTCCAGTGCTTGATGGTGATCTTCGGTGAAAACCCTTGAGTGTGGGATTGGTGTCGTAACATACGCGCACGAAAAATCTGCTCAAAAGAATGTCTCGAAGAAGAAATTACTACAATCACCAAATGCCTACGTGAAAATGCATATCCGGATAAATTCATCTACAAATATGCTAATACAAACCCTCCGATTAAGCATGATACAGTTGAAAAGAAAACCTGCTTCCTATCCTTGCGCTTCAAAGGAGATGAAGTCGCCGGAACTATCAATCACAGAATTAATTCCGCTTTAAAAGTGACCTACCCGGCAGCCAAACTGACTACGTTATGGAAAACATACTGCTCACTGAAACAAACGAAGATCGACCAGTCCTCTCCCCTCAGTTGTTCCAACTGCATTTACCAATTCACATGTACGTGCCGTAGCACATACATTGGAAGAACTGAGAGAAGAGTACAGGTTCGCATTTCTGAGCATATTCCGAAGAACTTGATGCTGCGAGGGACTAAAGCTTTTAACAGTGCAATAGCTCGGCATCTACTTGACACCGGGCATACCGTCGATATTATACGCGCGTTTAAAATTATCAATAGACAAAGAACTACTACCACTCTCCGCTTTGCTGAAGCCATTGCAATTAAGAAACTGAAACCGGACTTATGCATCCAAGACGAGACTTTAATAAACTTATCACTACCCTGGTAATCTTTTTGTTTCTGTTTGTTTTGTGTTTTGGTTATTTTATTCATTTACTTATTCGAAGATATTTTATACTCCCCCCCGATTACCTAATTCTTAAAATAAATTTTATTCACACATTTCCACTACCTGATCCTCTTAAATTATCTTAACTTTCAAAATTCTATTTAATTATTATTACGTAATCTACCTTATCCCCCCTCTTTTGACCTCCGACCTGTTTCTAGCATATATATATAGTTATTATTGTAATCCAGTTATTTACACTCATTTATGTCAATCGTTTTCACACTATCTCCATGTGACACAAATTCTATCACAATTTTGGTTTGTAAGCAGCTGACGAGAAACCTCGAAATAATATGAATTCATACTATTCTGCATCAATGTTTGTTCTTGCTCTATTTAGGTTGTTGTTGATGGTATCCCGCCAACGAATATTGAATGTTTCGCGTCGGTAATTGTTTATAAATACCAATACATTTTAGATGATGGTTGCAGTAGTTGTCCAAGTTTCAGTTCCTCATAGTAGAACTGTCTTGACGTTCGTTTGGATTATTCTGATTTCGATGTTGGCTGACAGTTGCTTTGAGTTCCATATGTTCTTCGATTATAGGAATGCTGTCCTTGTTTTACGAATCCTTACCTTTACATCTCCATCCAGGTACGTAAAAGTATCCACCTGTTCTAGAGTTTCTCGATCAAGTAAGACTGGGTTGGCGTTCTCCGTGTCGTATTTAATTATCTTACTTTTTCCCTTGCGTATATTGAGGCCTATTGATGCAGAGACTACTGTCATACGGGCTGTCTTCACCTGCATTTGTTTCTGTGCATGGAATAGTATAGCTAGGTTATCCGGAAAGTCCAAGTCGTCTAGCTTTACCCAATCTGTCCATTGTATTCCGTGCTCCTAATGAGTTGTGGAGATCTACATAAACCAGTCGATCACCAGTAGGAAGAGAAAAGGTGAGAGTAATCAGCCTTGTTAAACACCAGTCTTCACTGGTAATGCATCTGTGAGCTGTCCTACATGCACAACGTTTCAATATAGTCTGTCGTATGAATTCCGGATGATGTCGATGATCTTCTCAGATACACCATATTGTCTACTAAGGTTCTCCCATACACACTGTCAAACGCATTCTCATAACCGCAATTTGGTTTGAACACAACCGATATATACGGAATCCAACCTGTTGATCTCAAACTTGGGCCTCTACTGAATCTTTCGTCCGGTTCAGTAACACCCAGTTGTAAACATTTCCTCGTACTAATAGTGAAGTGGTGCTTCTCTAGTTCTCACGCGTGCCCAGATGATCCCCTTTCTTTGATGATGATCTTGATAAGGTATCCTTGTTTCCAGTTTATTGGCACTCGTTCTTCCTCTCAAATCTCCCTGAATAGAACGTGGATTATCTATGAAATTACGTCTATGCCTGACTTTAGTGCGGTGTGTTATCTAATAAGATCTGTAGGTGCTACTTCAATATCCGGTGGATTCAATGGGGCTGGTTCACTTAAGAGCTCCTCGAAGCGTTCCATCTATCGGTTCCTCTGTCTTCGAATTTCAGTGATTGGCTTACCTTCTTTGTGTTTGAACGGTCTCCCTGACTTCCCCTGCCAGTTTCTTAATCGTGTCATCCAGTCGTTTCATATTTCCTTCTCTTGAAGCTTTTTCCACTGTCGTTGCTTCCATGTGTTTCTACTTGTCGGCTCTAATGCTCCTCTTAACTTGTTTATTTGCTTCTGTGTATTCAATTTATGCCTTGACTTTCACTGTTCTTGTTCGGCTATTGTTAATTACTGTCTTGTTCATTGTTATGACTTGTGGACTGCTGATTTGAGAGCAGCGAATTATCGATCGGACCAAAGACGCGTTAAACACGTAAGAACGGCCTAGAGTTCTGATTGGTCCTGCTTCCCTGTCCAGGTTAGCCAGTTAAGTCCAGAACGCAAGTCTCAGCCTCTAAGATATGAATCATTATATTTTAAGCATACTGAGTTTATATACCAATCAAACCAACCACAACGTACCAATAAAATAGAAAATAACATTTGTACAAGAATTAGCCAAATGTGGCTATGAATGAGGGAGATAGCGATTAACAGACAGGGAATAATTCATGAATGGTAAATCGTATAATAATAAATTATAAGTCAAAATAAAGCTCATAATAAGAGGGATATGAATATGAATAGTTTAGTTACATAACAATTATACAATAAAAATATACTCATAATATTAGTCCATAAATGGATCCCAAAAATTACCACTCATTATTCTTATCGGGATACAACATTCATCCTTTCTTGAATATATTCATATAGAATCAAAATATTCACCATGATTATTTAGTGGTTAATACATGTACCTATATTTTCCAATGTTCAATCGATCACTTAATAGAAAAAATTTAACTTTATTGATTTCATAAACACTACATAGTGACAATTTACATTACATTAAACAAAATAAAAACAATGAACTACACCCTAATAATTAACAATCTCTTACTCTGATGTATTCTATGGTGAAAGAAACAAAAAAAGGTTCAATAAAACATGTTCAATTAGATGGGTATGTTTTTTTTTTGTAGATTTTTCAAAGGAATTTACATTATCAACTAGCATCAATTGAATTACCATTGTAAGATCATGGTAAAAATTTCTAATTACACTTAGATACCAGAATACCAAAGTTCTTTTCTTTTGCTTTCAACCCAGGACACTCTAAAAGATTCATTGTTAAGTATATTTTTTGTTATATCCCAATGAGTAGAAAGATTGTATTCCCGAAGTTTCGTAACTTTATGTAAACCGCTTCTTCACAGTAACTTTCTAGCCAATACTTACTTTATTGGAATCTATCAAGTTCAACCATTGGCATTGAAAAGGACTTAAAAAAATTGTCATAATGAATAAACTGTCATATGAACCAATAAAAACCGACATTCTAATGAATGAATCAATACCAAAGTCAAAAATTACATTGAATCGATACATGATTTTAAATAATTTTTCCCTAATAAATCGTACTTTGGGGTTTAACATTCCCAATAGATTGAAAACCAGGTGGGACTTATCAACAGGGTTTAGCTACGGCATGACTTCAGGCGATCAATCAAACCTAGAAACTTTATATTTCTTAGTAAGACGATACCAGTAAGTCATTGAGTTGGAACTGTAAACTTTAAAAATACATGTGGATAACCCCAAATGCTTCCACATGAATTTTCAGGAATTCATGAGATGTGCTCTGTGGAGTCAAATAATTCAACAATAAGTCAAAAACTGACCAGAAATAATGTATAAGTACTCCGTTCCACTAAAAATCGATTTGAGAATGGTGATTACTGCAATACTGACTTAGTAAAGGTTCGATTACATACGAGACTGTAGCAAAGTCATAAAGATATTTGCAAAATTTCCTTGTATCCAACATGTAATAATTGACAATAGTAATTATTTTTTCCATAAACGAATCTTCACATGATACCAATAATGTGTACTATCAATCGATTTCGTT
Organism: Schistosoma margrebowiei; assembly: GCA_944470205.2. Classification (NCBI taxonomy): domain Eukaryota; kingdom Metazoa; phylum Platyhelminthes; class Trematoda; order Strigeidida; family Schistosomatidae; genus Schistosoma; species Schistosoma margrebowiei. The sequence continues at coordinate 4,743,990 of OX104026.1, forward strand.
TTCGGTAACTAATGTTGAATGAATCCCACTAGTCAATTGGCTACCAAGATAAATGATACTACACATCCAATCCTGTTAGTCCAAATTACTGAATTGAAAATCCCTTCATTAGGATACATAAGGACTAGCTTACGAAAAATAATTGAATTCTTCGCAGGATAACATAATTTTCCATAGTATTTGATGAAATAAAAGTTTCTTCGAGTTGTTAAGTTATCCTACAACATCTAGTTATAATCTTTCTAGAGTTTAAATTAGTAACTATAATATCACCTAAAATCATATCCATACCATTTTGACATGTAGAAAGCAAACTATGTATAATTACCACGACCAAAAATTATTGTCACATTGGGAGCAATCCTAACTTTTGATCTGAAAACCCCAGTGACAAATGTAAGCTATTGTTATTGAGGTTGATTAATAGTTACATAGAACGACTATAAAAGTTGCATTTGGTTCGCTTTATTAACTTCATAGAGCGTAAAAACAAAGAATTGAAAAAAACATGAATTCACTCTATTTCGTCGTTTTCACAAGCTGCTTACAGCCTACAATACTTTAAAATCAAAATTATTGTAAACCACTCATACATAAAAAAGTAAAATTGAATATTTATCAACCTGATGGAGTAGTGAGATTGAAAACTATATTTGTGCCCTCAAAACGTTATAACAGTGGAAGTTATGACTTACTCTTTTGGTACCGAATACTGGAAATGACGACAATGTCAGTTTAAGAACAAACTGTAAGAACTGAATCTGTTACCCAGATGGAATCTTTAAGTTATTTATGACTCATTCCTAAAATAAAACAAATTACATCATACCCTTGTAACAATCAATTGAATTCATCACTCTACATCAACTTCATTGACTACGATAAGGCATTTGATAGCGTGGACAGAACAGCACTATGGAAGCTTCTTCGACACTATGGCGTGCCTCAGAAGATAGTCAATATCATACAGAATTCCTATGATAGATTAAACTGCAAAATTGCGCATGAAGGACAATTGATAGACACGTTCGAGGTAAAGACCGGTGTCAGACAAGGTTTCTTACTCTCATTCTACCTTTTTCTCCTGGTGATCAACTGGAACATGAAGACGTCAACATCTGAAGGGAAGCATGGGATACAGTGAACAGTTAGGATGCATTTGGACGATCTAGACTTCGCAGATGATCTGGATCTTCTATCACAAACCCAACAACAAATGCAGAAGACGACCAGTGTAGCAGCTACCTCAGCAGCAGTAGGTCTCAATATACACAAAGGGAAAAACAAGATTCTCCGATACAACACATCATGCACCAATCCAATCACAATTGACGGAGAAGATTCGGAAGATGTAAAGACCTTTACATATTTGGGCAGTATCGTTGATGAACATGATGGATCTGATGCACATGTGAAGGCACGGATCAGAAAAGCAAGGGCAGCATATCTACAACTGAGGAACATCTGGAACTAAAAACAACTGTCAACCACCACAAAGGTTCGGATTTTCAATACAAATGTCAAGACAGTTCTACTGTATGGGGCAGAAACCTGGAGAACTACGAAAGCCATCATCCAGAAGATACAAGTGTTTATTAACAGTTGTCTACGCAAAATACTTCGGATCCGTTGGCCGGACACTATTAGCAACAAACAACTGTGGGAAAGAACAAACCAAATCCCAGCGGAGGAAAAAATCACGAAGAAACGCTGGAAGTAGGTAGGACACACATTGAAGAAAGCACCGAACTGCGTCACAAGACAAGCCCTCGCATGAAATTCTGAAGGCCAAAGGAATAGAGGTAGACCAAAGAAGAATACATTATGCCGAGAAATGGAGGCAGCCGTGAGAAGAATGAACAAGAATTGGATAGAACTAGAAAGGAAGGCCCAGGACAGAGTGGGTTGAATAACTGTGGTCGGCAGCCTATGCTCCATTGGGAGTAACGCGCGTAAGTAAGTTAATAACATCATACTGTTTAATATGCTATCAGATACAAGCTTTGGAAAATTTCCGTTACAGAAACACTTCAAAATCCAACTCAACATACATTTTACTTGACCATATATTGTAATACTCGTCAGAAAAAGATCCCACTGACCACCAGTTATCTTTTTGATACTGTGGTGTATACTACTTCTATCGACAGACATAAGTAGTATACAACACCAATCACAAGTGATATGCCTGGCAGCACAATGTTTGGAAGATCATATTGAAGAGAACGGGAACAGAAAGTAGTTGTTATAGTTATGAAAAAAACGGTGAAATATGAGATAATTTATGGAGGATTTGTAAATGAAGCATTGAATATATGGTTTTTCTTATGTCCTTATGCTTATACGATTGTCAATTTAGATACATTGACTTGTACGATCCAACTAATGACGCATACATCAGTACGAACAGTCTAGAGTTCTCATTGGTTCCTTTTCAGTTTCGCGTTAAAGTTACACATTTTTATCCTTTCGATTTTATTTTTATTTACACTCCTTAAATTGATATAAAGGAGAACACTGAGCTAATTGAAGATCATGACATATTTGAATGTTAACGTCAAAATTACGAAACCAAATTTTCTATTGTAATATGATTAGTAAATAATAAACTTTAGATTAATTAGCAATAAAGTATCTATATAAAATCTTAATTAAACTCTTTCGCTAAAACAGATTTATTTAATTCTCATCCTAAGTCAAATAATAATCAACAAAGATTGATTGTAATAATAAGCATAATACGTTCTCTTAATTTGATTTTAGACCATATTTCATGGCTCTAAACTAAGATGAAGTGTAGTTTCTATTATTTATTTTTTTTGGAATTTCATTTTTAAAGAGAAACCATTTAAAATAGAATTCTCATCTTTGAATAGGTTGTTGAAAGTTTAGTCAACCATTGACTCCCCTTATCAAAATATAAATTCATTGGATATTTCGTTACCTTATCAAGCTATTATGATTCAAATATAACTACATAATATGGGATATAAGACTTCGACTAATATGAACACATAACTTGAATAATCCTCGACAAAATTTGGATCATCACTATGATAGCTCATGACCAAAAATTTTAACTATTGAAAAGAGAAAAGAATTTAGAATACGTTTGGCTATCTTTTAGAACCAATCATTTAAAGTGTGATTTCTATGAGCCTTGAATTTAATCATACCCTAATGAACTGAAAATAGAAACTAAGATAAAGATGATTAAAGTCCTATTATTGACTGATTATGATTAAATATTATAATTCCCAATACAGATTAATACAATTAATACAAAAATATTAACATTTTAAAAGGATATTAGTTAAAAATAGTATATTAATTGGAAGGCATTATAACATTATATATCACCATAATAACAACAATAATCTTATCAACTTAAAATATCTCAGAATATAAAAACAAACAAAAACAAAAGAAAAATGAAGAGAAAAAGATAAAAGAAAACGAAAAAACTTTTTTAATTTTTTTTTAAAAAAACAATGATCAAGGAATCAATGGTTGAAGAGAAATTTCTTGAACGATGTGAAAGAACAATCTTTAAGAAAAAAAGAAGGGGGGGTGTGTATTGTGATGAATGAACAGAGGTCAATTGATCCCCGCTCGCCGCCAAAAAAAAAGAAAAGGAAATTGTATAATTCTCTTTTTTTTTAAAGAAGATACTAACATTTAAAATCAACTAAACAGTAGATTGATCACCTACCTATAGTTGAACGTATATATGCTGATGAAATGTAGAAATGATTTATATAAACATGAAAATCAATAATTTATCACAGACATAATGATTAGTATGTTGAGAATACCATACACCCCCAAAGATCTTTATGTGTAAAAGTAAAAGATAACTGTAAACAATAAAGAAAAAAGAAACAACAGCATAATAAACACTATTAGATTCATTGATAATGATCAAAAAGTTAATAATTTCCATAACTCTATAGTGATAATTACTATGTAATCACTAATGATTAGTTTCGTGAGGGAATTCTAGGAGTACTAGTGAGGAGTCATGACCAGTGGAACTAATCCGTGTCAAGTAGAGACAGGTATCTACCTCAATACAATGGAAGATGGCCGCGAAATTTCGTAGATTGGTTGACGTTAGACATGAACACCGTTCGATGCCGACCAGGTCAGTGATCTAGAGGTTAAGCGTTCGCGCGCGAGATTGAAGGCTCTGGGCTCGAATCCCTTTGGCGCGAGATCGTCGATGTGCATTGCTGAGTAGTCCCATAACAGGACTAAACGGCCGTCCAGTGCTTCCAGGTGTTTAGTGGTAGTCTAACATTAATTGGTTCATGATCTCAATCAAAAACAGAGAACCCTATTAAAACGATGAGATTTACTTACGGACAACCTTTCAGCGACACCTTAACCTTGAGAGTGTCTACTTAATAACTAGGACCAAATGAAGGTTATAAACCTGTGTGATGAACTAAAGTTGTGATTTACGGTTGATGATGAAAGTTTTCATCACGAACTGACACTAGCTATAATGCCAAAACTTTATTTAGCCAAATGGATGAGTGAATTTCTCGCCAAAATCCGAAACCTGTTATCTTATACCTGATTGGTTCGTCCATAAAACTCCATTAAAACTATTTATTCTTAAAATTTTAATTATTGCTACCATACTACCTACATTTCTTCCGAAAAGTTACACTTTTCTATGCAAACAGAATATTGATTAAAAAAAACAGTTCTTAGCATTGAGTTCTTTGAGTTAGATAGTTGGTAATTGTGAATTATTCACTGTCATTCAGAAGAATACCATCAGAGTCTAACTTTATATAAGAGTAGAATGTTGATTAACAACAAGATACGATTATTACTGTTATTGAATGTTGTAGCACGACGATAATTACAGTTCAGAATAATGATTTATAATGATAAAATGATACATTTAATGGATACAATTCCATGTATTTGAATTTGAGTTAAACGATATCCAAGAGATAGTGATACGTAACCGGAATCAAATAATGAAACAAACCTATTTGAAGGCTTTATTTTTTAAACTACTATACTTTATGCAAATTAGATTGATTAATGATTATTTTGAAGTGAAAATAGAACAATAAAACCACTACTTTTATATGTGTATTCTGTTCTATACACAAACTGAATACTCACAAAATTATGCAATACAATATTTTATTATTTATTTTGACACCAAATACATATGCGCCACACAGATCACATTTGATATGTGTGAGGGCTGTGATACTGCTCGAGTGCCCAAACCGAAGCAAGTGGTTTTCTTAGAAGGCCACACCCGTAGCCTTCGACCTGAAGGTTTACTCGACAAGGCAGTGGAGCATCGTAAGGAGATGCAGTCTCATGGAAGCCAGTGACCAACGATTGGTTCATACGCCATTTGTTCCCTCAGGATACGGGAGCCCATGTGTACCATTGGTTTGAAATTAGGGTTTTCCAACTCCCCTAGGTGAACTCTCAGTGTCCACCGACCCGGTTAAAGCGCCGGATATTCGCTTCTCGTCCTCTCAATTTCGTTGGCAATCAGTGTCCGTAGGTTTGGTACGTGCTTAGCACCTTCGAAGTGTAAAGTACTTCTACAAGACTGGCAGGATCCTTGTAAAATGCGATCGATAGACGAACCCACCAATAATAAGGCAAACGCCCACCACCACATTAACGCTTTTTGACCTTGTACGACTGTATCTCTTTATTAACCAATCACAGTTTGATGTTCATTGTAAAACAATATTTGCTTGTTGACTCATTTTTCCTATTCTCTGGCTACTGTTCGGTATGTTATTTGTCTCTGTTTGTCCCTGTATTAATAGACCGTACTGTTTGTTTGTACACTAACGATGTTAATTTATGTTTTAGAAACAGATAAAGTTTATCTAGCCAAATAGCTTGCTTGTTCTGACTTTGGCTAAACCAAGACTCTGTATTCGACAGTCTAGAGATTAGCTCAGAGTTGAGTCTGTAGGAAATTGCTTCCTACAATCCTAATCCTGTACTCACCCTGGATGGTGAGCAGATAGAAGTAGTCGAGAAGTTCGTGTATCTAGGTAGCTGCATAAGTGCTGGGAGGGTGTGAGTGATGAGATCAATGCACGTATCGTGAAAGCCAGAGTGGCTTATGCCAATCTGGGCCATCTTTGGCGCCTTCATGATGTTAGTCTGGCTGTAAAAGGTCGGATCTACAACGCGTCGGTGAGAGCAGTTTTGCTCTATGCTTGTGAAACCTGGCCTCTCTGAGTTGAGGACGTTAAAAGACCCTCTGTGTTTGATCATCGTTGTCTCCGAAGGATTGCTGACATTCAGTGGCAACACCATGTTAGTAATGCAGAGGTTCAACATCCTGTGTTCAAGCACAGAGACGATAATTCAGTTGATATCACTATCTTGAAACATCGACTTCGGTGGCTTGGACATGTTCTACGAATGTCGTCCCAGAGAATTCCACGTCGTGGCATTATTCGCCGATGCTGGGACTGGTTAGAAAAAGCGGAGAGGTGGTCAGTGTATAATATGATGTTGTGGTATGAAAGAAATCTGCGAAGGGCTAGCCTCTGTTGGTCCTTCACGACTACCTGGCCGGGGTCCGAGAGGTGGTGCAACGCAATGGCTAGAGACGTTATCAGATATGGCTCAGAATAAAAGCCAGTGGCGATCCTGCTGTAGCCTTCTTTTACTTTCTTCATAAAACAAAATAGTTGTTTCTTCCTTAACTGAAAGATTTTTTCTGATTGTACCTTTCCGTTTCCCCTATTGTTATTATTATTACACTACCTTACACTAATCGGTTCGTTATTGTTCTTTTTTTACGCTCCTTACCTTCTTTTTTCCTTCGAATTCTCATTGTTTTGTGTGGCGCATATATATTTGGTGCCCTCTTGTACCAATATTTATGTGTTCAAATAAAATAAGTAAATAATAAGCTGATACATTAGGTTAAATTTCAGAATCCAATTGGAAAAACGTAGGTTTTCACTTTTATCATTCTATGCTACTAATCAGTTAAGACGTATTTAGTACACCTAAGTAAACACAAACATGTTAAATTCAATTTATAAATTTTATGGACTTACCTGTGATGCAAAAATGAGCAAACACTAAGAACGACAACATAGCTTGGATGACTTTGTACTGTTAACAGATTCGTTTGATCCGGGAAAAGTTAAGTGAGCAGGACCAATTCCAACTGGATAGGACATTTGGTTTGGGTTAGAACCATTTTGAATTTGTTCTAGAACACTTCGAACAGCAGCGGTAAATGCATCCAAAACATTCGAACCATTTTTAGCTGATGTTTCCAAAAATGTATAAGCTCCATTATCAATGGCACACTGTTTCCCTTCTAATTCAGTGACCTAAGTGATGTAATGAACCGCACATACGTTGTGAATTAGTGAAAAGATAATTTAATTTTAAAATTGCAATATATAGGTACTATAGGGCTTTATAATACATTTGTACGCGCAAGACCCGTAATGATACAATGTCTAAAAGTCAAGTTTATTAATTGGGAAGTGAGTGAATTACGAACTAGTGTCATTCAGTCGTTCATAAAATTTATCCATCTTATTTCGTGTTTAACTTCTATGCATAAACATATATATATAGAGAGAGGATGTCTGATCATCTAACCAGCAGTGTCGTCCTTGATTTCTAATCATCCGGAGGATTACGTTGACCCGCAAGGTTTCGCGAGCAGCCTTTGCTCAGCCACATCACATCACTGCGTTTATGTATCGAAATTTATTTATCTATCTACTTAAACGCATAAACATTAGCACAAGACGAGCACAAAATACATAGTCGAGTTATGTAGTTGTCACCAAATAAGTGTCCAGAGTGATAGTGACCTGACCTTAATGAATGATAATTTCATGAAGTTACAGCCTACACTGAAAATGAACTTTGTATCTGGCTCACCCCTATTCTTCTACTGTACTGAATATGTGCAAAAACATGTGTAGTCCTCGTTTAAATGTGATGAACATTTTTCTTAGTGATATACCTATAGCTTTGCATAAACATATGGTGATTCTACCGAGTGTAAGACATTAAAACAGGATTCCTAGTAGCAAATCTCTAATACAACAAGACAACTGAACATAGCTACCACGTGGTTCCTTTTAGAATAAACGATATATGGCTAACGTAAGCTGGCGAACATGTCATTGATCCATGCGCCTTAATTGAAGAGTTATCTGGTCGACCGAAGTGTACAGCCTTTCAGCTAGACAAAATCAGGTGTCTTTTCACTTACCTCACGTAAATTCGCTTCCAAATCAACTTTGTTTCCTATCAGTATAACTGTCAGGTTTGGAAGAGCTAAATCTCTAACAGAGGAAATCCATGAATTAATTGCGTTAAATGAATCTCGGTCAGTGATATCGTAAACTACCAGCGCACAGGCTGCACCTCGATAATATGAGCGTGTGATACATTGGAATCTCTCCTGACCTAAAAGAAATTATGTTTACTAGATGAAGCATACCAGCCGTATCCCATATCTGTAACTTTACAGACTTTGAATCAACTTTAAGCACTTTTGTTCCAAACTCAACACCTATCGTGTGTAGTGAATCCTGTTTAAACTTCCCCTCAAGAAACCATCTCATCAAACATGTTTTGCCAGTAGCAGCATTTCCAATAATCAGAAACTTCAGCAGGTAATCATACCTCTCCATAATCTTCAAGGTTAGCCATCCGTCAAGGTCGTAGAGGTTACGCGTTACTAAAATCCAATATCCAAAATGTGTAAGATAAACTAGTACATAGTATTTATTTTGTTTCTAGGGAAGATAACAAGTATCAAAAACTTTATCTTGTCCTTTGCCTTAAATTACAAGTTAATAAGAATTCAATTAACCTTTCGAAACTTTCTATCCTTCTGACTGTCATAAACCTATTGATTTCTTTTCATTCATACCTGATGTTAGAAGGCGACTCTAAATAATCGCTTCAAGTAAGCTTCTTTCCACTGGTTGTCCGTCTTCTTCGCATGACAAGTAGTCTGTTTTGGGCGGTATGTATATCACCCTAAGAAATAGATCAGTAACACTTGGACAGTGATGCTGACCTCATTAGTTTTAATGGACACACCTAGCTGAAATTTCTTGGTCACGCCTCCGCAGCAGATCACGAGTAGGTACTTCATGTTACGTATCCCTTGCAAGTTTCAGCCAGCTCAGATTAAACGCTTCTTGACATATTGATAGCCTCCAAAATGTATGTTCCAACCATTTCACTTAAAACTTTAGATTTGTATGGGTTGGCTTTCCGCGATAACAAAGATGTTACGAGCACTGCGTTGTTGAACTTTAGACACATGTGGCGTCCTTAGAGTTGAGATTGACGTGACCTGGTGCACCAATTCCTAGACATTGAATCTGTTTATTGTTGGAACATTATTCATCACATTTTAAATTTGTATTTTCATATATTGTGATATGGTTTTGTATATTTTCAGATGTTTTCTTTCGATCCATTTTCATATCATATCTCCACCGCGACGGAACAGAAACATAGGCTATTTAATATCAAAGCTCTTTCACCCCCACCACCTCTCAACTCATGCCAATCTGGACCAAAAAAATAGAAACTGGTTTTGCTACTCAGGAGCTGATTTCCTCAAGAGCGATATGACAGACCCCGTGCATATTTGCTTAAAACAGCGAACATATTGCCGCACGATTTTAAGAGGTACGTCACATCTAGCATGTTTAGTGTCCATGTTTCAGAACCTCATGACACTTAAACGTGAAAACCTAACGGACCAGCAGAGGTTAGACCAACCCTTCCACAACATCAAGCTGTAACAAGGCACAGCAGCAGAGATTTGTCTGCGAGTGAGAGAGTTGATTGGTCAACTCTCTTTGATGAGGTAGATAACTTCCCTTGTCTAAGCTTCTCCAACTGGTGCATACAGTCCTCGTCGTCATCCAAAATAACGCTATTGAAGTAATAGTTACATCTGAAAGCTGGATTATGAAGATCACCAGTACCCCTCAGCGCCGAGGTTTGATTTGTCAAAGTAAAGCCTCAAAGAATACAAAATAACATCACAGGCCTCTTTCATATTTTCCATAGCCATCTTAATATTCTTCCTAATCGTAAACGCTCCCAAATTCATCGAAGAAGTTCGTTACAGAAAAGATCCGTCTTTAAACGACGAGATGCAGATAAATTGATTGATGCTGGTGACACAATAAGTATGGTAAATTCTCAGAAAACCCTGCAGTTTCCCAAGTCTCAAGACGTCCAAAACGAAAAAACGATGGGAAAACTTCCTAGTCGGAACGCGTTAACAGCAACCGTAGCTAACGAACATTCTGAAACCATCTATATACTCCGATTTGATGGGGAGTGGCAGATCCTTCTCAACCTCGATAAATGTCTCTAGTCTTGAAAACTTCTTGACTGGACCCCCTGATCATTCCCCGGACACATTACCTAACCATTCAACTCTACCTTCCACTCTTAGACATACTTCTTTCACCAAAACAACACCCGACTACCCTTCTCGCATTAACCCTACTGGTAATAAACTAAACGCTCATCAATATGGAGTCGACGCTCCCAATTCTTCCTTTTCTCGTTGCAAAACAAACAAATCACTGGGTATACATCATACCCTTCTACTAGACAAACAGTCACCGTACCTGACACTTATGTTAATTAACGCTCGATCTGTACAAAGTAAGATGACTCACCTACGCACTCTTTTACTTTTAAACAACCCCTCACTTGTTTTGATAACGGAAAGTTGGCTGTCCTCCGACACCACAGACACATTTCTACAAATAGACACATATGAGCTCTTCCGCTGTGATCGAGTAACCAAGAAGGGTGGTGGTTGTCTCGTTTATGTATCAAAAAATTTGAGAGCGGAAATCTATAGCGACCACGTCCTCAGTAAACTTCCTGAATCGATATGGCTTACTGAATGTAAAATACTAATCGGATGCATATATCGAGCTCCTAACACTCCTAGTTCAAATGACACTATTATAAGTGAGTCATTTGCTCAGGCTGCCTCGCTTGACTTCACTTACAAAATTGTATGTGGTGATTTCAACCTTCCCACCATCAACTGGAAGACACATTCTGGCCCATTGTGCTTTGAAAGCATACTTAGGACCTTAGACATACACGGCTGGCAACAACATGTACACCTGCCTACACGAAATCACAACATTCTTGACTTGATATTCTGTCATAATGTCACACCAACATCAATGGTGGTTGGTGAAAAGTTTCACAACAGCGATCATAAAATAGTCCTCTGCACCCTTCAGATTCTTGCCATATGTAACAAATTAAAGACATTAAACACGCGATTCCAATATAGAGACTATGCAAATGCTGACTGGGAAAACTTTCGATTTCTAATAAAGCACTCTGACTGGGGCAGTTTCTTTACCAGTAATAACCTCTTAGAAACATTAGAAATATTCAATATCACCACCAAATCTGCACTAGACACTACTGTACCCTCTAAAATTGCTTTTAAAACAATTACTCCATATCTAAACCAAAAGACTAGGTCTAAACTGCGAAAACTGAAAAGGATGTACTATATATCAAAAGACTTCAGTGCCCTGCACCAGATATACTCTGTACTTGACGGAGTACAAAGTCAACACAACAAGCGTAAACAGGTAGAGGAACGTACTGCGCTCACTGCTGCATCTAAAGCCCAAGCCCTATGTCGTCTCCTCACGAAGCGCATAAGAAAGAACACAGACCACACCATTCACTCCTTACTGCACGATGGAGTAACGTATGATGACCAAAGCGTCATATGTGAACTATTAAGTGAATGGTTTTCTCACAATGGGAATACATCTGATGCTCCAGACATCGACATAAAGTGCACCGGCAAAAACGATCTTAGTACCATAAACTTCGACATTAGGAGTATACATACCGCCATTAAAACCCTTAAGTCAAATGCGAGTTCTGGTGCCGATGACATCCCTTCAATCGTTTATAAAATGTCAGGACCGGATATACAGACGCTACTACTCAAAATATACACATTATCTTTAGAGACAGGTACATATCCGGAAACCTGGAAGGTAACGTATGTTCTTCCCAAACACAAATCCGGACCAAGAAACCCGGTTGAAAACTACAGACCTATAAATATCACTCCAGTCATATCACGCATAATGGAAAAAGTGATACAATATCAACTATCTGATCACCTGCTCAAGGAAGATCTGATAGACCCGTCACAACATGGCTTCATTAGAACAAGGTCGTGCAGTACATGCCTGATAGACTTCTTCAACGAGGTTACTCGTATACGTGACCAGAAGAAACTAGTTATTATACTATACTTCGACATTAAGAAAGCCTTTGATAAAGTACCTCATAATCTTCTAATCAACAGACTTAAGTCAGTTGGAATTATAAATCCTCTTTTGCAATGGATCAAGTCTTTTCTTACGAACAGATATCAAATAACCAAGATTAACTCTAATACATCTACACCTCGACCTATAACCAGTGGTGTTGTGCAGGGTAGTGTCTTGGGTCCATTGCTCTTTATAATCTACATCAACAATATATGCAAGTGTTTTAGCACAGGTAAGACCTACCTCTATGCCGATGACTTAAAAGTCATCTATAAAACTGACATTTCCGATTTACGCAGTACTATGGAAACAATCCAACGTGAACTCAACATGGTAAACGACTGGTGCAAACGCTGGAGGTTAGAGCTCAACACAGAGAAATGCGGCTGGTTATGTATAGGAGACACATCTCTCAAAACGAAACTAACACTTAGCAATCACACACTGCCCAGACTGGCATCAGTAACTGACCTAGGGGTACACTACTCACACAGTCTTAATTTCTCTGAACACATCTCAGCCAAAGCATCCAAAATGCGGAAATTGCTTGGCTTCATTCTCCGTAATTTCTATAAAAATGAATCTAAAATCCTTCTTTACAAAGTTTGTGTAAGACCTATCGCTGAATACTGCTCGTTCTTATTTTCCAACCTACGCGTATCTGATATACTAAAGGTGGAAGGAATACAACGAGACTTCACTCGCAAGGTACTTAAGACTGACTTGGTCATTGACTACAGTTCCCGATGCCAAATCTTAGGAATAGCACCCCTTTGGAAGAGAAGGCTTAGGTCTAATTTGATTCTCTACTTCAAACTACTCAAAAACCTTGCTTATTCAACGTGTAAGATAATTCTTGCCCGAGATTCACATGAATACGGACTTCGAAACAAAGTATCTACGGTCAAAGTTGAGAAATACAGATCAAAAACTCGGGAAAACTTCTTCCTCACCAAGTATGCAATAATATGGAACAGTCTTCCCTCCGAAACTCGCATGGCAGATGAATTACATACGTTTGTGAAACTGCTTGATCAAGCCCTCACTTGCACTGATCTTGCACGTACGAACACATCTGCGCCCCACTCAGACATCATAGGCTCTCTCCATGTCTAAACCAAAATGGACTTCAAGTTCAGTTTACCTTATTTTTCCTACTTTGCAGTTGTATTAATTACCTTTTCCACCCCATTTCTTCACTTGAAGTAGACAGGTAACTCAATGGACCTATCATTACTGTTAAAATAAACTCGGTCGATAAGGGACACTCACTACCACCCTAAAACGTCAAGAGGACCGCACAATCGGCTGCCTACTACTAGTGGTCTTGCATCTATGGAGCCTGTTACCAATCAACTGGTTAGGACAACAGAAAATAACATCAGCACCAAGTTACTGTGAGTCCCTTCCTGTTTATCCTGTATTAACTTTTTACTCTTCAGTACACTATGTTGGCTAGCAATTATTATTATTTCTCCACTCGTTCCCATATCCACAACTCATATACTTCTATACTTTTTCCGCCTACTTAAATAAACAACTATCCTACAATATACCCTTCTTAACGCTTATACTCTGATTGGCAAACTATACTTTATACTATAGTCAACAGAGGCACTGCATCGATGCTTTACCCACAGTCCATAGCTTGTAACTGTCTGATAAGCTTGTAAAATGGTACTTATAGAAATAGTGCTTTCCAACAGTTTGTGAAACAGAGGATTGTGCGAGGTATGACGTATATGCAAAAATAACGCTAAATGAGCCTAACATCACAAAAGGAGGGAGGGTGGAGTTACTGACCAGCAAGCATTGATGGTGAGGGCGATAACTTCAATCCACCCATGTTTGTGGGGACAGAACATTTTTTATGTATCAGGCTCCTCATGATTGAGAATAAGTCAATCAATCTGTGATATAGATTGTTTTCCTACGCTCACCACTCAAACTCATGTTTCCAATATTATGCTGGATTAGCTATTCTACTAAGACAACCTATAACATGCTAACTCGGATTTTTACACTAGGATTGTGTGGCTGGCATCGGACAAACAAAAAAAGGAAAAAAAAGTTGGACAATAAAAGATGTAGTCATTAATATTCTTAACACTTCACCCTCTATATACACACCCTTCTTATAAACCGCTTTCCTTGTACCAGCCTTGACTTCCTTCCCTTCGTGTGAGCTTACTCCAACTTGTTAAACATCACAACTCATTGTTCTTTATTAGTACATTCTATAATATGGAGCCTCTGACTTCATTTCACTAACAAGACATAATATGAATTTATTCTAATTTATCATACCTGTCCGTTCCACTACACTATGTTAAGCAACGTTTTGCGTTCATATCCAAGTGCCTTGCTGCTCTTCTGTTTCTCTTTTTTCTTCAGAATCTTGCTCTGAGAGCACAGCTATGAAACTTCTGACGTTTGGAACAAACTTGATGTACGCGTCCTCTCAAGGTCATATTTTACAGCAAGCGCTCTACGATTTCACTTTATAACAACTATAAACTTAATAAGTTGGGAAACATTTTGTGAACCAACAAATGTTGTAATTTATAGATCATGCCTGTAAAAACGGTGTGTACCTGCACATGCAGAAATATATTATATTATATTATTATGACCCTCTGTTGCACATCATTGACGTAATGACGAAGATTCGCTATCTCGTGGAATCGGGGGCGGAAGTTATCGTTCTCCTTGCAAATCCTAACAACCGACAAAACGAATCGTTTTTTAAACTCAAAGGAGGTAAACGGGAAACCGATTGTTAAATATGGTCGGCGACATGTGTATTATAATAAGGTTTGCGCGAACATATTCACTAGATTTTCGTCGTTGCATATGTTTCCGTACCAATCGCCGGTATAGACAAGTCACAACACCATGATCTGCTTATCAACACGCGCAAATGGAGGTCAGAATAAAACAACACTAATTTATCTTTTTGTGTAGCATCCTTTTTCAGTGGTAGATTATCCTTAGTCACAGTATGGCACATAACTGACCCATCTCATCAACGGATACTCGATAAATAGACTGATCTGTACCAAATGCGACTAAGCGTATCATGTGTAACCAGCAATTTTGCTCATCACGACCACAGGACCACCTGTGTTCTCGAAAGCGCGCCATCTTACTCGCAGAAAGCTAAGGTTGGCCAAAAGCGAATTCGACTAGATGATAGACTTGGGAATTATTTGGCCATCGAATGGCCCATGGGTATGTTCCTCGTACATGGTCCCTTAAAATAACAATGACTGTAGTCTAAACACTGACTATTGACAACTCGATACGAAAATCAATCCAAGTCGTTAACTGTTGCTGCACATTCACTATTTGACAGCTACCTTAAAATGTACAACATTTTTTCCAAAAATCGACTCGGTTAAAGCACGCAACTAAACTATTAGGCCTTCAGACGTTATTCCTAAATCCTCTAACATCATCCCTAACGGACTCTAAGAATTTTAGCTCTACATTTCGAGTTATGAAATGTAGCAGAAACGTTCTAGAAATTCATGAACGATGTATTTAGAAGACTAGTTATAGTAGACCTATTCTGTAATTAGTTTATGTTGATACTTCCATTTTCCATCACTTCTCAATTTTTTTACAATTACCATTACTGCAGGCATGCCTGTAAACTTGCCGTTAAAATATGACCTATGACCATCCGTTTCGGTTTGTAAACACAAATAACATGATCCACTGAATATTGCTCACAAATACCCTGCTGCACATATAGACTTCTCTAGTTTCTGGACAGACGAAGCTATTCATTCTTCTTAAGTCATATATATATATATATATATATATATATATATATATATATAGTATGTGTATAGATTGCTTATCCTATTCATCATGTTTGCAACTTATTTTTAGTCGGACTATATATGGTGAGTAACGCTTGATTAAATTTAGTTGGTACATTTGCCTTCCACAATCCGCTTTCTTTTCCTCCCTTTGTTTTGTTACCTTGACCGTCTGTTCAAATCAATGAATGCATGAAATGTACATATTAAAAACCCATTTCGTGGTTTCTATTAGGCTGATTACAAACATATATGTATTGAAAGGCAATAGTGAGGTATGCTATCATGTGAACAATTAACACTCATAAATGAGAAATGAATTGTATCTTATGTAAACTCATGACATTCATAATTATCATACGATAAATCTTATGTGTTTCCGAACTTCATTCAGTTACTGTTTCGTCCCGTTTTCTTAATTCTGTTTTCAAATGACCTCGTAACTGTTCGATCACAGTTACATATATTGGTTTTTATTGATAGCTTTGTGATTCTAGTTATTTTCATTCATCAATGTCAACTGCTTCGCATATCATACCACAACGTTACACTTCAATACATGTATGGTTGTAATCAATTGACTAAAAACCAAGAAATATAATAGATTCATATTAATCTGCCTCAATTTTTATGTAAGCTTTGTTCAAAATCGTAAAGGTAGCTAATTGCATGGGATGTCGATCAGTTTACCGATCCTCATCAAATTCAAGGATGATTAACGTATATCAATCAATTGAACTCCACAAACATGCTCATGTGTCAGTGGTTCCACCTTGTACATAGTTAAAATGTTTGTAGTAATATGTACAGTTAATGAATGACAGTATTTATTTCAGCCAGTCTTTCAGGAATCTGATCCACCTATTTATCAGATTGGATAAACTAGGTTGAATATTAACCGCGAGGTGTGACTTCAACTCAGTCTAGGTTGTGGAAATATGCATGACGAGCTTAATTTGTAAACAGTTTTTGATGTTATTTGTATTCATTCTGTTAGTTTTTCATAGCCTGTACATTTACCATTAAATGATTGTACGTGTTGTTTAAGTGTATGATCTTGAACACATTTTCTTCCGGCGTGTCACACACAGCATGACACACGCTGTTACCTACCAACAAATACACTGCTATACACATACCTCTTGTTCTTCATTGCTCGTGATTCTGTTAGCTGAACTCTAAATCAATTACCGTTTACATTTATAGACTACAACCAACTGATACCATATTCTGCGTTTGGTTATATCACTGGAAAAACATCAATGTTACTGGAATCTTCAATCACTGTGGATTTTGGTACCAAACTCAACCGGAACACGCACAGATCTGCTGAATTAAGCAACGTCTCTAGTTTTTGTTGTATTTATAACGTTTAACTGATATATACTAACATTACAGTCTGTACTTCAAAACTTTGTTATCATTTTTGAGTTCATATATTATTTGGTCCACCAAAAGGTCACACGATTCCTACCCAACTCCAGTAGACTCCGGTCATCGACAGAGATCAACACTGATCAGCAGAAAGTGATATGAACGCACAACTTTCTCATGGTATATATATTAACATTCCTATTTGACCAACCAATCTGTCATTCCTTTCAAAGTTTAACCATGAACAAAGGAAATTAAACCGAAAACTCACTGACCTACATATGAAATACAATCTAAAAATAACGTAAACATTAGATATTGGTTGGAACTGTCGTTTTCTAATGATGACTAAACAATCTGAGCACCATAAAAGGATTTTTCTAACATGAATTTCATGTGAGATAAAATCATAACAATCAATTTTTTTAGATTCCTAGATAAAATCCGAAGGTTATTTTTTTAATAAAACTAAACTGTGCTGGTAACATTTAACAACTTACCAATCAGAAAAATGTTCCATTATTAAACAATTAATGATTGAAGGTAATAAATTTACAATGGATAATTATTTTTAACAAGATTATTGAACTTTTAAATGTTGGATTATTTATTATGGTCAACAAAAAAAAATCTGAGATTATGATTTTGATCACGAACTGATATCATCTATAGTGTAAGAATACTTTGTAGTGATATGGATGAATAGATTTCATATAAAAGTTTGGAAGACATCATGTTACATCTGATTAGTTCGTCTATAGATTATAGTCCCACTGTCCTGTTTGTAAACTTATAAAGATCAGGATTAAGAATCAAGTTTAGGAGTTAAAATGGGAGAACAATTTGTAGCCACATAAACAACCTTGAATATACTTCGTATTACAATATGTCTTTCCAAATACAATCTGCATCAGAAGCATGTATTTTTGACTTGTACGCTATTTCACATTTTCCGTTTATTCACATAAGAGGTATTTCCGCGAGACTCTAATTTATAGACGAACCAATCAGGGACGTTTAAAGATTTCAATATTACGGTGCCAACTTCAGTGTTTAATGCTAACGTACGATCGGTTCACAGCGAATTTGGTACAAAACGTGACAACTGAGCGGCTATAACAAATAAAACGGCGGGGCTATAATTTGTGGACGAATCAATCAAGTATAAGATAATAGATGTTTAATTTTAACCCGAGAGCCTTTCAGCCATTTGGCTAAATAAATTCCTGGCATTATAGCTGATGTCAGTTCGTGATGAAAACCCCATACGTACTTCCTAACTAAGGCAAATTACGACAGTTATCGCGAACTGGATAATAAAAGCACCAGTAACACTGGCTGCAGCCACGTACTACAATATACACAGACGTTTGGAGAGCGTACAGACTCCCACATAGGCTTAGTCATGGGCATCGTGTCGTTATCCACAAGTGGTATTTTGCGAACCCAACAACCAGAGTGCACACAAACAATATTGAAGTTATGTGGTCGAGGCTGAAAGAGTTTTTGAGACTATCATGGCTCCAGAGGCCGACGATTCTGTAGCCATATGAATGATTTCCTCTACTGCATCCATTACGATTTTAGAACCTCTGAACCTCTTTCTAACCTTGACAAGTTTTTGAACCACATATAAGAAGTGTATCCACTTCATTCCCTTGGTTTTGTATAACATATTTTTACTCTACACTGACTGTTTGCTGATTGGCTAATATTTCCCAAGGTTACTTGAGATTCGTTCAAAGGTCGTCCACAAATTAGAGTCTCGCCGGTATTTCATCAATTAGCTATCAACTAGGTATATACAATTTCCACTTAGTTCTTCATGAGGCACAAACTATCCTTCAATATCCTTTGAACTTGGGAAAAAGATCATAAAAGCGCTAGTCCGTACAAGATTATTACTGTATTTAGAATTTACCTCACTTTTGGATCCTGTTTGTCCCATTCATATATTGTCGTCACGCTATGTCACATTTGAAAATGAAATATTGAAAAAATTGAGTTAATATAAAGTCTACCAACTGAACCCTAAACGTAAACGTCCGAGCAAATCATCTTAACAACATACTTTCAAAAATATCTAGAGAATATCAAAACGTTAGATAATAATGACAAACTTTAGATCGAGATGGAGACCTATAAAATCACCAATCAGAATGACGCAATGAGGAGGGTTACTGAGTTCTCTAGGTTGATGAAAAACTACGTAACTCATCAAATATTAGACAAAGTAATGCTATAGGACTATGAGGCACAGTTTAGCTCATGAAATTAAGTGTAATAAAAACTTTTCAAGGTCATGGTTGAGTAATCAAATATACATAAGATATCCAGATATAAACAACACAATGGTTATTTCAGACAGAACAGAATAAAAGCCTGGATATGTGCTAAAAAATGACAGATTGCTTCTAGTCCTTGATATAAACAAGATAAAAGAACAGACCCTTTGGAATTGATAATTGCCATAAACTTCCTGTTTCAAAAAGTGTCACAGTTCGATAAAAGTGTAAAAATTTGTACAATATAGCATATATTGTATTTAGATGGTTGGAAATAGTTCATATGAAACCTTCATTGACTTAGAGTTCGTGTTAATTGACACTCGTCAGCAAAGGTTCACATTTTCACTCCTGAAAGAATTATTGATTCCTATTGGATTACATTATCAGTCTATGACTATTTCAAATAGATCTAAATGATTCACACACTGTATTCTTGATTATTCAGTTAGTTCAAATCAAATTGTAATTACATGGATATCTCCAACAAAAACACACTCATTCAAAAATACCCCAAATGAATTCTAACAGGTTGCGCAACACTTTTAAGCAAAACATCTAAAATTACATAGTGTCATCTGTGTAATTTTTTACAAAAATGATAACACAAAGCAAAAAACAACAGTTTATTATGCTTTAGTTTTGAACAGATGCGCACTGTTGAGGAGTCCCACAACAAGACAAAACGGCCGTTAATTGCTTCCAGATTTTCCATGGTGTTCTAGCTTCAATCGACTCATCATCTCAACTATTGAAATAGTAATATCAAAAGTTATTCCGTTTATTTTGATAGAAGTATAAATAATATAACTAATAGATCAGATTGATGACATAACTGGATGGTTGAAAGTACTAATATAAACTTAAATTATAATGTAATAAACAAAGAGCTCGGTAGGATAAACCAATTGTGTAGTCAATAAACATATACTCTAAAGACAATATAAAGAATCCTAAAGATTATCCAGAAATCTATAATTCCGGTCATGTGTTAATCAATAAACACATAGAAATCCAGTTCAACTATCAGCTAATAGAAAAAACAATAAACATCTAGAAAATCAGAGACTAGGTTAGTGAAGAATACAATTAAAACAAATATGTAAACAACTATAATAATGGACAACAACCAATTAAACTCCAGGTCAATAGAATAAACTACTTCTTCAAAATATGCACTGTTGATTTAATTTTGAAAGATTATAAAATCTTCATGACTAAACGATCGCGCTCAAAGAACACAACGCTATCAAGAAAAAATAGTCATGACTAGAAGAGCTAATCCGTGTCGGGTAGAGACAGGTATCTATCTCAATACAATGGAACATGATCGCTCAATGTCGTGGATTGATTGAGCTTAGACATTAATACCGTTGGATGCCAACCGGCTCAGTGGTCTAAAGGTTAGGCGTTCGCGCGCGAGATTAAAGGCCCTGGGTTCGAATACCTTTGGCGCGGGATCGTCGATGTGCACTGCTGAGTAGTCTCATAATAGGACGAAACGGCCGTCCAATGCCTCCAGGTTTTCAATGGTGGTCTAACATCGATTGGTTCATGATTTCAATGGAAAATAGAAGTTAAGTGTAGAAATATTTCCTTTCAATTAGTTCTTCATCGGGGTTCTACACTAGTAATGTATAAGTTTTATAACTGATTAGAAAGTTGATAGCAAATAAATGGTGGTGAGTCAAAGAGGTTACATAAGATTGAAAGTAGGAATTAAAACGTTAATGAAAATCAAAGTTTGAAAATTGTTAAAAGAAAAAGAGACAGAAAGATTTTTGAAATAAAGATAATAGTATCTAAGTAGGAATTATTTACTTACAACTGTTACCTCTCGTGGAGGAGCATAAGCCTCTCACTAGCATTCTCCATTGCACTCTGTCCTGAATAATCCTTTCCAGCTGCTATCCATCCTTTTAATATTTGCTTCCAATCCCCGACACAGTATGTTCTTTGACCTTCCTTTTTTTGTTTCCCTCCAAGATTTCAAGTTAATACTCGTCTCATGATCCAGTTTAACTATTTCCATAATGCATGTCCTATCCACTTCCAGTGTCTTTAATTAGTAGGCTAAGATAAATTCAGTCTCCATAAATTTTTTTCTGTATACGGAGGTTTGGTTTATTAATTGACTCGATTATGCATCTGCCAGCCGTCCTCCATGAAAGTCTTTCAAGTGTAGTCCACTGCATGAGTTCTGTATGGTGTTGACAATCTTCTCAGGTACTCCATAGTGTTGAAAAAGGTTCTATAAAGTTATTCCATTCACACTATCAAATGATTTCTCAAAATCAAGGAACTTGATGTGTAGTGACGAGTTCCATCCAACTAATTGTTCAACGATGATCCGTAGTGTCACGATTTGGTCGGTACACGACCGATCCTTACGAACTCCGGTCTATTAATCTCGGAATTAAGTGTCTTCTGAATCTCCCATTCTGTTCAAAAACACTGTTGAAAACCTTTCCTGGTATTTATAGAAGTATGATGCCTCTGCACTTCTTACACTTGTTGAGTTTTCTTTTCTTTGTCTTGATGAAATATTCATCTTTCCAGTCTATCGGTAATTTTCCTTCCTCTCATGTCTTTCTAAAGAGAACACGAAGCATATTCACAGTTACATTCAAGTAATAATACTATAAGCATGGTTTTCTAACAACTAACAGCCCTCTTTATTACACGACTGAATGATGGAGAGCTGAAGTGAATTGGTAACCTTTCGTTTCTTGCGAGTAGCTGAGTGTGTTACTGAAGACTACATAGTTCATTGACTAGACATGAACATATATGATATGATTCAGTATAAAAGTCAATAACATAACGATTTTGACTTCTTTTCTATATTCCTTATTAATTAAATGAACGGAATCGACTTAAATTTATGTCCCCTTAAGCTGTATTATTTTAACGATTCTCATTCAACTATAAAATTACTAAAATCCCCACAAAACCCCTTCTCATGACAATCATCGTATGCTCACTAGTGATTGGCATCAAGAGGTATTTCCTGAAGTTCTGGCGAGAAGCAGTGACTAGTGGAGTTCAACTGGGTCTGTTGTGAGATGGTAACTCCCTGATGACAATGGTGGATGAGTTGCTCATTTTCGTGGATTAGTTGGAGTTAGATAATAACACCATTGGAGGCCGATCGGCTCAGTGATCTAGAGGTTAAACGTTCGCGCACAAGACTGCTAGGTCGTGGGTTTGAATCGCGCGGGGCGGGATCGTGGATGCGCACTGTCGAGAAGTTCCATACCAGGACGAAACGGCCATCCAGTGCTTCGGTTTTTCATGGTGGTCTAGATTTAATTGACTAATGGATTCAACTATAAAATTTCCACAAAACGCCTTCTGATGATTCTCATTCCTTTGAAAAAAATTTGTTTCCCATCCATTTATTCAGTAATTTTTTTTATTAAAAACGAAAAGCACTGGTTCGTGGTTTTATTCTAGTTTGGAATGCCTCAACTATGGTCATCTGTGATTCCGTCAGTGATAAAATCTCCGATCACTAGGTATAACAGCTACCACGTTACCTCTAGATCAGTGAATCTCAATTTAATTATCCAAGTTTATAACTACATTTAATTCTGTATGCATATCAGTTATTATTCGCTACCAATGTTGATTAATGTCCTACTCTTGAATTAGATAAATTCCACCTATTAAATACTATTTAATAGTTAAGAGTTTACTAGCTAAACATACTAGTTAACAGTTATTCATCAGTGAGTTCATGAATACCATTTAGGAATCCAAATCCGATATGATAAGCTAATTAATCAGAAGTAATCTTATGAGGTGACCTGAAGGTCAAGTGCGTTTCATTAGCTAAGAAATGGATTGATTTCCTAAGGGGTAGAGCTGTATATAATTAAATGAATATTTGTGCATGTTATATGGCAACCAATTACACTTTCAGATTTTATTTGTTCAAATCTCAAACCATTAACAAAAATAAAATATCACTACCCTTCACATGACAAATATCACGTTCTCTACAAACCCTTAGAAACATGAATATGATTAAATGTCTTACCTTTGAACTAAATGACCTGAAATTAGCATGAACTTGCTTTGATTGGTCCACTAGTGTGCTTGGTACCTGTGTGGTTGCGCCAAAGGATTGAGCTCTATCATTCAGATTATAGCGTTAAAGCCTATACGCTGTCTGCTTTTCCTGTGAAGCGGAATGGAGCTGTACTGCTCGGTTTATGAAATTTAAGCCTGGATGGTGTCTGGTTCTCCTGGAAACGGGATCGAGCCGTACTGTTTGGGTTATCAGGTGAAAGTCTCAATGGTGTCTTGTTCTCCTGAAAACCAATTTAAAATTACTCTGGCCTAAAAGCGTATATTACTATAAATAACTTGCTTTGATTGTACTAAATATTTCGATTTGTTTATCTATACTATTTAAACTTGTATTAATTCAGTTCATTCATTTATTCTCTAAAGAAGCACCTTACACTAAGTGACGAAACGTCAGAAATTCAAACTTTCATTCTTGGATATTATAGACAATTCACCGATTGGTGAATTTATTCAAATTATAGAGTCAAACCTTAATAGTGATACTTTAGTAATTCTTGGGTACTTTCACTGACAAGATCATGAATGAACAGTACTTTCTTCATCACAAATATACTTTCTAATATTTACTTAATGTTATATGATAATAAGACTGATAGGTTCTGGGTTTAAATCTCACGGAGGGGGGCGGGATCGTGGATGCGCACTGCAGAAGAGTCCCACACTAGGACGAAACGCTCGTACAGTGCTTTCAAGATTTCAATAGTGGTCTGACTTCAATTAATTGATGATTTCAACTATTGAAAACTAAATATGTGTTAATCACTAAATGTACAAATGAAATAATCGATTTGGTTATTTTATCATCTGTATGTAGTCCATCCAAATATATAAATAGTTTAGTTAAACAATGAGAATACATGTATAATATTAATACATACATAGTTCTCAGAAGTTATCCATAATTTAATCTTTGTTAAGATATTAAAACAGAATTGGTGTATATATCGTGCTAAACAAAAACCCAAATGACACTTCAGAGATATATGTAATATCTCTTTATTAAGTTCATTTATTATTTTGTAAGAGAATGGAAATTAAAAACAAAAAGATTCAAAACATTTATAATTCCAATTTCATTTGTCAGATTGATTTATTTTCACTATTGTACTATATTGATAGTGATTAACTAACTAGTTGTACTATATTTTCTTACATTCTGCTTACTTGCAGTTTATTTTTCACATATATACACACACGCGCGCTCATCTTTGCATTCAATCAGAGATCACAACCTGGTAAAAAGAGGCTCAATGATACAAAGGATAGTAATTTGTTCACTAGATAAGCCATAGCAGTCCATCGCCTTAACCAGCCATGCAACTCTGATTTACTATTATGTTGGTTAATGTAGTTAGATGTATTAATTGTAAATTATAAACTCTAATAGCAGAATATAATAAGTAGGTAAACCAAGATTTTATTCAGATGTAACACAAACATTCCGTTATAACTGTTATATCCCAATAAGAACAATGAATGGTAACTGTTATAATCTATTTACGGATTAATACTATATGTATATTTTTATTGTATAATTATTAAGTAACTAAACTATGCATATTCGTGTTCCTCTTATCATAAGCTTTATATTGACCTATGAACTAATATTATACGATTTACCATTGTTGAATTATTCTCTGTCTATTAATCACTATCTCTCACATTCACAGCTACTTTCGGCTATATCTTGGACAGATTTTGTTTCCTATTTTATGGTACGATGTGGTCTGTTTGGTTTTTATATAAACCGAGTATGTTTGAAATAAATTATTCATATCACAGAGGCTGAAATTGGTGTTCTGGACTTAACAGGCTGGGCTAGGCAAGAAGCAAGACCGCTAAGGACTCTAGACTACTCGTACAGGTTTTATGCGTCATTGGTTCGTTCGATAATTCACTGTTCTCTAATTGATTGTATCATTACGTTATACATTGATAGAACACAGAGTACAAGTTATAACAATAAAACTAGATATTATCATTAATTCAATAGAAGAAAAAGATTTCTACTCATTTTATCTATTCATATTACAATGACGTGAAGTAATTTATCGATAATTTAACTTATCAACTCCGCCTGTAGTTCTTCTAAGATTATTGCCAATCCCAAGCACGGGTAAAGGAGGAGAATTGGACATGGGTTCAGCAACCCTATCCCGTAGAAAACAATCTTGCCACACACACAGAAAAAACGCTAACTAAAATAAAATTTTACCCGTACATCTAGTAACTAATTATTTATTTATTTATGACTAAATCAATTGATGATAATCGAAAATAATTAGAAATGAAATGAATTCATTTGATCTATAAAGTACAATATTATTAATAGATTGATTTATTATAGTCTATTAACAAATGATATTTCAATATTACTAACAATATATAAACTGATTTTAATAATCATTTTAATTATTAAGAGAAGGAAAAAAATAATCAATAATCTTAACTGAAATGACAATTAATAATAAACAATAGTATGATGATAATGAACTTTAATATTATGTTAGCAAAATAGATTATGTAAGTTATAAGTTGTATAATATATGTACATTAAGATTGGGTAGAAAAAATAAAACAATAATTTTGGAGTAAATATTTATAGGAGATATGTGAATTTGTGCCCCTAAATGCGGTCAAGCGTAGAGATGGTCAGCTCTCCCTCTGCAAATGCACTCACATGGCCACGCGTGTACAACCACTGTCAGGGAAGTCCTAACCATTACATTCTCGCAGCAAATGGTGTTGTTTACGAAATTGAGAGGATGATTAGAAAATGTCCAACACTTTAACCCGGTTGGTGGACACAGAGGATTTACCTAGGGGAGTTGGAAACCCATGATTCTCCAAATCAATCGTGCACATGGGCTGGGCATCAGGATCCTGAAGCAATAAATGGCATATTAACAAATTATTGGGCACTGGCTACCATCGAACTGCACTCCCTAACGTTACTCCAATAACTTATGGATCAGAGCTTCAAGTCGATGGCTCCGGGTGCGCCACCTTATGAAAACCACCTGTTTCGGTCTGGGCACTCGGGAAGTACCACGGCACAAACACAAATCAAGTAACTTGTGTGGCGCATATATATTCACTGTCCCTTTGTACCAATATTTATGTGTTCGAATAAATAAATTGTTTGGTCGTATAAATCCCTTGATTTCCATCTAATTATAACCTTTGCTTTTCAAAAAATCAAGGGTTAGAAATATAAACTATTAAATGATAACTCAGGATTTTTAATGTTAAGAACTTGTCGTGATCTAAAGGTTATGGGTTCATCTCCACGTGGTGTCGTGAATGATCGCTACTTAAGATCCTCATACTAAAATGAAACAGCCGTCTAGTACTTCCTGATTTCTAATGGTTGTCCAGTTAAATTCAATGTATGATGAAGAAAATGGAAAATTCCCTTCACAGTTCAATCAATGTATTTAATATTCGCTGCTTTTTGATATTTTTACTAGTGTGAGGAGATTTCCGTTCAGATATTGATCACTCTTGTATTACATAACTAAGTATCCGATTATTTCTAACACGTAACACGCGAGTTCATCGGGTGGTGTTTCTCACCCACAAAATAGAAACAATAATCACTCGTTTGTTTTATTACAAGTGACAAACAGCAAACAGGATATCATTCAGTTACTGTGTCAATACATATTGTCCCACACTTTACAAACTTACGGTAATCAGTTGTGCGAAAAATCGATCTAATTAGACGTAATGCGATCCCGGTGGTAAACTTGTGGGATTAGATATAGTTTCTATAGTCATCAAAATGATCTGCGCTAAATAATTTCGGATCATAAGACATTTCACTTAAAAAGTCAGTGTGCTTGACTATACACGTACATCTAACTGCTGAGATCCATCATTTTAACATAAACAAACATTGCAGGTAAACTGCAGTCTATACACTTGTGGTCAATAATTATCCATATTTGATATACTATCATCAAAACAAACCATGAAATTCAGTAAACACGGTACATACAACACAAAAACTCTACTCATTAAGTCAAAGCATGTGTGATCAGTATTATTATTTCAAAATATTAGTTATATTTAAATCATATTTTATCGTCATAAACAAAAAGTATATTTTTTACTAAGATTGGGATCCCACCAACTGTTGACCACTATTGAAAACCTGGAAACACTAGGTAGCCGTTTCGTCTTAGTATGGGACTTAGTGAAAATGTGCACGAATGGTCTCATATGCGGGACTCTGACCCAGTAAATTCGATCTCTCGCAAACACTGAAATTCTAGACCACTAAGCCGGTAATGTAACAATGTTGTTGTCTGATTTCAACCGAGACGGCCGCGCAATATTAAGGATGGGTTGAAGTTAGACAACTACACCGTTGAATACCTGCTGAGAAAAGTTTTCGTTCGTAGGTCACACATTGGGGATTATTTCATATATTTTAACACATAGATATAGGTACAAATAGGCACAAAATACATATGCGCCACACAAATCTCATTTGATATGTGTGACGGCTGCGACAGTGACCGGGTGCCCAAACCGAAGCAGGAGATTTTCTTAGAAGGCCACACCCGGAGCCTTCGACCTGAAGGTCTAATCGACAAGGCAGTGGAGCATCGTAAGGAGATGCAGTCTCATGGTAGCCAGTGACCAACGACTGGTTCATACGCCATTTGTTCCCTTAGGATACGGGAGCCCATGTGCACCATTGGTTTGGAATCAGGGTTTTCCAACGCAACTAGGTGAACTCTCCGTGTTCACCGACCCGGTTAAAGCGCCGGATATTTGCTTCTCGTCCTCTCAATTTCGTGAACAACACCCCCAACACGAGAAGGCAATGAGTAGGACTTCCATGACAGAGGCTATATACGCGTGGCCATGTGAGAGTATTTTAAGAGGGTGAACGGACTCTCCCTACTTTCGGCCTTACCACGGCATTTGGAGGCTTACATTGGGGATAATCCAATTTCTTAATTGGCCTTAATGGTAACAAATAATTATTGGTTGTACAGGCTGTTAAGCAACATAAGTCGGAATTAATCACAATGATGGATATACATTCACTCATTAGCTTACTTGAAATACTACAGATAATGCCTAATATACCTCTCCCTTCATACCATAAATCAAGACTTTTCACTGAACAATTTCAATTAATAATATTTTTAAGAACATTGTGTTTAGTTGTGCTGGATAACTCTCGATGAAATACACAAATAGTCAATAACCTCAGCTACATATTCTTTCAAACAATTATCATTGTACAAAATAGGCTATTGATAAATTTATGTTAAGTTGGAAAATTTTTTTACTATTCATTAAACGAGAAACTAAAAAAAGAAAGGAATTCAAACAAATTAAATGTGTACGAGTGAATATGTAATATGATGGGAAAACATTAAGGAATTATTTCGTTTTTGTATTGGTTTTTTGAATCTCCAAATTGATGTTTAAGACAGCAATTGATCAGTCAGTCATTGGCATATGTGCAGATTGACTCGATATTGCCTTAACGCACAAGCATTGTGAAAAAGATGGATGGTGGCTAGCAGTGGAATTCAGAACACGCGTTTCGTCCTATTTGAGACTCGTCAGTGCGTGTATACCAGAGTTGATGTGGCTGTCTGGGCTCATTTTAATTTGCTTATTTATTTGAACACATAAATATTGGTACTAAGGGGCACCGAAAACATATGCGCTACACAAGTTACTTGATTTGTATGTGGGCTGTGATACTCCCCGAGTGCCCAGACCGAAACAGGTGGTTTTCATAGGGGGTCACACCCGGAGCCATCGACCTGAAGGTCTAATCCATAAGGTAGCGGAGTAACGTTAGGAAATGCAGTCCGATGGTAGCCATTGACCAATAATTGGTTCATATACCATTTATTGCTTCAGGATCCTGATGCCCAGCCCATATGTACCATTAGTTTGGAGAATCATGGTTCTCCAACTCCCCTAGGTAAATCCTCCGTGTCGACCAACTAATATTAACTACTCGTCCTCCCAATTTCACAAACAACACCCCATCACGAGAAGGCAATGAGCAGAACTTCCCTGGCAGTATCTGTACACACGTGTTTATGTGAGAGCATTTCCAGATGGAGAGCTAACTCAACCCACACTCTCAGCTGTAACCAAAGCATTTAGAGGCTGAACTCACTAACCAAATAGATAACGTTTGAAGTGAATGATACTGGGAACGAGTCCGAAAAAGGACATCAACTCACATAGAAATACACCTAACTAACGATTTTCAAATAGGACAAAACACACATCCTAGATTCCATTGGCAGTCATTATCCAATTTAAGTAATATTATAACGTAAACATTAACTGATAATTTTCATCTTTATTATTTATTTTAGAAACAAATTTCTTTTATTAAAATAATATACATCATATTTACAAATATAAAACAAAAGAAAGAAAAAGAGTGAAGTAGTAGTGTGGTGTGAGCTACTTATATTGATATGAGTAGTATATGACGCGAGTTAAAACGTAATGTCTGGCAGCAGAAGATGAGGGGAAGATCAAGAAAAGAAGAGCAAAAACACAAATGGGATTTGTAGGAAAACGCATGAATAATGGAATGGGAGACAATAGATTAGTGTTTGCAACAGAAACAGTCCAGTTTGATTTGATGCATGAAAATTTTGCAAACTGACGATTTACTATATGGTATTCAGATTTTATTGAGATAGTCTGTAATTGTTGTGCTAAATACATTCGATTGTCCCCACCCGTGTTCGTGTTCACTACAGTAGTAGTGTGGTGCGTGCTGCTTATATTGATATAAGTAGTATATCACGTGAGTCAGGAATGTAATGTCTGGCAGCAGAAGATCGGGAAGATCAAGAAAGGAAGAGCGGGAATAGAAAGCAATTAGTATATAAAAAAATGTAAGAACAATGAAGTTCGAGACAATTATTGAACATTTTGCAAATTAAGCATTATAGTATGTTTTTTCTATTTTACCAAGTAATTCTGTAATTTTTTGTGCTAAATAACAATTCGGTTGTTCTTACCTGTGTTCTCCTTCACTACAATGGTACTAGTAGTAGTGGTGGTGGTGATGATGATGAAACAATTAAAAAGTTAAATAATTATTTATTTTCTCTTCAATTGAATGTATATCTAATAAACTTTTTAATTGTTTCATTTTATTTCTTAAATATTTCAATATTTCATTATTATTATTATTATTGTCATCATCATCAATTATATAATGAATAGATTTATTTAATTGTGGATAATTAGATAATTGAATTAGACCTGGTGATTCAATTAAATATTGATATAAATGTTGTGCTAATTTATAAATTTGATGATTTTTTTTCATTTTATCTAATTGTAATTGAGGATTAGGATTAGTATTATTAGTTAGATTGAGATGATGATTATTATTGTTACTATGATCAATGGGGATGACATTAGAATATGGAAGTTGTTGTCTGATAGAAGAAAATAAAATATAAAAATAAAAATTATTATTAACTTATATAATTAAATTCTGAAAAAGATCTGTTTAACATATAACTGAATTGAAAGTTATTAAGCAATTCAAATAACGTGATACAATGGAAAGTGAGGAGAGCACGCTCTCCCTCTCCAAATGCTTTCTCACATAACTACGCGTATACAAATAATAATAGAGAAGTACTACTCAATGCCTTCTCGCAGCACGCGGTGTTGTTTACGAAATTCAGAGGATTAAAATCGAATATACAATGCCTTAACCGGCTTGGCCGCCACGGTGGACCTAAGGTTGAAAAACCATGATTTCAAACCAATGGTGCAAATGAGCTCCAGAATGTTAACGGCTCAAGTCGCGTGTGAAATTATTCTCAGTCACCAGCTACCATGAGACTGAATCTTTTTTCTTGTGAATTAGACCTCTGGGACAAAAGATAGGAATGTCCCTCTAAGAAAACCACCTTCAGTTTGAGCAACAGAGCACTATCCTAGTCCATACAAATTCAAATATTTTTGTACCGTATATATATATATATATATATATATATATATATATATATATATATATATATATATATATATATATATATATATTTATCTTGTGCCAATTGGCATCAACTTTTATATGATTAAATAAGGCCGCTATAGTTATGAACACATAATTAAATGAATTTCTGATATTTTACAAAAAAACATATGTTTTGAGAAAGTCTAAAGGAGGCACGTTGGTAGTGTTTTTTACTTCTACAAACAATGAAGATAGACATATAGATAGAACAAAGATATGGAATGGAATCTTAGATGGGACTTCAGAAGAAATTTAAGGAAATTCATGAAATGGTAAGAGCTATTTACGGAGAAAACATATTGTTTGAAGTAAATCAATCGTTTCAGTTAAGCTCGGAAATACTAAAAGCAAAAGTGGAAAGTCAACGTGATTGAAAACAAAATGCCTGAAGAGCTTAAACTTCTGACAACTTGTAGAGATTTCTTGAACGGAAACGGGTTTAGAACAAATGTGTTGCAATAAATTGAGGGTATTTTGAAGTATCCTGAAGTTGATAAGTTTTCAGTAAACTCCTTAGTAAACCATAACAAAACTAGTTACTAGTGAGGAAGCAGTTTATTATTATTATTATTATTATTATTATTATTATTATTATTATTATCATTAAACATCACAGCTTATGATTAACAGTTCTTCAAGCATCTGTTGTCGAATACCACACCTGATCTCTACTCTTCTCTTATGAATTTTCGGACAGTGAATAAGAATTTCAATTTCACAAAATTCCAGACACTGTTTAGCAAAAGTGGAACTGTAGATTAGTTGGGTTAAAAATCACTAGGCTTTTAATCTATAAGTCCGGAAGTTAAAGCTGTACCTCAACTGATGTTCTATAAAAGTCAAACACATCAACTGGTTGTAGATATTTTATCAAAAGTGTTCTTGTTGCATTTGTTGCATATCGTAGAACGACCAAATAAGCAGTGCTGAGATTAGATATAAGGTACTAAGCAAAGACGATATGTTATATCTAGAACATTGTTCTTGATATACCGCATATAACGAGAGCATTAGAACACCAGGACCCTTCCAATTCGCAATGAGAAGACAGAAGACTAATAAAGGAATATTATTCCCAGACAGTGTCAACTATAATACGAAATTGTCAAGTATTTATAGTCTTTAGTAAGGACGAAATCATTACAGTCCTCGAATCCGCATACAGGGGGTTATTAACATTGTCCAATCGGGAAGCTACACTTAGGAATTCTAGGATATCCTCCCAAAAGTTGATTGGATGGAATATCTTCGGCTCCTTCTGAGCCTCTTACAGCTTCCTCGAGTTCACCCGTGGTCCGTCGTCACATGATATATCAATTGGTGAGGTTGTGAACCTTTATTTACTGAAATGGTTGGAACACATGTTATATATGTTCACTATCCCCCACCTCAATTAACGGTATTGGCTCACGCAGAGATAGGTTTGAAGACATTCACCGTTGGAGTGAACTATGTTGCTAGACATGAACTACCTGGTTGAGGCCTACAGAGTAACCACGATCAGTGGTTGTAGACATTTAGTGATATGACTTAGTCGGTCGCAATAGCACAGATGCATTTACCCTTTATCATCGTCTAGATCTTCAGTTCTGGTATTATACTTCATACACAGCTTTTCATATTTTCATCTCCAACAATGTTATCAACATCTAGTCTTTTCTTTATCCGTTTTACTTCTTTACTATTCACCTAATTTATTTCATCTCGCCGTGGTAATGCAATGTGATAAGTTGGCCTAGGGCAAATTTATCCCAGGCTTTATGTTGATTCTAATACACAATATACATAATTCAGTTTGGGAAGTTAGGTATAGTGGAGTTGCTAATCTTCATAAACAGTCAGGCTAAAACTCAAGTGGATTAGCTTACATTTGCAAAAGTTACATTAAATAATAAAGAAAAGAGAGTTTACCTAGAAGTGATAATTTCCAAAACCATTCCATAACAGAAACCGAATTCTGAAGCCAATTTTACACCATGTACTATGCCAAGTTGACGAGCTTTTGTAGCATTACTAATATCAATAACTGATTGATTAGTATTGTTTGAATTAAATGCCGGTGAGAATTCAGTATCATATGCTTCATTAAAAACATGTTCTTCACCGCATGCAATTCGGTTGAGAAAATCCTCTTGATCTGAAGAATCCTCACGTAACTAAATGCCCCCCCAAAAAGAAATTAGGATACAAATGACTAAAACATAATTTGAGTAGAAGGGTTTCACTCATCACAAGTCATGTGCAAAAAAATAAAACAAACTGTGCATTTACACTGAAAAACTATGTGACTTGTTAAACCTGCTTTTCAATATGTTATTTACAGCATTACGACAATCAGAGAAACTCTCTTTCAAGTACAACCCCGTAAAGTCGACTTCAAGTTACATATTTTGTACAATGATTGGTGATAATCCCTAATTATTTAGACCAAATTAATGTGAGTTTGAATTCACAGCTCAATAACTATAAACCAAGTTCCTAAATTATCAAAGTACTTACTCCGCTTACATTCAAAATAAATAAGAATAAATTTTGAACTTATTTACAGATAGGAGACTAAACCGTTGCATTGGTTAAGTGCAAAATAAACTGATCAGTGATAAAAGAATTGGAGATTAGTTTTCGACTAAGTATTGAATTATCAGAAGGGGTTTTGTGGAAATTATAGAAATTTCACTGGTTGAAATCACGAGTCAATTGAAGCAAGACCACCATGGAAAACCTGGAAGCATTGGACAGCCGTTTCATCCGAGTATGGGACTCCTCAGCAGTGCGCACCCACGATCCAGCACCCCGCGAGATTCGAACCCAGGACCTATCAGTCTCACACCAAGCGCTTAACCAACTAGACCACTGAGCCGGCATTCAACGGTGTTAATGTCTAACTTCAACTAATCCACGAAAATGAGCGACACATCCACCGTCCAGTGATTCCAGGTTTTTCATCGTAGTCTAGTTTCAATTGACTCATGATCTCAACTATTGAAATTATTATAATATCTATAAAAACCCCTTCTGATTTTTCTGTTTATTTAGTGAGTGTTGCATATTAGAGCATAATTTCCACTGGGAATTATAATGCAATCAACTTAGGCTATCCACATATGTTTTCTATGAACATAACTGATATGTATACCCATTCATCAGATGAAAAAGTGAAATTTAGAGCTTGAAATAAAATTGTCAGTGAATATTACATTTTTATAGGTAGCACTCACTCGCTAACTATTACAGAAAAATGTTCGAAAATATATCCTACCATATATACATTATACATCGAAAAACATATGCACTACAAATTGACAGATACATCTTATCCCTTTTAAAAGTTGCAATATTTTTGTACTGTCCAAAAAATGATAAACCGAGGGAAAAAAAGGTCAATTTAAAATCGATCGAACTACACTTTGTTTAAAAATCATGTTTATTTAACTAAAATAACTTAGCAATAAGAATATAAATGACATCAGATGTGGTTATTAGTAGAAACGGAAATATGATAATGTACAAATTCGTCGAAACACGTGAGTAGCACATAAAAAATGATTGATATTGTAAAACAATAGTAATTCGTATGACTTAGTGTAAATATACATTTGTGAACTATATCTGAACACCAAATAGTTAGGTTAAAATAGAGAATAAGATTTCATGTAACTAAATTTGGTATATCACTCATTCCGGGAAAATGAACGCACTACAAAACGCAAATGATCATAATCACAACGGTATCAATGTTGTTTTAACCAAATATTATTTAATGAGATTCAATGAAATCTATATGTGACTTTAGATGTATTCTCCTCGTAAAATAAAAACGAAAAGTCAATAGGTTTCAAACAATAAAAACAAAGATTGTGGAAGGAAATTGATTTTATTTGGTGTGTTCGAAGTCATTCACATTTCTTATACTCGGTTACGTTACAATCCCACTTTCTATCTCACTCTCGTGCTCATATTTAATACATCCATTTATTTAACGAACATGATTGAATATTTCATAGTACATATAAAATTACATTTGTAAAACTTTCCATTCATTCATACAAATCACCGTGTATGTGGATGAATTACAGCACATGAAATGAAGTGACTTTACTTTATTCTACAATGTTCAGTATTATTACTTCACAAAATTTTATCAAGGAAACCAGTTGCATGAAATTTCAAACAGATCACCTCTATAGAAAAGTTAGAAATCGTCACAGTCACAAACTGAGAAATAATGAGCTCAATAAACATTCGAAAGTCTGCCCCAACCTAATTCTGACGAAATATATTGAAGGTAATTAATACGATCACTTATAAGTATTTTAGCATAATTGTTCTACGAATGTATACACGTTTCAGTTAGCACTTACAGATTATTTGTTTAAGAAGTCTACAAGAAGATATCCAAGAGGAACGTAAAAACTGTCGATCACTTGTTTAGCAGAACGCCAATGTTTTTATAGCCACTCACATCAGCTAATTTATTAATATGTTAATAGTTAATCAAATGTAACTGTTAGGAGTTACTCTAAGACCATTTCCTCGTTGTAGTAAAGAGATAATTCATACCCTATAAGTAAGTTTGCTAAAAACAACCTTCTTAATTAAAAATAAAAAAACGAGATCGAATTCATTCTCTGTCGGTAGCAAATAAAATTTATAACATAAACTACACTATACAGGGTTCTTTACTTCCTATCTCCCTCTAAATATATTTTTGATCTGATCAACTGGAGATTACTAATTGAAGTAATTTAATCCAGAAAACAATTTTACCATAGCCGATTAACGGTACGAGTTTAACATACTAAACTGATCACATAATTATCATTAAAGTGACTGATCACTGTCAAGTTGAAGGTGAGCTGTAAACCAATTAGAAAAAGACGAATATATAACACTTGCAACAGCTTCGATAGATGTTACCTAGAATAAGATTTATTAGAAACATATGTCTTAAACTGCGGAAATCACTGGATTGGACACCACCTACAAGAATAAACGTTGGATAACTTAGGTCCGTGACATAAACACATAAAATCGAATTCCATTGAGTAAGATACCTCAAGCTAATGTCTCATTCAGGCAAAAACTCAGTGGTGAAGGATTAAAGTTTAGCCAAAAAGTTATTCAATCCTTCAAACTAAGTCTTTAACTTGTCTGAATGTTTCGATATGTTCCAAATGTCCTGGTACGTCCGAGAGTGGAGATAGTCCGGTCTTCCTCTCCAAATACTCTCACATGACCACACATATACAACCACTGCTAGAGAAGTTTTACTCACTGCCTTCTCGTGGCATTATTGTCGTTTACGAAATTGAGGACAAGAAGCGGATGGCCGGTGCTCTAACCGGGTTGGTGAACACGGAGAATCCACCTAAAGAAGATGGAGATCCCTGATCCTCCAAACCAATGGTGCACATGTGCTGCAGGATCCTGAGGGAACAAATGGCATATGAACCAACTACTAGGCACCGGCTACCACGGGACTGTACCTCCTTATGTTGCTCCACTGCTTGTGGATGACGTTTAGCTCGAAAGTTCGGGGAGTGGCCGCCTAAGAAAACCACCCGCTTCGGTTTGGGCACCCGAGTAGTATCACAGCCCTCAGACAAATCAATGATAACTACTATTGGCTTCATTGTCATTGTGTGACGTACATGTATTTAGTGACTCCTTGTACCAATGTTTGTGTTCAAATAATGTATATATGTATGTAAAAAGCTACGTTATCCCAATGTCTTTAACACTACTTTTTCTGACTATTGCTAATGACACTTTCTACAATGGTTTACTTTGTATTTCCGCTTAATCTGTGTTTTTGAGCACCGGTAAGAATGAAACTCTGAATAATAAATAGTCAGAACAAGGGTGCTACCAATATCTATAGGTTTTCACAATTGCTTGGATATGAATTAAATGTTTAACAGATGATTATGATAAGAATCAATACTCAGTCATTTTGTTCTTCAATTCATTCTTCCACTTGTTTTATATTTCTATTGACAGAAACCACATGAACTATGAATCTTATATCCAGTAAAAGAAAACCATTAAGTAAAAATGTGATATTTAGTTTCTTAAGATAAAATAATAAAAATATACTTAACATTGAAATGCATCAATATTAAACATTTATACTAATGACTTAGAAGTACAATGTTGTATATATTAAAAGAAATCTAACTTACAACTCATATCAGTCTACACTTATATTTAGTTTAAAATCCGAAAGGAAGAATTCGTAGTGAATTATATGACATAGTAATTTTTATAACTAATGAATTTTCCCTTTAAGAAATTCACCTCAACAGTTACACACACACACACAAACAAACAACTATACTTAGACGCATGAATATGACTTTTGAAAAACAATGGGAAAATAATGCAACAAGGAAGAACAAAAGAAATATTTTCATTAGATGAATATATATTTCTTATATGAATATACATCATTTTAAGAATACTAAACCTGGTTAAAAGGTAAATTCTACAATTACATAAAACAAACAAAACATAAACAATTGAATGAGTTAAAATGTTCTTTTCTACTTAAAAGAATAATCATATGTATTGTTATGCAGTAAGATATAGATGGAGAATAAAACAAACAAAAAAAAATAGTTTTGACTAACTATTAAGATGATTTGTTCTTAAGTTTGAAGTGGAAAATATTAGAAAGTGGAGAAATAACCTCACTGAAGATGTCCAATAAAAACAGATATGGATCCAAAATGAATAAACTATATTTAACCTTGTTTACGTCCAATATCATTCACCAGTTTCATTAACGCTTCAGTAGATAAAGATTTGGGTCGTTCAATTGGCAAGCCTAATGCTCTATCCCA
This sequence comes from Schistosoma margrebowiei, assembly GCA_944470205.2. Taxonomy (NCBI): domain Eukaryota; kingdom Metazoa; phylum Platyhelminthes; class Trematoda; order Strigeidida; family Schistosomatidae; genus Schistosoma; species Schistosoma margrebowiei. The sequence goes on from OX104026.1 coordinate 4,782,813, forward strand.
AATTAACGAGGCTAAAACACCTAATGCTCGAGAAACTCCAAATAGAACTGTATAATACTGCATTTCAGTAAGACCATAATGCTAAAATAGAATTGAAAAACAATCACAATAATTTTGAGCAATTCTGAAGTATTCATGAAAAAAACTCTTTACTATGAAAATTATGTTGCAATTTGAAAAAACCGGAAAAATCTCGAGTTCAATTAGTTAACGAACATAAAGCAAACTAGGCTTTATCACCTTGAGTAGTTATAACGAATGAGTAGGCTTTATAATGTCGTTTTGAATATATTTTAGTTGTTAAAATTATCGAGAGAATGTTAATCGATAGGTCAGTCAGTCAGCTACAACGTAGAACCAGGCACATATATGCATCGGTCCAAGTTGCCATACCTCATTAACACAACAAGATGAACACCAAATTAATTGAAGTAGTTACTTCAATGATAGTAATATATAAAAGAAAGATTGTGTATAAGGATAGGTGTTACACATTGTATTCTATCAGTAACTGCTTACGAAACTGATCTAATATAGGAGTAAATTAAAAGATTTCCAAATGATTTTCCACATCGTGATTACCGATGTTCTAAGATAGGTCATTCAAGTCAATATAGATGAGAAAACTAAAACGCAAATTTATAAACATAATTTACACAGGTGTAACAGTTGAGAAAATGTGAAATATACTATTTAATAAAGAGTAGATTATAGATGAAAGTATAGTACGACTGAACGACCTGTTAACCCAATCCAAGACTAAATACTTCATCGCTTTAGACAAAATGTGAGACTTAATTATTAATCTAACAATAATTCGTTAAACATTATCATTTTAAGATTAATAATGCTATTTTACGATACGTTCGTTATATATGAAAGAACGATGTATATTAAAGTGGTATAAATCCCATCAGCTTCTTCATAGACTGGACTGATATAAAAGCTTACTCAAGATCGTCTCACACATTAATAGGATACATTAATAATAGTACAGCACGTTGGTCTTTACATCAGATCTAACTTTTGGAGAATAAAAAATTTATAAGTCATAATTTTATGAAGATTGGCACCTACCTACCTACCTACAAGCTTAAATAAATATGGCTAACGACAAGACTTTAGAGCAACCATCTAACATACTGTCCACTATTTTAAGTAATATGAGCTGCAATTTTTCCATAAAAATGGATTAGATTACGATTGTTTTGGATATAAAATCAGTCGCAACACTTTTTTCAGTGCTTTTTGAATATAACTCAAGAAATCAGTAACTAGAGTGGTTTGATATGAATTTCGTTTTTGAAATTCCATACTTCATCATGTTAAAAAAACTAGAGGACATGAATCACCAGATAAATGAAACACTTTGAAAAATAAAGTAAAACTCAACCTATTCGGTGACAAAAAAGGACGAATTTTGAAATTTACATGCTCAATACAAAAATAGAAATTGACCTCACCTGGAGCAATACACCACTATGTGCATCCACGTTAGGCCATGGATTTTGAACTTTGCCAAGACTTGTCAAGATTGGAGGAACAACTTGATACAATTGAGCAACTAGTTTGTACAAAGGATCATTTGGAAAATGCCTTTCACAAAATTCTTGTGCACAAGTAAATCTGGGGTCCGTTCTTCTAAGAACAGCATGACCATAGCCGGGAATGACCTGAAAGAACAGACGTGACAAGATCACTAAGTAGAAAAAAATCTAATGAATGTAAAATTCAAATGCTATATACAGCAGAAGTACATGTTTAAGCCGCAAAAAAAACGTACGAGCATAGCTTTGTTTATTAATTTAATTCACTGTAACTATCGGAATCATCACGATATATATACCTTCAGGTGGCTAAATTACTAACATTTAATGTAGACCGATTAAAATCAAACGTCTAAATCTCAAGAATGTACCAGTATTACCCTGATATTCAATTACAAATACAGCCATGAAACGAACTTAACGACAATTTTAAGAAGTAACTGATACTAGATGAATGCTAATTTATGCGTTTTTTTTCTGGAATACGCTCAATAGTATTTACCTACCAGTCAAGTAAATCCAGACTCTCGTGTTACGTAAAAGAAACAATTTACTGTGAAGTTGATGTGAATTACACTTTTATACAAAAGCCGGAATTATCAGGTTTCATAAATCTCGCATCGATCGGACCATTAATCCTAATCTACTGCTATAAAAGTTCTTCAAGATAAAAATAATCCCCAACAATGTAAATAGTAAAGAAATATCATTTCCCACAAGTACCTGAATATACAATGACAGTTTTTCAGAAACCAATTGACTACTTCTGTTCCCAATAAACTTTTCCACACTTTCTAAGACCTCACTTTTTTACTTATAAATATTCCAGTTTGTGGAATACCATCACATGCCATATTGACTTTCTCACTGTTTATAATGCCTCAATCCGGAAATAACTTTGTAAACTAAAACCCTCACATCTTCTGAGGTATAAAGATGACAGCTCAACGAGCATATGTAGACCAATTAGCTATCAGGAATCTTTAGAGTTATCACCACTGTAAAACTTTTCCCAAGCACTTCAAGTAGAAATATCAAGAAATCGGTACGTGGACACAAAAATCAGTACATAGTATTTCAATTTAAAATGGGCAGTACACTTGTGATGATCTACGTAGAAATTACGTTAAAACACATGAAAAGGAGACAAAGTAAATACATATAGGAAAATGAATCAACCGAGCATTTGGATTATAGGAATTTTTTAATTGTTAATCTGTTATACGGATAAATCAAAAAGAGGACTAATAAAAGTGATAGAACTAACCTGTCCGGCATTAAGTGTGTCCATTACATACTGTTTAACCTGTTCGTCTGTTGGATTTTTGCCGACTTTCTCTTGCATTTTATTCAGGAAGACTAATACTTCTTGGTTGGCCAATCCATGCAAAGGTCCAGCCAAGCCACACATAGATGCGGCAAAACTAAGGTATGGATCGGAAAGTGCACTACCCACCAAGTGACAGGAATGTGCGCTAACATTACCGCCCTAATAATGAAGTTGCAAAATAAAATCTTTTTTAATGGCACTGGGAAGGAGCAGGAATACAACTCAGTAATTTATTATATTATTAATTAATGCAGTTTGATCTAGATTTGAGAACGTTAAGTATAGTTCAGTGTGATTCAAAAACATGATCTTAACAGGTTCTGTCTTGAAAAAATACAAGAAATGTAAGTTTGTAGCATACAAAGAATGCACAACATCTACTGACCAAACTACCTAAATTTATCGTTTTTAACAATATATGCGAGGAATTAGATAAGTTACGATGACTTATGAAGTTAATACTAGCGACATAGCCCTTTAAAAAAATGCACCTTTTAGCCTAGAATCAAGACTAAGAAGATTAATTAATTTCATGGACATCTATTATCGAAGCATTATTTAAAGCGAAATATCATAGGAGAATCGAGTAAAACGGCGAATCCGTTTGATATTTATCATTAGACTGAGAACTGGTAAATACAACTGATAAAACTAGTACACTATTTGTGAGGATTTTTGATATATGTTGAAGGACTTTTTAAGCAATGCAATATCCACCTTATAATATGCTTATGTATACAAATAAGTAAACACGTCTGCACAGCTTTAATACGTTGTATCGTCTAAGAACATTTACCCGAACTTTCGAAATTTCCTTAATTCCCAGGTAAATAAATATGGGAAAGTGAAAAAATAGCAACAAAACACATACCTTGATGATGACCAATGACATAAAAGTGGCAAACGAATGACTTTTTACGGAAAAGCTTCCTGAAGATCATAGTAAACATTAGTTGGGAGAATTAAATAACCGGTGGCGTGTATGACTACACATTCTCACATTGGTTTCTGGAATAACAAATGCTGTTTTGAGTAGCGGCAGCACTGCTTACTTTGAGAATATAAAATATTGATTGTATATATCTTAGCTATGCCAACGCCAGTGATAAACAACAATAGCATACCCTTAGAAAAATTTATATACAGAGATCAGCTGACTTTTATCGGGGCCTGAAACTTTTAAACGATTTCTCCTCGAGGCAGTTTACCTGACACAAAATTTCAAACTATGGATGAGAGATTTATGTGAGACATGAGCTAGTTCATAGTAAAACATCGATGAAATTTCTATGATCACATCTTATAGCTTTAAGTGTACAGTTCGGTAGTTGGAAAACGGGTTACATCAACCAAGTCCATGACCTATTAACAGCATCGGTTATCAGAAACGCTAAGTTATAGGAAGTCAATGAAAAAACATCCGAAATGTGGCTTACCTCATGATCACAGTGGAAGGTTAGGTAAAGACGCATCATTTCGGTAAATCCAGGATCCTCATAGCCAAGCATACGACAAAAGTTATGGGACCAGTCCGTATTAGAGTCGATAGCAGTTACAGAAGTACCATCCCGGTACAAATTACGGTAAATTATTGAAGCCACAGTTGGAAGCTTGGCAATCAAATCCATAGAATCTTCGTAAACGTACTATTAAAACAACCAACAAACAATATGGGCGATCAGTTTTCTAAAAACAACCAGCAGTAGATAGCTATATCATTATCTGATGTAATGAGCAGTCGTCCCACTAAACAATGCTACATCTAGATGTTTTATGTGACTGCACATTTTTATATTGACGTGTGAAGTCACGAGTACCAATTATTGAAACAGACCCTATAAACGATCAGGAATGATCATCTGGACTCAAGAACACTTTCGTAGCAGGTCACAAATAGGAAGCAAGAGAATGTGAGTTATCACAAATGAGGGGTAACAAAGAAAGCAACATGAAAGGTTATGATATGGAATTGATCAATCACAATAAAGTTTTGCTGGCTTACAATACAATATAAATTCATCATTATAACAGGCTAGAAATTCCGGCCAATTGCGCATCAACCTCAGGAAGTTCGAAAATGACGACACCAGCTCGAAAATGCGATATTATAGTTAAATCGCCCAACATTTAACAACTATGTCATTTTTGCATCATGGTTTAGAGCTTGGTATGTGAACATATACTTAGTCACATTCATTATGGCAGACGATATCCGTAGGTTACTAGTATCCGATCATAGTTGTCTTCGAAATATTGCTCGTATATCTTGGGACCATCGAGTAAGTAACTCAGTTGTTAGGAAACGGGTACTAGGTAAGGATGGTAAATCAATTGATGAAGTAGTGAAACTTCATCAGTTTAGATGGCTGGGACATGTGTTACGTATGCCCAACCACCGAATGCCCCGACGTGCACAAATCCATGAAGTCAAGTGGACTGAGTCATGTTGGTAGATGTAGACTACCTGGTTGGGATCCGCGAGATGATAGCAACCGATGGTTAGAGACCTTGAATGACATTGGCTCAAAATCGTTTGCAATGACTCAGGTGCATCAACTATTTGTGTCCTCCCAAATTCTAATCTTCTGAATTCCTCATGTCCTTTATTTTCTTTCCAAATCTATTTCACTGGATTATACTCCTTGAATAACATCTTCAAACCCTAATTTTTCTGACTACAGCTTATAATTTTACTACATCTAGCACTACGGGATTTGAATCGACCACTGCATCTCTGTGCTAATGTGGTGTGGCAACTCGAACTGATGTACGTACGTACGAAGTTCTTCGTTGTTACTGACTGACTGACACATTCATTAAAACACATTACCTATAAGCAGTCAGTCAATTAACGTAGGACCTGACAAGTGTAACAGCTCAGATTGCCAAATACAAAACCCTTCTTAACACAGAACTATGGGATGATCGGTAACTGGAAAAAAAACATGCACGAAGCAAGTGCAAGATCTCCAGAACCTTAGAAATAACTCCTACCTTTTCTGAAATAATGCATGACAATTTTGTAAGTTATGAGTAGCCCGTGTTACTCTTAATGTACACCAGATTGTGACAGGAAGCTATCTCCATTCGTCTACTTTAAATCAACAACTTCAAAAATTACAGGGAATTTATAAGTCATTAAGAAATGCTCACCTCCCAATACAAACTTTTCTTGATACCTTGTGAATAGGCTCGTGCAAACTTTGATTCTGAATTTAGAGCGGCACAAGCTGCTACTAGTTGACTCATAGGATGAAGAGATGATGGAAAATTATCTAGCATGTTTAGAACATGAGATGGGAGGTCAGCTCGGTTTGCGAATTCTTTTGAAATATCATCCACTTGTGCTTTGGTTGGAACTTTCCCTGTCAGCAGGAGAAAGAAGATGCCTTCTGGAAGTGGTTCATGTCCACCAGGAGCTTTTGGAAGCTGTTTCTGACAGTCTGGAATTGAAAGACCACGAAACCGAATCCCTTCATTAACATCCAGTACAGATGTTTCGGTGACTAAACCTTTGATACCCCGCATACCTCCATACATCTATACATGTATAATTTAGAAAGGGTCACAACCAACCATATCGACAGTGACGTCACCGACTTTTGTAGAACCGTATTCTTTTCTAAAAGATGCTACCTTTGCTTGTTCTTTAGGTATTAAGTCAGCCATTATATCTTTCAAACTCTGAATGTAAAGGGAATGATCATAAATCTCGTCTTACAGCAGAAGCAACAGGTGTGGACGAAAATTTCCGAAATGCATTCCACAATGTTAACTCGCGACTGAGACTTACAGACCTACGCGTAACCTGAAACATGCTTAGTCCAACCGAGGCTTAGGAAATTAGACCGCGTATTTGGAGCCGCGATACAATGTCCAATATCTACTAGCTTAGTGACAATTTCAAATAGTTCAATTGGTTGTTAAGTGAAAAGACAGATCGTCCATTTAACCGCCTCCTGTATCATTTATAAGCAGACTACCGATATCTCCAAGCAAATATCAGTATATTATCAACAAATACATTCATTATATATCAAGTTTCCTTTTGAAAGACTCATGAAATGTCGCTTAAACCACTTCATGAGCCAAAGAATTTTAAACTTCAACTTATCAAAAGGAGCAGAAGGTGCGATTATAGACCATTCTGTTATTTTATGCCACTAATTTCTAGGTATTGCTCCAAATATATCTGTTGGAACTTAGCTTAAGTAGCTGTTTTAGTAACTGCCAAACAGTGCTCAGGGTGCTCTTAGTTATTAAAAGCACACCTCTCAGACACCTAAACTGTAGTTGTTACAGATCTGATCGTAGGATATCAAGAGTTCTTGATCCAGTTAGACTTGGTACAATTCTAGAGAGGAATTACGGAAGTTGTGCGCTTAGCCTAAAACATGACTCAGATGGACTGCTTGAAGTGTTGAAGGTAAGTCCGATGTTATCCACTCAACTTTGAAGTCGAGTCAAATCATCCTGGAATGTGGAATCTGGCGTCAGCAAATTTATTATATTCATTGTAAGTGTATCCAGAGATGTTGGCTTTAGGAAGACTGGAGTCTCTTAAAATTCGGAAATGACTATATCTGAGAAGAAAGGAGCTGGATAATTCCATCAGCATCCAACTGTCGTACTCCGTGTCAGCAGTGAACTTTCGACTGAGAACTAAAGCTACATGTCTTGAAGTGTTAGATAATCTCACTGGGTACAGTACAGATCCACCAAGAGCGATAAATTCGCAGGCGTAAACTTTATGTGCTACCAAACGAGACCGCCGGCAAAGGAATGCCTGCATTTCTCCAAAGTTATTCTGTGATCTAGGAACAAAGATATGTCATATATTGCCATTTGGTGATCCGTAACCTGAGCATACGCCCACGTTTCAAATACTCTTATCAAATGAGTATTATTAACGTTGTTTAGTCCTCTCAACTTATCCAGTTCGCTTTGCAGACTGTCATAATTCATACATAAATAGTTGATCCTTTCTATGAGGAATATATGAGTGCCCTCGTCCCGTTTGTCTGGGTGAGCCGTATGTCAGTGAACAGGTAACCCACCTACACGGGATTTTTCGAGTGGCTGGTCCCTGTCGCCTAATCATTTCCTCTTGTTCTTGACAATTCATTTGTGGAATAGTCGGTTCCGACTTGGTTATATACTCAACCCTAGCATTATGTGGTCTGAATGGATAAATGTGCGCTCTAGTCAGTATCCTTATTTTGGTGACATGAAATGTACCAAGAATGTTAGCCGCTGTTTGGAAAAAGAGAAAGGTTACCTTCTCTGGCCAAGGTCTAATGTCTCCGTTTTTTGGGTAATCGCACCACATGTTGGGTTAATATTATTCTTGGGCTTCAAGGATCGATTTATGAACTTTTATTCTAGAATAACACAGTCTGGAATACCAGGGTCTTTGTGTTCTGGGATGGCCTGCACAATAGTTTATTCTGCGAAGAAACAGCTTCTGGGAAGTTCCTGATGAAATTTAGCTCAAAATATGGCACATCAGGCAGCACATACCCTTCTGACTTCACCAAGTGAATAAACAGCAGAATATCCTGCACGTTGGCAGTATTGGTGAAAGTTACACGAAGGGTATTGGGTGGTTTAAGTACTTGGCGTCTTTCCTCATGAATAAGCAGTGGGACCGTTGGTGGCTCAATTACGGAAAGACGAGACTTCTGTTTAACTCACCTCCAAGTGTCCTGTTGTTTTTGTACTTCAGACTTAGAGGAGAGCCAGAACGGTCACTAACGACCGATTTCCCATGCTTTTGAGTACGACGAGGTTGCGTCTTTTTTGCTTAGCAGTTAGAATACAATCCGGATTCCCATAGTTTTGTCGTACTGGTTGGATAAGCCTTAGAGTAGGTTACACGGCTAGTGAGTTAACTGACTTTTTTACGAAACATGGGCTACGGAGGATTGTTGACAATGATTTTCGACTTGTTTTAGCTCTATTGACGTGCAACCAATAGCCTACGTAGGAATTTTTGGTAACGCACCCGCATTTGGTGAGTGTATTGGGGGGGGGCAAAAGTCTACTGAGAGAGTCTAACACCGCCGACGTTATGACATTACTGAGCTTAAGAAAATCTTTACTTGTTTTGACAATAGGTCCCTCAATAGTGACGTTGTCAAAAACCCTCCTCTTTACTACCTACTTGTCATTGTTTGTTTATCCGTCTAGGGACTGACTGTTTTCAGGTTTGCCGACATACGTTTCGTAGACTTATCAGGAGAATGATGATATTGCTCACTTTATTATCAGGATTCATAGTCCATAGTTTCACTCGCGATCTGAATTAGTGAATTGTGCAAGTAGTTCCTGTAAGGTCTGAGTATACTTCGTGAAACCACTCTTCACATTTCTCACACTGCATAACAGAGGTGATTGGAAACGGGAGCCGGTTCGTTTACAATTGTTCTTGGTGAACATTGTGAGGTAGAAATTATGGAAAATTGGGATAAACGTTTATAATTGTGCGAAAAAAGTGATAGATTCAAACTGGATGAACCGGATAAAAAATGGATTGAAGAAACACGAATTGTATCCAACCTAGCCACTTGACGTGAAAAGCTGTAAAATCCAAATCGTAAAACTACAGTTGATTATCAATTCGGAGGGAATTAAAAAAAGATAATCGAGAGAACGTTGAGCTCAGGATAGAATTTTTGATCCAAAATAGTACTTTTGTTAATTCAGGACATAAATATTTTGAGAAATGCAAATCATGTTAAGACAGTACTTCCTGTCCTTAAAGCCTTTGTAAATTTCCTTTGCTCCATGATGTTTGGTCACTATTTCAGTTCTTTGGTAACGTAAAATACCTTAGGGTCCAGCCACCCAACTCTACTGTTTCTAGTAACCCCCATTATTTGTGGGCTTGTACATTCTTTAATATGAGTGAGTGAGTTTGTCTCAGAGCAATAGGGTTCCTGTAACAAGTAGCCATCACAATGTTATTGAGGAGGATGGTCGGCCATAAACAAAAGACAAAAAGATTTCGAAGGCTTAAGTACTAACGGGAGGTAAAGAGATGAGATCGGAATAAGTTGATAGTACTTGTTAGCGCTTATAACAAATAAGTTGCAAGAGATGCATCAGGCACGGTTGATCCATGAGTGAGTATAAGTTACCAAGTCTCCTCTGAAAGCTATACACTGATGAAACTGTGATCACTTCATTTGGAGGGCATTCCAGATGAGAGTATCTCTTAACGAGAAAACGTTGGAACTTAAATAGGTTTTTGACCTCCGATGTGGAAATTTTTAAGAGTTGATTTTATTCAAACTAGGGAGCTGCTTCTGTCTTTGCCCATCTGAATATATTTTGAGTTGGTCTTCATGCTCTCTGGTTCTAGATCGAGCTCTTTGGGGACAACTGAGAGAGGATTATCATAAAAGACGTTATTTGTTTGTATTCGATGGAGCTGGCTGTTCGTCGCATGATATCTACTCTCTGCCATCGACCTTCTTACTTTTGTGGGGTAATTTGGAAGTTTGATTAAGCCTTTTCCTTTTTTTATAAACCTTTGCCAATCCTCGACTTTACGTCTGAATTTGAACTTCCTTGTTCATTCATGATGCTTCCCACGTATGAGAAGAATTCTACATCTTCCAGAGTTTCGCCATCATGAGTGGTTGGATTGCTGTTCTCCGTGTTGTATTTGAAAACCTTAGTTTTCCCCTTGTGTATGTTGAGGTCTACTGATACAGAGACTCCTGCTACACTGACTGTCTTTATCTGCATTTGTTCATGTGAATAGTATGGAAGGTTCAGGTGATCTGCGATGTCCAAATCGTCTAATTGGTTCTGAGCTGTCCATTGTATTCCGTGTTCTCCCTCAGATGTCGAGGTCTTCATAATCCAGTCGACCACCAGGAGGAAAAGGAAGGGAGAGAGTAAACAGCCATGTCTTACTCCGGTCCTTACTTGGAATGCATCTGTCAGCTGTTCTCCATGCACGACCCTGCACTGTAGTCCGTCGTATGAGTTCCGGATAATGTTGACAGTCTTCTCAGGAACTCCACAGTGTCGAAGAAGTTTCCATAACGTTCTCCTATCTACACTATCAAAAGTCTTTTCATAGTCAATGAAGGTGATGTACAGCGTTGAGTTTCACTCAACTGATTGTTCGACGATGATCCGTAGTGTCGCAATTTGGTCTGTGCACGATCGATCCTTACAGAATTCAGGTTGTTGATCTCAAAGTTGGGTGTCTACTGCGTCTTTCATCCGGTTCAGCAACACTCTGTTAAAGACTTTCCCTGGTATTGACAGCAGTGCAATGCCTCTGTAGTTTTCACATTTGCTCAGATCTCATTTTTTGAAATCATCGGCACTTGTTCCTCCTCCCAAATCTTTTCGAATAGAAGGTGAAGCATTTTTGTAGTTGCTTCGATGTCTGACTTCAGTGATTCAGCTGGTATATTGTCGGGTCCTGTTGCTTTCCCACTTTTGATTTGTCTATCAAGTTTCAAACGGTCTACTTAAATTAACAAGATCACGACTCCTTTATATAGTTGAGGCCATTAGGGTTAACTCTAGAAGACCTAAATCGTATTGTCTAAAAAAGTAAGGGAATAAATTCCGTTAACTCCGTGTTTGCGTCTTGATATTAGAGAACAGTGTTTTTAAACCACAACGAGAATCCCAGTTTAACTGCTTTCTTTAAAATAATCTAGCTGAATTTGCTAACTATTTCTACATGTTTATTGTCTCATATTAGGCTGATTTAAGTCCTATAGAGATAAACACGTGTTAAAGTCCCTTCGTATGTTGAAGTTCATTGGTCCATTTTTGTTATCCTTGTTGGAGAAATATAAGGTTTGTGTCGTTTTGTCGTGATATACAAGAAAATGAAACGGAAACAATGATACTTTTAGATCTAAAACATACTATTACTAATTAACTAGTTTGCCTCTGTAACAAACTCATGTAAATTCAATGTGTTTGCTCACCACATATTTAAACAAAGCTGATCATAGACTATGCCACGAGTTCTGAGTTGGAACAGAAAAGCATTTTGACCACTACTAGTTAGTGTGGTGTGATATTCTAGTTTTCTTGCGTGAGTAAAATGTAAAACAAAGAAGATTCTTGGCTTGACCCATAATGTGTAGATTTGGATATGCGTTGTCGTACGTCGTGATTCATCATAACCGTTATTAGCCTACTTTTTATGCATCCATAGCAAAAGAACTTAAATCCCTCTATTAACAGGACCTAGTCATGACAACCTATACATCAGAGTTATATCAAGTGGTTTCAATTGGACTTTCAGCTTCCCTATTCCATAAATTTTATCCCATAGATGATGAAAATTGGTGTTCAAAATTTTTGAAGTGTATCACTTACCCATGCATGCCTGGCGAGGATAGCTTCTAAGGCCTGACCACAAGAAATCCATTCAACCCCCCAAACTGTAGGACTATTTGAATGAATTTTCACGGTCAAAAGTAAATGTTTTCATCTGTACATATACTTATACCTAATAATTTTTAAAATGAACCTCGGTCAACTCCTTAAAATTTTCTATAATAATTGTCAACGTTCCACTTTTGTTACTGATCGCAAAGACCCTAAACGCTCGGTCATATTCGAACTTGTTCCTTCGGCAGCTATTGTTAACTCATGCAATGTCTATTATTTAACATTGATCGGGGTGGACTATTGCTTATTAGTGAAAGGAGAAAAGAAGGCCGGAAGTGCTTCAGACACTTATAAACTTTTTTAGACCTTAGTTCCCTGGAGTTATTAATTGCAACGACTTCGGCTACGCATCTGGTTCACTTTGGTTATTTGAGAAAATACATACCGTTTACATTGCGATTTGCCCACTTTGACCTTGTTTTAGTGCAGCCTGGAAATCATGGTGTTGAGATTCATTTGTTCGTTGTAGACTACCTGTAGAGTTTGTAATAATATTGACGCCATTTTGATTTATTTCAACTTCATTAAGTTGATTTTTAGTCTTGCCGTGGTATTTTGTTGAGGAATCCTGTGATTTTGGAATCGGAACCTCAAAAAAATTTCTGAAAGTAGAGTCCCTCATTTTTGTATCTCTATGAAACTTCACTTCCCGTCACTTAGCACCTTGGTATCTCGAAATGTTGAGTCAATGACCGCCATATTCGAGTCTTCAGATAAAACAAACCGGGCTTCGCATTCTCATACAGATAGTCTGTAGCGCTATTGATTCTCAACCTTACGATCCCTGAAGCCGAACAAATGGTAACTGAGTAGATCCACATTCAAAATTTAACAATTAAAGGTCAGAAATGGTGAACACGAAAATAACTAACTGGTCTAGCATGGCTTGACTATGCAATTATGGTCACACTATGTAACCTACTTCTTTTCTCATTAAATATATTATTCTGTCGTCAGTACAACTGTGTTCTTCAAAAGTGGTAAACATCACATGGCTGACTGACATGACAGGATGAGTCTGTATATATAATGATATAACTAACACGTATAATCTTATAAATTAGGTAATCGCGTCATGGCTAATTTGAAATTTTAGGATTGGGTTTATCATTTTATTAGCAAAGATAAAAAGCTTGTAACAGCATAGGTTGGTTGATTAAGAGTTGACCCCAAACAACCAAACATATGCCAAAACAGTATTGTTCAAGTATTCATTCACTTCCTTATTTTGTATAAGCGTTATATTCCTTATTATCTTATATTGAAGGTTGAAAGCCTTTGTTTGTCTGAACAGACAATCCCACGCTCCACTGTGACTGCGCGAAGATCGAAATAAAGACCTATTCACTACTTCTCTGGTTTCTCCTATCAATAGCACGAGGGTTACCTATAGGCACGAAAAGCTCTTAATACCGACCTAGATCATAAGGGTGATCTTATCCGCAACGCAACCATGTAAACTTAATGTACCGGTCATCTGTGCGTTCAAGTAACCACAGATTTTGACATTTCATAATGTATTTTTAATTAAATAACTAGATTATATAGCCAATTTTGATCTTTTTTTATATTTTTATTCGCCACGTTCGACTGCGTTACACTGCACGTTCATTGCATGCTGGGATGATATCTCAAGTCATAGTGAGTTTATTCACATAGTTGATTGTTTCCAGATAGACAGTCAGTGCATGATTTTACTGTAGAAAGGTTTATTGTACTATAAACTATGTTTTTATGAACAACTGCCTGTTGTTTTCAGTCGGAAAGCAATATATATATTCTTTGTCTTCTGTTCGGTAAGTTCAATTGGCCTATATTCCGTGTTTTTGTTTTATCGTCTTAATTATGTCCATTTAACTACTTTAAGCAATATGCCTGTGCAAATGAAACAATAACTATGACACTTGCTTAGTTTAGTATTCTTGGTTGTCGTATAATTCAGTTTAGTTGAAAGAATTATGGTATAGTGCTTGAAGTCTGTAACGAAACAGATCAGCCTAGTAAGTAGAGTTGCCTGTTTCTGATGAGTATACTGATTCAAATCAGTCTGATTAAAATTAGGAAAAAAGTGCTTTTGGTACTGTTGCTGTCATACATTATAAGATAGCGATAAGTATGTTTGGTGTTTATTTCTAGATTGTACATCTATCACTGACCATATTTCATGATCACTGTCATTAAACAATTTCCCCAGCAATAACATCGGTAGCAGGATAGCTAAGTATCTGAGCTTTTATTTGCCCGTAGAAGAGCAGTATACAGTCTTAGAAGATGAGTGTTCTGTATTTCAATTAAATGCAGCTGGCTGTGGACAAATGTTAAGAATCTTTTTGACAACTAGGACTTTTAGTTCATCAAACATTAACTCTGCTTGTATGTCTCCCTGTTAAACTAGATGCAGATACATGGTAATACTTAAATGAGAGCAAAATAATAAAAGCATTGAGATACGGTTTTAAGTCCATGTTATGCTTTGCACAACAACCTGACCTAATATTCATGAACTAAAGGTAAATCACAACTGCATAAATTCTTTGCTAAAATACATGTAATTTGGTCATTTATCTATTCCACATTTCTGACCAAATTCATTACTGTTTTCTCATTTAGAATGCAACAGGACTGAGTCTTCACAGATGTTAAGAACTGTTTCGCCCTTAGAACTATGGCCCTATGGATCTGTTTACGGGAGACCCAACTAACAGCAGATTATAAAAAGGATGCTGGATGTCCATTTTAATCTCACAACCACTTCCAGTACTTTTTGAGTTACTTCTTTTACCCTTTCGTTTGGAAAAAACAACAAAAAATGCAGCTTAACATTACAAATGCAACTTTTAGACTGGAACTTGGTTTAAACCTTTGTTTCATATTCGATTCTTAATGAAAGTTCTCGAATAAATTTTTGAACCTAATGCTACTTTGTTTTATCTACTTAATCGTTGCAAGAAACTTGTGATAATCGAGCCTCTCATCACCTAATTCATGTGTTCAGGCTTCCATGTCTATTAGCAGGGGATCACCAAAACCTCCAAGCAGGAACCTAGGTATGTTAACAATAAAAGATCCAGTCGCCTCCCAAATGACTCCTGGGAAGTCACTTGGACTAGTTCGGCGGGCAGCGAATTCCAGCATTCGACAACTCTTAAGGAGTAGAAGTTGCGTCTACAGTCCATTCTGCTATGTCGTGTCTCTAGTTTCTGGGACTAAGCTCAAGTAGGTGTTTAAGAAAATGTCCAGAAGTATAATAATATAATATAATAATATATTTCTGCATGTGCAGGTACACACCGTTTTTACAGGCATGATCTATAAATTACAACATTTGTTGGTTCACAAAATGTTTCCCAACTTATTAAGTTTATAGTTGTTATAAAGTGAAATCGTAGAGCGCTTGCTGCAAACTATGACCTTGGGAGGACGCGTACATCAAGTTTGTTCCAAACGTCAGAGGTTTCATAGCCGTGCTCTCAGAGCAAGATTCTGAAGAAAAAAGAGAAACAGAAGAGCAGCAAGGCACTTGGATATGAACGCAAAACGTTGCTTAACATAGTGTAGTAGAACGGACAGAGGTATAATAAATTAGAATAAATTCATATTATGTCTTGTTAGTAAAATGAAGTCAGAGGCTCCATATTATAGAATGTACTAATAAAGAACAATGAGTTGTGATGTTTAACAAGTTGGAGTAAGCTCACATGAAGGAAAGGAAGTCAAGGCTGTTACTAGGAAAGCGGTTTATAAGAAGGGTGCGTATATAGAGGGTGAAGTGTTAAGAATATTAGCTTAGGATATTAGCTTAACATGCTTATTTAGAAAGACTAGTGTTTACTTTGAACTTACTGTGTGAGAAAGTTATACTGGAACTCTGAATAATGTAGGAATCTAGTCTCCCAGGGCGTACGAAGCACTCAAACTGGAAGACAGTTATCACAAATTAATTCGAATATGAAGTTGAGAATTTGCAAGTACTTTTCATCATAAAGGTGAACATA
Organism: Schistosoma margrebowiei; assembly: GCA_944470205.2. Lineage (NCBI taxonomy): Eukaryota > Metazoa > Platyhelminthes > Trematoda > Strigeidida > Schistosomatidae > Schistosoma > Schistosoma margrebowiei. The sequence goes on from OX104026.1 coordinate 4,799,120, forward strand.
TTAGATAACGGTTGACATCATACCGTAAAAATAACAAATTTGCGAGTGGTGAATTATGGTCTATAAAAAGCTGAGCTTAATAACAGTTAGTTACCTTTTTACTCCCTGATCATGACCCTTCGGCTTCCTTTTGTGGCCGAAACAGCAAACATACACTACACACTGATAGCAGATTTCCGGCTTTTCAATGTTAAGCTTGCTTTAACGCACTACGTAATGCGTACAATCCCTCCATTACTGCTATGTGGCATATTTTTTCATAACAAACCCTCTGCAATAGATTGGTAGCATCTGTGAATTTGTCTATGGTTGTCGGAAGCCTGAGTACTTTCGAAAACAATACTGACATCCCCTACTGCTAGGCACTAAGTATTAGTTTGACTCATTGGTGGGATATTGTTTTCCGCAATACTGAAGAAAATTAAAAACCGGAAATTGTTTCCTTTCATTTTGCCGATAACATCATAGAGGACAGTTAGGAATGAACATGCGGACAGTCAGTCACAGGACGCAGCAACAGTTATTTCAGCTAACAAAAAACGAACTTCGGCTTTTGATATCTTGAAAACAAGTCGAAACTAAACCGATTTTCATTTTAAAACATATGACTAACCAGCTTGACTGAAGAAATACATTGACTAGAGTAGAAGCAGCAAAAACCCAAAAAACAATGCTGATTCGAAGTAAATTTCACACCAACATGTAGAACCCTACACTAACTGCGGCATCTTAGCACATTGAAACATTAATTACACAGCTACACAAAAGAAATAGCTAAAAGAAGCACAGAACGAAGAAAGCCGGCCGCCATTACGTACAAAGATGGCGGATATAATAATTCCCGCCACATTCTGATTGGTAGCTAAGCTGAAAGGCACATTTACGAAATTGAGTTGCGTTTAATTGCAGCCGATCATAATTCACAGGCTCTCTACCATGTAAAATGTCGCACTTCATGAATCTCATGTGTTTTGATCAAGATTTATAAACTTTCAAATTTCATTTGTTTCGTGGTTAGATCACGGTGTCATTATCAACGTCAACCTATCCACAAGTGACAAAAGACCAAGAACATTTTGGATTAACAAAGTCTTACTCCTATAGAAAAGCAAGCATCCCTAATGAACACTATGCTTCGCGGTTTCCGAGTTTAAATCACGTTTTAAAAGAGTATACTCATTTCAGAACTAATTACCTTATACGCCATACTGCACTACATCATTAAAAGAGGTGTGATGAATAAGTGTGTCCAACCGTTACAAAGATTCACCCAATATTCAACAATAAGATGATAAAACAGCAAAATAGCTTAGCATTGCAAAAGTTAACTTGAACCAAAAATTTTCCTATTTTCAGAAAAAAAAGTAACTTGTTAGTAGTCCGTTGATTCAGTTAGTGTATTAGTACAGTAAAGTGAGTACACAAATTACTGATCTGTTAATGTCAACTACAGCCAGTACGGTATATTTAAGTTGATCTGATGACCAGATAAATAGACCACAAGTAATTTTATGTCTTAGTTCTTAAGATTAGTAGTGAAAGTGGTTGTTGGTTTACGGCTAACGCTCAAATTGATCTTCCGCTACACTTTTGTTTTCTATACGAATCTTAGCCGTAATAGTTTTTGTTCACTTATGTGGTAGCAAGTAATCACTTGAGTTCGCAGGATGTGTCAGTAGCATAGCAGTATTTTATCGACCTATAAAACCCATTTTACCAGAAGTCGTGTTTCTTAGGATTATGTTCAAGATTACACACTGAAGGTTTATTATGCAAAATTGACTTGTAAATCAACAGCACATGTAATATATCGATAGCTACCAGTCTACTCGTGTTGGGCGGGAATAGTACGACCTCTTAGCTAGTGTCGCAGCTACACTCCCCAGTTAACATTTAGACTGATTATTCTGTTACGATAACCAGGTGATTGGTTGGAACAAATAGTTTCAGTAGGCACCATCACATATTAGTATTAACTGTTAGCAGAAGTACAGGGAGGGAAAAACTATTTCATCCGCCCGTACATAGGAAGTCGTTAATTGGTGTCTGTTTGTCGCCATTGACTTTGATGAAGACAGAAAAAGTGATGGAAATTCAATGACCTGGCTGATGAATGGTTTGGCTAGGACTCAGTGATATTGCTCTGGTCCTAAAGACTTTCCATAAAGCCATATAGTTCCTGAATCCTGTGGGACAAAAATACCTCATGGTGAAATTAATCTACAAAGTCATTTATAACTTCCGTCAATAATACTTGAAATCTAGAAGTTATCGTGCCTACATCACTTATTCACCAGAAAATTTAGATTGGATATTGGTTACATATCAAATTCTTCTAAAAGGGAGCGCTTCTTACGAAAAGTTCTGAAGGCACTATTTTTGATCTTCAGAGTAGGGATTATAATTTAATCCTAATGTGCACGGAGGAGAAGGAGATGGTACTTGTTTAGTTTAATTGACCTTTCTTAAGTGCCCCTTATGTATGGAACCGATGGAGGCAGATGACATCTCATTTTACCCGTGTGATTGCCGGTACCAGGTAAATAAATGAGTTATCCCGTCATAATGACTAGGTATGCCGGTTTTGCTGGGCCAAGATAATTAACGAGGAAAATGGGCTTTGTCCAGCTTGTCGAAAGGTAAGGCTCAGCAGCTTGTATAGAATTGTTTAGGAATATAATTCAGAAAAACCGGCATCTTACAAACCTATTTCGGAGACTGAGTAAGTGATGAATTTGGAATCTACTCGTTTCCTAGGGAATCTCGTTGTAGGTCAAGTAGAAGACGCAAGGATTATATAAAGAAGACGAAGCTTAATCCAGAAATGCTCAAAATCCTTCCAGAGTTAAGGTAATTTTTTATCAAAGAATGATATTGTTGGCTAGAGTTGTTCAGCCAAATCTGATATTTGTGGTCGGTTTACCCACATGGATCTCAAAAGACAAGGAAATACTTAAAGGTCAGAATTATTTCGGTCGGTATGGGAAAATTTTTAAAGTGGAAGTTAATCAAAACCAAACTTTCGGTGGACCACAGGTATTTTTAATAAATGATGGTGACTGTTTCAAACTTGTGTCTTAAAAATATTTTGCAAATTGCTTATGTCGCCTCTCTCTCGAAATTTTCAGGGTCAACCTAGTTTTAGTGCCTATATAACATATTATCGGGCTGAGGATGCCATGCGGTCTATAAGGGATCTTAATCAGAGCACTTTACATGGAAGACCAATCCGTGTATCACTTGGAACTACAAAGTACTGTAGCCAGTTTTTAAGGGGCACAAAATGCACCAAACATGTGAGTTTCATGATTCCAACCTATTATTGTAGTTAAAAATCATTCATAATCGTTTAAAACATGGTTTTGTGAATAGTTCTGTGTAACTGTCATCCACTTTCTGAATTGCAGTTGGATGCAGAGAATTAGTTTTGTCAGACTTCTCTCATATGCTTAAAAAATTTATAGACCCAACAAGTCGTCTTTGAAATGCAAATAGTTAGAAACTACCGTACTGACTTGTAAAATCAGTAGATTTTGTCATTTGCTTAGTTTATCGTCCGCTGTTTTTCTTTACATATTTTAATAAAAAATGTCTGCCCAGTTCTTTCTTGTTTTGATACAGTTTTAAGTGTTTGGGAAAGAATAACCAAAACGTACGTTTCATCAGAATGCTTTAAAATAGATGATAAGCTAGTACCGTAAACTTTATTACTGGTTTCGTTGACATCCTAGTGCTAGGTTATTTTTTTATGTAATATTATTTTAGTGAGTGCTCGACAAAGTACTTGATTCTAATCAGAAGGTAGTTTAGTTGGGATATAAAGTAATTGTATCTACGCCACTTGATTCAAGGTAGGAAATTATTCAAGGTTCAGTAAACTCCTTATAAAGTTTATCTTTACTACAAGTATCCTGTACTTTACGTAATATTGGCAACTTTATTACAATATGTGCATAACTGTATGTGTTTTACCCTTTCGAACGATTATATAGAGAATACTTCATTCTTTAACGAAGTTTCCAAACAAAACTTCGGTCTTTCGAAAGTCTGTACAATACTACTTTTTAAGTCCGGTCACTCTAATACCATTAAAAAGCCACTCAGATTTAGCAACTTGACTCAATACAAATTTATGTTTGATCATGCATTGACTGAAAAAGCCACTCACGAAACAACTTAACAAGGATTTTGTAGTTTCTGCTACATGTTTTCAAATTATTGAAAATATTTCATATATCACTGGGTAGAATGTAGAGGTTTAAGTAATTTAATAATCCATTTCGTTAACTTGAAGCGACTTTCCACACTTCAAATTTTGTGGTTTTCTCGTGGAAAAACTGGGATTTTGTGTACCCAGCAATTTCATTTGATATTGTATCAGTATTTTGCCTACGTTTCATATCTTTGTAATTTTCTAAAAGGAATATACAGCTTTTTGTTAAACACTAAAGATTACCGTGATCACCTCATTCTGTCTTTAGTTTTTATAATATTCTGAATAGTGCTAAAGTATTCTGTCACATTCAAGTATAGTTAAGGTAGCTCTTTGAGAAGAAAGTAAGCAAGCCGTTTCTAAAAGTAAACGGTTTGATCCAACAGATGAACAAACAACTCTCTGTTCTTAGTCACAGACTTTTCGGTTGAATTGCCACTTTTTGTATTTAACCGAGATTGTTAAATATAAAAATAAGTTGTTCAGCTGAGTCATCAGCCATTTAGAAGCTAAGCGAAAATACCCCTACATTTAGTCAAGCTGTCCATTTTTGTGTCACACTCGTTAAACTTCATGTTTACTAAACCATGTAACAATATACAAATGCTGTTTAGTAGTAAGAATTCCATTAACCACTGATACCATCATCAAAACATCAATCAGACTGACTAATAACAAATGATTATTGATTATTAGGCATTCATTTTGTTATGTGCGTCCCGTTAATGATTTAAGTGCTTCTGTTAGATCCTGATCCAATTATCTTGTGCGGTTAGACCAACTAATTAGTTTATACAACGGGTTAAATATTACTGTTATATATATAACTTCAGAAATGTGATTTACTGTTTACTTAATTTCTTGAAATCTCCATTGAGGGTTTTCATGAATTACGGATAATTTTCAGCCTGTTTTTACTAATCGATCTTCCTAAAAGGATAAATAACAGTTGTTATCATACCGATACATATATGTGCATGATCCTACGTTGTAGCTGAATGACTGATACCAAAAGCTGGTATCCCTTTTCACTTCCCTTGTGTAAAATAAGTTAGTCGTTTCACCTGCGTGTTCATTTGATTGCTACTTATGGGATTAATAACAAATTAACTTCTCAGTCATTTAATCATTTATAGGCCTTGGGGTGAATGTGCATTAACCCAAGTTCTCAAAGTAAATCAGTGCAATAAGATGAAATTAACATGATGGCAAACAAAAAGTCGAAATAATTATAGTAGCTTTGTTAGTGAGGAAGACTATACACTGAGGATATGATAAAGATAAACTTATCTAACATCCGAATATATATATCATCTATTGTGACAAATTAGTCCTTCATATTTTTTTTAAGATGTTCAGAAGTATCAAAAAATAACTATCTCGAAACGACCTACCATTTTCAGTTTGCTGATATGTCTAACCTTTTTACTTCTTTTTTTCTGAGGGTTTTCAATACATCGAGGTTTAAAGTTGTTTATTTTATACGGTTTATTGGTTCACAAACCTATTGTTATGCTTACTAGGTAAGAGGTTTCATCGATATAGCTTACGTTAGTCATTCTACTCACATCCCAACAACGTTTTTGGTTATGATTGTGCTTCATAAGTGTTGAATATATAGCTAACTTTGTCATTTATCACAGTACTTAAATCATGACCACTTCGTCAAGATTATGTCTTTTAACTTACGTGCCATTTTGATTTTTCACAAACAATTATTTTTGTTTCAAGGAATGCATGTACTTGCATGAACTCGGTGATTCAGCTGCTAGTTTTACTAAAGAAGAAATGCAAGCTGGAAAACATACTGAATACATGAACAAGTTGTTGCAAGATTTCTGTCAGTCTAAATCATATTCACTTGATTCACAAAAGGAAGAAACAACTATCTTAGGTTCACTAGATTCTTCTGTCTCAAGTCCCAATGATGCTTCAGTACCTCATACCAGTGAATCAAGCAGCTACTCAAATGGACGTAATCGCTTCAGATTTGAAGATACATCCATGCTATCCGTAGAAAACTCGGGCGTGCAAGTTACAGATCGATGCACCACACAGTCTGATCAAACAAGTGCATCACTTAAAGAGATTCGTAAATTAAGGCATGCTAATAAAGATAATTCAAATGCTGTCTCAGTTTCCGATACCTCATTGGCTGATAAATCTAAACTAAATTACAATAATTCTAACAAACCGAGTAGTTGGAATCATTCGTCATCGATTTCATCATCAGATTATCCAACTAGAAAGCTCGGAAAAAACTCATTTGGTACTTTTCATTTCAAGAATTCGTCTGAAAATACAAATACAGATAAATCTTACGTAGAAGGAACTAAAGGTAACCATGTCCGGCACCATAATCCCACCCAGAATCGGATTTTGTTGCCTCGCTCTATCCCATCTAATCAAGTATCTACGCGTACTGAGCCTATTTGTACCAGCAGTAATGGCTGTCACCCTACATGGTGTCGTCCAAATCCAGAGAATTCTTCAAATATCCAACCTCTGTTAGGAGATGAACCCGCAGATATTGATTTTGACCCCTTTCGAGAATCTCAGCAAGGTTTAGCTGAACTTTTAGCTGCTGAAGTTTCACGTCTTAATGTATCTGAACCTCTGTTCAATCATCGTGTTTGCTTAACCAATGGATCTTCGGTTGGCATTTCTCACTGTCCAAGTGAAGCACAGTCCTCAAGTTTAGACGCTAGGCTTCCTCAAGCTAATTTTAATCTCAATTCTGCACAAGCTGAAAAACTGCGTTCCTGGTATTCTAATATAGTATCACATAACAGAAGCAACCATGTTGATCCGAACAAGTCATTTAACGTGAGTCCAAATACTTTCTCTAATCTTTATCCTCCACCGGGTTTTGAAGAAGCTGTACAAGGTCACGACCAGTCTTCGGATGGTCAGTTTTTGACATCTAAAACAGATATATTAAACTCCAATTACCCAGAATTATCATACTCATGTCCTGAAAGCTTTGGATATAGCAACAACGTACGTAGCACAAATGGATCGTTGCTACAGTCGTGTGCTTTTCCTTGTAGTCTTCCTTTTACAGGCTCTACAGAAAAATTGATGACAAATGATAATTGGATACAGGCTAAAAAGGTATCCGATCACAATGCTATCTATTCAGACACTTTATTTTCGTCCATTCCTGCTGTGCTACCCGATATTACTAACGCATTAAAACAAGATGATTTACCTCCACACTTATCTAGTCAGTTCATGACAAACATATTTAATGCTGTTTTAAATTCCCAATCGAGTATGAATAATAATGAATCAACTGGAGTACATGAAAAATCCTCAACAAAATCTTCAGCTTCTATGTTTGACTTCAGTCAGTTTGTTAACCATCTTTATCATCAATCCTCTGGGTTCTTAGATGTAAATGCCCATAATCCTAATCAGTGGTCCACTAGGGTCAATATACCATTTGTTTGTACACAAAGTGAGGTTTTAGATGCTTCTATTTATTCAAGTTCATTAGCACCAATCTCTAACACATTAACTTTTGGAAAATATGGATCTAAAATGGGTTCTCTACCTAATAGCAATGACTATCAACAACATCAGAAGATGGCCTTTAGCACAGTAAGTATCTTTATGTATTTATACTTCTTTTTGTCTTTGAATAAAATTATTAATAATTTTACCTAGATCAATTCAAAAATGTCATAACCAAAATAAGTTGTCTGGAATAAGAATAGCTCTTTTAATTTATTTAAAAATAATACAAATCGATTATCGTCCAAGATGTATCTAATCATCATCTCTGATATACATACCAAATATATTTTCTTCTGTTTATGAATACGATTTATTGATGAATCATAGCAAGCTAGAATCAGTTTTTGTTTTAGGACGAACCCTTTTTTATAAGTTTGTAACGACACTTAAACACAAAAGTGATTTCTATAGGGTTCAAAGAGTGTATACTCAGTATGGTTGAATTTTTCATTCGAGATTCTCTGTTACTTATTCAGGGGTTAGTTTTTATTTGATATATTTGTCGCTCTATCAGCAGTTTTGTCTTCTCGTTATTTTTTTTTACCATAAATTCTTCCGATTTTCTTATTTACGACAAATGCGTACAAAAAAAACTAGTCAAAGATTATGTAAACCATAGTTTGAGAAGTTACTGATTTGAACACTGTACTGACTTTAGTAGCTCTTGATTCTGACCGAAATCACATTCATAAAAAAAGTAAATTATACTTTGAATACTGATTAATCCGGTAATGATCGTTGAGATCATTTTATCAATCTATTACTCAAACAAGCGAGCAATTAATGCGATATGCGTTGTATGGCAAAACTGGATAATAATAATTTTATTCAATTAATGCTACTCTAACACTTGATGAAAGTCGAGTAAAAGTAATAAAATTGGATCAGTCAATGATCACTCCCGACCGTTGTTGCTACCTTAACGTGGTGGTCAGGCTTGCCTATCGTGATGAAGCAACAGAGCAACAGAGCTATATACTGGAACAACTGTTCCTCAAGGTCCTACCATGTCAGAAAGGTCGGTTGAAGAGCGGTAAGACTAAAAGCAACAAACCCAAGGTCTGAAGGCGAAGTCGTACTGCTGACTGTACAGAGGTGTGACAGCAGTAAGGTGTTTCCTTCAGACAACCAGCATGACAGCGATGCTGCCTTCCCACAAGGAGGGGTGGGGTTAGAAAAGGTCGACCCTAAAAATGCACATCTCGCCTTATCCCACGGATATCCGTCTCCGGCGGTAAGGTCTCAACAAGTACGGAGCTAACACAAAAATTGCCCATAAAAAGGTCGTGTGTGACCGACCTCAAGCAGTTGTCCCTTGGGCACTGCGGTCACGCTCCCAGGTCACTAAGACCACTTCTAATCCGATTTCCTTTTCAGGTACCTCCAGAAGAACCCTTCCACGGTGTGGGCAACCGGGAAGTGATAACCGCCCTCATACCTCTAACAGCACTCAAGACCACTGGATTCAATGATCACTAGTTTCTATTATTCATTCTTTGTTTACTCATATTTTTTTAAAACACTCCTTATAATAACCTTTTCTTATCTAATCTTCTTTAATAACTTCAAAATCAAGCGTGCTAAGTCCATGCATGTCCACATAAAGTGGATGATGGGATATAGTTAGTTTGCATTTCAACCGTCTCGATCCGTCTGACTACCGCAAAGCCGAAATAGGATATGGAAAACATTTTTTAGTGTATAATTTTGTCTAACTGTCTTACAGTTGTCTGTATAAAGTTTCATTATTCAACTCATCTTATCACTTAATTGTGTACTAGTACTGTACTAATCAGGTATGTACATTCCGTCAAACTGACTGAACTATATAGCCAGAAATACAAAAGCAAATGATGAACGAGGAACTTCCTAACGTTATCACGGAAATTGGACTAAGAACGCGTAAACGATAAAGACAAAAACCACTCACATTTCTCCAAATACCTAGTAATTACTTATTAGGCAGGCCTTCTCTCTTCTAAGTTTTTAAAAAATCTTGTATGTCAGTTTTGATTGACAGTATTTTGAAGGTACTTGTTTTCTGAATACCCTTTCTCTATACTTATTATTGCCCTTCAAATATTACTTTTCACTATTCGTTCCTTTAAAGTATTTGTGGTGAATATCATGAATTTACTAAACTTAGATTTCTTAATACAAAGTTTGTTGTTAACAAGATAATTAGAATATCATGTAAATAACCATATCAAAAAATAATATCAGTCTACTGTTGGTTACTTTCTCAAAAGACACGGGCCGTATCACAGCCCACCCACAAATCAAGTGACTTGTTGGCACATATGTACTCGATGCCCCTTTGTACCAATATTTATGTGTTCAAATAAATAAAACTAAGCAAAGATGATATATCAATTTGTGAGGTCGTAAACCTTTATTTACTGAAATGGTTGGAACACATGCTATGTATTTTCAACTATCTCCCACATCAACTAACGGTGTTGGCTCACGTAGAAATAGGTTGGAAAAAGCTAAGGACGACCAAATGAAGAGATGCCATCATTCCATGAAGACATTCACCGTTGGAGTGAACTATATTGCTAGACATGAACTACCTGGTTGAGGTCTACAGTATAACCATGATCACTGGTTGTAGACATTGAGTGACATGACTTAGAACCGGTCGCAATAGCACAGATGCATTTACCCTTTATCATCGTCTAGATCTTCAGTTCTGGTATTATACTTCATACACAGCTTTTCATATTTTCATCTCCAACCGTGTTTTCAATGTTTAGTCTTTTCTTTATCCATTCTACTCCTTTACTATTCACCTAATTTATTTCATCTCGCCGTGGTAATGCGAAATGACAACTTGGTCTAAGGCAAATTTGTCTTAGGCTCCATGTTGTCTGTGATTGAGTATTTATTGATTATTATTTATTTGAACATGAACATTGGTAAAAGAAGGCACCAAATATATATCTGCCACACTTCGTCATTCGATTTGTGTCAGGGCTGGGATACTACTCGTGCTCTCAGATTGAAGCAGGTTGTTTTCTTAGAAGACCACTCCTCGAGCCTTTGACCTAGAGGTCTAATCCACGAGATATTGGAGTGATGTTATAAGATACAGTCCCATGGTATAAGTTCACCAACAATGGGTTCACACACCATTTGTTCCCTTAGGATCCTGGAGCTCATGTGCATCAGTTGTTTGGAATCATGTTTCTCCAACTCCTCTAGGTGGGGAGTGGCCCCCTAAGAAAACCACCTGCTTCGGTTTGGGCACCCGGACAGTATCACAGCCCTCACACATATCGAATAAGATTTGTGTGGCGCATATGTATTTGGTGCCTCCTTGTACCAATATCTATGTGTTAAAATAAATAAAATAAATAAATACTAGGTGGGTCCTCCATATCCATCGACCCGGTTTAAGCATCGGATATTGGCTTTTCATCCTCTGAATTTGACTGTCTATTATCCTCTGTGGAATTATAACCGATGTTCAAATATACTACGTATATACTAAAACCATCATGGGTTTTAACTGTAGATTGATATTTGTCCACGTTTTAAATTTCATGATAAGGTTCATTGCCTGCTTTGGAAGGCTTTTAAGTACTGTTTTCGTCTCTGTACGCAATGTTTGTTTCAAAGTTCGTTTTCGTATTTTTGTTTTAACTAATTTTCGTCTTGAGATAGTACCATTTGAAATATACCGTGATCGTCCTGTATTCGACAGTTATGTTTTCGCAATATATGACTCTTTCGACATGTAAACACTCAGTTCCTCTCAAAGTTGAGCTCACTACACACAGACTTGTGATAAACGTATCATTTGTGAATTTACAGAACGAACGTCAGTAGTTAGTGTTTCGTAACTTTAGTTATCAATATGTCATAATATATGGCTATCATAAAGTCCCATTGCAGTTTCTGTGTTTCTATTCATTCAGTAGTTGGTTAATTGAAATTACTTCATTCTAACCCCAGATCATGGCATTCATTTACTTCGTATATACCTATCTACTTACCTGTTGATCGTTGCTTCTCTATATTTACACATGCTTCAATGAAATCTGAATCATGTTTGTTGTTTTCTCCAGAATACCTAGATTGGTAGTAATAAAAAAGGATAAATGAATGTTCACTTAAGCGGTGCAGATTTATATGTTTTAATAATAAATTTCTTCATGAATCTGAATATCAACTAGAGAAGCATAAGAAAGAATATTACACTAAATAGCTGTTTCATTTTAGATTGGAACTATTCGGGAATGTGTATCCACAATTCTCCATAGGGTTTATTACGTCTTGTTACATGCACAATACTTCCATTCTAATTAGTCGGAATACATAATGACCTACATTTCTGATTTGTAATCATTTTGCGAAGTATAGCATAACTTTGCTACAACATCATACCTATGTGCTATTTTAGCTATAAGGGATAAAGTATTCTGAGAACGAGAAAAACACTTCACACTAAGTGAGACGATAATTTTGTAAGGGAAATAGACAGAAAGATCATACATCCACTAAATAAATGAACAAATATAGGATTCCTTATGTAATGTCATGCAACTAAGAAAGAAAACCAGGAGAGATTTCGGTTAGTTAAGTACATTCATCTTAACTTTATACAATATATACTGTGTTTGGCGATCAGGAAACTCATCCAATTATCATGATTATTCCCAAACACTACTTACTTACATGGTGTTGTAACCGAATGCAAAAAAATTCTTCGAAATCACCTTTGATAGAATCTATAAAAGAGGCATGATTTCTAAAACATAGAGTAGAACTACTCTTATCAATCCACTAGATATCCAATCTATAACAGATAGATGAATATTGTAACATCATCAAAATTGACTCAGATTATCGTCAGTATCTTTGATTTTCATGGCATACATTGTTATTGTCTGTCACATTTCAATATTTTGACATGATCAATATTATTATTATTATTATTTCTATTAAGATTAATAAATATAAGTAGTATTATCATGATGTAAATCTTATTAGATTAATTGTATATCTATTAATCCACTTTTTATGGAAGCGATTAGCCTTTCAATCTTATTTAAATCATGTTCAAACATTTATATACAATAAAATGATTACATAATACATCTGAAATGATTACATCTTACATTATTTAGTCTTTTTTTATTTGATATTCGATTCTCCCTACTGATGTTCTTGTTCAATGTTTACTATTTATTGAAAGCGCGAATTTTGTTTTTTGAAAAAACAACATAAATTGTACTTCTAGTTAACGAAGTTAATTTTCTTATAGAGATAAATCATTATACTCTTTTAAAATAATAATAATAAATAGCTCTCTATAATTCTTATCGTTATCTGTCGGCAATTCAATTCAGTAACTAGTCAGTCAGTTACAACATAGGACTAGGCGCATATCTGCATCGGTTCAAGTTTTGTCATACTTCATTAGCACAATAAAATAAACACTACCATGGATGCGGTTACTTTAATTCAGTAACTGCATCCAAGTTTATTCATAAAGCTATATGATTACAGTACTCATTAGATGATCAGTGTTCGATATTTGAAGTTGAATGTGTGACCTACTGATTGTGATTATATTAACTAGCAATCCATAGATTTATTCATAAAATTTTTTTAATTTATTGTATTAATGTATTCTGTTGCCATTAGATTGATTAATATTTACATGTTTGCAAAATATTTTTTCAAGATTGATCTTACTTAATGCATAAAATGATCATAAGTTGGAGACTAGTTGAGTGGTTTAACTACTTTACTTTTCTTACGAGTCCTAATGTGTCCGTCGCTAACACCTCTCAGCAAGAATACAAATGCTTTTATGATTCTCTGGTTCGATTCATTGACTAATATATGTATCCTTATTCTCTGACTACTCCACTCTATAATAGGAGTTGCATTACAAATATCGAAATGATATATTAACTGGTCAGTCATCCTCAACGTAGAACCTGGGACATATGTTCACCTGTTTAAGTTACCACACCTTGTCAGCAAAGTGAAATGTCAGACCAGTATTAGTGGTAGTAGAAAAGATTGCACATGACATATATGGTTTGAAAAGAACGTATGAAGAGCGAATAAACAAACTTTTTGAAATTTTAGAAAAGACGAGGAATGAATGCAACCTCAGCATGTCGAACGATTCTGAGCAATATTACCCAAAGTCTCTAACTATTAGTTACGCTAACCCAATGGACCATTGCCAGGTAGTTTGCACCTGCCTACACTCTAGTTCAAAAGTCGTTGACTTTACGAACGGATGTTATTTTTTGATTTGGTCACCCTTAGCTTTCGAATTTATTTCTACAGTAGTCATCATCGCCCGTCAGTGTAGACGGTGGCTAGACATACGCAATATATTCGGCAACCATATCAGTCTATGAAGATTCACAATTTCATGAATCTACTTGCCATCTTTGGCTAGTACCCTACATCTAATCTCAACATTGCTCACTCGGTAATCCCAACATACATGAGCAATGTTCCGAAAGTATTACTGATCGAATACTAGTAAACTACAAATATCCTCTGTTTTTAAGTGCTACTTTTTACAACCATAACCTAGAACACAGCAAACTATTATGCGGTATACTCATCCTTTGGTCACGAGACGGATATCTGGTGTACATCAACAGTGACATAAATTGTCTAAAGCTAACTGAGCTTCCTGAATCCGTTACGAGATTTTGTCCCTCAGTTTGAGGCAGCTATGGCTATTTCAACTCCCATCTGAAAACGACGTTTTATTATAAAACTTTAGAACGAAGTTAATTAAACATTTCATAAGAAATCGACAGAAATTAACTAATTATTAAAACAAAAAGTTGCATAACGTGTTAAGATATATTTCAAAATGAAATCTATATACCTAGAAGAAAAGTATGGGAAAATAAAGGAATAAATCGTTTTTAATTAAAAGTTTAACCAATTAACTAAAAGACTAGAAATTAGAATCATTATGATTGAAAAAGAGTTTTGGATTACGTTTCTTGTATACATGACATTGGAAATTCAGTATGTATGTTTTGAGAAAGACTCAAGCAATGCATTGGTTTACTGCAGATGATACTATGTAATAAGTCTGTTGATTTTCATTTTATTTATTTAAACACATAAATATTGGTACAAGGAAGCCACATAAATCATTCGATTCATATGAGGGCTGGGATATACTGCCCGGGTTCCCAAGTTGAAGCAAGTGGTTCTCTTAAGGGACAACACCTCGAGCCTTTGACCTAAAGGTCTGATCCACAAGGCAGTAGAGCAACGTTAGGAGATGCAGCCACATGTTAGCCGGTCGCAAACAATAGGTTCATACGCCATTTGTTTCCTTACGATACTGGAACCCATGTACACCATTGGTTTGGAATGAGGGTTTTCCAACTCCCCTAGGTAGATCCTCCGTGTCCACCAACCCGGTCAAAGTGTTGGTCATTCGCTCTTCCTCCTGTCAATTTCGTGAACAACACCCCCATCACGAGAAGGCAGTGAGTAGGACTTCCATGTCAGTGGTTGTATGTACGTGGCCACTTGAGAGTATTTCGAGAGGGAGAGCCGGCTCTACGCACTCTCGGTCTTACCAGGGCATTTGGGGTCTATTGAAATGATGATGATTTGTAATTCGACTGAATGATATTAATGAAGTGCCTTTAAAAATATTTCAATTGGGTATAATTTGTGTCAAGTTGTTTTTTTGTACTTTTTTCTATGAATATGAATAATTGTATTCTCTTAAACATAAAGTAAACATTGAACAGATGAACTGATAAATTCACATTCACATAGTTAATTACAAGATTTCATACTTTTAAATTGTTAACAACATACAGATCAATTTGTAGAAAACAATAAATCTCTATTGAATTCATAATTATGAGATGGTGGAGAAGATTTTGAGCTCAGTTGAATGATTTTGATGAAGTTTTGTTCTCTGAGCTGGATGGTTTGGTCTTGGAGCTTTCGTCGTTCTTCTGACCGTCATCATCATCAGCAGTAACTTCAGGTAGACCTTTGTGCTGACGATGTCGTTCAAAAGAATGATGAAATCTCCAAGACCATACCACCCAGCTCAGAGAACAAAACCCCATTAAAATTCATAATTTCTTCATATCCAATAAATTATTATTCTTAAGAAACATGATGTTGATAATCTAAGTTGTATTTCTTCTAAAGAATATTCAGTTTTTACATGTGCTATAGACTGTATAAACATTATGAGTAAAAACGATAACAAATCATACTGGTTGCTATTCTTACTATTTGTATAACTTGGATAAAAGTGATCTCTCTCTCTTATCAGATGATGACTGTCCAACAAAACACTTTAGTATACTACTAATGTTTCCCACATTTTGTTTAGAAAAAAATGTATTTATGATTGGTAGTTTTCATTTTGTTCCAGTTTATTGATTCTGTACTACCACAATTAATTATAGTTGTATTTCACTGGTTGAAATCATTAGTCGATCGAAGTTAGACCACCATGGAAAACCCGGAAGCACTGGACGGCCGTTTCGTCCTAGTATGGGACTCAGCAGTGCGCATCCACGATCCCGCCCGCCGCGAGATTCGAACCCTATCAGTCTCGCGCCAGGCGCTTAACCAACTAGACCACAACCTGTCGGCATCCAACGGTGTTAATGTCTAACTTCAACCAATCCACGAAGTTGCACCACCATATACCATTGTCTTTAGTGAGTTCGTATCTTACAACAGACTTGGTTGAACTCCACTGGTAACAACTTCTCATTAAAACTCCAGGAGTGTCTCCTGAAGACTCATAATTTCAACCAGTGAAATTTCTAAAAATCTCCACAAAACTCATTCTGATATAGTTGTATTATTAATATTGTCATTATTATTATTATTATTATTATTATTATTATTATTATTATTATTAACTTGTAAACAAATTATGATACTGTCACTGATTTCTTTCTATTGTTATTATTATTTTCTCTTGTTCGGAATAAAAAAAAACAAAATTACTATCTACTCTATGTGTAGTAAGTGTCCTCTTTTTTTTCTTGTTTGGTTTTTCTTTTAAAAATTTTTTTTGGTGTGATTTGCTTTAAAATGTTGTTTCATTTATATATAGAGATATATTTTTTTAAACAGTGAATATCTATGTTAGTCATTGGTAATTTCAATACTTCGTTGAGTTTACCAAAGTGTGTGTGTGTGTATGTATGTTTGTAGTTTGGATTATTTTTGGCGATTATCCTCCCTATTAAGTCTAGTTTGTTGTGTGAATTGTAAAACATTGATCTATTTGTTGAAATTACTCATTGGACTTTCGAAACAGGTTTTTGTTTTTCTATCAGTTACGGGTTAGGCTAAAAGAGTTTGAGATTAGTATTTTTAATTAATGTGGAACGTTTGAAGTCACCCCCCTCACATACACACACACACACTAAGTAAAGCTTCTGTATCCAACATCCTAATTTAAACTCTGGACGTTCGCTTTTCATTCTCATCTTCATAAAACGAGTAGAAATTCTATTACATAAGCTGTAAACGCACAATTTTATGAGAGAACTTTCATGATCTCAAACCATACGGTCAATCCAAATGCAGTGAAAAAAAACCTTGTTCAAATAATATGTTGTATGCTGCACTCTTTTTGTGTCTGTCAATTTCGGTTCTGAAGATATTTTCAATTAATTATTTTCAAAGAGAATTTCCGGATATTTGTTTTAGTATAATAAAAAAACTTATAGTTTATATCACAGACTGATCTTAGTTAGAAAATCAGGGAAGGCTGGATAAATGTTTCGCCCTAGTATGGGATTGCTCGAGAGCGCTTATTCTCGACCCCTTCGGGAATTAGACTCAGGAGCATCAGGTCTCGTAACGAGTGTTCAACAGTCAAACTACTGAAAGCCTACGTTCGATCTACAGTCGGATCGTGTATGGTCATAGTCAATGAGTAAGTCACGTACTAGAGAGAAACTGCCAGCAAGTCCCCTATGATTTTGAATGGTTGTCTAACTAAGGTCCGTTCATGATGTTAACTATAAAGCTCAACAACTTCCACAAACCTCTTATGCTAATAATTTTTTTAGAATTTATACTAAATCTTAATGAAGATTTTTGTCATTCAAATTATCACTTTACAAATTTGAATTCTCATATCAAACTTCTACTTTGACTATGTTTAATTTTCATTCTTCATAGCTGATATGTACAACATTCGGTCCAACTTCGTAGACGGATGAATTTTTTGATAATATTTAGACACCTTTCCTTATGATTTGGGCTATTTTTAAATAAATAAATAATCATTACTTCCAATCGTAACTCATCCACTAAATATAAATTTATATGATCAGCTTTTAAGTTACATTGTTTTATTTGAGTGTCCGTTGTCTTTGAACCACCATCCATTTCAGCACATCTGAAAATTATCTTTTAACTATTAAAGCATGATTGTAAAATGCACATTGTCCTAGAAATATTACTACGGGTTTTGTCCAACAAAATATTTTGACAGCTGAAATCACGAACTGATCTTAGCTAGACCAACATTGAAAATGTGGAAGCACGACCCCTCACTCTGAAATTAAACCCAAGACCTTCGGTTCCGCGTATGAATTCTTACTTCTAGACCACTGAGCCCACTGGCGTCCAAAAGTACTAATGTTTAACTCCAATCAGTCTACGATTTCGCACAACTCCATCATCATTCTAAATTAGTGCAACTCAATAACCTATTCTGAATTTGTGCACTCGACTATAAATCATATATATATTTTCCGTATGTTAAGGTTACTAGGATGTTCAAAATAAAAGTGATGGTGTGAAGTATCACCCTGTCATTTCATAGTCGGAATTTTGAAGAATGAGTTGTATATATTTCACCTATTCTGAAATTTGGCTTCAAAAATAGTTATCAAGTAAAATGTTGGTCAATATCAAGTTACCTAAACAAATAAAAAAACTAGATGTTAGTTAGTGTTTCGTAATGTAATAATCTCAGTTCTACACAAAGGCGATAACATTTAAAATAGTTCAGTGCAAACATCCCTGTAAAACTGGGTAATGTCTATTCTAATCTCATCAGTTTTGATATAACTATCTAGGTCTTATTGATAAGTGTTGCATAGAAAGTAGTCTATGTGTCGGAGCTCCCATCGGTTGTACTGAACCGGTTATGACTTAATAGCTTAAACTTATGTCTCTCAATATTTTATCGTTCAAGTATGATTGCCTAAACCTGTACACAACAATGTATGATTTATAACTGACTAGTAATTGTACTTACATGAGGTTATTCTCTTACTCTCATTCAACATTAGTACTAATTATTGTCAGGTAGTTAAATGACACTTTTGTATTCATTTTTGTTATTTGTTAAAGCATTTTATTACCCTGTAGTAGTAAAAGACCAACAAATATTTTTTTTATGTACGGATGGCATTGTTGCATTTTGTGTTGAATGATTCGTAGCGAATTTACACAGTGTTTTGGAAGGCCAGTGAATGGATTTTAGTGTTGGTCGTTCTAGGAGTAGGAAAATTCCTAATAATATTTTAACCTCAGATTTTCGAAAGATGAGATATGATTGTGTTAATTGCTTGTTGTAGTTTAATGAACAGACAAATTTAATTTGGAACTTTAGAGAAAGTCTAGTTTCACATCACAACAGCAAGAAAAGTTATAAGTAGGTTTTTGTGTCATTATTTTTTCTCTTTCATCCCGTTCTTTAAATTCATGTTCATAGAACACATTCGTCATAAACTAGAATACCATTGAAAACTAGGAAGCACCAGACAGCTGCTTCATCCTAGTATGATACTCTTCAGCGGTGTGTACATATGACGTTGCCAGGGATCCAATGTAGGACCCTGACGTTTCTTAGTGTGCACTTTACTTTAAAAACCACCAGATCAGTGTTCAATGCTTTACATCTCTAACTGAAATTAGTTTTGATTTTTTGTCTTTTTTTTGCTAAAGGTAGATGATTAATAGTTGGATTACATATACTAACGCATTAATCTCAACTATATACAGATGATTTATCATCTGATTCGTTTATTAACTACTGAATTTCCACTTCTTATATAATAGATTGTTATATTATAAGACAATTTCAAAATGTTGTACATTTGCACTGATTAAAGTCAGTGTAATGTTAGTGAGTTATGTTAATGAGTTTCTTGCAGTTTAATAATTCTATTGATATATTCAGTGTTAATTGCTTATAGAATCTGCTCCGGCTTTTCTTTTCAGAATAATAATACTAATACTAATAATAGTAGTTTCTGCTGCAACACAGGCCTAACCGATATGGATTCCCATCCTACTTCAACTAATTCAGGTAATTAATTTTGGCGCACATTTAGTATTTTTTTGTCTTGTTTCTATTTTACAGTGTAGCATTGATTCAACTAAGAAAGTAAACTATATATATATATATATATATATATATATATATATATATATATATATATATATATTAATTGTCAAAATCTAAGAGTATCGTTTATTATCAGAAGTTATGAGATTCATGGTTACAATAGAAAATTATCATTGTCGGTTAAAGCAAGTAAAAATACTTATCTTTTCATTCAGGAGTAGTTGATGGGGATGGGTTAGTAGCTAGACAAAAAGTTCCTTGTTATATTTATTACTAGAAGTTCTGTTTAAGATTCTGTGCTAATGTGGTATGGCAACTTGAATTGATGTACGTATGTACAAATTTCTATGTTGTTACTGACTGATTGACTCTGTTTAAGGTTTATTTTTACGTCTAAAAAAGTAACTATAAATGTGACGTTTAATGTTTAGAGATTTATTGTTAGATCAAGTAGATTTAATAAACATAGAAGATAGACTTTCATAGATAAATATCATACTAATCAATCATTTTAATTAATGCTTTGATCTATGATAAGTATTTTAGCTAAATTTTTAAAGAATTCTATAAGCTATAAGGTGTGATACTTTTATTATTTTATATCTTTCTCTCAAAAGCTAATTTCATAGTTCATCTTTCCTAATTTGATCTTCACATTAGTACTTATCTTTAATTTCTTTTGTATATATTGATTAAGTTTTCCTGGTGAAACTATAATTTGTGAACGAACCAATCAGGTATAAGTTAATAGGTCTCGGATTTGGGCTCGAAATTCACTCATCCATTTGGCTAAATGAAATTTTAGCATTATAGCTGATGTCAGTTCATGATGAAAACCCTAAATCAAATTTGTAACTTGAACCATCAAATGTAAATCATAATTTTAATTTTTTTACACAGGTTTAGAACCCTCTTTTGGTTCTGTTTATTAGGTGTACATTCTGATGGTCAGTCTAGCGACACTCAAAGGTTGTCCATAAATAATATTCCCATCGTTTTCCGTCTTTATTTTAAAAAAATTATTAGTTATCATAATAATGTCTGTATGAATGCTTTTTTAAGATCTAACCCTATAACCTCATTTTTAATCTAATCTCTTATTTTGATTAAATCATTGTAATTTATTACAGTTATTATAAAATAAGACAAATGAGAGTTAGAATTTACAAGAAGTCAAAATTAGATAAGTGTAAAATTTATTCGTTGAATTCGTGAGTCAATGTAAGTTAGATCACCATTGAAAATTTGCAAGCACTGAATGGCCGTTTCATCTTAATACTGAATACCTCATTAGTTTGCATCTATGATCCCACTGAAGAGTCCCATACTAAGACGAAACGGCCAATCAATACTTCTAGGTTTTCAATGGTGATCTAGCTTATATGGACTTATGAATTTAACTATTTAATCACTACAATCTCTTACTGATTTTCATAATTTACAGGTTGTATTCGGTTGTTTATCAAATAACTTCTGTTTTCATATTTATTTACTGATTAGTGTATATTGGCCAAGGAAATTGATAATTATACAATTTCATAATTTCTTTTATTGTTAAATGTTTTTTTCCCCAGACTTCAAGTACGGGATTATGAATATTCACTACTCTTATAGCTTTAATAATCATTTAATTTGTTTTGTATGAATGTTACTTCGTCCTTGATCAGTTTATTTTCTAGAATTATCCATTGGTTAGACGAATTCGGTATATATGAACGTTCCATTTTAATGGAGTTGATAAATCCTGCTTCTGAACTAGAAGTAATCCACTTAGGTCTCAGAATTTGTACAATAACGAATAGCGCCTAAATCTACTTTTCTCATCTGTGGAAAGGCCTCTCCCTAACGGTTAATCCATGTCTTTGTTGGTTAGATTCATTGAAATATTGAATCTTTGTGAAAACATTGTGATATACTCTAGATATGAGAGTGTAATGTTATAAACTGTATACCAAATGTGACACATTATTGATGCCTTTTTTGTATCAAATATTTACCGGATCATAAATAATAAAACAAAAAGAGAAGCAGATCGACATACTTTTGTTTATTGTTAATTTTCATCTGTTGTAATATTTAGGATACTGATGGCGATGATTTATACTTCAAATGAGTACCTTTGATGATGTTGCATTCTTTAAACCAAAATGGTTTGATTGCAAAGCGTTTATCATTATACTGTTGTGCGGAACGATAATTAAAGCTTCTCAATCAGTTTATTAGCTCAAAGAACTTAATATTACCAAACTTTCGGATACCGATATTACAATTTTGTTTTACCTATTTTATATTGCTATCAATGGAGAAAGTATCCAAACTTAATGAATTATATAGAATCTTGAAGTATTAACATATCAATCAAGCCTGTTTATATATCCATGCTGCGAATGTATTTTTTGTTTTTAACTAGAGAAGGCACTTTTATTATCTTGCTAATACTATAACACTGAATTTGAATTATGTCGATTGTCTCATTACGTAACTTTAATTATATACATAATCTTTTTTTCTTTTTCAAGCTTCCTCATTTACATGGCAACTCGACGATCCCGCCATTTTATCCAGTCGGTTATCATCTTCAAGTAAATTAATACATGCATTGTTGCATTATAGTTTCAATTACTTATTGAAATGACTGTTTTGTAGTTTAAATCACAAATAGACTATAGCTAACTGACCATTCAAAACCAAGAAGCACTCAATAGATGTTTCGTCTAAGCATGGCTTGAAAACTCATTCCATCTGGCTCTGAACATAACGAAGAGTGGAGTCAGCTTAAGCGCAAGCTGACAAGAAGCCTACGCCATGATTATGAACAGTGGTGGGTAGCGAAAGCAAGAGAGATAGAAAAGGCAGCAACAATAGGTAACAGCAGACAACTGCTCAGACTTGTTAAGGAAACCGGAATTAGGAACCCAACTGTTAGCGAAACTATCTCAGAGAAAGATGGACATATTATAAACTCTCAATCCAGGAGATTGGATCGATGGGCAGAACAATTTAGGGATCAGTCTAACTGACCTTCAACCACACTTCGGTTTCCCACGATCCCCAGTGGACCTGAATGGCAAGTTGATGTAAGTCCTCCAACTCTTTACGAGGTTGGAAAAGCTATAGGGAATCTGAAGCGAGGGAGAGCAGCAGGGCCTGACAGGTTTACTCCTGAGATTTTTAAGGATGGTGGTCCAGTATTAGCAGTGAGATTAACTGGGGTCTTAGGTAGAATCTGGGAACTGGACGTAATCCCATCTGACTGGTCTCAATCACTGATTGTGCCAGTTTTTAAGAAAGGACAAAAGTCCTCTTGTGACAATCACAGAGGAATCAGTTTGACTAATATAGTGTCTAAAATATTAGCTTCAATAATACTTCGACGCCAAACCAAAGCTCATGAAGAGCAGACTAGAGAAAATCAGTCTGGTTTTCGACCTGGACGTGGTTGTATAGACCAGATATTCACACTACGTCAGGTTCTAGAAAACAGACACACGTTCAGACGCCCCACAATCGTAGTATTTCTCGACCTTAAGGCGGCATTCGACTCTGTTGATCGTGAGGTTCTATGGCAGTGTTCGTCACTGAAAGGAGTACCAAAGAAGTACATTAACCTTATACAGGTTCTCTACTCGAACACAACTGGTAGAGTGAGAGCTTATGGCGAACTGTCATCAGAATTGATTACCTCAAGCGGTGTTCGTCAGGGCTGTCCTCTCTCTCCGTTCTTGTTCAACTTTGTCGTCGACGTGCTTTTAGAGATAACACTTTCCTCGTCTAGATTTCCAAGGAGTTGAACTTCTACCGGGAGATTCACTTGTTGACTTGGAATATGCTGATGACATAGTTTTATTTGGCGAAGACGCTGACAAAATGCAGAATCTTCTGACCATTCTAGGCAACAATACAAACATGTTCGGGATGCGATTCTCCCCCCTCGAAATACAAAATGTTGCTTCAGGATTGGGTTGCATTGACACCCGAACTAATGATAGGGAGTGAAGTAATTGAGCGTGTCGATCGCTTCACTTATCTTAGAAGTCTCATCAACCTTTGTGGTCTGGTATGTGACGAAATCTCAGCACGGATACAGAAGGCTCGACTAACTTTTGCCAACTTGCATCATTTATGGCGTAGGCGAGATATCCGTCTATCAACCAAAGGACGTGTTTTCTGTGTAGCAGTTCGTTCCGTCCTACTTTATGGCAGTGAAACATGGCCCGTAAGAGTAGAGGATATCTGTAGGTTACTAGTATTCGATCATACTTGTCTTCGAAACATTGCTCGTATATCTTGGGACTATCAAGTATGTAACTCAGTTGTTAGGAAACAGGTACTAGGTAAGGATGACAAATCAATTGATGAAGTAGTGAAACTTCATCAGTTTAGATGGCTGGGACATGTGTTACGTATGCCCAACCACCGAATGCCCCGACGTGCACAAATCCATGAAGTCATTGACAAGTGGACTGAGCCATGTTGGTAGGTGTAGACTACCTGGTTGGGATCCGCGAGATGATAGCAACCGATGGTTAGAGACCTTGAATGACATTGGCTCCAAATCGTTTGCAATGACGCAGGTGCATCAAATATTTGTGTCCTCCCAAATTCTAATCTTCTGAATTCCTCATGTCCTTTATTTTCTTTCCAAATCTATTTCACTGGATTATACTCCTTGAATAACATCTTCAAACCCTAATTTTTCTGACTACAGCTTATAATTTTACTACATCTAGCACTACGGGATTTGAATCGACCACTGCATCTCTGTGCTAATATGGTGTGGCAACTCGAACTGATGTACGTACGTACGAAGTTCTACGTTGCTACTGACTGATGGCATTCCCCAAAAGTTCTTACTCACGATCCCACTAGAGATTGAACTCAGTGGAGTTCAATCATTATTAGAAAGAAACATTTACCCACCACTGATACTTGATGATGGTCGTGTCATGTATTGAATAGGAATGTTAAACATCGGATGCCAACTCATTTAGTCTTTAATTTGAGGTCTTGGTCGAGGACGCACACTGCTGGTGAGCCACATGCTGCGACGTAACACCTGTTCAGTGCGGTGCTTCCTGGCTTTTAGTAAGTGTATGGCTTCAGTTAGTCCATCATGTAAACTACAAGGTCCAACGATCTTCTTAAACCCTATTGTGCTAATAAAATTATTGTTAAAATATCACTATTTTAGCCATTTTTACTGTCTCTTGCTTACATGAAACACATATCACGTAGATTGCTTATTGATTCCTGGTTATTTTGGAAGACCCGTAGAGCTTTTTCTTGGAAAACTTACTAAGTTTCCAAATATACATATTCACCTTAATTTTTTATAGGGGAAGGTAATTCATTAAAAAATATTCGTTATGACCGAGAGTGGGGAGAGTCCATTCTTCCTCTTCAAATGTTCTTATGCAGCCACGCGTATATAACCACAATCAGAGAGGTAATATTTATCGCCTTTTCGTGGTAGGTGCTTTTTACGAAATTTAGGGGGCGATAAAGGCACACCTGATGCTTAAACCGTGTTGGCGAGTCCAGAGGATTCACCTAGGCAGTTGGAGAAACATGATTCCATACTGTTATAATTCTCTCTTATTACAACCCAGCTATTCCTATTGCTTAGTATTCCTGAACACTAATTCACTCGATAAGGCCCCAGATCAGAACACGGTTGAACAGGAAATAAATTATATTTCAAATAACAAGGGCAGATCGAAATAAGAGTAACAATAAGAAAAATGTTAGTATATTTATAGTTTTTGCATGAAAAGATTCTAGAGTCTTCTCCAAGTATCGACTAGCGGTGGTTGGTTAAGAATTAGCCAATCAGCGTGCACCAACGCAATCGTGCATGGAACATACTTTAATCCAATTTCTGTCCCGCTCACACAAATCAATGGTCACTTGGGCCCCATGATTCTGTGGAAATGTGACTCGCATCTGCCGGGATCACCGAGTAAGTAATAGTGAGGTTAGACGGCAGGGTATTAGGGAATGATGGTAAATCAGTTGATGAGGTTGTAGATCTTCATTGACTGAGATGTTTGGGTCACGTGTTACGTTTGCCTGAACACCGATTACCACGACGTGCAATGCTAACTGGTGTTGGGGGCGGCCAAACCAAAATGTGGCATCAGTATTTAAAGTCACTAACTTCTAGTCTTAGCCATGTTGGTAGGTTAAGACTACTTGGTGCGGGTCCGTGTGACTATCGTAACCAGTGGTTAGAGACTGTTTAAAATGGCTCAGAATCAATCACAATGGCGTTGGTGTGTACACTCTCCATCCTCGCTTAAACTATGAGATTAAAATTGCTTTATATCTTTTTGCCAACTAATTCTTTCTTCCTGTACTACGTCTTTATATTCAATCTTTCTTTTATATAATACCACCATTGAATTAACTACTATGAATTCGATGTTTATCTTGTTGTGCTAATGAAGTGTGACAACTTGGACCGATGCATATTTGTGCCTGGTCCTACATTGTAGCTGACTAACTACAATCACTTACGTTTGTTTTTGTTCTTCAAATCCATATTATCTCAAATCTTCCATTTTCATCAATTTAAACTTGTTAAAGTAATAGTTAGCAAATTCAATTATCATTATTATTTCTTTTAACTTAATCAGTTTTTTCTTCTTTTCTGAGAGGTGTTTCGAGATGTGTTATCCATCAGCTTTACATATTTCCACATTGGATCTAATCCATTGAATTGTCATGTTTCTTATCTCACTATATTTTTAAAAGTTCTGTAAGAAGATTTCATCAAATATTAACTTACCAGTTGTAATCAGATTGAAATGATCAATAGGCTTTTAATTAATTCATTAATTATTTTTATGTAAATAATCATTAATGTTAAACAGTCATAAGGTAATATATCATACTTTTAAGAAAATGAATAACTCATACTTATCATATACATTGTGGTTAGTAGCACAGAAAATATTAAAACTATCCTAACAGTGTATCAGCATATTTATCACTAAAACTGTCATCATTCATCGGTTGATTTTTTATTGTTATCTTGCCTAATTTTAAATTTGTATTCAAATGAAATACATTTGTGTTTCTACTTGTAGTTAAGATCGTTCTTAACTTATTTGATAATAATTTAATAGTTGAGATCATGAGTCAACTGAATCTAGACCACCACAGAAAACCTGGAAGCACTGGACGACCGTTTTGTCTTATTGTGAGACTCCTTAGCAGTGCGCATCCACGATCCCGCTCGCGAGTTAGGCGTTCATGCGAGGCCATTAGGTCCTGGGTTCGAGTCCCATAGGGCGGGATTGTGAATACACACTGCTCAGGAGTCCCACAATAGGTTGAAAAGACTTTCCACGTATTTTATGGTGGTTTAGCTTCAATCGACTCATGATCCCAACTATTAAATTAATACAATATTTGAAATATTCCCATATTGTAAATTTAGAACAACATATATAAGCGAACAATATTGTTTTCGATTATAGAGTAAAGCCTGATGAGGATCTAATCGAAAACAATATTGTTCGCTTATATATGTTTTTCTAATACAATATTCACAAAAACCCCTCTCTGATATTAATAATAATAATTCTTTGAACATTCTAGTTCTTTTTGGACATTTGGATTTTTGTTATCTAGTTAATTGTAAAATATGTCCTATTCTAATGTACTTACTATTGTGCGTTAAAAATATTGTAATACGGAACATTATGAGGCAGAAGATATATTAGTTTCATGTGCATACTTTTGGTATTATTGAGTTTTCTGAGTTAAATAGTTGAATTATAGAATATTCAGTTTCATTCCGGGGATAACATTATCAACACATAATCTACGTAGATGGTTATTTCTTAGTTCAAGTTGGTTGTCTTGTTCGAACGACCTCTAACTAATGAACATTTCTCTCTGATCCTACTGTTGTCTTAACAAACTTTGTACTTTGATTCAAATCGATTAACAATCCATCGATGATACAATGTAGTTCTACTCTGTCAGCCTATGTGTAAAATTCTAATCAACCACATAGTCAAAGGGGAACCGAAAATAAATAATCAGCTTGAATACAAACAAATGAAATGCAACCTACGTAGACAACTAGATAGAACCATGAAATCAAACTAATTTCACACTTTTGTAATAATTAGAAAAACTTGATTGTAGATGAAATAAATGTTGATAAAATTGTCTAGAATGACTATGAGAACTTTGCAATTCAGGTATATTTATCATCAATGAAGTGATTTATTTTCGTGAGTCGATCTAAGCTAGATCGCCATTCAAAACCTGAAAGCATTGGACGGTCGTTTCATCCTAGTATGGGACTCTACAGTAGTGCTCATCTACGGTCCTGCACCAAATCCACTTGAATCCAGGACCTTTGGTTTGGCATGCGAACGCTTAACCTCTAGACTAGTGCTTCCAGATTTTCAATGATGATCAACTCATGAATTTAAATGGCAATATACTACAATCTCTACAAATCCCCATACTGATTTATGTAATTAAATCAAATCCAGTTGAACTATTAATAAAATGTTATTTCTATGCTTCTTCTTTGTTTTATAGATTCTACAGTGAAAAATAATCAGATCTCATCTACAGATTTACTTGAACGTAAGCTTTGCTTTTATTGAGATATCTACAAATTATATTAAATAATGTGTTGTATAGTATTAGTAAATGCTACCATTGTTTGGTTAGTTAATTGCTTACTTTATTGATGATCCTACTGTGAATATATATATATTCAGAAGGGGTATTTTGGAGATTGTAGCAATTTCAATAGTTGAGACCATGACTAAATTGAAGCTAGACTACCATGGTAAACGTGGAAGCACTGGACGGCCGTTTCGTCCTATTGTGAGACTCCTCAGTAGTACGCATCCACGATCCCGCCTCGCCAGATTCGAACTCAGGACCTATCAGTCTCGCGTGTGAGCGCTTAAGCATTAGATCACTGAGCCTGCCAGCATCCATCGGTGTCAATGTGCAACTTCAACTAACTCACGAAATTGAGCGATACATCCACCATTGTCATCAGTGAGTTACTATCTTATAACTAACCCATTTGATAGGTCCTGGGTTCGAATCACACGAGGCGGAGTCGTGGGTGCACACTTCTGAGGAGTCCCACAATAGGACGAATTGCAGTCCAGTGCTTCCAGGTTTTCCATGGTGGTCTAGCTTCAATTGACTCATGATCTCAACTATTGAAATATATATATTCTTTGTACTTTAACAACATTTGTATCCTCTGAGCTAGATGATTTACATGTGGAGATTTTATTATCTTTTTAAGTTAGGTTCTGATGATATTGTTCCAACGAATAATGGAAATATCATCCACATCAGATAATTTAATAAATATTCTTAATGGTTAGATTAGTCGACAAAAGGTAGGATAATATCTCGACGACTTTTAGGAATGTATTGACAAATCAGAAGAAATTAGTGTTTATTTATATACAAATTTACATTAAGGAGTAATTCAATTAAAAATAAACAATTGGTTTCAGTATGATCAATAAATTGTTAATTATAATAGTTGAAAACAGATTAGGGTCATGTATTAAGATTAACAGTGTTAAGATTATTAGCTAGAGTTACATGGGCTTAAAGGTTTTGGAGTTAGGAGTTGAAATTAAAGTAGACTAATCATTGTGTAATTAGACACATTGAGAACTAGATATAGACAGTTTTTACTTAGCCCTAATGTGAAACGATAATCTATCCTTCATTGTTGTTTAAATTTTACTCAAAATGGAAGAAGCTCTTTCTTATTTCTAATTAGTTCCCTGAAGATCATCTTTACAGTATAGTTCTTCATTATTATTCTAAAGAATAAGAATGAAAGATGATTTGTTAATTACCACTAGTGATTAGACATAAGTTTATCCGTCTTTTTTTTTAAACGTTCAACTAATGATAATTCGTTGCTGAGTATCTTCTATCAGTTTTATATCTGTTTAATAAATGAGTGTTGCATGTAAAAGTGTAATTTTCATTAGAGATTTCATTTTAAGTACATAAAGTTATTCACTTCTATCTGTTGTGAACCCATCAATCCAGCACATACCTAACATACCACCAGTTAAACAATATAATTTAGTTAAAGTTAAGGATTGAAATGAAATCTCCATTCAAAGTTACATTCTTACATGCATCACTGCCAATAAATGAGTAGAATAGGACTCATACTTATCAAAAAATTAAATAGACAGATGAATAACTTCTCGGCTGTCAAGTTATTTCAGTGTAATATGATGGATAATTGGTATTAACCAGTCAAATGAATTCATTTGATTGATTTTTAGTTGTAATAATCTAGTATTTTCTATTCTCATTACGCTTACCCATTTAGTAATGTAATATGTAATTGTATTTCACTGTAACTACAAAATTAAATCCTTAAGATGGAATCTCTGTATTTAATAACATTATGCTACTAGGGAAATTAATATGCTGTGATTTGCTATATGCAGTCAATTATCTGGGGATGCAAATAGCGTTTATTCATATTATATCGTCATTAACTTTCCTCCTTTATGACAGAAATATTTTTTATAATACATAATACACACTTCTGAGGAGTCCCACAATAGGACGAAACAGCCGTCCAGTTCTTCGAAGTTTTCCATGGTGGTCTAGACTCATTATCTCAACTAAGGGCCAGTATGTATATCAATGAGTTAATCTTTGACCTTGATAGCGATAGTAACACATGTAAGCTTTAAGACAAGGAGCTAGTAATTTGTCTGATCGAAAACCCCAATTGATAGTTTAATGAATACCTGGGAATATAAATATTGGGTAAAGGCAGTTGATTGCTTTTTTACTTGAAATACTTTCAGTTGTACAATCAATCAAGTCTTAAACTTTCTTAAAACGGCTATCATATCTTAAAAAACAAAGTGTTTTTTTTATTGTCAACAACAAAAGTGAATAGGTGTGGCTATAATTTATGGATAACCTTTGAGTCATGCCAAAATGATTTTGAAAATATTCACTTAGAATCAAAAGGGGTTTGTAGATTAGTGTCAACATTTAAAGTTACGGATTTCACTATGAACTGACAACAAGTCTAATGCCGAAATGCTACTATATCGTATAGTTAAATAAGTTTCACACCAAAATTCTACACTAGCTCTCTCAAATCTTATTTGTTCGTCTCATGTGTGAGTATGTAAGGAAACCGACGATTTCAAATAATGTGGTTTCTAATTAGCGTTTTTTAGCGAGTTATTTTTCCGCGGAATGGTGTCACTGACTCCATACCCAACCCTCCTCCTTTATTCAGGCTTAGGACCAGCAATAGCCCCAGAGCGGCTCCAGGCGCAATTCAAGTAATGTGATACTTGTCACTAAAAACATATGATATTTTGAATATGTAACGTAACTAAAATTTCAGTTGACATTGTAATTAAAATAAATAAGAGACATGTTTGCAGACGAATATGTTCATATTTCAACCAAAGATACAATAAAAGTGTGTTATTATTGAAAAATATCGTTATTTCCTTTTTACCTCACTAGAGGTTAAAAATTGTTCAAATTTATCATTAATGTGTATTTAATTGGGCATCACAATTGTCAGCTTATCAGTTAATTATGATGCGTGCAACTTATGATTGTTGCTGGCTTCAATGACTGGTTTCAGTCATTTGAATTACATTTTTATTTCGTTCAAGATTAGTTGGTTATCGACCTTTATGTTATGATGCAGCTTATTAATGTATAGGTCTATCAATAAACTTTTAACATTATAAAGATGTGATTAAAAATGTGAAATATTTTACAATTGCGTGCACTTTTGACTATTTTCTCTATCTCCTTCCTTTTCTGAATAACTCTTCCGGTTTACTGAAAAATAAACTTAATAGAAATTTGGCGAACCACTCCACATTTCCAATCATTTTTTGACCCATCTTTAGCTTCCACCGCTGCCTCAGCCTCCTCTTCCTCATATATTTCACATTCAGGAGTGAAAAATCAATCAAGACAACAACCACTACCACCGACGGGAGATACAATGATTCATCCTTCGTCTCACTCTCAACTAAAAGAATGATAAAATAATTAGCCACAACAGTCAACAACAACAAATAGTCATTGCCCATCCAGCATACTGACTTCTATTGTTTGTTGTTGTTGTTTTCTCTCGCATACATTGATCAGTTTGGTTGAGAGTCAATAGTTTAAGATTTTTTACTCTATCACTCTTCTACACATCCTTCAAATTTGTGCAATTAGTTCTGTAACCATCTCAGATATGTTTTTTTCTAATGTGAGAAGTCAATAAAAGATGAATATGAAGAATGATATTATAGTGTGATGTTCTTATCCCCACAAAATCATATTTCATCACCTTAACCTATTTGAAACAAAATATACATATGAAAATTATTATTTTATTCCTAACTCTGTTGTTCTAACTGCTTTATAAAAACGATTAGATCAAATAAGTCATGAAAGGTTCGTGTGAGGCGTAACCAGTTTTGAATTGTTTTTGTCACAAATTTATATCAATCGCTTGAGAAACTAGGGAACTCTATGGGTGAATTCTTCGTAGTAGTTTGAGAAGAATGATTTATCCGTACACTATTCTGGAGGTCGAATTCGCCATCCCAAAAAGGCATCGATTCCCTGAAGGTATCAGGTACTAGTGGTTACTAAGTACCGGCTAGCGTGAAACCCTAAGTTTCAACCATACTGCATCTTGCTACCTAACTTCAACAGTTTAGACGATATCGAGTCCCTGAAGTCTATTGGTAAATTAAATCTCGCATGATAAGATTCAACCAGTAATAAACAGCAGACAAATGTGGTATTTGGAGGACTTTAAAGAGCATAAGCTACTACCTCTTGTTCCCTTGATTTGCTCGAAAACAGTTCAGAGGTTTCTTAGACTCGACAGGACTAGGTGGTCAGTTATTTCGAAAAGGTATTCCAAAGGCAAAGGGTAGGACTATTGAGTATTTTCAATTTGTATGCAGAATTGGCGTGATGCATAACTTTGCTGCAAGTTATATCGAGTATAAGGTAGGTTTAATGAAATGTAAGTCAGGTACCTCACAGAAGTCTAGATAGTTAGGATGCAGTAAGACTTGTTCTGAATTACTGGTGAATGTTTAAGTCAACTAGATATGACGTGCCGAAGCATACGGCCGTCTGTTTTTCAAATTTACACTGAAGCCTGTGCAGTCTCAAGTGTAGATTGATGTGTTCGGTAGGCATTGTTTAGTAGATCTCGCTTCGTCTTAATAGGCGGTCAAATGTACAGTTCTAACTAATGATATGGGTCATTCCTTTTGGAGTTCAATATAGCTAATTTCAACGATATGTGGTTTCTCAGGTCAGTCTCTTAAGGGTCGAGGCATTTTATTGGTTCATTCCTATTAAGTTTTGTTTGGTGTATGATACTTCCTAAATAAGTCAACAGAAGATGCGGACATTGCTTCCTCCTGTACTGGACTCCCAGTGGGTAGATTTGCTCTTTCTCATTTAAGCTCAACTGTCATGTCTTTTGAGTTACCATAATCTATTTTAAGATGGAAAAGAGGATACGTGAAGTCCTTACTCAGTCCTCCGTATCCTGTACCGCATAATTTAATCAACGAAAAAGACCTACACTGTCAAATCCTCCTAAGCACGGTAAACCAGAGAATCCCAAAACTGGTTTGCTCTCTACGTTTTACAGTAGGTCTGATTAGACCTTTAGAGATTGGGTTCAGTACAAAGTGACATGACATGGACCTAAATGGTGCTGCGCATATATATATATATATATATATATATATATATATATATATATATATATATATATATATATATATATATATATATATATATATATAAACTGTTGATAAGTATTTAATGTAATCGGTATCTTATACATGTTGAGACTTGTACTTCCGAAACGTTGCAGACGATTAGCTTGTAGCGTGGTGTCGAGTGGAGATTGACTATGAACACCGCTACCAAGAAACGCATGCCAAATGACTCCATAAAATCCCCGAGAAGCCAAATATCAGAGGGCAATTAATGGACCAAATCGAGATATATTCGCTGGCTATCTCGTGTCATCGAAAGGATACCGAGATCGTGACAGGATACAGGCTTGGTTACAGAACGTAACCGAATTCGCGCGAAGTCACAATCAAAGTGTAAGAATAAGAATGGAAGCATAATATAGCTGTCATTAGTACAGTCAAACAAAAGCACATTAAAACAAGCACTGGTACAGTTGGTTATAATAATAGTTGTTTTTATTAAACCAGTGGTGTTCTCGTGATAAGTGAGTCACTATAAGCTGTCTGAATAAGCATAATCACAATTAAGACTAGCCTAAGAAGGCTTTCAGGTTGTGCTGGAGTGCGCATACATCGGCGTTCTTCACTACCTCTCGTTGGATGTCAACTTTTAAATTACGATTCTGGACAGACTTGCATTTCTGCAGCTCACTAGTTGTTATACCCTAGTGAAAATTAAATTACGGGTAACTTTTAAGATCTACTAATAAACAGGTATTATATATATTCTTATTGTATAACTATTCAGTAACTAGATTACGTATACCGACGTTCCCTCTATTATAAGCTCCATTTTGACCTATAGATTGTTATTATACGATTTTCTACTCTCAGATTGCACTCGGTTTACTAATTACCGTCACCCATGTTCACCGCCACTTTTTGGTTTGTTATTGTGTAAATGTTATTTTCTATTTTATATATGGTCTGTTTGGACGGTATATAATCCAAATATATTTGAAATTAATGATTCGCATAGTGGATGCTGTTATTGGCATTCTGGACTCAAGTGGACGGGCTAGGCGAACAAAGGACATGTAAAGATGCTAGTCTGTTCATACAGGTCGATCATCATTGATTTAACACAGTACTAAGTTTGAATAAGTCGTATTTCAATTGCCGAGTAAATCACGTGATAGAGTCACAACGATATCGATCATATTTTATAACTTGTGTTAAAATTCATCGTCCCAGTAGATCACTGATTGTTTGGAATCATGAAAATAGTAATACGGTAATGCAGTAATTTATCGCAAGTGTCAGGAATGGAGCCCATTCTGACTTGTTGATTTTCCTATCTAAGTAGTGCAGCAACTAGTAGGATATTCTATGTGTTGCCCATTGTCGGTAGTCAATTTAGTAGTATTGCTTATGAGGCTACTATCATACTCATTCAAGTTATATGATTGAACTGAGTAATCTGTCAGAGATTGTACCTCGTCGTGATCTTGCTTTATCGTCTGTGAAGCACTTCGTAACCAAACTAGTGGTTTACATGTGACAACAGTTTCAGCAGTAGCTAGGTTAATGTTTCTTATTGTTAAATCCCGCATTTCCTTATGGCTATCCGGATAGTGCCAATAAACGTACTCGCTATAGACATATTCAGTTGTTTATGGCCCACTGATCTAGCTCATATTCAGCCAAAAGATGATGCTAACAATTCATTAATGCCAGCCACCCTCGTATGTAATTACTGACTTGATTTGAGATGGAATTATATACAAAAAACGAGAATGAGTTTAGATAGGTCTACTTCATAGACTCGTTGCCCCTGACCGATAATAATAAATTCAGAGCGAGGAATACAAACAACCCAACTTAGTTTGATAAGGCGTGGTTCAGTCTTTATAGTCGGGCGAAAATATGCTAAAGACGTGTGAGAAATAAGGTGAGCGATACACCTTACTCGATAGGAACGAATAATTACGACTATCTGCTCCCTAGAATAACCCATGTGTTGTGTTATGTTTTAAATTTTGAGCCTCTGTATCCTGACACCAGCAGCCGTTAGTCGTTAAGGTTTATTGACTAAAATGCAGATTGTCTAGTCTGTGATCGAACGTCAGAAAATACAAAAACTAAAAGTGTACTTTTAGTCAGCAAATAATGAAGAAACGTTGACTAAAGACTTCCAGCTGACTTGGAGGTGTCACTAAAATATTACGAAGAAGAGGAAGAAATCATGAACATCCATGAAATACCGTCAGAGAGGTTGACTGATTTAAACCATTCCGTTTTACATGCATATAGAATGAAAGCTGTCCATATATGATTCTCGGAATAACTTGGTTTTATTACATTAACGCACGGTACGAATGAAAACTATTCTCTGCAGGATTTAGTTTGTCCTACGGATGTTTTAATGGAGCTGTAAACGCGATAATGGAGAGAGAGAGTTTATGTGAAAGCTGTAGTCAGAAGACGGACAACTTGGCTTCAAACTTTGTTTGTTTCTAAACGCCAAAATATTTTGATTTATACAACAATTAAAGAAATTATAGTTATTTAGTTGAACTCATGAACATACCGACCAGTATCGTGTGTTTTATCGAAACGAATAAAGGTTATGAGTCACACTAGTACAATAGGATAATGATGTTCTACATTTGGCAAGTCACATGTAATAAGGTTAGTCTACTGACACATCAGACTAGATTGACTCGGAGGGTGCCTAAGCAAAACTAACATTCGCCTTACGTGATGTGCATTTTTAAAATATCTGCTTTGTATTTATCAACAGTAGTACCATTTTTGACCCAAGAGATCATTAGAGAACACGTAGGACATATAACCTGAATGCTGAGAATTAGCAAAGCAATAGCACCTTTTTCCTGATGGATCTGCGAAAAACTTTCTGACAAATGAAGAATTCAGTCTCGACCACATGTTATCTAACAATTCATTTTCATCTAAACATTAATCGACATTTTCAGATAAAGATTAATTTTTCGAGTTTTAAGGCAACATAATATCTTGATGCGGACCTTTGTGATTAAGAACAAGAATCTTTTCACTTTCTAATTTGTACAAATGACCTGCGTCACCAAATATCATCTGATTAATTGTATTTCGCTGATGACGTGAAACTTTGTGGGAGACGTTTTACGAATGAGAATTTAAATTGACATTTCGGTATCATCAGAAATGACTTCAAAGTTGGGGGGATAACATCGGACTTACCTTCAACACTTCAAGCAGCCCATCTGAGTCGTAATTATGGTCACGTGTACAACTTACGTAATTCGTCACTAGAATTGTACCAAGTTGAACTGGATCAAGAATTCTTGATATCCTACGATCAGGTCTGTGGTGGACCAAAAAGTATAATAACCAAAAATTAGCGATAACGTTATTACGTCCAAAAGTTAATATAACAATAACAATTTATAAATTAGTAATACAAAATAGAAGTTCAGGGACGTTACTTAAATCAGCTAGTTGTTGCGTGTTCCATTGAGTTTTGGTCCCAAAAATCCACAATTATAAATGAGTAATAACTCCAATGAGATAAATATGACTCCAGTAAGTTTCTTCGGCGCACAATGTAATAGAAATGGCACAGCAGTCTAAAATGTGGATAATATTCGATTTAGAATGCGATTGACTCGATAACGCGTGAGAATAGAACAAGGAATGTGTGAGAAGCAGTGTATTTGTTAGCCGGCAGCGGTATGTCACGCCATGTAGTAGCACAACGGAAAAGTGTGTACAAGGTTGTTAACTGAAACAACACGTACAGTCATTTGATTATAAATGTACATACGGTGAAAAATTGACAAAATAAATACAAATAATATTTAAAACTATTTACAAAATAAGCTTGTCAGGCCTATCTCCGCATAGCTCCCCCCAGAGTGTCCGGAGGTAACACTGGTTATAATAACAACAAAAAAGTTGTAAGGATATTATATTTACATATATACAAAATAATATTTACAGTTATAACCGACAAAAATTTGTGGAGATGGACATGACATGTACGTTACTAAGATGAAGTGTGTTATCGTTTGAGAATAGCAGTAGTGTAGCATAGCGTACGAACACAAAAAAAATGAAAACACTGTCATTTAATGTCTTGTTTGACTAACAACGATAATATTGTGTTAAACTGTTAATGACCCACAAAAAAATAAACTGTTTATTTTTGTGTACAATGAATACGTAATTACTCGTTTATTATTGTAACAAAAAAATGTGATAAATGAATAATTGTGGAAAAATGTGATTATGTACACTTTGAAAAGGGAAAAAATTTTATTGGGTGAAATTAGTAGTGTGTGACATAGGTGGATGTATGCTTTGCTTTGTTTTTTTAATCGATGAAATGGACATAACGCTTGGGTTTGTTTATAGGTCTACCGGAGCGTGTTAAACAAGGAGGCTTAGTAGTAAGTTTTTTTATCCTCCACTGTTTTTAGTCGCTGGTGAGAGGGGTTGATTGTCAACAGCGTTGTCTTCCTTGACTTGAGTAGCTTCACAGAAAGCAGGTTTTATTCTGTCTATAGAAATAGTCTGCTTGTTGGCATCTCTGTTGATGATGAAGTATTTTTGTGTGCGTTTAATTACTTCATATGGACCTTCATATGTTTTTTTTCAATGGTTTCTTAACCGCATCTACTCGTACGAAGACAAATTTGCACGTTTCAAGGTTTTTATCAAGTTGGACTCGATTGTTGTGTTCACGAGGGGATATTGGTTTAATATTCTGCGTCGTTTGTAATAGGCGACTTGCAAACTGAGTAGCATCCCCTGCCGTTGTAGGTTCATAGTTGACTAGTTGACCAGGTAACGTTAGAGTTGTACCATAGACTAACTCGGCGGCTGTACATCCAATGTCTTCCTTTATGGTTGAACGAATACCGAGGAGTACAAGCGGTAAGGCATCGCTCAACTTTGATGAGTCAGGTTGCGCCATCAGTGAGCTTTTTAATTGGCGATGGAATCTTTCAACCATGCCATTAGCTGCTTGGTTGTAAGCTGTGGTTTTAAAGTGGTTGACCCCTAGAAGTTTAGTGAACTCCTGAAAAAGGACAGATTGAAATTGGGAACCACAATCTGTTGTGATTGTTGCTGGCACTCCATAGTTAGATATGCAGCAGTCGAGGAAGACTGAAGCGACTGTTTCTGCCGAAGTGTCTTTTATAGGGCAGGCTATGGCCCATCTTGTGAACCTGTCTATTGCGGTGAGAATGTGGGTAAAGGAATTGGACGGAGACAATGGCCCAATTAAGTCCAAATGACTATGTTGAAAACGTTTGTCGGGGATAGGAAATTCCCCGATCGGGCTGATACTATGTTTTTGTATTTTGCTGCGTTGGCACTGGAGGCAGTTACGTGTCCAACGCTTAACATTCGAGTTGATTTTCGGCCACACAAAACGTTCGGTGATGAGCTTTGTTGTTGCTTTGATGCCTGGATGTGAAAGACCGTGTAGGTGCTGGAATATTTTTCGTCGGCAGGCGTGTGGGACAAACGGACGATTGTTGCCTGTTGAGGTGTCACACATATTGAAGGCATCTGAAAGAGGAATTGGTACAGGTTTGAGATTTAAGCTAGACTTTTCTTCGCAGACTTTCAATTCTGCATCGTTTACTTGAAGTTTAGCCAAGGTTTCGAGGCTGATGTCATGATTCAGTACCATGGTATTGATATCCCTCCTAGATAGTGCATCAGCGACAATGTTTGTGTGACCTTTGATAAACCTGATGTCTGTAGTAAATCAGGAGATATAATCAAGTTGTCTTGCTTCTCGTGGGGAGTGTTTGTCATACGATGTGCTAAAAGAATGGCATAGGGGTTGATGATCTGTCATAATGATGAAATCACGACCCTGTAGCAAAAAGTTGAAATGTTTTACTGCTAAATACATAGCTAAGAGTTCGCGTCCAAAAGTGCTATAACGTTCTTGTGCTGGCGATAATCTCTTGGAGAAAAAGGCAGTGAGGGTTATCGTGTTGTTTACCCGCTGTTGTTATACTGCCCCGACGGCTACCAATTAGAGTATATGTATCTGATAGGTGAGCTTTTAATAAGTAAGAGCACCCTGAGCACTCTTTGGCAGTTCCTTAAACAGCTACTAAGCTAAGTGTCACATGAAATGGACTAGATGACTTCCTGGTTGAATCCCAAGATGAATCTTAGGACAGTATTTGTTAATAATTTACAATTTCTTTCGCTGTTGTTAAATACGCATAGTTTCTATGTCTAAAGATATCGTCTATGCACTGCTCGATACAGAAACTTTTTGAGCAAAATTTTTTTCCATTTTGTGCAGAACTATATGAACTTATGAACTCTGCGTTTGGTTACTTCAGTAAATATTCTTTAAATCTCGCGGTATTTCAAGTGGTGTTTTTGGTGAGTTCGTTGGTTTGAGATATTTTGTTTGTGCCCATGAATTCTATTAAAACTATTATTTGGTGTACAGTGATCACTAAATGTATTATCAGCTTGATCAACTCTGAAATATATTATATGCATTTTATTTGTATTTGGCATCATGTTTTTGAATTTTATCTTTGAAGTTATTTCATTCGATTTTTTGATATATACGCTAATAAATATCTTCCGTCAATCAGTTTGTTCAAACTATATCTATGATAACCGAATGTGAATCTTTGCTGTTGTTAGTTCGTGATTTTTGGAGTGACACATACCATAAATGTCGATCTCCACATTTGTGTTTCTCGACTTTGCGACGTTGAGAGATTAGGTTGTTTTCAATACCTTTATGTTTAACTCACATTAGACTGATATGTGCTGTTATTTGGTTTGGCACGATAAAGTCGTTGTATACAACGACTATAGTCTTGTCGCTTTTAAGAATTTCGCCTTCTCTGTTGTTTACTTAGAATATCTTATTAATTTGTCATGTCGAAAACCTTGAGATTTTAATAAAAATATGCTAGAGTTTCATCCATCGGTGGCAGGGGGAATGACACTCAATTCATAAAAAGTTGTAAATGACATCTCACATTACACATCGTTGACCTTCAATACCAAATCATGAACTTAAGTCGGAAGTTTATTTTCTTATGAGTTACATCTTAGGGATAATAACTATTCTTATTTGTTCCTAATCTTTCAGTGTTCCTGTGTTTGGTTCATTGGTTAGGTCTAAACTGGTTGTACTACTAGATTTCCATTTAAAAGTAAAGTGCGTATGTGGTGATCACAGTTTAATTTTAAGTAATTGCAGACATTAGATAAGACCAATTAAATAATTTAGCAAAGTATTTTGATTTAAGTCTTTTAAGAGTTTTACTTATAAGACATTAGAAAAATTTGATGAACAAACACCAAGAATGTTTTCAAATTGTTCATATTTTTGTTTTATTATATACCGTGATTAAGTGCGAATGTCTATAAATGCGATAAGTAATCGTTATGTTCAAATATGTGTTTTTTATTTGAAGTAGGTGGGTATTAAAATTGTTGTAGTCAAATGTTTGCCCGTAAGTATTTTTTTGCGCGTATGTAGTTCAGAATTTAGTGGTAGATTTGTTTTTTTTATTGTGCAGTTTCCATAGTTGATTCATTCATGTATTTCGCATCTCAGATGTTTCAATTAGTAATACATCTAAAACCTTGAACTAATGAGTTGGAATTCGTAGCTGCTTTTTATTAAAGGGTAGATTCAAATTATGTAGGCATAAACGGTGATCATTTTGTTTAGATTTTCATGACTTGGTGAAATTCTTGAGTGCTTCACAGAAGACCAACCGTCAGTTACTAGTTTAACAGTGTAACTGACGTGTGTTACTATAGGGATATGCGATCGGTTCTGGGGCAAGAGCTTGTACTCCAAATTGAAGTGGGTTAAAAGCTGAGCACTCTAACCACTAATTAACAAACCCACTAAAACTGTAGGCACACAGAATTTCAATAAGCTGCATCAAATAAGTGGCTGTTATCATTTTTATGTATTTATGTACTCTCAAAAGGACTTGGAAATCACTACATTGGAATTGCTGTAGGTAAATATTTGGAGATTGTAATAAGTAGTTTCAGATGAAGGCTATTCGAAAGTGTTGGCATAGTCCTACTTTTTTCGGCATACTTCCTTTCTTGATAGACCAATAAATAGTTTTCTTACATATAACCATTGTTTTTTTGTTGAGTTTTCGTAATCTCATTCACTCATCATCTTTAAGCTTTTTAGATGTCAATTAGTGATGAAGATGCTGATAATCCTCTACTGGAAAGAAAATATTCCATAAATCGTGAAATTTATACTATGGACAAATTTCTACAACACTATCCTAAATCGCCAGAAGTACAAAAATCATTTTCGCCATATAAGATTTTGAAAAAATGCACTTGTTCGAAATTCGCTAGCCTCCTATCCTTTGTCTTCCCATTTTATTCTGTTTTGGCTCCTTTTTATAGCCTACAATCATTTTTATCAGATCTGGTTGCTGGCTTAACACTTTCAATAGTTCATATACCCCAAGGTTTGATATTTTGGTTTGAGTCTAACCACTTTTTAAATCACAGGAATGGCATATGGTGTTTTGGCCGGAGTAAAACCAATCAATGGATTGTACACCTCATTTTTTCCTGCTTTGATATACTTCTTTTTTGGGACTTCACGCCATGTCTCTATAGGTAGGCTTTTTTAGCATTTTAATAAAGTCATTTACCAAGCATATGTTGATGTTAGGTAGTTGAAGGTATTTTTCAGGAAACTGTGTTATTCGACATTGTTTGAGAAGGCTTACTTGTAGTCTAGATGAGATTAATGCTTCCTATGG
Organism: Schistosoma margrebowiei; assembly: GCA_944470205.2. Classification (NCBI taxonomy): domain Eukaryota; kingdom Metazoa; phylum Platyhelminthes; class Trematoda; order Strigeidida; family Schistosomatidae; genus Schistosoma; species Schistosoma margrebowiei. The sequence continues at coordinate 4,841,774 of OX104026.1, forward strand.
AATTTAATTTCACGCCACCTAGCTTCATATTCTGTGATGTCATCATTGGGACTATAAATGACCTTTTCGGTAGATAAATCAGTATAAACATTTTTATATACTCAGCTCTGAGCCATGCTACATATGTAGTGACGCAAACATGTAACTTATCGGTTAACGGCTGAATTCTTGATAATTCAATACTTTTTAATCATTCGGTCAAACTATCATTATCCTTAGTAGTTATTGAAAGTAATATTTTTTCATTGTTTCGCTCTATACATTGACAGACAACGACTCATTGTCGCCAACACTAAAAGCTTTGTATATGTTCACATGTAAAGTGTAAAACAAGTAAGTAGAATGAGGAGGTATAACACTTCAATAATACACCATAGGGATTTACAGTAATGATTGATTAAATAACATACAAGCAATATTATTAAATCTGTGAAAATAAGCTTTTTAAATGGAATTCATCTTAAGTTCATGAGACTGAGTTTTCAAACAACGAATGGGTGTAACTTCGTTTAGGCTGTTTGTAAAGAAAAAGTCGACTGACTTATGCATATAACCCCTCATGGAGGGGCATAGGCTGCCCACCAGGATTCTCCATCCAACTCTGTCCTGGACAATCCTTTCCAGTTGCTATTCATTCTTCTGATGTCTGCTTCCGATTCCCGACGCAGTATGTCCTTTAGCCTTCCAATTTTCCGTTTCCCTTCAGGATTCCAAGTCAGTGCTTGCCTTGTGATGCAATCTGATCATTTTCGTAATCGATGTCCTACTCATGTCCAGCACATTTTCTTCATTTCCTCTTCGTCTGGTAGTTGGTTTGTTCTCTCGCAAAGTAGGTTGTTGTTGATGGTATCCCGCCAACGAATATTGAATGTTTCGCGTAGGTAATTGTTTATAAATACCAATACATTTTAGATGATGGTTGCAGTAGTTGTTCAAGTTTCAGCTCCTCACAGTAGAACTGTCTTGACCTTCGTTTTGATGATTCTGATTTCGATGTTGGCTGAAAGTTGTTTTGAGTTCCATATGTTCTTCAATTGTAGGAATGCTGTCCTTGTTTTACCAATCCATACCTTAACATCTGCATCCAGGTACGTAAAAGTATCCACCTGTCCCAGAGTTTCTCGATCAAGTGTGAGTGGGTTGGCGTTCTCTGTGTCGTATTTGAGTATCTTACTTTTTTTACTTCGTATATTGAAGCCTACTGATGCAGACGTTGCTGCTGTACTGGCTGTATTCACCTGTATTTGTTTCTGTTCATGGAATAGTATACATAGGTCATCCAGAAAATCCAAATAGTCTAGTTGTACCCAATCTGTCCATTGTATTCCATGCTCCTCCTGAGTTGTAGAGATCTACATAAACCAGTCGATCACCAGTAGGAAGAGAAAAGGTGAGAGTAATCAGCCTTGTCAAACACCGGTCTTCACTGGTAATGCATCTGTGAGCTGTCCTCCATGCACAACGTTTCAATATAGTCTGTCGTATGAATCCCGGATAATGTCGATGGTCTTCTCAGATACACCATATTGTCTACTAAGGTTCTCCCATACACACTGTCAAATGCATTCTCATAATCGCAATTTGGTTTGAACACAACCGATCTATACGGAATCCAACCTGTCGATCTCAATGTTGAGCCTCTACTGAATCTTTCATTTGGTTCAGTAACACCCCGTTGTAAACGTTTCCTCGTACTAATAGTGAAGTGGTGCTTCTCTAGTTCTCACACGTGCTCAGATGATCCCCTTTCTTCGATGATGATCTTGATAAGGTATCCTTGTTTCCAGTTTGTTGGCACTCGTTATTCCTCCCAAATCTCCCTGAATAGAACGTGGATTATCTATGAAGTTACGTCTATGCCTGACTTTAGTGCTTCGACTGGTATATTTTCAGGTCTTGCTGATTTCTTTGATCATTGGTGTGTTATCTATAAGGAGGTCTATAGGTGCTGCTTCGATATCCGGTAGATTCAGTGAGGCTGGTCTATTTAAGAGCTCCACGGAGTGTTACACTCCGGTCTTTGAATTTCAGTGATTGGGTTGTCTTCTTTGTTGTTGACTAGTCTCTCTGGTTTACTGTATTTCCCATCCAGTTTCTAAATTGTGTCATATAGTTGTTTCATATTTCCTTCTCTTGAAGCTTTTTCCACTGTCGTCGCTAGCTCTTCCACGTATTTCTGCTTGTTGGCTATAATGCTCTTCACTCATTCGTTTGTTTCTGTGTATTCAGCTTGTACCTTGACTTTCACTGTTCTTGTTCAGTTTTTGTTTATTGCCGTCTTCTTGTTGTTCTTTCTTTGAATTTGGCCCATGATTTCGATAGAGATCTTTTCCTCATGATGACGCTTCTTACGGTCCAGGACCTCCTAACACGTTGAAGTTAGTGCTTCTTTGATATGTATTCAGTTGTTCTCCATAGTAGATTCCTGTCATTTGAGTAGATATTGTAAAGCTTGGAACATGTTGCTATGTGGTACTTTGAATTCTCTCAGTTTGTCAGTATCTCGAAGGCTGTTTTAAACTTTTGTAATGCTGTTTCTCCAGTTGTCCAGTGCTCTTTAAGCTTCGATTTCCATCGTGTCAAGCATTAGGTGATAATCCGAAACTATGTCAGCTTTTCTACTTGTTCTCACATCCTCCATGGATCTAACTCTGTGATCCAAATATGATCGATCTTGTTCTGCGTAATGTGATTTGGTGAGACCTATGTACGTATGTTTATACGTTTGTGGGGGAATATAATGCTATTTACAATTATTTTGTTGACTATACATAAGTTTGTAAATCTCTTACCATTCTTGTTCTTTTCTGCCAGTCCATGTCGTCCCATGATATCTTCATACCCTGTGTTGTCCATTCCGACTGTGGCGTTTAGGTCCTACATTATGGTTGTCAGGTCGTTTCCTGAGCACTTCTGTACGATCGACTGTAGCTTCTCATAAAACTGATCTTTATTGTCCTCACCACTATAATTGGTAGGGGCATAGCATTGGATAAAATTCATTGCGATCCTCTAATTTGTTTTGGAGGATACATTCACGATTTTGGATACACGAGACTTTCATCTTATGGATGCTTTTCTTGATTCTTTTTACATCATCAGTGCAACTCAGTGTGTGCAAAGCATTTTATTCTTGATGACTTGAGTACAACAGCCTCTCTTCCGAATCTAATGTTTTCTGTCCAGCTTGGGTCTAATTGGTTTCACTTATGCCGAAAGCCTCCATGTTGTATCTGCTCATTTCCACAGCTATTTGACTGATCCTCCAGATCCCCCACATTGTATGGACTTTCCGTGTACCTATATTAACTGTTGGTCTGATTGCCAGAAGGGGCTTCGACCTTGTGACTTCCATGAACTTTGCCTGATACTCAACATTTCGTGTAAATTACTCAGTATTGCTTTCTTTTCTATGGTTCACTTATACCGATTGTAACATATTCTTGCTGAACAACAGGTCAATGATAAAGAGTTTGTAATTCAACCTATAGACCTGAAAAGTGACGCTATTCTTAAATTTTGATTTTAACAGCTGAGTATTTGCATCAGTCCTCATATATAAGTGATGTTTTTTTTAAAGTCGAGTACGAATTCTTACCTGGAAAATAAATATATTATACCCTTTACTTCTTTTCAAAACGGTTAGTATTGGGACTTTTGAACATTACCCTTTTTATTTAATTAAGTCGCTTAAATATAAAAGGGATGATATATCTAAGGATACTAATTCAATTACTACTTACCATTTTGTGTATTGTATTATGTTCAATACACAAAGTTCAGTGTGACGGTTATAACCGATCAAAGATATACATCATTCATGTTCTATAGATGTCACTAAGGATTTTAAATATAGAAAATTTGACAGAAAATAAATTTCGTCTATCCTAAAAGTTTTAATACGACTTTTGAAAGTATAATCCTACATAAAAGGATGCCCAGGTGACCAAACCGAAACAGGGATTAAAACTGTTAACAGGATAGAATCGTAATTCATTCATATTGTAGTTGGAAGCTAATGATTGGTTCATTATTAAACTAATCAGCGCTACCAAATGATCTGGAAAAATTACTAAAGTATTCCTAAGTAAATTTTATACATACATGAACGTTCTTACTACATTAACTTATATTATTTTGAATTGTGAAATATATTTTTGTTTGTTTCCAATTCGTGCTTTAATCTGGGACTAGTTAAGTAAAGTAGGTATGTTTAACGAATACTAGATCTTAGAAGACACAATAAGAAGTTATTCACTCTGATCATTTTTTTTCACTGCTTCACACTCAGAATGATTGTTTTTTTTTTACAAACATTTCCAATTGTCTTTATGTCTTTGTTGTACATCCTTCTTGTACTCCTAGCCATTGCATAATTATTACATACATAATGTGATAATTGAATTCATGAGTCAATTGAAGCTAGACTACCATGGAAAACCTGGAAGTATTGGACGGTCGTTTCATCCTGGTAAAAGACTCCTCAGCAGTGCGCACCCACTACCCCACTTCGCGAGATTCGGACCCAAAACCTATCGGTGTCGCGCACAAACGCTTAACCTCTAGACCACTGAGCTGGCGGGCATCGAATGGTGTTAATGTCCGACTTCAACCAATCTGATTATAAGATATTTTTGACGATTTATAAGATCATAGAATATAAATAAATTTTCTTTTCAATATCACCTATTTACTATATAAAATTCATTGAAATTTTATACTTTTATAGGTACATTTTCTGTTGTTTCACTTTTAACGGCTGATCCTGTTGATAGATTAACATCATTGTTCGATGTAAACAATCATTCTTTAGAAAAATATGATATTTTTAATGAAAAACAAATAGATGATTTTCGTTTAACTGTTGTTATAACAGTATGTATTTTGACTGGATTATTTCAAGTGAGTTTAAGTAATTTATATTTATAATCTTATAGTAATTATCATGTATATATTTTATAGTGAACATTGAAAAATCTATTCCTATGAATTTCAAATACTTAATCACCAATGGAATCCCATTTTTCTTTCTATTTAACTAATTCCCTTTTGGGATTCTAAATTTGTGTGAATTAGAGAACTATTTCAATCCAAAGACAAGTGAACGGGAATTTATCATTTAGCGCCCACGAATGTTCTTGCTTAGAACCAAACTTAGTGACTTTAGTTTTCGTAGCAAGCACCATCTACATTGCTAATTTCATTCAATCCGTGGTATAGAATGATGTACGTATAGTAAGTTCAATGATAGCTGTGTTACTCCTGATATAGTTGCTTATTTGGTTTGTTGTAGAGATAAGATTGCCCCCAAATGCCTTGGTAAGGCAGAGAGTACGGCGAGTCCGCTTTCCCTCCCAGAATGCTCTCACATAGACACGCGTATATAGCCTCTGCCAAGGAAGTGCTACTCACTGCCTTCTCGTGGTGGGTGTGTTGTTTACGAAATTGAAAGGACGAAAAGCGAATGTCTGACACTTGAACCGGGTTGGTGGATATAGAGTATCCACCTAGGGGAGTTGGAAAACTCTGATTCCAAACCAATGGTTCACATGGGTTCCAGTATTCTGAGGGAATAAATGGCGTATGAAATAATCGTTGGTCATCGGCTACCATGGGACTGCATCTTCTGACGCTGCTCCACTGCCTGTGGATCAGACATTTGGGTCAAATGCTCCTGGTGTGACACCCTAAGAAAACCATTCGCTTCGGCTTGAGCACTCGGGCGGTATCCTAGCCCTCACACAAATCAATTGAGATTTGTATGGCGCATATGTATTTGGTGCTTCCTTGTACCAATATCTATGTGTTCAAATAAATAAATAAAAATAATAGAGATAAGGTTAGCGCACACTATTGTAGTTTCCCAATCTATAATGAAATGTCTGTGCACTACTACTCCCTAATTCTCAGTGATCAATCTGTGATGAAAACTGTCTCAAAATTCCTACTCATTTTTAATTGATTCTGGAATAAATGATAAAATTCTCAACTTCCTTCATTTGTTCCTTATTAATCAATGATTGGTATTGTTCAATGAGATTTGGTGTGTATATTCAAGAACAATAGTGTAGTAAATGCGTAATACTTCACTATATCCTATATTAAAGTTTCCAGTAAAAGCAAAATGTTGTGTTTACGGAATTAGTTTACCATAATGCTAAAAATTACCTCCAAGTAAATGTACTGAAAGGAAGTTGGATTTACTTTAAGTTGTATACTATAAGGTGAGATATGGAGGACGCTGAATAATTGCATAGTTTTTGTTTGTAATGTTAAGAGATAATTAACATAACGAATTGAAATTCTTTTCATTTTTAATACCGAATACACAAAACCTTTACTCCAAAAACCCCTGTTATAATACCACTGAATTTATGGAATTTAGGGACTAACTAAAACGGTTAGTTCTACTGCAAACTGGCATTAACTGGAGAACTACTGAAAACCGAAGAGCATGATACAGAGATCAGCAGTGTGAAGTTAGTACGGGCTCAGACTTTACGACAAATAAGTCTAGTGTCGAGAATAAAACCATTAAGCGTCTTCTGAGTTAGTATCTTATTTCCAAATATGATTTCTATTCGATTTGATTTGTATCCGGTGATGTCTGGAAGGTACCTTCATACTAAAACAGATCGACCTCACAAGTCATGGGTTCCCATCAGAACTTTGATAAATCCATATCAAATCTGATAGTCATTAGTGAGAACACGAGTATTATTTGCTTAAGTAGTTCTGTGAATAGTATGAAATTATTTTAAAAATCACCATTAAGTTCGCGTTCAGTTGGAGATTATCTAACCACTTATTCAAGTTGGTTGTTTAATGAAATCACAATATGTCTCTTTGTTACATTTGAAAAACGCGGGAACGTTTTGTCTATACAAACGTTAACGAATCGCCTTGTGAATCATGTGGTTTTCATGCTTGAAACTAACGTAATTAGATAAACGCCGATTACTCGGTCAGTTATAAAGAGCTTCGAATCTGGCCCAAGTTCTCATGCTACATAGGTTCGGATAATCAATTATGCAGAACTCTTCAATCTATTTATCTTCTTCTTTCTCCCGTAAATCTCCATCATTTTATCAAATTTCATCTTGATTCTTCAAATAAAATAATCGGTGATTTTCAATTGCTAGTTGATGCAAAAAAATTAATTGAAGAACTCAACGTTGTATATGTATGTTGTATGTTGTATACAATTGATCGGTTGACAACAGCTAATCTAACCTACACATCATTGTCTAAAGCTGAGATGATTGTGAAAATGATTGGAGAATATTCAAACGATTTAGGTCAACCTATATGTTCAACTTATCTAGAACAAAACTGAAGAAAAGTTAGTCTAAAACTTTATCTTTTTGTTTCCATTTTCTCATTCAACATAAATCTACCAACAGAATTGATGCAGAAGTTCAAATATACAAACATATACCACCAGGTATCGAACTTAAAGTCATTCAATGAAAACAAACGTGGTTAGTTCAAATCAAATCTACTTGACATTGCTAATCATTTTTACACTACGCCATCCCTTCAGTCCAAAATCATGACTAGAGCTCATTTTAATTCCTTGAGGAACTTCCAAAATTCTGACGACTTAGTACTAATCAAACCAGATAAATGCTATGTAGTCGTGTTGATGAGTACTTAAAAATATATGTGTAAAATCACTATAATTCTAAAAGATCAAAATAAATTCAAAGCCGAATATTTAAACGAATATAAAGCTCCACTATCGTAAAATAAAGTTACTAAATAACTTAGAGAGGTCTTAGAACAGAAGATAATTGTTTGTGCTAATTACCATGTATTGGCTAGACGATAATTTATGGACGAACCAATCAGATTTAAGATACCAGGCCTTGAATTTTGATGCGAAATTAATTCACTCAGTTGGTTAAATATAATTTTGGCATTATAGTTGATGTCAGTTCGTGATGAAAACATTAAATCTAATTCTTAATCCTAACGTCTAACTGTAAATCCTAATTCCTCACACTAATCTATAACCCGTCATTTAACCCTAGTAAGTAGGTGGATATTCCAAAGTCATTTTTGGCGTTGCACAAAGATCGTTCATAATTTGTATTCTCACCTCAATCAGTTACTAAAACTATGGACAAAACACATTCATTTCTAGCTTAAACAGATGGAAAGCCCAGTCCTTGACGATATCTTCGTCAAAAATGTTGAAAGGACAAAATTACTGTCTTCTATCAATGAGACTACATTTTGTGTGTTGTAACGAAATAAATGAGGCACTCGAAAATTTTATAAAGTCCATCGTGATATCGAATGCACAATGGGAGGTGAATGAAATAATTCTTTCCATTTCTCGGAGAAATGATAAAGCCTGACAAACGTAGTATACATCAGAAATAAACCTGGGGTCAGCAATATTTAAAATTTTGATCTATAATCTTTAAATATGGGCTGATGGAAACGCTCTACCACTGAACCATGAAAAGAAGCTCGAGGGGAAGGTTTCAGTAGTAGATAGTTGTCTTCGAGAAAATGGCTGCCCTCAAATATTTACACTGAAATGCATTATTGAATACCGTAGTAAGATGAAAGTTTACAAACCTGAAACGAAACATAATTATCCGATTAGTTTTCGAACGTGATTGAAGTCACAAAATGAATCAATCAAGGACTAATGGCAGATTTGTAAAGAGTAATTTCCCATTAAACACAACACAATGCTCAGTAACGCGAACAAAGATAAACACGCATCACATTCCACCTACAACTGCATGTATCAGTTTATATGTGCATATACAAAAGCAAAAAATCAGGATTTTATACATTTTGCTGAACATATTCCTTAAAGTGTACACCTCTAAAGATAAAACAGACTTCGTACTTCGGTAACATCCGAACTGCTAGAAGTTTGTCAAACAATGGATAAAATGAATGCATTGAAATTTATCAACAGACAAATTAACTCTGCCTTACTACGATTTTCGGAAGCTATAGCATGATGTATGCTACTTGCACGGGCAAATAAGTAGTATGTATCAGTAATTGAAAGTAGAATTCTTACAAACAGAAGAAGAAAGTAAAGAGAAAAGAAAGGGAAGCAGAGTGCAGTCGAAATAAGAATAAGAATGAAGGACAGAGTTTGTATGGAGAAACTCAATGAAGATGTGCAAATAGTGTATTTAATGTTTTATGTTTATTTTTTACAAATGCACTGTGTGATATTACATAATAATAAATTGGTTAACTCTACCCAAGTCTTCTTTCATTACAATGGCAGTTAGATTTAAACTTTACCTTTATATGTTTTTAACAAATCAGAGGTTAACCATCAGGTAACTTGGTGATGACAATAGAGGTACAAGCTAGGAATTTCGACTTGGATATTCACGTTTACTAATGAACTAGACTATTGTTTTTTTCCTGAAGACTTTTGGTGTGATTGAATCTATGTCAGTGTGTCTATTTTAACTCAATTGATCTGAATACCAGTGGATTCTACAAGACTATAGCGACAGAAGTGTACACCAAATAAAGCGAACGAGATGCATCTAGCAAGATAAGTAGCGAATGTGTCGAACTAATACTCATTCTATCAGCGATGATAAGATAAGCTTAATATTAAAGAGTTTGGTTCAAAATGAAGGAAAGAAATAAAATAATATTATATTTCTGGTCGGATGAATAATTAATCCATATACGACACTGCGACTGATTTCTAGCTATTTCATCCATCTTCAATCATTATCACATAGATTATAAAAGCATGTGGTGTACATTTAATAACATCACTCGGATAAACAGTTAGTGACTTTTGATTCATATATACATTGTTTGTTTCATCTTTCCATTGATGTTTGAGATTGCGAATGATCAGTCTCATTTTGGTATATATTCCTCCTTTGTGGATTGTCTCGATATTGTCATCAAGTCACAATCACTTTAAACAGAGATGAATGGTGGCTAGCAGTGGAATTCAGGACGCGCGTTTCCTTCCATCTGGGACTCATCAACCAGATGTATATGCATATGAATTAAAATCCACCTCACTACACAAACTAGTAGCTATCTGAACTTAGTAGCTAAGTAGATGACGCGATAGTCCTTAGAGTGATCGGTACTAGGTTCGAGTTTCAAAGTGTATATCAACTCTGCAATGCAGAGTGCATCGGGCTGATGAGTCCTGAGTAAGATGAAACTCTCATCCTAGATCCCACTGCTAACCACTGTCCATCTCTGCTTAAGTTAATGACTTCATAAAATGTTGCCATACAAAATGATGTAGTTATTAAATTATTGTAGTTTTTCTTATTTTAAAGTTATCAAGTCTAAAATTACTCATTCATCTTTAGTATGTATACGTTACTGAATTTTTATCCTCTTTTTATTTTTCCTCTTCAATGTTTTCTCATTTCTGATAACTGGTTTCAAGGTCGCTTTGGGTATTCTTCGTCTTGGTGTATTAGTAGTTTATATATCAGAACCACTATTAAGTGGCTTCACTTGTGCATCTGCTGTTCATGTGTTCACTAGTCAATTAAATGGATTATTTGGTATACGATTAAATCGTGCTACAGGACCTTTCCGTGTTTTTTATGTAAGTCTCAAAATATATGACCGTTTTCATTTGACGTATCTTGGTCTTTGAAATAACAATATTGTAACTTATTACTTAAAAGTACATTTCAATGATCAGTGTTTTAGTTAAATGGTTTTCTGAAGTTCTGCATCATGATTATTGACTTTTATTAGATAATTATTAAAATTTGTTTCGTTTTAGTATGGAACTCTCTAAATGACTGTAATCAAATTCAAAGACATTTGATACTAACTGCCTCTACCTGACATTTAAACAATTAAGTTGGTATCCAACAGTTTACATTCTTAATTCACAGTATTACGCAATTGTTATTAGACGACTGACTCCCTCCCAACTTAATCGAGCTCCAATGCACACTGCTTCTCACTATGACTCAAGCGGTTGCCTCTCAAAATTAGTGAATGGCAAGAAAATAGATTTACGGAAACAATAATTATTCCTTCAATATTTTAGACTAAGACGAACTAGTAATAAAATAGTGTATAACATATAAAACGACTTCCGCTAAGTAAATGAAAATTACTTTAGGGGATTTATTGAAATTGTAGTATTTTAGCAGTTAAAATCACTGGTCGACCTAAGCTAAACCACCATTGAAAACCTGAAAGCAATGAACGGACGTTTCGTCCTAGTTTGGGACTCCTTTGTAGTGCCCGTTTACGCGTTTCAGTCGAAATTAATACCTTCCTTTAACTAAAAGCTTTTATTTGACCTATTGATCATTATCATATGACTTACTATTCTTAAGATATTCCCAATTTATTAGTTACAGTCTCACACACTCACAACCACTTTTGGCTCGATTTTGTATAATTTTTATTTTATATTTATGGTGTGATGCGGTCTTTTTCGCTTGTATAGAAACTGCGTATGTCTGATATACATGATTTATACAGTGAAAGCTGAGATTGTGAACTGGACTCAAACGGGTAGGGCTAGGAGAGAAGAACTAACAAAGACTCAGAATTGACTCTAGGCTGTTCGTATTGGTTTATGCGTATGTATATGGTGCATCTACGGTTTTTAAACCGGCAAATTTTTGATGTGTCACGCGCCACAATACCAACATTTAGTTGAAGGTTTGAAAGTTTTCGAGTGATATCCATCCAGCCACTATCCATGTTTACTTATAAAAGCTTGTGAATTAAGGCAATATCGAGGCATACACAGAGTATGCACATATGCCAATAACAGACTGGTCAATTGCAGTCTTAAACCTCAATGAAAAGATACAAGCAAAACAATACCAAGTGAATTTAAATTAACCCCATTGCACAAGCAAGTAGCTATCAGGACTCAATAGTTGAGTGGATAACGCGACGGCGTTTAAAGAGAATGGTACTGGGTTCAAGTCCCAGAGTGAACATGAACTCTGGGACCCAGGTACATCCAGCTGACGGGTCCCAAATAGGACGAAACGCGCATTCTGGATTCCACTGCTAGCTACTCTCCATCTTTGCTTATAAAATACAATTATGTATTTGTTTGATTATTAAATTTGACAGGCACATCGATGATTCAGAAACCATTTCTCAACCTTGAACGTGCATTTTTATTTATTTATTTATTCCTTCATATATAACATATTAACACTGAATATCAATGATTAGTTCTCACACATACATACATACCTACACACTCACACATATACAATTTGTTATTCAGTTAATTATTTCCATGCATCAGTTTAGAGGTTGTGGAGATTGTTAAGTTTTTGATTGAGATCATGAACCGATTGATGTTAGACCACTATTGAAAACCTGCAAGCACTGGATGGATTGGTGGATTGGTTGAGGTTAGACATCAAAACCATTGAATGCTGGCTCAGTGGTCTAGTAGGTTAAGCGTTCGCGCGCGAGACTGAAGGCCGTGGGTTTGAATCCCTCGAGTGGGATCGTGGATGCGTACTGCTGAGGAGTCCTGCGATAGGACAAAACGGCCGTCCAGTGCTTCCAGGTTTTCAACGGTGGTCTAACATCAATCGGTTTATGATCTCAATAAAAAACTTAACAATCTCCACAACCTGTAAACTGATATTTCCATCTAGTTGAATTTTTCACATGATTTGTAATTAACTGACTCTTTATATCCTATTTTACAAAAATCAACATTCAAATATGATTGGTTAAACACAGTATAGCTTTGATTGTTAAAAGCTATATATTTCTTTGATGATTTTGATTATTACCCTGAAGAAGTTCAGACAAGTTAGCTGGACGAAACGTTGGAATTGGTTAAATTTCAATCGCTGAGAATATTTCAAATATAATTTTCACATATAATGACTTAACTATACTCAGCGCCTAATTTCTGTCAAACTATTCGTTCTAATTTTGACGAATATTCGTATAAGTTTATAAATAGCTCCTGGAACTTACCCATATATTTATGTTCTTCAGATATAACAAAACATAACGATTATTCCATTTATTCTCATGAATAATAACTTCAAATTAATTAAATGTTCATAAATCATTTCAGTAGAATAAATAACGACAGATTCATTCATTCGTTCATTCGTTTTGATTATTGACTATGAAATTAAAATTGCTTTATATCTTTCTTTCTACCAACTAATTCTTTCTTCCTGTACTATATTCTTATATACAATCTTTCTTTAATATAATACCACCAATGAATTAACTACTATGAATTCGGTGTTCATCTTGTTGTGTTAATGAAGTATGGCAACTTGGATCGATGCATATATGTACCCGATCGTACACTATAGGTGACTGACTGACTTAATGACTAAAGTCAATGATGAATTCTTTTTACGAAAATTTCTATGGAGAAATTCTTTTTTTTTTTTAATTTTTTGTTTATCATGTATTATTTTTGTTTATTTATTTAGATAATTAATAATTTTATTCAGATTATCAAGGAAACTAATCTTGTTACATTATTAATATCAATGATATGTATTACAATTATATGGTGTTTTAAACATTTTATCAATCCAAAAGTTTCAGCTAAACTACGCTTTACAATTCCAATTGAATTAATTGTGGTAAGTATGAGAAAGACAAAAAGTAAGTTTATTTTTTCATAGTTGAATTCATGAGTCAATTAAAGCTGGACCATCAGGGAAAACCTGGATGCACTGGATGGCCGTTTCGTCCTAGTATAGGACCCCTCATCAGTGCGCACCCACGATCCCACTCGCGAAATTCAAATCCACAGCCTTCAGTTTCGCGTGCAAACGCTTAACCATTAGACCACTGAGCCGGCCGGCCGGCCGGCATCCAACGATATTAATGTCTAACTTCAACCAATCCATGTTTATTTTTTTGTTGTTGTTAATTAGTCATAAGTAAATTTTAATCAATCGCTTATTATGTTAAACTACAATGAAAACTTGTTCTAATCTTAGTTTATCTGAATATTTCATGAACAGTCAACTTTGCCAACACAAATATTTATTCTTTCTATTTTTACTTTTCTTTACATTTCATGCATGCTGTGACTTGTTTAACTGATATCATCTATAAAATTGTTCGTTTTCTCATCAAAAATTCACTGATCAGAGGCGATAAATAGTTGTCGTAAACATACTTTTCTTTTGATGGAGTTTTGTTCTCTGAGCTGGATGGTTTGGTCGTGTAGCTTTCATCGTTCTTCTGAACGACATCATCAGCACAAACTTCAGATGAAAGCTCCACGACGAAACCATTCATCTCAGAGAACAAAACTCCATCAAAATCATCTACCTGAGCTACAAATCTTCTCCACCATACTTTTCTTTATATATCAAATGTCTTATAGGCAATACAGCAAGTACTTGCTTCCAATATTGTTAACATGATTGAATGAACTATTCAGTATACAGTTAACCAGAGAATCATTTACTTATTCATATCCGATACTTTTGATATTTGGTTATATTTCCTTGAAAAAGTTTGGATTACATTAACTCGGCACCCAGCTGCTATGAAACTATTCGCTAAAATTGAGGTTTTTTGAGATGTTATCTCTTTCTGTATATCGTGGATTTGTACCACTTCAGCTAACCGTTGAAATATATCACTATGTACACTGGTCGATTACTACATGTTAAATCCATCAATCTGAATTTCAAAAATCGATTAGTTCACCTATATTTTCAATAGGATTGGTGACCTATTTACCAATTGACACACCGACGAACGAATAGCACGCTTTTAGGTCCTAGCACTCCTCTTAAATCAGTAAGTAATCAGAAAACGCAGATTAGTTGGCTATCGTTCTCAATTTAATTATGACTGGAAACGCATACATAATAAACTTAAAATAGCTGATCATACAACATATCAATTAAATATTTATACTTCAGTCACAGTTATACCATAAGTATTAGAAACAAACAGCACATGACTAATCAACAATAACTAAGGGACAATAAAACATATAGCTATAATTAGTAAATCCGATGAAAACTTACAATAAAGGGGAATATATAAATTCAACAATACAGTTACCTACTAATTAAACAATAAAAAAATATGGATAATAATCTGAAAACGTTATGGAAGTTCCGAATTTCCCAATATTTATTCCATTAGAGTTCAGATCAACGCTAGACATTTCTTATCACTACTATTATAATTAATTTGAAAACACTTCGCTTTTCCTCCAAATGCCCTGGCACGGCCATAGGCGAGGAGTGTTTATTTTTCCTCTACAAATGCTCTCATATGCGATGTGCATATCGCCGCTGCCAGGGATTTTGTATTTATTGCTTTCTCGCGGCTGGGGTATTGTTTACTAAATTGAAAGGACAATAAGCGAGTGTCCAGCGCTTAGAACGCGTTAGTGGGTGCAGAGGATCTACCTCGGGAAGTTGGAGAAATACGATTCCAAAAGAATGTTGCACATAGGCTCCACGATCCAGCCTATTGTTGGTCGCCGGGTACTATAGGACCCGTATCTTCTAATTTTGCTTCAATGTTTTGTAGATTAGACTTGCAGGCTATATATTCAGAGAGTGCCCCCTTAGAAAACCCCCTGCTTTGGTTTGATCAACCAGGCAACAAACCAGCCTGTGTGGCGAATGTATATTTTAGTGCTATTTCTTATTAATATTTTTGTGTTTAAATGAATAAATCTCCTAAATATTCACGTTACTTTATTATCATTGCTGTCATGACTATAATCTCAATTAATCCTATATAAGATATCTCCGAATATGTTTATGAATTACACGCACATGATATTTTTATATTGATTGTTAGTGAATACATTACAATTAATTTTCATAACCCTTTATTAAATGACGTTTTGAAATTGGCCTATGTTATATATATAGACCGTAATCAATGTAATGATGAACTAGTTATCATATAGTGTTGTTTAATTCACTTACAACTTATTCATGTATGCCTTGTGTCGGTTAATAATGATGCTATAATCATGGATTTATAATTATACAGCCCCCAATGTTGATTTTTTGGATACGGTTGTCATCTAGGAAACTTCTTGCCTTTCATTTTAGTTATGTTAAGTGAATATAATCGAACCAATCGTAAACGTAAGTATAGGGTGGTGGAGATTGTTGAGTTTCATTGAAATCATAAACGAGTCTAAGTTAGACCGCCATTGAAAACTTGGAAGTACTAGACGGTCGTTTCGTCCTAGTATGGGAATCCTTACCAGTGCGCATCTACAACTCTGAACGCTGAAATCGAACCTAGTACCTTCGGTCCAGCATGCGAACACTTAATATGAATTGCCTTATGATTTCAATTAAACCCAACAATCTCTACAAATTCCCTATACTGATAACAATTATGTGCCCACTAATGACTGGCTTCGAGAGGAAATTCCAGGAGTTCTAGTGACAAGGCGTGAACAGTGAAGATAATCTATATTAGGTGTGAGGCAATTACCCACCGAAGAAAATGGAATACGGTTGTGCAATACCACAGCTTGATTTAAGTTGTATATTGACTTTTTTGGCTGTTGGCTCAGTGGTCTAGATGTTAAGCGTTGACATGTGAGACGGAAGGTATTGGATTCGACTCTCGTCTTCAGGATCATGGATGCGCACTACCGAAGAGTTAGATTCTAGGACGAAATGGGTGTCTAATTTTTTCCAGGTCTTCAGTGATGTTCTAGCATTCGTCGTCTCACTACTCCAGTGGTAATTGTTTGTATATAAGTCTCAGTTATAGTTGTTACCACTCGATTACGTTCACAATAGAATCGGAGCTGAATTCGGAATTCCACCTTTTTGATGTTCTACTGAAATGAAGATCAAGCGAGTCTCTGAAATGATTGGTGTACAGAAAGCCAACCTATAAAGAGCAGTATACGAATTCCCAGAGTTGGTTGCCGCTGAGCAGGACGAGAAATTTTATCCATTCTTTATCTTCAAGAGCCAGACAAATATGCACTAAAGGCACAGTTGATGATGAGCTAGATATAGGCGGATGAAGACTTAGAGAATGGTTCACTATTCACTTTCATTGATGGCAATCTAAAAGCAATACGTCAAACTAGAAGTACTCCCACACTGGTGAAGTAAATTTTATTCTTGAACGTTGAATTCAGGGGAGATATGGCAGTTGATATATTAATGAACAAACTGTCTAGATCCCTGAGAAATACTTTTTATTCAACAAAGATTCGAACTGTTTTCTCCAGCAGGAAACTCATTCATGGGACTTTCAAGGATAAACTGCTGCTCTTGGCCACCCCAACGTGCATTTATAAGTTTATATCGTCTTATGGAGCAGGTTTTATATGCCGTACTAAGCGTGCACTTGATAAATGAATATTTGAGCACTATTCTACATGGCTTTACTGTGAGAGACAACAAACCAACTTCCAGCTGAAGAGGAAATTAATAAAAGGCGTTAGTATTGGATGGGACACACATTGAGGAAATCATCAAACTGCATCACGAACCAAGCACTGACTTGGAATCCTGAAAGGAAACGAAAAAGGGGAAGGCCAAAGAACACAATGCGTCGGGTATTGGAAGCAGACACCAGAAGAATGAATAGCAACTGGAAAGGATTGTCCAGGACATGGTTGGATGGAGAATTCTAGTGAGCGGCCTATGCTCCTCCATGAGGGTGAACAGGCATAAGCAAGTATCCTACATGGCCATCTCAAAGGGAATGCAAACCGATCAATAGCTCTGTCCTTGAGTACATGGCTGACTTGGGTCACAGTCCACCACGTGGGTCGTTCAAAATCCACCTCATAGTAAAAAACCACCTCAAAAAAGGTTTGGATGAGGAATTCGTACACAACTGAGGCTATAGCTATTCACCATTTCAAACACGACCTCTGTGTACAAAAAAGTCATATTCAATCCCTTATTATCCCATGGTCTTTCCATCCTTTTGAATTTCACAAAATATGAGTGTTGAATATTACCTTCTCATTCTTTATAAAGTAGACTGTTGTCTTTAGTTTGTATTCTATGAGTTATCACGTATTATTCCTTCCAAAACTATTAAATAACTTAAACTGTTAATGATTATGCAACCCTCCTTTTATGTAATACTTAAAAACTCTAATTACATTGAAATAACACTCTCATTTATAAATTATTATATTCAATGCATAAATTCTTTGGATAATCTTGATTATATTATGCAACACCACATCATTTTCATTGACTTCCATTTGAATAAGTTTGGCTGTCTTTGATGATACTCGTAAAACTCCATTATTTTAAATGTAAACTACTACATACGATTGTACAGCTTCAGAAAATGATACCTTCAAAAAGAAAATTTTCTTCACTGGAACATATTCATCCATATATTGGAAATTCTTAATCTTAGTGAAATCTATGTAGTCAATGTAGTTAAGAGTAAGATATTAAATGACTATTTCATCATATCTTTGTTATGGTTCATATAACCCATTTATCATCTTTTTAGCTTACTGCTGGTACTGTTATATCAAAATTTGGTCTATTAAATCAACGTTATGGAGTGTCGATTGTCGGTGAAATTCCTGTAGGGTGTGTTTTAATGAAATGTATTTTGTGTTTATATATGTGGTAATATACATTGTTATTGACGTTATTTGTAAGGTTCTTATTAAAGTTGAATAGTGACTAACAATGGAAATCAGGATGTTGATTTTGTCTTATTTGCCACTCGTCAGCTGGATGTACCAACTTCATCCCATCACTGATGTTCATACAGTGACTCTAACATAGTAACTTTCACTTCAAATGCCATAGTGTTATCCAGTAAATCTCTAGGTTATCATGACTACTGAATTTTGGAGCAGATATGTATTTCATCTGTAAATGTTTTATTTGCACGTTATTGATATCAAGAGCTACAGTTTATCATCTTTACTGTCAAGTGTGCAGTGTTGTTTCAAACACTTATCTTTTACATTCATAAGTCTATAGATTCTAAAAATAGCATATATTGATGTGATGAAAACATTTTTCACCACATTTGTGTTGACACTTTTGATGGACGAGAGGTTTTGTATACAGGTTAAGTTGTACCTGAAGCCCTCATTAACATTCAGACAATTCGGATTCCATTTTATGTGAAGTATTTTTTCTGTGATTTAAGGAACTTTTCTAAATAAGTTTGTGGATGCATACTGTCGAGGAGTTTCATACTAGAAGGAAACTGCCGTCTAGTACTTCCAGGTTTTCAATGGTGGCCTTATTTAGATTCGTTCATAATTCCAATGAAACTCAACAATCCTCAAAAACTACTTAATCTGGATGTCAATATTATCAAAGTTGATTTTGTGGCTGTATATTACAGCTTGTAAACCTATGATCGAAGAATTTTCAAGTTCCATTAGATTTCTCGGTGTTTGGACAGATGCTCTACGATGTCACTTGTTCTGATATTGATTTCTCGAGAACTTTGTCCAATGTTACAATACAAACTTTTTATTTGTAAATGCAATTAGAGAATTCTGATACGTTTAGTTCCCTTCCTTATTTTGTTTAAAACAAGAACAAAGAATTGAGCACCATAACATGAATTCATTTTATTTAGTTAAATTATCCTCAGTTCCTTAAAGCCTATGTTCTTTAAAATCTAAATTACTGTAAAGTTTACATACTTATAACAATAATAATAGATTTGTATCATCATGGTGAAGTAGTGGGAGTGAAGACATGTACAGAGTGTTTATAATAAATATATAATATGTAAGGTAAGATTCTGGGTCATCAGATATAGTAACAGGTAATTTATCGATTATCGGATTGGGGATTTGTTGAGATTGTAGTGATTTTAGTAGTTAAATTCATGAGTCGATCTAATCTAGACCACCATTGAAAACCTGATAATAGGTTACGCAAAATCATAGATCGATTGAAGGTAAACATTAATATCGTTGGATGCCGGCTCAGTGGTTTAGAGTTCAGGCCTCTGTGTGCGAGACCGAATGTCCTGGGTTCGAGGTCCGCTTGCGGGATCGTGAATGCACACTACTGAGGAGTCCCATACTAGAACGAGACGGTCTTAAAACAACACATCCAGGTTTTCAATGATGGTTTAGTTTAGATTGACTCATGAATTCAATTATTAAAATTAGTCGATTATATTACGAAGTAGTTGAACATAAATTGATAGCAATTAAGAATAACATGAGTCGGGACCAATCAATTAAAAAGCAAATTTATGGACATCACTTCGAAATAAGTGATGTAATTAACATAGGAGAGAGAGAGAAAATTGCAAAAATAATGTAAATAAAACGAGGATAAAATCACCATGGTAAGGAAAGATTTGCAACTATTCTCTTTTGAATAATACATAAGTTCGTCTTTAGTCGTTTAATGGCTATGGTTTTGGTGAATTCGACAAGAACGACATTAGACTTTAGTCTATCAACTTGATGCCGTGTATCACAGAGATACTTTTGCAATAGCATTGCTGAAAGCCTTAAATCTTATTGATCTTAGACTTTTTGGGATATGTTCTTGTAGTCGAATTTAGGCGCTTCTTACTGTCCCACCAATATAACAGCTTTGGCAGGTACATGTACATTTATATACGCAGTTAGCGGTAACATGTAAGAGGTACCTATAGATTTTCGAGTGTAGTAAAGGGCACGTAGTTTTATACAAGATAATCAGCTTGGCTACAGGATAAGTTCTGGTCAGTGTATTTTTTAATCTTCTGTTTATTGTCGCTATAAAATTATCAGCTTTAAATTCAAGTTAAATGGAAATAGGTTTCTTGAGACATTTTGTCTTTACTTTTTCTCAATAAATATATTTGGATACCCACTGTTTCTTAGGCATTCTTTCACGTCTATTAACTCCACTTCTAGTGTATCAGTAGTACATATCCTTTTCATAATGTAAAACAGAGTTTTCATCAGTGTCTTTTTATAGAGGTAAGTGGTTAGATTGCTCGCAAATTATGTTTATGGTCAAAATTCAATCATGTACATTCACAACAGGATAACTCCAAAGTAAAGAATATTTAAGCATTGAGAGAGAAAGAGAGGCGAAGTTAACTTAGTATATCAGAGACTGATAGATCCTGGGTCCGAATCTCGCGAGGGAATCGTAAATGCGCACCGTCGAGGAGTCGCATACTAGAACGAAACGGTTGTCCAATGCTTCCAGGTTTTCCTTGATGGTCTAGCTTCAATTGACTCATGATTTCAACTATTGAAAAATCTCCACAAATCCCCTTCTAATATATCAGAATGATTAATTTGAAATGGTGAAAGAAACTAGTTCTTATTATCTGAAACTAGAACATAAAGATCGATAGCAAATATAATCGCTTCCCTCTTATTATTATTATTATTATTAGTTTATGTTTCACTAAGGTGCAAAAATGTTAAAGGACAACTTCTAAACTGTAATTGTAATGAATTTTTATTCAGTGAAAATATCCTAAAATAACCTAAAATTGTAATAAAAAAAAGTGATTATGTAATTTTACTGGTTAGTCTAAAGGTTAAAGAAATTACGCAGTAAAATTATTTGAACTATGTAAATTGTTAAGGTGTTAGTCAGTCAGTCAGTCAGTCAGTAACAACGTACTGAGAGATTTCTTTCAAATCAAACTTAAATAATTCCAACGTTTCGTCCAACTAACTTGTCTGAAGTTCTTCAGGGTAATAATCAAAATCATCAAAGAACTATATAGCTATTTAACAATCAAAACTATACTGTATTTAACCAATCATATTTGAATGTTGATTTTTGTAAAATAGGATAATATGAGTTAGTTATATTAGTAATCATGTGAATAGTTCACGACATGGATATAATGAACTGAAAATGTGACAGTTTAGCCTTCTATCAATAGGATTCAATGAAGTTGGAATATTTACAGATTAATTACAGTTAGTTATGTGTATCATTCTATGTTAACTTGATGATCTAATTTCTTTTGTTCAGTCTCAAAGCTTGAAGTTTGTAAGTGTTATTCATCTTGTTATTCTGTTGGATCTTTTAATAGGTTGAAATCTTTATGAAATTATCTTCTGTTTTTCCTATAGTTTTAAAAATGGCTTCCGTACATATTTTTTCAATAGGGTTGTTAATCCAGGTATATAAGTAAGGAGAACATGATATGCTAGAAGAATATGAACTTAGAAACAGTCTAATCCACTAAACTGCTCTGCATCTAACTTCAGAATAAGGTGTGTATGAATGAATAAAAATGCCTGAAATTTCAATAACAATATTTGTAGTATTCTACTATCTGATATGGTTACAATATATACTACCTACTTTAAACCAAACCTACTATGATGACTGTAATTTATAAGGAGATCTAATTACTGAAACTAATCTTAATACACATATATCATAAATATGTATACGATTATTCCTCCTGTTAACAGATAAGGACACGTAATACGAGACCTTAATCAAGTGCATAATCAATTTCTTCAAATAGTATACCATGTTTATAATTTGTCATTTGCTCTTTGACCTTAAAATAGGAAGTAAGTTTAGGCATATGATATATTTATGCCTTTTTAATCTATTGAGGTTATAGGCTCCAAACCTCATTCTTCGTCCACTTTGATTTTAGCAGCTAAGTAGTATAATTAGTTTTTACATTAAATATAATTTAAAGTTGAATGTATAACATTGTACTTCTAAAATGAGTTGCATTACATCGTTTTAATGTATTCATTTAAATGTTTCGGTAACAAGTTACATATTATATATGTTGTTATACAGAGTTGATGGTCTCATATGAGACTGGAGGTTCGCCATTCATATTATGGATGGTTCGGTATTACTTTGGCAAGTTTTCTGACTATTCATGCACAAAATTGGTTTGTTGCTTAACCGATTTCATTCATACTGCTGGTTGCTTTTCAGTTTTCTCAAGGGCCATTGTCATTGGGACATTGTATGGCATGTCGCCATTGCTAACATTAATGGGTTGACTGTCGTGTAAGCGGAATAGGTCAACTTTGGCAAGTTCGTGCTGTGCATAATTGATTCACACTATCATTGATCGAAATAATTATACATGTGATGTGAATGTGTATATGATTGGTGCAATTGGTCCACCAGGGTGTTCGATACTTGTATGGTTGCGCCACAAGATTGAGCTGTACTATTCAGATTGTAGCGTTAAAGCCTATATGGTGTCTGGCTCTCCTGATAAACAGGATTGTGCTGTAGTGTTCGAGTTGTCACGCGGAATTCTAGATGAAGTCTGGTTCTCTTGAAAAACCAATATAAAATTACGGTTACCCACAATGGCATATTATATAACTATGAACTAACTATAAGTTACATATTTCACTTTTGGCTTAAAATAGTGTTTAATTTTTTTTTATATTCTGAAGTTTACCATCACCCATATTACCGGATATTCGACTAGTACCAGAAGTTTTAATGGAATCAATCATTGTATCGTTTGTTTCATTAGCTACAACAATTTCTTTAGTTAAATTATATGCAAAGAAAGGTGGTTATAATGTTGGTTATACTCAAGTATGTTTTATTTAAATATCTATTCATATATTACTTTTTAAAATCATCATTTATGAAAACTTCGATTATATGTTGAATACATTCAGTAACTTGTTATAACTCAAAGTTCCTCAAAGAATAATGATTTATTCATTAAAAAGCTATCAGTTTTTTCAAAATGGGTTTAGTTATATGTTCAAATTTTACACCATCTATTTTGATTTCAATTAAAATGTAGCTCATGGTTCAATATACAATCTACTTGCACTTAATACATGAGGAGATCTCACTCGTTGCGAAACCCAAAGTTCTATGTTAGATTTCAAGTATTAAGATGAGCCAAAAACTAAGATAGTATCACTTGTCTACTGCTTCGAGAATCCTTGTATAACCTATTCTAATAGAATAAACTTGTTCTATCGTATATCGAACACAAATCCTTTGATTCCAATATAGATGACAACAAGTTTGTATGGAGGTGGTGGGAGGTAGTCCAGGAAATCCTAGATATAGGTTTCATACTGTTTGGCACTCTTCATCAAGATGTGCCTGTAATTTTAAAAGAAATATTACCCTTTGGTGGATTTGATTATTTGTTGGCCAGCTTCACAGTCAGAGACATTACCATTGAGTTATCCAGGCCCCAACTGGGATGTATTTGCAATTGATGTATCGGTGAAACTAAAATTTATGGACGACCTTTGATCGACTTCAGATTGACCTTGAGAGTGTCTACCTAATAACCAGAACCAAATGGGGGTTATAGACATGTGTGAATAATTAGAATTACGATTCACAGTTGGTGTTTGAGCGTGTTGACCGCTTCACTTATCTTGGGAGTCTCATCAGCCATTGTGGTCTAGTGTGTGACGAAATCTCAGAACGGATACAGAAGGCTCGACTAGCTTTTGCTAACTTGCGTCATTTATGGCGTAGGCGAGATATCCGTCTATCAACCAAAGGACGTGTTTACTGCGCAGCAGTTCGTTCCGTCCTACTTTATGGCAGTGAAACATGGCCTGTAAGAGTAAAGGATATTCGTAAGTTACTAGTATTTGATCATAGGTGTCTTCGAAACATTGCTCGTACATCCTGGGACCACTGAGTATGTAACTCAGTTGTTAGGAAACAGGTACTAGGTAAAGATGGTAAATCAATTGATGAAGTAGTGAAACCTCATCAGTTGTGATGGCTGGGACACATGTTACGTATGCCCAACCACCGAATGCCCCGACTTGCGATGTTTTTATGGTGTAGGAGTAGGTTGGAAGAAAACTAGGGGTGACCAGACCAAAACATGGCATAAATCCATGAAATCAAGTGGGCTGATCCATGTTGGTAGGTGTAGACTACCTGGTTGGGAGCCGCGAGATGATAGCAATCGATGGTTAGAGACCTTGAATGACATTGGCTCAAAATCGTTTGCAATGACGCAGGTGCATCAACTATTTGTGTCCTCCCAAATTCTAATCTTCTGAATTCCTCATGTCCTTTATTTTCTTTCCAAATCTATTTCACTGGATTATACTCCTTGAATAACATCTTCAAACCCTAATTTTTCTGATTACAGCTTATAATTTTACTACATCTAGCACTACGGGATTTGAATCGACCACTGCATCTCTGTGCTAATGTGGTGTGGCAACTCGAACTGATGTACGTACGTACAAAGTTCTACGTTGTTACTGACTGACTGACTGATGGTTAAGGTTAGAAATTATACTTATGGTTCTCATCACGAACTGACATCAGCTGTAATGCCATGAATCCATTTAGCCGAATAGACGAGTAAATTTCGCGCCAAAATTCGAGACTTGTTATCTTATACATGATTGGTTTGTCCATAAATTTTAGTCTCACCGATGTATCACTGGGTTATACACAGTGCTAAATAGTACAAAACCTAGGTTCACGGTTTCCTGTCGACCACCTCTCAACACCATTTTACATCTCAACATAGTGATACGATATCGAGCGACCTAGACTAGTGACTACATTATTTATTTATTTATTTATTTATTTCAACACATAGATAATGGTACAAAGAGGCACCAAATACATATGCGCCACACAAATCTCATTCGATATGTGTGAGGGCTGTGATACTGCCCGGGTGCCCAAACCGAAGCAGGTGGTTTTCTTAGGGGGTCACACCCCGAGCCTTCGACCTGAGAGTCTGATCTACAAGGCAGTGGAGCATCGTAAGGAGATGCAGTCCTATGGAAGCTGGTGACCAACAATTGGTTCATTCGCCATTTGTTCCCGCAGGATACTGGAGCCCGTGTGCACCATTGGTTTGGAATCCGGTTAAAGCGCCGGACATTCGCTTTTCGTCCTCTCATTTTCGTAAACAACACCCCCGCCACGAGAAGGCAGTGAGTAGGACTTCCCTGGCAGAGGCTGTATACGCGTGGCCGTGTGAGAGTATTTCGAGAGGGAGAGCGGACTCTCCCCACTCTCGGCCGTACCAGGGCATTTGGGGGCAGTGACTACATTGTAACTTGATCGATAAAATTCAATCTGTACGAAGAAGGATATGACATACATGATATTGGTTATTACCTAGTGATCAATCTATTGTAACCAGCTTTGTATATTTCTTTTTCTGAAACTGAAAGTTTTGACATTATTCTAACAAAATTATATGATTGTATTCACTTAGCCTTAATATCTATATCTATATGATTTTGCTGATCATCCGATCTTCTTTTGCCTACTTGATAGAATTAGACCATGTGACTTCAGTATTTGTTTATTTTTTTATAAATTTGTTTAATTATAATAAACATTCACTTAGATTATCTTATTGTTGTGTTATTATTATTAAAAAAAAACAATGGTTAATTTTGCAAATTTCTTCAAAAAAAATATATCGATTTGATCTGTACTACTTAAAAATTTCTGTGAATAATTTCATTGTTTTTAAGTTACACTTTCGAAAATAAAAACATGTTGCTTCTCTGAAATTGCCCACAAATGCCCTGATACGGCTGAGAGTTAGAAGAGTCAGCTCTCCTCGAAATGCTCTCACATGACTACGTGCATACAACCACTGACAGTGAAGTCCTACTTATTGCATTCTCATACCAGGGGTGTTGTTTACGAAATTACGAGGAGGAAAAAGGAATATCTGGCGCTTTAACCGGGTTGGTGGACACAGAGAGTCCACCTAGGGGAGTTGGAAAACTCTGATTCCAAGCCAATGGTGCACATGGACTCCAATATCCTAAAGGAACAAATGAACGTATGAACCTATTGTTGGTGACCAGCTACTATGAGACTATATCTCCTTATGTTGCTCCACTACCTTGTGGATTAGACCTTTAGGTCAAAGGCTCCGGGTGTGACCTTTTAAGAAAACCACCTGTTTCGGTTTGGGCAACCGGACAATATCCCAGCCCTCACATATATCTATTTGGTGCCTTTTTGTACCAATGTTTGTGCGTTTAAGTAAATAAATAAAATAAATTCTCCAAAATTCAGTCCCAGTTAACTCCAAAAAAAACTTAAAAAGCCACGTGGGAAAATCTAGATTGAGATAAATGAAAAGTCTCAGTTTTTGTGTTGGATAATTATTTCTTCATCAAGTTTACTCCATGTAAATATTTATGTCTTTCTAATGGTTAGTATATTCTGAAGAGTGCATTGTTTCCAAAGAATTTAAATTAAGAAGAGACTTTTTATATTATCATCATTTTGTATTTCTAAAGTGCTTGAGTATGATCGAATTTCATTCTCCGAAAGTTATAACGTCCATGCATGTTTCTCAATGACATGCCAAATATTTCACTCAATATTTATACGTTCTTTATTGTATCATCATGACGAAGCTTCTCACTTTTCGGTGGTTATATTAAGAGTCGTTAGGGGGGGAGTGGAGTACAATACAAGTATGACTAAAAGTTATGTTGTATTTTACGTCTCAAATTCTGTAGGTTGATGATAACCTGATCATAATGTGAATGTGGATTGTTAATTTATGTTTCTAGTATTCGAAATACTTTAACACAATAATGTACGAGTTGTGCAGTTATTTACAAAATTCAACATATCTACTTCAAGATTTCATCCGGATTATTAATTGAACCTTGAACACAAACATTTTCACCTTCCGATATTGTTATTTCATTAAAACTACATCCTAAATTCTTATTATGTAGATCGATTATTTTTGTGGAACTAATTTTACTAAAACTATGCAACCTAACTGTTGGACTAAATGTAAAGTATACATATATAATTATTACAAGACTAAATTTTCACATCGTGTTTAAACCTTAGTTAGAAAACCACTGAAAATCATGAAACGTTGTATAATTGTTCTATTTGATTACTGGACTTCACCATTCCGAACGTGAGACAGATATCGCCATTGATAATATTCGGGAATTTCAATGAGTTTGATTAAGGTTAAAATTGTAAACTACTGGATAACGATTCAGTAGTCTGAAGGTTAAATGCTCGTCACGGAACTTGAACATTTAGGATATGATGGTTAGCGTGATCATGTCGACGAGTCTTATACTAGAGCGACATGACTGTGTTAAGTGCTTTATGGTCAATTCGTGACGTGGAAAATTGTAACTTGATGACACCATTTAATGTACACCATAGTTCAATATATGTTCAGTGTAGTGATAGTTATTCACAGGTAGGGATTGTATAATTGGGAAAAATTTACCCCCTTATTTGTATTGTGTTGGGTTATACAAATAATAGTTGGTCTATGTGTGTGTGTGCTTTTATGTTTACAAAACAGGAGCTGAATGCACTAGGCTTGTCCAATGTAATATCTGGATTTTTTCGTTGTCAACCCTCATCTGGTGCTTTGGCTCGAACTTCAGTTGCTAGTAACGTTGGAATGTGTTCTCAAGTTAGTCATTTTTATGTTTTATCCTGTCAATTCCATATATAATTTCTATAATTATAAACATTTAGGAGCTGCTATATAATTGCTACGATTTTTTAAAAGCTACGTTTGATGCATATAAAAGTGAACAGCAACGAGTTAAACGGAACATTATGGATTTATTGTATTTCATATTAACAGCTCTCATCAGCTACCTTAACAACCTGTAATGTTTCAGGATTAGAAATACTTTTAGAAAATTGAACTTTATTGGTAATTAGCTTGATAAACAAATAATGTAACGATGTTATAAATGGTTAGAGGATACTCTGTAATGATATACCGGTTTTCTTACCTGTTTCTAATGAATCAAGTTTCTTCTGCTCAATAATAAAGTAACTTCAAAACAATTTTAAAAGACCATAAAGATTACTTTACATTAAACACTAAAAGATTTCATTCTTGGAACGGACGGTAGTATGTGTTGTGACTTTATTTCCGGCTTTTTATCATATGATTTACCCTCCAATTAAAATACGACTTATACAATCTCATCACTGTGCCAAACCAATGACGTTCGACCGGTATGAGCAGCCAAGCGTCCTTATTGGTCCGATGTCCGCCTAGCCCGTCCACTTGAGTTCAGAACACCAATACCAGCTTCCACTATGCGAATCATATTGTAGTGAAAAGAACACGGGTGGGGACAATCGGATGTATTTAAAACGAAAATTACAGACTTTTTCAATAAAATCTGAAAACCATATGGTAAATCGTCAATTCGCAAAATATCAGTCCAACATATCAAACTGTACTGTTCCTGTTGCAAACATCAATTCATTGTCTCTCATTCCATTGTTCATGCATTCTCATACAAATTGCATAGTGTTCTCGCTCTTCCTTTTTTGATCTTCTTCCATCTTCTGCTGCCAGACATTACGTTTTAACTCGCGTCATATACTACTTACATCAATATAAGTAGCACGCACCACAATATATTTCAAACATACTGTGTTTATATATCAAACAAACAGACCACAACGAACCATAAAATAAGACATAACATTTGTACACAATAAAGCCCGAAAGTGACCGTGAACTGGGAAGGCAGTAGTCAATAAACTGAACATAGCTTAAGAACAGTAAATCGTACAATAATAAATTATAGGTCAAAATAAAGCTTAAAATAAAAGGAATATAGATATACATAATCTAATTATTGAATAGTTATACCATAAGAATGTATAGATAATATTAGTCAAATAATATGTTTCAAAATTTATTCGTGATTTGATCTTCGCTCGGATATAACAGTATGATCCCTTGGTTGTTCTCATATTCGCTAAGATCGTTCTTTGATATCCTGATAACACATCATTGTTTTCAGTCTTTTGGCACTTGTTATCTTCCCTAAATCTTTCTAAAGAGAATGTGGAGCATCTATAGTGTTACCCTTATTTCTGACTTTAGTACTGCAGCTGGTAATCTGTCTGGTCCTGGTGCTTTGTCATTCTTGACTTGCCCGATGGCTTCGCTAATTTCTTTTTTTGTCAGTTGGGGTATTATCTATAGAGAGATCTATGCGTGTTAAATCGATGTCCGATGGTTCTGCTCTTTTGTTCAAATGTTCTATATTGTCCTCTTCTCACTTGTTCCACTGCTCTCAAACCTCAGGTATTGGTTTACCTTCTCCGTTTTTGTATGTTCATTCTAGTTTACTATATTTATCTGCTAGCTTCTCCATTCTATCATATAGTTCTTCCTCTTCTTGGAGACTTTTACTGTAGTTGCCAGGTCTTCTATATCTTTTCGTTTATCAACTCTAATACAGTTCTTCACTCGATTGTTTGCTTCTGTCTATTTAGCAAATGTCTTGACTTTCTCTGCTTTTGTTCGGTTGTTGTCGACTTCTGTCATTAATTTCCTTTGTTTAGACTTGCGCAGACTGTCTACAGATAAACATTTTCTTGGGACCGAGGACCTTGGCGCTCCCATGAAGGATCAACTCGTAGCTTAATACATCTGAATTTGCAGTGTTAAGTATAATAACTTCCAAGAATATGAATTATAAGGTGTCGATGGACAAATTTCAACCTAGTTTTATTAATTTGAATACTACTTAGTATAAAAGTTCAGTAACCTAGATTTGGTCGAATATGTAGTTTGTACTGTACGTTATTGATTGTTATGAACCTTACGTAGTATATAACCTGACGTCTGTGTGTCTTAGAAGTCTTAATTTCGACTTGTTCTGAGGATATGTTGTTGTAATATTTGACTTATCAATCTGAAATATTCATGTGAGGACCGTCCACGGGTGAGCTCGAGGAAGCTCTAAGAAGCTCTGAAAGAGCCGATGTTCCACCCAATCATCTTTTGGAAGAATATTTCCAACTCCTCCTGGAGTCCCTCTGGGTGCTACTGGCAGTCCCAAGCCCGGATAAAGGAGGAGGGTTGGGCATGGGATTAGCGACCCGACCCCGTAAAAAACTAACTCGCTATAAAAACGCTAACCAGTAAAAGTTATCAAACATACGTGTAGCTTCCCTATTGAACAAATGCTTATAACCCCTGTATGTGGATTAGAGGACTATAATGATGATTTCGTTTTTACTAAAACTTTAAATAGCTGACAGTTCTGTACCATAAATGGCACTGTTTGGAATAGCATTCCTTCTCACTTGTCTCTCCTCTTCTCATTTGCGACTTAGAGGGTTCTAGCGGCATATTAAGAATCTAAGCTCTGGATATAACAATTCACCTTACTATTTGTGATAAAATCAAAATGCTTCAAAATATTCCCCTTTTTGTTTGCTTTTTAATTAATAAAATTTGATTATCATTATAAAATGGTCTAAACAAACACTTGTCATCACTACTGAGTGATTGATCAATTGTAGATATCTCATTCCTACAAGAAGTCAGTTTTAAACCGTATAGCTAAGTATTAACGTTATAGGCTATGAAGCTAGGTGACACCCGTTCTAGTCCCACAGTTAACATCGCTCCGCCAGACATTTCAAGTAAACCTTAGCTACGAGTTTCAGCCAGCATGTAACCTTGCTTAATAGAATCTAATCAGCACAGAGGATTAAGCAAACATGACGTAAGTCATTTATTTTTATTACTTATTTAAATACATAAATATTGATACAAGGATGCACCAAATATGTATGCGTTACACTTCACCATTCGATTTGTGTAAGGGCTGGAATATTGCCCGAGTGCCCGAACCGAAGCAGGTAATTTTCTTAGGAGGCCATACCCCAAGCCTACGACCTAGAGACCTAATCCACAAGGCAGTGAAGTAACATGAGAAGATGCAGTTCCATGGTAGCCGGTCACCAACAATAGGCTCATACACCATTTGTCCCCCAAGGATCCTGGAACCCATTTCCAGAGGGAGAGCTGATTCTCCCCACCCTCAGCCGTAAAACGGCATTTATGGGCACAAACAATATATATCGCTGAACTTCAACCTAACTACAGAGATTACACTCTATTGGTGTGATACACAGCTCCACATATATCATTACACCATAGCTAATCAATTTATTTATTCCTATTTATCAGTTGTTAAACAAAAGTGTTCTTTCTTCTTTTTTTACTGAATGAATAGGTTGCTTCTTTGGTTTCTTGTTGTATTCTTTTACTTGTTATTACTGTGATTGGACAATTTTTACAAACTGTTCCAAAGGTATGTAGTTTTTTTTCCTTGATAGCATATTCATTAAGGTTCTTTTGTTCATATCCATAGTTCATAAACTCTTTTGAATGATCCTTTTATCTGAATTATTTAATCTAGTGTAAATGAAACTTGTACTGCATAGCTGTTTCATCTCAATATAAGACTCTATTATTAAAGTACTTATCCAACACTTTATTATTAGTAGAATTCAAGATCTTGAAATCTTTGAGTTCATTATTCCAATGTTCAACATTTTTAACTTTGAAAATTGTTTATGTTCCTAAATGAAGAAATCTAATCAACAGATGTCTCTGATGGGGTCATGAATGTGTCCTATCGTATAGATACCATTACTATAATGAAACAACTATTCAATGTTTTTTATTTTATTTTTTATAATCGCTTATTTATATTCATTATGTAATGTAAAATTACAAATTAACTTATCCCTACAACCACTTTACGCTAATTATATAATATTGTGTTTAAAGCTTAAGAGATTATCTCATTGTTTCATTTAAATGATATTGAAATAAGCATTTTCTATTATTTGGAATTTAGAATAATATTTGTAACTTAACAAGTAAGAAAGCTAAAATCAACTTTTAACAACTACTGATTAAATCTTTGAAACCTTGATTAATCTCCATTGATTTGTGAAGCTGGTCAATAGTATGAGAGATTTGTGAAGATTATAGATAGCATTCTCACAATTGAAATCACAAACTCATTGGATCGACCTTATTGTATCAGAATGTATGAAGTTGAACACACTTTAAATTTTTAATAATTGAAATTATGAGTCGATCTAAGCTAGACTACTGTTGAAAACCTGGAAGCAATAGGTGGCTATTTCGTCCTAGTATGGGACTCCTCGATGGTGTGCTTCCATGATCCCACACTAAAGGAACTTGAACCCAATACATTCGGTCGTGTGAGAAACATTGTTCTCTAGATAATGGGACTGGCTGATATTCAATAGTGTTAATGTCTAACTTCAATCGGTCCATGATCTTGCGCAAACCTTCATCCATTGCGAAGTAGATAACTGTCTCCACCCGACACCGATTGAACTCCATTGGTCACAGCTTCTCACTAGAATTCCAGGAAATTTATCTAGTCACTAGTAAACACATGATTATTATCAGAATGGGGATTTGTGGAGATTAGTGATTTTTAGTAGTTGAACTCATAAGTTAATCTTAAAACTGTTAAAATAATGAATAGAACTTTGATCAATAAATAATCCACTATGAAAGTTGTTTTAAATTATAATCAATTAAGAGGTCAGTCGCATATCGATAATATATATACTTGTTTGGGGTCCGCGTAACTATCGTAACCAATGGTTGGAGACTCTCTATGACATGGCTCAGAATCGATCACAATGGCATCGGTGTATACACTCTCTGTCTTCCGTTAAACGATGAGATTAAAATTGCTTTATATCTTTCTTTCTACCAACTGATTCTTTCTTCCTGTACTATATCCTTATATACAATCTTTCTTTAATATAATACCATCATTGAACTCACTACTATGAATTCGGTGTTCATCTTGTTGTACTGATGAGGTATGGCAACTTGGATCGATGCATATATGTGTCTGGTTCTACGTTGTAGCTGACATTTATATATGTTAATATTGGATGTTTATGTTAAAAGATTATTATTGCCTATCAACTGTTCATTATTTACTTGTATTCTTCGGGTTTCTTTTAATTGTTTTGACATACTTTTATGATGGTTTCTAGTGTATCCTATCATCAATTATTGTCGTATCGCTTGAAAGTATCTTCTTACAAATTATGGATTTACGTGCATTATATCGTGTTTCCATATATGATATGGTAAGTGGTGTACATGGGTATTTTTGCAATTATTTCCTTTACATGGATTACAATTATTATTTTTATTTCTACTATTTGTTATCTGAACCATCTTTATGTTGTAGTGAGATTTTGTACAATTTCATAACGTGCATTATAAGTAAGTAAGAACTTTTCGGGTACGCTAGTTCATCAGAACTCATTTGGTGAACATCTTAATTTTGTAATTTTATTTTAGAAATTTGAATTTCTTGTTTTCGTGGCAACAGCGTCCATTTTTACCGTCAGATTGTATTCCCCAATTGGAAGGACCCTAAATGTCATTCGTTTGTTATCTCTTTTAATATGCTATTTCGTGACGTTTCCTAAGGACATATCTACACTGTATATATATACGCTAAGGTTGTGTGCTTGTTTTCGTCCGTACTTTTGGCTGCTTGTATAATGTACTTCCCCTCTTCTGAATCTGATCTTCTAGTTAGCGGGGCAGGGACATATCGGAATAGTTAGTTTATCGTTGTGTCGCTGATCTTTCGTTCGGTTCATCGGTTTAGGCGATTTCGTAATCTCTTCAAACATAGCAGAACTACAAAATCATTGAAAAGTAAAAAGAGCTAATTACTATACAATCCCTATCATAATTAGGATATGTGGGCTACTAAATTTTGAATCAGTAGTTTTCATAGATGTATATAAATTTCTTTGTCAAACGGTTTTTTTTTCTGTACGGTCATACAATACTCAAATTCATGTATCATTCTACTCATTCTTCGATTGAATACCTTTTTTAAAATATTAGTAATTTCTTTTTCTTTTCTTTGATTTTAATCTTTAAGCTCATATGGCTTGTAACATTCATGGCCACCGTGTTTATTGATGTCCCGATAGGTTTATTAACTGGTTTGTGTTTCTCCCTATTAACGGTATTATATCGTACACAATCGACATATTATTATGAACTTGGCCAAATTCCCAATACAAATATTTATGTTGATTTAAAGAAATATGATGAAGTAAGTTACCTATCTACCAGATTATTACGTTATTATTAGATTATATGAGATAGTGGAGAAGATTTGTGGCTCAGGTGGATGATTTTGGTGGAGTTTTGTTCTCTGAGCTTGTGTTCCATATATCGTTACCTAATTGGATTTGTTGATATATGGCATACTTTTTTCTCTTAAATAATTAGTTTAATCAAGTTTTTTCCTAGTTTTCTATTTGCTACAAATTTTAATTGACGACTTAATGACAAACACTTTTAACTTCTACGTAGGCAAACGGACACTTTCACTGACGTTACCATACATTTATTTGAACTATCTTACAAATAACGTGGCCAAAAAGCCTTCAATCTTTTTTTGCCCTAGGCTAATTGATAGTGTCGAGTGTGAGACAGTTATCCACCTCGAACAATAGATGAAGGGTTACGCAAGATCACGGATCGATTTAAGTTTGACACAATTGGATGACAACCGACTTAGTGGTCCAGAGGTTAAACGTTCACACGCGAGACCGCAAGTCCTTGATTCGAGTCCCTTTGGTGCGGGATCTTGGATGGACACTGCTGAGGAGTCCTATACTAGGATGAAATGGTCGTCTATTGCTTGAAGGCTTTCAATGGTAATCTAGTTTAAATCGACTCGTGAATTCAACTATCAAGATACTACAATCTCTACAAATCTCCATACTGATTGATAGTTATTGAATTCTTAAATGGAAAACTTCTCTTTGTGATTTAAACTAACTTTTTTTGATATACTTAGATTATGATTGTAGTAGAAATAATATTTTAATAAACCTAGTTAGCATATAAGTTCGCCTGGTGTTGTTTTACTTGTATATTCCCATTGTTATTTAAGACTGCAATTGATCAGTCTCTTATTGGCTTATGTGCATCCTCTGCGGACTGCTTCGGTATTACCTGATGTCAAAAGCTTTATAAGTAAAGATGGATAGTGGCTAGCAGTAGAATCCAGGATGCACGCCGCTTCGTCTTAATCGGTACTCGTCAGCTAGATGTACCTGCATTCCAGAGTTAATATTCACCCTGGGACTCGAACCCAATACTGTTCACTTCAAATGCCACCACATTATCCACTTAGCTACTAACTCCTGATAGTCACCTGCATATATTTCAACTACTTTCGATATTGATAAATATCACAACCTATGTTAAAATCAAATTTCTATGTAAATCCAATAATAGTTTTTGTTTAATATTATTAATTCAATTTTAGGCTATAAAACTTCCCAATATTCTTATATTAAAATATGGTGGTCCATTGTATTATGCCAATTCAGAATCTTTTCAAAATTGGATATATCAAATGACCAATATTAATCCACATAAATTGATTAAACAACGTCAACGTATCAAACAACAATTGGACCGTAAGCAACAACAACAAAGACAACAACTTAATGAAGAAAATCTGAATCAGTATCAATATAATAAACATAATCGATTGTCTTTTGTTAAAAATGTAATAAAACGAGTCAAATTTAATAAAAAGAAAGATTGTGGTAAATTTCCACATATTTCACAACTTACGACGGATGTAAGACAGTTTTCTTGTTTACAATTGTTATGTAATGTCTATTGTATATGTTCTTGGTTATACTCTTATATCAAGTAATCCGTTGCATAGGTATTCAAATCTTCATGAGTGATTGGCATTGAGTTTGCTGTGTGTGTTTGTGTTGTTGTTGTTTTAATGATAAGAAGTTTTAATTAATGGAATCTAGAAATGTTTATGGCGAGACAATAATTTATGGACGAGCCAATCAGAGGCGTTTTAGAGATTTCAAGGGTACGGCGCCAACTTCAGTGTTTAATGCTAACGTACGATCGGGAATTTTGCACAAAACGTGATAATTGAGTGTCTATAACAGATAAAACGGCGAGACTATGATTTGTGGATGAATCAATCAGGTATAAGATAATAGATCTCGGATTTTAACACGAAAGCCTTTCATGCACTTTGTTGAATAGATTTCTGGCATTATAGCTTATGTCAGTTCGAACTGGATAATAAAAGCACCAGTAACACTGGCTGCAGCCACGTACTACAATATATACAGATGTTTGGAGAGCTTACAGACTACTACATAGGCTTGGTCATGTGCATCGTGTCGTTATCCACAAGTAGCATTTTGTTCACTCATCAACCGGAGTGCACATAAACAATAATGAAGCTATGTGATGGAGGCTGAAGGAGTTTTTGAGACTTTATCATGGCTCTAGAGGCCGACTCTAGCCATATGGATGATTTCCTCTACTGCATCCATTACGATTTTAGAACCTCTGAACCTCTTTCTAACCTTGACAAGATTTGAACCATGTATAAGAAGTGTATCCACATTATTTCCTTGGTTTTGTATAATATATTTTTACTTTATTCTGACTGTGTGCTGATTGGCTAATATTTATCAAGGTCACTTAAGATTCGTTCAAAGGTCGTCCATAAATTAGAGTCTTGCCATGTTTAAAGTGAGATTAGTTACCTATCAGTGAATATATATTTGAATGTCTTATTGGTTATTGTTCAAAATTAATAACATGAAATAGTCATAAACAAATAATTATATTTGTAACATCCCATTGAGTAGAAAAATGAGATTTTCTGACGTTTCGTAACTGAATGTAAAGCACTTCTTCAGAGAATAAATAACCAAATCAAAATTAATCCAACTGTGAATAACACAACGGGACCACAAGAATATAATGTTCTTGCGTTATTCCGTTGCGCTACTTACTCTTGGATTAGTTTTGATTTGGTTATTTATTCTCTGAAGAAGTGGTTTACATTCGGTTACGAAACGTCAGAAAATCTCATTTCTCTACTCATTGGGATATTACAAATGTATTAATTTATTTATAACACTCTACCTAATGCTCAATTCGAAATTATCGAGTCAAACCTTGATAATGATACTTATGAAATGGTCATATCTTTATAAAATTAGCCTTGTATGAGTCAAATATTATTTTTAATGTATATTAACTGAAAGAGTAATGATTTGTTATTTAATTTATTTCAAACCCATTCTGTTAGACAGTAGAATGCAAAGAATCTCATTATAGGCAGACCTATACATAGTATCAACCTACGAGTAAATTATTCATAATTTAATGTCAGACCTAGCATGGAAATTCATCTATCCGAGTTACCCATATATTACATCAACAGAAGACAATAAACGAAAAGCTCGTTTATGCCAATGAGTTAAAATTAATTAGATCACATTTTTATGTTTAGTTAATTAAGGGCTACATTGCAACACTAGTTTGTGACTTAGAATGATATACTATTTACTTACGCCGGTTAACCCTCATGGTGGAGCACAGGCCGCCTACCAGCATTCTCCGCCGAACTCTGTCCTGGACAAGCCTTTCTATTTGCTATTCATTCCTTTGATATCTGCTTCCAATTCTCAACGTAGTGTGTTCCTTGGTCTTCCTCTTTTTCATTTCCCTTTCAGGATTCCAAGTTAGCGCTTGCTTCGTGATGCAGTTTGGTGATTTTCGTAATGTATTTCCTGTTAACTTCCATCGTTTTTTTTTCTAATTTTCTCTTCAGTTGGAAGCCAGTTTGTTCTATCTCATAGTAGGCTCTTACTGATGGTATCTGGCCAACAGATATTGAGTATCATGAGTATACAACTATTTATAAATAATTGTACCTTTTTTATTATGGTTGTAGTAGTTCTCCAAGTTTCAGATCCGTACGAAATACTATTTAGAGAAGTGTATATCAGCTAAATTAGTTATACATCTTACTAACACAACAATATACGAAGTTAATGAAATGAAATATAACTTATTCAACATGATAACATTAGACCAAATGCACTGGATATAAATAGCTTAACATTAGTTTAAAACCGTATAATAAGAATTTTGAAATATTGTTTATATACTAGACTGACAGAAAACTAAAGAAAGTGATTATATCACTACTGAGATTATCCTCAACTTTATATTACTTTAAATTCCTTTTGTTATTGTTTGTTTGAATCTCCCCATTATTGTTCAAGACTACAATTGATCAGTCTCTTATTGACGTATGTGCATCCTGCACGGATTGCCTCAATATTGCCTTAAGTCACAAGCATTATAAGTAAATATGGATGGTGGCTAGCAGAGGAATCTAGGAAGCGCGTTTCTTCCTATTGGAGATTCGTCAGCTGGATGTACGTGCATCTCCGAGTTGATGTTCACCCTGGTACTCGAACCCAGTACCACTAGCTCCAACTCTTGAATGCAGGTGCATCCAACTGACGAGCCTCAAATAGGACGAAACGCGTGTCCTGAATCCCACTGCTAGCTACCAACCATCTTTGTTTATATTACCTTATTCCTCTAGCCATCATTTACGGTTATTTCATAGTCACCTATTACAAAAGACTACAATGTTTAATTCAATATAGTTCAATAGCCATTCACTTCTTGACCTGATTCCAAGTTTCATATTTTATTCCAAAATCATATTATCTTATAAAATGAGAAGTGCTTTAAGTTTCCACATCAATATTTCACTATATCACAGATTAATTATTCTTTAATTGAATAACCATAAGCCTCTTAATATTAATTACATTTTTTAAAAATAATATCCGAATGATTAGAAATTTGTACTTCTAACGTTTTGTGACAATGTATGTCATTCCTTTAGAGTAAACAAATAAATAACCGAAATAAAATGAACACAAGTTTAAATAGTACAATGGAAACAATATAGAATATTTTTTTAATGGGAACAAGGTCATGGAAAGTTTGAATATGTTATTGTCAAGTTATTTTTGGTCAAGGTGATTCTGTATAACAAATCACTGTGTTTATTTTTTATGGTGGTGGATATGAAAAATGTGTACATTTGTAATCTGACGTAGTGGGGTTGAAATGCTGTGTGTGTGTGTGCGTGTAGAATGTGTAAAGGGTGCATTTTGTATTGTTTGTTTGAAAATTCCCATTGATATTTAGGACTGCAGTTGATCAGTCTCTTATTGACATATGTGCATGTTATGATTTGTTATTCGCTTGAATGCTATTACTGATGCATCTTACTCAACGAACGAAGGATCAGTGACTCAGCGACTCGATAGCTATTCTGGTTCGTTGTCCCCCAACTCTGCTAACTCGATCAAGAAGTCTGGGTAAGGTGTAGGAGTGTATTCTGCAGACACACGGCAGATAACAAGTCAAGTCAAACACACAACTCACGCGTATTTATACAATATTTACAATCGATATTGTCATAGAAAAATTGTAAACAATAATCAATGAGTTCATAAATTGACCTATTTGCACATTTAATCGATAGTTCATCAATTGACCTATTTGCACATCTAATTGATAGGTTCATCAACTGACTGCTATACAAACATTTAATCGATCAGTTCATCAATTGACCCCAATACAAATGTTTAAACATTTAATCAATAAGTTGATCGATAAGATAAAATTTTGAAAATATGAGTTTGGGGATCTATCCTCCCCAACAGTGCATCTTATACGAATTGCCTCGATATTGTTTAAGTCACAAGCATTATAAGCAAAGATGGATGGTGGCTAGCAGTGGATCAACTCGTGATTTCAACGAATTTCCATACTGATATTAGTCATGTGCTCACTAATGACTAGCTTCAAGATAGATTTCCTGGAGTTCTAGTAAGAAGCCGTGACCATTGGAGTCCAATTCGCGTCGGATGTGAGACACCTGTCCCCTTCACAAATCGAATGAAGGTTTGCGCAAGATCATAGACCGATTGAAGTTAGTCACTGTTGGATATCGACCGGCTCAGTGTCCTAGAGGTTAAGCGTCTGCGCGCGAGACCGAAGGTCTTGGGTTCGACTGCCTTGTTCAGAATCGTGGATGTACACTGCTGAAAAGTCCAATACTAGGATGAAATGCCCATCCAGTGCTTCGAAGTTCTCAATGGTGGTCTAGCTTAGATCGACACGTGATTCCAATTGTGATAATGCTACAAACTTTAACAGCATCTATAAAACCCTCTATTAGTTTATAATATACAGACACAACGTCAAATTTTACATAGTTTTAATTATAGAAACAACCTTGTTAATTTTTATTATCATGTGATCAGTTTATTGAATGTGATATATAATGCAGTACACAACATGGATTATGTAAAAGTACTTTCATTTATTTATTGGCTTTATTAAATAACTGTCCTTTTTCAAATCATGTTTCGTTGACTCGAATTATAGTTTATATTATTATTATTATTATATAAGTGAATAATAATCCAAGTTGAAAGTTGTTTGTAGTCACTAATGATTATACAATGATATGTGTAGCATTTTTACAGTTGAAATCACGAACTGATCTTAGCTAGATCATCAATGAAGAGCACTGAATGGCCGTTTACTTATAGTATGAAAGTTCTCAGTGGTGCGCTTCGCATTCACTATCCCGAACACGAAGATCGAACTCAGTACCTTCGGTTTTTTCGCTTGAATGCTCAACTTCTAGACCACTGAGCTGTTCATCATTCTGATGTCTGCGTCCGATTCCCGACGCAGTGTGTTCTTTGGCCTTCCACTTTTCTATCTCTCTCCAGGACTCCAAGTCAGTGCTTGCTGTTTGATGATTTCCGCAATCTATGTCCCACTCATGTCCAGCAAATTTTCTTTATTTCCTCTTCGTCTGGTAGTTGTTTTGTTCTCTCGTGAAGTAGGTTGTTGCTGATGGTATCCCGCCAACGAATATTGAATATCTTGCGTAGAGAGTTGTTTATAAATACCAATACATTTTAGATGATGGTTGCAGTAGTTGTTCAAGTTTCAGCTCCGTACACTAGAACTGTCTTGACGTTCGTAGGACGCACATATGCCAATATGAGAATGATCAATTGCAGTCCTAAACATCAATAGGAAAATTCAAACAAACAATATGAAATGAATTAAATGATCATATTGTATGCTAAGTAAAACACTTTCTAAGATGAAAAATATTTGTGAACTATTATCTGTCTAGTAAACACGTGAACTGATCTATTGAGGTTGTTTGTTAATACATATAACTAACAGAAATGATTAATCGTTTGTATTGTTCAAACGCTTTCACGGATTACTACACTGTATATATAGATATTTAAGAGTGATCGTTAGTATTTTTATAACTTATAACTTGATCATCACACTAGATCATATTTCACATTCATTGGAAATAGTTTTCTATGATACTTTTTTGTGTTTGAAACGCTAAATGGTCATGCATAGACAGTATTGAGATAATCTAATGATGGGTAAGGTGAAGGACTCAGTATTTATGAGGGACCATGTGAAATGTTTAGTAGTTGGACATAGCAGAATGAAATTCTTTCTGACCTAGTTTTTGTGTTAGTTAAAACTCATCAGCAAAGCATACTTAGAATTTTAAAGAGACTTATGCTCACTGTTGGGTTGGAACTAGTTCAATAGTCTGAGAATATACTATCGAATCAATCAGGATGTCACTGACCTTCTGTATGAGCGAGGTACTTACAAATGATTGATCACTGTCATGATTAATGATAAGCTTTGCTGATAATTACTAGCCACCATGAAACGTAGGTTAAACAGGATTTCTTATCAAACTGTTTCTAACCACCTAACATCTCGTCTTAATCCACTTGATATTGAGACACTGATACTAGCGACAACATTATAATTTAATCGACAGCATTTGATCAGTAATAAAAGACTAAATAAACATGACACCAGTCACTACTGAGTGATCTAACCAATGGCGACTTTTGACAGATGTTGAGAATAACAGGAACAGATATAGGAAAAATGTTTCTCCATAAAAAATGGGGAATATTTTGAATGGGATAAAATTCATGTATATGAAAAGCTTGTAAAATGATATTCTTAATAATCCCAATGACTGTATTTCCTTATTGAATAGGCTACCTAGATATCTTCAAAAGAAGTTTTTATTCGTATTATTCAGATTAACAAGATAGTTATTTGAAAGTTTATTGTTTTTCTAAATTCTTATTCTATTTTCTAATAGACTAATGATAATAAAAATGACGATGATCTTACTGGTCAATTGAAATTTATTATCTTAGATATATCATCATGGATTTATTTGGATGTTGTCGGTATGAGAACTGTTACTGATGTAAGTTTTTCATTGGTTGAATTAACGATGATCAATTCTGTGAAAATTTTAGATAGTTGTAACATCCGCTATTTTGGTACTTTGAAGTATTGAGTTGTTGTATTTCATACGTAGTTTTTCGAATTCGCGACAATTTTTCAGCATAAAAATACTATGAACACTGTTTGATTTGAAGTTGATTAGTATTGCATCAGGAACTATTTATAACTATCAAATATCAAAAAGATGCTGTTTAACTAATTTCGTCCCAGTATGAGACTCTTCAGCAGTGCACACTCATGAATATGTTCGAAATGGAAATCCACAATCTTCTGATATCTCTGTAAGCTCAAGATTGACGTCTGAAGGATTCACTTTTTCGAATATTTTTTGACAACCTAGTGTTTTTATCTTCATTATAAAAAATTAGTGTATGAGAGTGAAATAATAATAATGAGAGGTGCAGTTCAGTTAGCAAAGGTACAACCAGAAAGAATTCTTCCAGTTAAAGAAATTACGTCCATTTTTTATGAAGTAAAATAAAGTTACAGTAGGATCTCCACTGGCCATATCTGAATTCGTCTTTAGCCACTGTGTTGCACCATCTCTCGGATCCCAACCAGGGAGTCGTTAAGGACCAACAGAAGCCATTCATGTATAGCTTTCTTTCATACCATGACACCATGTCATATACTGACCACCTCTCCGCTTTTTCCAACCTGTTCCAGCGTCGGCAAATAATGTCTGACGTGGAATTCTCTAAGACGACATTTGTGGGACATTTCCAACCCATTGAAGTAGATGTTTCAAGATAGTGACACCACTTGAATTATCGCCGCTGTACCCGAACATATGATGCCGAACCTATATGTTCTCCCAAATTCTAATCTTCTGAATTCGTCATGCCCCTTTTTTTCCTCTTTCCAAATTTATTTCACTGGATTATACTCGTTAAATAACATCTCCAAACCCTAATCTTCCCGATTACTGCTTATACTCTTGCTACCTCTACCACTATGGGATTTGAATCGACCACTGCAACTCTGTGCTAATGTGGTATGGCAACTCGAACTGATGTACGTACGTACTAAGTTCTACGTTGTTACTGACTGACTGACTGCCGAACCTATGCACTACTAACATGTTGTCACTGGATGTCAGCAGTCCTTCGGAGACAACGATGATCAAATACAGAGAGTCGTCTAACATCCTCAACTTGGAGAGGCTAGGTTCCACAAGCATAGAGCAGAACTGCTCTCAC
This sequence comes from Schistosoma margrebowiei, assembly GCA_944470205.2. NCBI lineage: Eukaryota > Metazoa > Platyhelminthes > Trematoda > Strigeidida > Schistosomatidae > Schistosoma > Schistosoma margrebowiei. The sequence continues at coordinate 4,885,987 of OX104026.1, forward strand.
CGACACGTTTTAGATCCGACCTTTTACAGCCAGAATAACATCACGAATGCGCTCAAGATGACTCAGTTTATTATAAGCCGCTCTGGCTTTCACTATACGTGCATTGATCTCATCACTCACACCCCCACCAGCACTTATGCAGCTACCCAGATACACGGACTTTTCGACTGCTTGTATCTGCTCATTACCCAGAGTGTTCTTTCAGGATCCTGTAGCCCATGTACATCATTGGTTTTGAATGAGGGTTTTCTAACTCCCCTAGATGGACTCTCTGTATCCAACAACCCGTTTAAAGTATCGGACATTCGCTTTTCGTCCTCTCAATTTCGTGAGCAACAGTAATGCTGCGAGAAGGTAGTGAGTAGGACTTCTCTGTCAGTGGTTGTATGCACATGGCCATGTGAGAGCATTTAGAGAGGGAAAGCTGACTCTCCCCACTCTCGGTCCTACCTGAGCACTTGGCTATTTTTTAATTCGTAAATTATTTTTAATTCATAGTTTTATCATTTATGTCTCTATTTTTCTCTGTGTTCCACTTTTTGTAGATAATTAAAAGTTATGCTGAATTAGATATTCGTATATTATTCACTATATGTGATCCACAAATTTATACAGTATTAATAAGTGATAATCTAACATCATCACAAATTCAACATAATTCATTTATTAGTATACATGATGCTGTAATCTATTGTCAAAATATACTTTCTACTACTACTGTTACTAGTAATAATAATAATGATAATAATAATAATTCGAAAGATCCAATAGAAGACAAAACTATAAATTTACCCATTCAAAATATTCCAGTGACTTATTGTAATTCAACAGTTACAGTAGATATAATTACGGATAAATTATGATTACCAACTGAATTATCAAAAAGAAGGATTATTCTCTATCGTTGTTCAATTCTCATTAGAAATCAAGTGAGTAGTAATTAATAAATGTTGGGTTTTTTCCGGGGGGGGTGTTTTTGTTAGAATTTTGGTATATAAATATAATCATAAGGGGTTTTGTGGAGATTTTTAGTAATTTCACTGGTTGAAATCATGAGTCAAATGAAGCTAGAACACCGTGAGGAACATGGAATCACTGGACGGCCGTTTCGTCCTAGTATGAGACTACTTAGCATTGCGCATCCACGATCCCGCCCACCGCGAGATTCGAGCGCAAGACCTACTAGTCTCGCGCGCGAGCGCCTAACGATTAGACCACTTAGTCGGCATTCAACGGTTAATGATGATGACATACTGTGAACTTCTTGTTTTTTTGGCATTTTGTTTTGTCTAGTGTGTATATGTATGTGTTTTTGGTTCAATATTAAGATGTTTCGATTTTAGATGGTTGGAGATGATTACTAAGAATCCTTGAACCATACACGCACACTCTCCCTCTCTCTCTTGAAACATTCATCCTGTCTCTCAGTTACAGATTTTTCTCATGAGGATCTTGTTCATGACTTTCCACTAGTGGGTTATTAACAGGAACGTTAGAAAACGAAAAACACGTTCAGTGCTTAATCTAATCAGATGGTGTGTGTGCTTTAAAAATCTGAGAGGCCTTCATTCCGGATCAAATGTTGCATATAAGCAAAAGGTTTTGCATGAGAACGATTATATATATGAACCTGCTTTTGTCACAAGCTACCATGAGAACGTATCTTCTGGCGTACTCATTAATAAAGGTTCATGGAAAAATGATAACTTTTTGATAGAAACAAATCCCTTAGTTTATATGTTCTGTCAATAATATCATGGTCCTTATTAAAAATTTAGTACTTACAACAAATTAAACAAATAATGTCTCTTTGTAGTTTATATACAAGAAGACCAGACTGCATCACACCACAAAAGCAGAAATAATAATTACACATGATCAAGCCAAAAAGTAGTTGAATGTAAGGGAGACTGAATAATATATATATATATATATATATATATATATATATATATATATATATATATATATATATATATATATATATATATATATATATATATATATATATATATATATATATATATATATATATATATATATATCGTAATTATCAGAATGAGGGATTTGTGGATATCGTAGCAATCTAATATTTGAATTCATAAGTCGATTTAATCTAGGCCACCATGGAAAACTTAGAAGCACTGGATGACTGTCTCAACCTTGTATGGGACTCCTCAGTAGTGTAAATCCATGGTCCTGTGTGTGGGACTCGAACCAAGAAGCTTCGGTCTCGCGTGCGAACGCTTAACCTCTAATTTATTGAATTGGCCGATATCCGACGGTGTTAATGTCTAACTTCAACCGACCCACGATATTGCATGGCTATCTTCCATCATCTTCGGTGAAGAACTGTCTTACACGGTTGAACTTCACTGGTTACAGCTTCTCATTCGAACTTCGAGAACATTGATTGATTCATGATATCAATGTAATACTCAACAATCGCCACAATCCTATAATGATAATGAATTTTATGTTGATTTAGAGTTCTAGTGAGACTGAATTTCAGAAATACTATTATCAATATTACAAAGTACCGAATTAAATTTATTGTTATAACTTGTGACCGCCGATTAGAGAGCAGTGACTTATCGATTGGACCAATGACGCGTAAAACATGTACGAGCAGTCTAGAGTCTTGATTGGTCCTGCTTTCCGCCTAGCCCACCCAGTTAAGTTCAGAACACCAGTCTCATCCTCTGCAATATGAATCATGTATTTCAAGCATACTGGGTTTATATACCAACCAGACAGAACACATCGTACTATAAAATAGGAAACAACATTTGTACAAGATTTAGTCACATGTGGCTGTGAATGTGGGAGGTAGTAATTAGTAGACAGGAAATAATTCAAGAATGGTAAATGGTATAGTAATAGTTCATAGGTCAAAATAAAGCTCATTATAAGTGGGACACGGATATCAATCGTTTAGTTAGATAACAATTATACGATAAAAGTATACGTATATTATTGGTCCATAATGAATCCCCAAAGTTACCATTCATGAACAGTAGTTTATACTTTACTTACACTTTAACAGTTTACTATATATGATGCCAAAGTCTAATGTTTGATCTTGTACAAAGTATTGTATATGTATGATCTAAGCGGATAAACTTTATTTATTTATTCGAATACATAAACGTTAGTACAAAGAGGTCCCAAATACATATATACTATACCATAACAATCAAGCAAGAGTAGCAGTTATCATTGATTTGTGTGAGGGCTTTGATACTGCCTGGGTGCCCAAACCGAATTAGGAGTGGGTAGACTGTATATTAAATAAAAAATTATTATTCAATACTCATTCATTTACTTGTAATATCTCACTATAGTTTAATAATATCAATTGTTGATTAACATTATTCCTAGGAATTAATCCTAAACATTTTATCTTACATTTAACATTTTAATAGTATACTTATCTATATATGTACAACATTGAGATGTTTCTCGTTTCTTTTTGACTTTTTGTCCATTTCTAGTCGGTTCTCATGGTGTAGATGCCTTAATCTTAGAGTTTCTTCTTCTTGTCTTTATCAACCTCATTAACCGACAGATCAATACGGTAAATCAACAAGATAGGTTCTTTTTCATTCTATCCTTTTCTATTTTTTTTCTTAGTTCATGTATTTGTTCTGGTAAGCGGCCTATGCTCCTTCACGAGGAGTAACAGGCAAATCAATCATGTATTTGTTGAATATTTTTCTTTTTGTTTTGTTTAGTTTTTTTTCTTTTAAAAGAATTAATTTATTTGAACTGTATATTTATGAAAAAAAATGAGAAAGTGACTTTCTTATATTTTCCTTAATTATGCATTTTATTACATTCTATTCAATGTTGGTTATGTGTATATTTGTAATGTTTATAAATTTCTTTTCTTTTTGTTTATTTGAAATATTGTTAGTTGTTTATTCATTATTTAATTTATTTATTTATTATGTTGTTAGTAGTATGTTTTTACATTTTTCTTCAATTTTATATGAGTATCTGTTTATTTATTACCTATAATTTGTTTAATATATTTGTACATTATTCTAATGTATATGATCAGCTTAACTAGATAGATTAATTTTTTCTAGAAAATACATCGATAGCTGGCGTTTTTTTATGTTGATTGTAACGTGACTACTTACAATTTTTGTAGTAGTTAAAGATAAACAAACTATTTCTAAACTGAATTATATTTCAGAAGAGGTTTTGTGGAGATTGTAGTAATTTAAACAGTTGAGATCATGAATCAATTGAAGTTAGACCACCATGGAAAACTTGGAAGCACTGGACAGCCGTCTCGTCCTATTATATTTATTGTAACCTTGTTTAGCTCATTTGATTCTTTTGTTTTTGGGGTAGATAGATGGATAGAGTTAAGTAACGTGAAATGTGATACATATATATAATTTTGTTCAACTTAACACAGCATATCACCACATGGATTTAAATTATCAAGACTAATTGTTGAGTTGTAGAAATAGTATCAGTGGTAGTCGAAGACAGAAGGTTACATGGTCATGGAACGCAGTGTCAGTTTATAATCGCAGAAAATGCAAAATGGGTAATGGACAATGGTGCTTTTCACCTGTCTATATCTTGTCGGGTAATTACTGTTGTGAAGAAAAGGAGTTTCATTCCTATTTTTCTGGTCCCAGTAGCTAGATTGTCCTGCATAATAAACAATACACCACTCAACTGTCGCAAAACTAAATCAATACTGAACAATTTTGTTGGTCCAACACAGTTTCCAAAAAAAGCTTGTTGAAGATTGTAATAACTTAAATAAGAATCACTAAATACCTCAAACTTTAGAACAGTAACAAGAAATAAGCAACATGTTTCTTGAATCTCAGTTCAGATATATTTATATATATTAAAGAAAACTCTTTACATTGGCATTTTTAAACAAGTGCTGATCTTAATTCAAACACTACATTCCGATTGGTTTGATTTCATTCATTCAGTAATAGAAACAATGAAATTCGAGAGTATGACAATATATAAAGTTGGCTGTAGACTTCAATAATTCTTAATTACGAACGACTGAGATATTCTTTTATTATAAAATTAGATATATGCGGACTTTATAACTTACATGTAGCTTATCAACAGTAATCCCTAGCATTATGAAAAACAAGGAAGTTGAAGGTTTATGAAAGAATTAGTATTTGGCAAGTTGAAGCAGAAAAAAGCATAACCTTAGGATAGTATTTTATTTATTTAACCACATAAACATTGATTCAAGGAGGCACCAGATAGATATGCGCCACATAAATCATTTGATTCGTGTGAGGGATGGGATACTGCCCAGGTGCCCCAACCGAAACGGGTGGTTTTCGTAAGGGGCCACACCCCGAGCCTTCAACCTAAAGGTCTGATCCACTCAACATGAGAAGATGCAGTCCCATTGTAGCCGGTGACCAGTGATTGGTTCATACGCCATTTGTTCCCTTAGGATGATGGGGCCCATGTACACCATTGGTTTGGATTGAGGATTTTCCAACTCCCTTAGGTGAACTATCCATGTCCATTAACCCGTTCAAAGCGTCCGACATTCGCTTTTCGTCCTCTCAGTTTCGTAAACAACAGTAATGTTGCGAGAAGGTAGTGGTAGTGAGTAGGACTTCCCTGGTATTGGATGTATACGCGTGTCTATGTGAGAGCGTGGGCTGACTCTCACCAGAGCATTTGGGACTGTAAATGACTGGATGGCGAAGTGCTCCCGGCCCACTAGTTAGGCAGGCCACTTACTGAAGCAGGCGTAATTTGCCGTAACGAAGTAACCACTTCCATTTTCCGACTTTAGGACAGTAAGATTAACAAACTAAGTAACAGTGGTTATAGCGGGAATATGAATGGGAAGAACATTTGCGCGGTCATCCTTTAACGTAATGACTATAATTTTAAAACAAAAAATAGATAACTTGATGTCTATCAAATGCATCTTAATGTCCAAATTGTTTTAGGAAATTCGGTAAATACCATATGGATTTGCTAAACTAACTAGATCCAAACATTTTGAACCCATTTTTTTCCTACAAGCACCTACCACAATGAACATATAAGAAACACAGATTACTTAGACATCAAGCTATGCACTTTCAGACTACTGTTATAGCGTTTAGAATATTTTGTCTGATTAGTTTAGCGTCGGAATTATGAAAATATCTATTATTAAACGTTTAAAATAATGATTTGGTGAATCCTATATCTGTATGCTAAGCTATTTTGTTCAACATAATGGTCTGAAATGTCTCCATAACACCTAGCTAATATTGACAGTGGTACTTAGATATGTGTCATGGGGCCAGATGACTACAAAATGTTGTGAGATTTGGCCCAATCTTGTTTTTCAACACTACAATTCTGTTCCTTCCCAAAATGTACACATTTGTTTCAGACAATTTTTTTATGACTTTCTCTGAAACAATACTGAGATTGTGGATGGAGCTAAACGTTTTAAACAAATGCAAAGCCGTTCTGTGAAAGTTAAATTCTATGAGCAATTAGTTTGTGTGAAAATAATAACTACTCGTAATTTGTAAGTAGCGTAAGTATAAATTCACTTAGTATTATTCTTTCTGAATTTGACACTAACTGATTATTAGTTGAAATCATGAGTCAATTAAAGCTAGACCACCATGGAAAACCTGAAGGCATTGAATGGCCGTTTCGTCCTAGTATGGGACTCCTCATCTCTCAAGGGGCAGGATCGTGGATGCGCACTGCTGAGGAGTCCCATTCTAGGTCTAGCTTTAATTGACTCACGATTTCAATTATTGCAATTTCGAAAATCACCACAAAACCCCTTCTAATACTAACTGATAAGTTCAAAATTTCAGTTTTTGATAATTTCTTATTAACTGCTTGTGATCCTCCTTATTAAATTGTTTCGTAATGAGTTCAGTGAAGTTTATGCAGGGTTTTTTTTTCGTTAATAATCAATAAGGAATGGTTGTACACAAGCTTGTTACTGAATAAGTTCGTAGGCTTTTAATGAGTTTTATTTCTGAGAACATTCGATGAAATTCATGTAGAAAATATTTATGCAACTATCATGATTAGTTTACTAGGAATGTAATTTAAAGCTTCATCTATATAGTCAAAAAACGAGTCCCTATATCATCTTTGATGCTAATTCCCTTTAATTTAACGAGTTCATTTACAAATGTTCCCTATTTTTGTCAGGAAGATTAAATAATATGTTGTCCCACGGGGGTTTTCCGTAAAATGATAGTCATGACTAAGTGATATATACGCTTTCATAGCAGATGAAGTGATGTATGAGAAGTAAAACGCACCTTATTTTATGCGTGATTGAATAATACGTCTTTATTTGTTCTATTATTATAATGAATTTAATTTATTCACTTGATATTGTTTTTTTGAATCTCCTCATTGATGTTTAGGACTGCAATTGATCAGTCTGTTATTGGCATACGTACATACTATGCGTATCGCCTCGATATAGCCTTAATTCACAAGTACTATATACAAAGATGGATAGTGGCTAGTAATGGAATCCAGGACACGTGTTTCATCCTATTTGTGATTCATCAGCTGAATATACCTGTATCTCACAGTTGTTCACCCCGGGATTCGAACTTATCACGTTATCCATTTAGTGAATGAGATGCAAGTACAACCAGCTGACGAGTTTCAAGTAGTATGATACACCCATCTTCAATTCTACTACTAGCACTTATTCATCTTTGTTTATAGCATAAATATGTTTCATAATTATTGTTTCACAACTCAGTCTAATTGAATGAACTTGTTTATTATCACTATATTAATAATAATAATAATAATAATAATAATAATAATAATAATAATAATAATAATAATAATAATAATAATAACCTTATCATCTTATTGTCTATACTTATCATAAACTATCTTCAACATTAAAAATAAGACATAAGATATAAACTTTTAATTGGATGTTAATATGTCTAGGATAATTAAAATAAATAAGTAGTATATAAATATATCGACAAAACTTTTTAATTTATCATTATAAAGACAAAATAAACTATTTGTTTATAATATAGAATATTAAACATGAAATATATATTTTAGATTTATTAGATTGAATAAAATATCAACAACACTATTCTTTGTTCTTTGTATTCATCAAATGTATCATTTCATATATATTTGTGAAAATTAGTAGTATAATATAATATATGAAATTGTTTGATTAACTAAATTAAATTATATTTTGAAACAGACTATTCATTATTATTATTATTATTGTGCTATGTTTGAAGTGATTACAAGTTCACCTCATCCATGAATGGAATAAAGAATCTGTGACTAAAGATTAATAAATTAGTTTATCTAATGCGTCCCAGCTCAGCTAACTGGAAAGAGAGAGAGAGAACTTCAAGTTTGAAATCAGCTTCAGTTTGGAAAGGATAGAAGGATTGATGGTCTGTGTTGGTCCTGGCAGTGATGGTCTCTTAGTTGATCCAACTTTCTTTTGAAAGAGTTAACAGATGAAGCCTCAATCACTTGCTGAGATAATGAATTCCATTCGTTAATGATTCGGTGGAAAAGTCGATAGTCAGCTGACAAGTCATTTGTTCTAGGCTTGTGAACTTTTTTGAAGTGTCCTCGTAAATTCTGTTTTTGGAAGAAAAGAAAAGTGAGGGCATATCAGGTGCAAATTTATAATTAAGCAATTTGAAAACTGTAATCAAGTCACTTCCAGTTCTACGATATGACAACGGGGAAAGGTTTAGCTTAGCCAGTCGAGCATCATACGGAATCTTTGCTATTCCGGGAATCAGTTTAGTTGCTCTTCTCTGGACTTTTTCCAAAAGCTCACTATCTTTTTTTAAGCTGGGGCTAGCCGCTTGTATGCAGTACTGAAGTTTAGGATGTACAAACATTGTATACAAAGTCAAAAACGTCTTAGCGTCAACATGACTAAAAGCCCTACATTTTAACCATAAGGTTCTAAAACCTTTGGCGGCTATTGCACGGCAGTATGCAGTAGTCTTTAATTCTTGGCTAACGATGACTCCTAAGTCATTATGTGTCTGAACGACAGGTAGCTCAGTGTTATTCATCGTGTGTATGTCTATACCTTGATGACCGATATGCATCACAACAAGCTTGGAAGTATTTATCGGCAACTACCAGGTTTGAGACTATTCAGATAATTTCTTCAGGTCATTTAGGAGTTCCAAGCTATCACCCTTACATCGTATCGTTCTCCACATCTTGACATCGTCAGCATATAGCAAGACCGATGATGATAGGAGACGAGGAAGGCCATTTACATACAAGAGGAATAGCACTGGCCTCAAAACTGTACCCTGGGGAAATATATTCTGCAAGTAGACCGGTAACATGAGCGATCATGACGATATATCTAGTCGGAAATACACTTGTTTATATATTGGTTTGTACATTCATTTTTTGATGAATAATTAAGATGAAATCACATATATGAAAAATAATTCATATTAGAATATCGTATGTTATACAGAATAAAATGTCATAAGGGAAAACAGTAACAAATACTATATTGGAGTAATCACCACATTGTCTAAAAGACGGAATTATTGAGTACGTCAATCTTATTTTGGTTTTTCATATCGCCATAACATACTATTCAATATATTTGGCAATAAATAGGAGTTACTTACTTATACCAGTTATCCTTCATGGAGGAGTATAAGCCACTCACCAGTATTCTTCATCGAACTCTATCATGGATAATTCTTCTCAATTGTTATTCATCCTTTTAATGGCCGATTTATGATGATGTAGAAGAAATTAACATTAATTTACTTATATAATTTATAATGTTTTTGTTGTGTCCCGATAAGAATAATCAGTGGTAATTTTTTGGGATCAATTTCTGGACCAATACTATACGTATATTCTTATCGTATAATTGTTAAATAACTAAATTATCCATGTTCCTCTTATTATAAACTTTATTTTAACCTATGAACTATTATTATACGTTTTACCATTCTTCAATGATTCCTTGTCTATTAATTACTACCTCCCTCAATCACAGCCAAATCTGGATAAATCTTGTACAAATGTTGTTTCCTATTTTATAGTACGATGTGGTCTCTCTGGTTGGTATATAAACCCAGTATGCTTGAAATACATGATTCATATTGCAGAGGATGAGACTGGTGTTCTGAACTTAACTGGGTGGGCTAGGCGGAAAGCAGGACCAATCAGGACTCTAGACTGCTCGCACATGTTTTACGCGTCATTGGTCTAATCGATAAGTCACTGTTCTCTAATTGGCGGTATCGTTACGTTATGCATTAACAAGGCACACATGCCACAACTTATAACACTTGGCGACGGGGATGAAATGTAATGCTAATCCATTGGGGTTTCCTCGCGTAGGTTCGAATCTCATCCCCGTCGCCAAATTTTCTAGGTGTGAAGCGACTGCGAGATCACCTAGTATGAGAACGGAACAAAGACTTGAGACCAAAGATCAATAAACTAGCTATTCTGATGCGTCCCAGCTCCGTTAACTAGAGAGAGAAGTCGAAGTCCGAACATTCTGGGGATCTAATGTCCCCAACAGATTGAAAACAGAACGCTCATCAGTAGAAGATTGAAATTAAGAGAAGAGGAAGGAAAACAGAGAACAATCGGTATAACAACAGAACTGGAAGAATGATGGAGTACATATGGACATCTCAAGGAAGATGTTCAAATGATATATTTCATATATGTTTCCTATGTTTTACCGTATCTAAGTCTTCATTTACTTCACTGTTACCTGGTTTTTAATGTTACTTCAAATAAAAATTATCTGTGACATATAAAACATACGAATCAAAACGAAATATATTGGAATAATTTACTTGTATTGCGCTTCTACGTTAATGGTGAAGTACCAGTAAAAACAATGACAGATCTGTCATTATAACAACATATATAACCGAATAATATTGGTTTCAGTTAGATCCTCGTCAGGCTTTACTCTAATATGCATATAAGAAATCTGTCATTGTAACTGTTATATTCGTATTGACGCCATTGACGAAGATTTCACTAAATTGGTTAAGTAGTTGATAAAAAATTTATTGTGTTCGAGAGTATCTAGGACGAGATAATTGTTTATAGGTGAACCGATGAAATAAAAAATAACACATCTTGAGATTTGATAAAAAATTCATTAATTTACAGGGTGTCATTATAGCTGACAGCAGCTCGGGATGAAAACCCTTACTCTGACTCATAATCATAATTTTTAATTCTAAATCGTAATTCTAATTCCTCACACTAATTTAAAACCCTCTTTTGACCATAGTAAACAAGTGAGTTTTCTCAATGTAACGTTGGCATCGTTCGAAAGTCATCCATAAATTATAATCTTGCCATATCTTATCCTCATACTGATACACAAGCTTCATATACACGAACCCATCTGCCTATACAAGTAAGAAGGAAAAATTTATTAACTAAGCAAATCGGGAATGTATATAAACTCACTGTGCATAATCCCATATTCATAGATTTCTGATCATCATTGCAAAATGACTAGAACAAATACCTTCTACATTTAACTTACTTGGTTACATAACTAAAATACGAAACTACAACACATCATGGGTTATAAATCTCACTAGACATATAGCTAGAATAGTTTTGATATGTGATTGAGTAATATGTTTATGATTACATGTCATTTATGAAGTCATTATTTTTGATAGTTTTAACGATACTACAATTAGTTTACCATCAACAAAACAAGTCAAACGGAGTTCGAACTACTGACTCAACAATTAAAAGTTAATTTCATTTGTCTTGATAAATCTATATTGCTTTGCAGACATTATATAAGGATTCGAACTGATGTATTTATGTGCCAGGTTCTAAATGACTTATGATTGATTAACTGAAATTATATTGTAAAAAGGGTTTATATTTTCTTTTAGTTAAAATGTAGCATTGAATCTAATTATAGTCTTTGTTGGTAGTTTATGATTTCTTTAAGAGGATGTATTGATTATGATAATGTTCAAAGTTTGATAATCTGTTCAATAGTGGTAATAATAGTTTTATTGAACGCCATAATGTATCTTCAAAAAATATTTTTAACAGTCAGTATATTCAATTGTAAATATACTGCTCTTGCAATATATTTACAACTGAAGAACATCTGGAACTCAAAACAACTGTCTGTCAACCAACATCAAGGTCAGGATTTTCAATACAAATGTCAAGATAGTTCTACTGTATGGTGCGGAAACCTGGAGAACTACGAAAGCCATCATCTAGAACATACAGGTGTTTATTAACAGCTGTCTATGCAAAATACTTCAGATCCACTGGTCGGACACTATTAACAACAACCTACTGTGGGAGAGCACAAACCAGTGGAGGAAGAAATCAGGAAGAAGTGCTAGAAGTGGATAGGACACATTTTAAAGAAAGCCCTCAACTGCATCACAGGGCAAGCCCTCACATGGGATCCTCAAGGTCAAAGGAAAAGAGAAAAACCAGAGAACACATTACACCGGGAAATGGAGATAGATATGAAAAGAATGAACAACAATTAGATAGAACTAGAAAAGAAAGTCCAGGACAGAGTGGATTGGAGAATGCTGATCTGCGGCCTATGCTCCATTAGCAGTAACAGGCGTAAGTAAGTAAGTAAGTAAGTAAGTAAGTAAGTAAGTAAGTAAGTAAGTAAGTAAGTAAGTAAGTAAGTAAGTAAGTAAGTAAGTAATATTCTACCCAAAGTTTTCGATCAGTTCAGCTGGATCAATTATATTCCCATCCATTATATACAGAGTAGTTGAGTTCTCAAATATTTATCCATTGTTTCATTTGTTTTTTTCTTTTCTTCAGAGGATAGATTAAAGGGAAAATATGCTAAAAGCTGAAGTATTTCCTTTTAAAACAGATACAACTAACATTCATAATTATTCAGTTAAAATAAGTAGTTGGAATCACAATTTTTCTTCAATTGACGCATAAATGGTTTAAACTTTCGTTAAATTAACCAGAGTCGTCTAATGGAGTGTCCATCGATCGCAGTGCTAAAGTTCACACTAGAAATCGAACGAATCACCTAACAGTATTACAACTCTATAACTTTGTAGATTATTATTATTACTATTGGCTTTACTCAATATCGTATTTTTTGGTACAATATGGAATTCTCAGCATAAAATATTTCAGCAAGTTTCCGTTTCTTATTCGTTGGTCGATCCTGACGATAACATATTGATTTAGATACTATCAGTTCAGGAATCAACATCTGAATAATTTATATTCTTTTCGATACATATTGCTAGCAATCATAATGTCTCTGATTAGGCTATTTTGTAACTTGTACAGTAAAATATAGTAAACTTTTTAAAAATGCACCTGAATAGATTATGAGACTAATAGACATAATGATGTATTAAAACAAACAAACAAAACAGATAACTTGTTGAACTATTCAGACAGCAGGAATAGATAGCCCAGATATTCAAGCCGGGTGCTGAATTCAAATCTCAACATAGATATAAATATATCAATCTAATAGGTTTCATACAAAACTGTTATAACTTGTGACTGCCGAATAGAGAGCAGTGACTTATCGATCGGACCAATGACGCGTAAAACATGTGCGAGCAGTCTAGAGTCCTGATTGCTCCTGCTTTCCGCCTAGCACACCCAGTTAAATTCAGAACACCAGTCTCATCCTCTGCGATATGAATCATGTATTTCAAACATACTCGGTTTATATACCAACCAGACAGACCACATCGTACTATAAAATAGGAAACAACATTTGTACAAGATTTATCCAGATTTGGCTGTGATTGAGGGAGGTAGTAATTAATAGACAAGGAATCATTGAAGAATGGTAAAACGTATAATAATAGTTCATAGATCAAAATAAAGCTCATAATAAAAGGTAAATGAATATGAAACGTTTAGTTACATTACAATTATACGATAAAAGTATACGTATAGTAATAGTCTAGAAATAGATTCCAACCGTTATCATTCATTATGCTTATCTAAACATAACACAATTCCTGCTACATACTTCTTATATCTATCCGCATAAGTAACGCACACAATAATAGTAGATAATTGTTTCTTAATGTTACTAATAGAACAGTTGTCACAATATATTGTAAATTCATTCATTTATCATTTGAACTAATTCCCTTTTTCCTAACTCTTGTCTAGTTATTGTTGCCAAGTTTAATAAATTTTGATCTTTTTTTTTATTGTTTTAAACGTGAATTATTATTTCTTAACTTAGTTAGTATAATTGATTTCAGTTATCAGTATTTTTTTAAAAATTAAAACCTACAATGGTACAAGAATCCTTCAAATAAAAGAAGCTTTGATTCTTTCAAAGAAAGACTAACAGGCGAAGCTTTAAATAGATAGGTAAATTCAAACAGTAATAATAGATGAGATGGAATACAATTAGCTTTCCTATACTTACTTACTTACGCCTGTTACTCCTCGTGAAGGAGCATAGGCCGCTCACCAGCATTCTCCATCTAACCCTGTCCTGGGCAATCCTTTCTAGCTCCGTCCAGTTGTAATTCATCGTTTTCATATCTGCTTCTATTATCCGACGCAATGTGTTCTTTGGCCTTCCTCTTTTTCGCTTCCCTTCAGGATTCCAAGTTAGGGCTTGTCTCGTGATGCAGTTTGACGATTTGCGTAATGTATGTCCTATCCATTTCCATCGTCTTTTCCTAATTTCTTCTTCAGCTGGAAGTTGGTTTGTTCTCTCTCACAGAAGGCTATTGCTGATGGTATCCGGCCAATGGATGTTGAGTATCTTGTGTAGACAGCTATTTATAAATACTTGTACTTTCTTGATTGGATTATTTGAACAGAAATGTAGTCAAATCGTTTCGTGACTACTTAACCAATATATATATATATATATATATATATATATATATATATATATATATATATATATATATATATATATATATATATATATATATATATATATATATATATATATGCATCCTGAGTGGATTATGTCGATATTTTTGAAACTTGTGACAAAATGGTTACTAACGCGCTCAAAATGTACACATTACCAAGTAACACTGATCAAAATTCTGTTCAAACTATTAACAAGCGGGTTAATTGAAAACCTTCCTAATAATAATATCACTATAATCTAATCGAAATCATTAACTTATTGTATAAAATCAGTTTGTAAACTGTTATATTAATCCCCCACCCTTACCCAGATCAATTTCATTCCCAATGTATGGTGATTCTATAGATATTGGATTTTATTAAAAGTGCATTGGGAAAATAGATTTAAACATTACAAGAAGCTTTCTCTCTCTCTCTCTACTGACATTAACTAATATATTACATAATGAGAATATAAGTTTGTTTATTGAATATTCTTACCACCTATCATAATCATATGATACTCTTACTTTTGTTAAGTAAAATCATTAATTACTTGAAGTGTATGTTTATATTATTCGTTAATAAATTAATTATGTAGAATAAATTCATTTAAATACATTACACTTCAGTATATTAGATTCACTAATCTAGAAAAGTACAGCTCCATCATGATAGAGATGTTCAGTCTTCCTGTTAATATCTAAACTGAAGATTAACATGTAATGAATATCAATTATATATAATCTGTTTATATATCTGATGCATTTCTTGCTTTGATTTATATAAATCTAGTTATTAAGCTTTCGGGTATGAGACCGATAGGTCTTGTGTTCCAATCTCCCGCGAAGTAGGATCGTGGACGTCCACTGCTGCAGAGTCCCACAATAGGATGATTTGGCCGTCCAATGCTTCCAGCTTTTTCATAGTGGTCTAACTTCAATTGACTCATGATCTCAACTATTGAAATTACTATAATATTCACAAAAATCCTTTTCTGATATAAATCTAGTAGTGTTTTTTTAATAGTATACAATAGTATTCCTTAATTTGGAATTTACACTTTACGGAAGAATAAAGAAAATCACATAACATTTAAATTGATATTACTATAAAACAAATCTCAATCTTTCATACGTAATCGAATATAATACATAATTTTATGGTGGTTGGAGGTGGTCAACAGGAAAGCATGGACCCAGGTTTCATGCTAATTGGCACTCGTCAGCAAGGTGTATCTGTAATCTTGAGGGAACTGGTGCTCCTTGACGTATCCGATCTCGTGTCACCTAGCTTCACAATCAAAGACGTTACAACTGGGCTATCCGGGCTGCAACCGACCTCCTGTAAAACTGAGATGTATTAACAATTTATTGATCATTGGGTGGTGATCAATGTTATATGTATCAGGTTCTTCTTAGTGCAGATCGAATGCTATCAACCAGTTTCCTCAAGATTACAGGTACATTTTCCTGATGAGTGCCAAGTAGCACAAAACCCGGGTCCATGGTTTCCTGTTGACTACCTCCAACCATCATCTTATCTCAACATAGTGTACACAATGTCGAGTCACTTTGACTAGTGGCTACATTTCAACTTGGTCGATAAGATTCTATCTGCACTAAGAAGGACCTGACACATACGACATTGGTCACCATTCAGTGATCAATCAGTTGTGAATACATCATTTTAATTTAATCAAGCACTGAATAGTGACTAGTATAATGTTTCTCTATTCCTTTAGTGCTGATAGGATTCTACCTGTGAAGTTGCAATGCGACCATTAGTCTAAGTCATTAAACATCTTGTGAAATATTTTGATCTCTGATAGCTAATGATTTCTGTCGACTCGATTGGTCATTAGAATTCAGTCAACACCAAAGAACTAGACAAACACGATATTGATCACCATTTAAGGGTCAATCAATCTAGTGTATCTATCCCACAAGAAGTCAGTCTTAAACCTAATAACTCAATGATTATGTTTCGATTTTTTTACTGAACGATGAATGCTTGAATCCGACTAGGAACTTCAATTTCTTAATGATTTTAAGTATACCTTGTTAACGAATAGCAGTTAGCACAAAACTTCGTTCAAGTACTTTTTCCCTCCCAATTAAATTCAATTTCCTAACAAGATAAGTATTTGTATGGGGGTTGTGGATATTATTACGTTTTGATTGAGATCATGAACCGATTGGTGTTAGACCAACACCTTTGGAAACCTGGAAGCACTGGACGGCCGTTTCGTCCTATTGTGGGACTCGTCAGCAGTGCGCATCTACGATCCCGCTCGCGGGATTCGAACCCAGGGCCTTCGGTCCCTCGCGCGAACGCTTAACCAACTGGACCACCGAGCCGGCATCCAGTTGTGATAGTGTTTAACATTTATTTGTGAAGTAATCCTTCATTTTTATCTCAGTTTCCCGATTTCATTTGTGTAATACCATATATTGTGTTTCAAATCGAAAATCCATTTGCTTCACCCATCTACGTCCCCTGGGCTTTACTCACTTTACACTTCCAATCTACTCATTCGATTGTAGTTGTTAATGAGTAACTTTTAACATCATTTCCCAATATTTTGTTTCTGCGTTTTAAAATTTGCTTCAAGGATATTTTCGTTATTTGACATATAAATCACCAACTGTATCAAAATGTTTCTTTAAAATACACGCGTCAGTTGGTAAACCTATTTTTGATGCCTTTGACAAACGTTTGGGATGAGGCTATAATTTATGGACGGCCTTTGAGAGACGCCTTAGTGACCTTGAGAATATCCACCTAATAACTAGGACCAAATGAAGGTTATAAACCAGTGTGAATAATTAGAATTATGATTTACAGTTAATAGTTAAGGTTAGAAATTACATTTAGGGTTTTCATCACGAACTGACATTAGCTATAATGTTAAAACTCTATTTAGCCAAATGAATGAGTGAATTCCTCGCCAAGACACAAGACCTGTTATCATATCTGAGGTGAAACATGGAATACAATGGACTGGTTGGATGCAGCTGGACATTTTGGACTTCATAGATGACCCAACTGTTCTATGCCATATACACTAACAAATACAGGTGAATACAGTCAGTATAGCAGCAACCAATGAAGCAGTAGGCCACAACACACACAATGGAAGAAGTAAGATCCTCAAATTCGACGCAACGAGCTTCATTCCAATCACACTTAATCGAACAGGTGGAAACTTTAACGTATCTGGACAACATCATCGATGAATAAGAAGGATCTTATGTAGATGTGAAGGAATGGGTTGGCAAATCAGGGATAACACTGACAAAAATGAGGAACACATGGAACTCTAAACAACTGTCAGTCAACATCAAAGTCAGAATCTTCCATGCAAACGTCAAGACAGTTCTAGTGTACGGAGCTGAAACTTGGATAATTACTACAAACATGCTCGATTAAGTAAAGGTATTTATGAATAGCTGGCTAAGCAAGATCCTACTAATCGATTGACCAGAGACTATGAAAAATAACCGACTGTGGTAAAGAGCAAACCCCTTTCCAATCGAGAAGAAAGTTAAGAAAATACTCTGAGAGTGAATATTGTACACCTTATGGAAACCACTAAAATACATCATGAGGCAAGTCCTATTTTGAAATCTTCAAATCGAAAGTAAAAGCGACAGGCACCAAAAACATATGGTGTTGTGAATTAGTGGCAAACATCAAGATCATAACACTTGACAACAACTGGAAAGGATAGCCCAAGATGAAGTTACTTAGAGATTCATAGTCAGAGGCTTGTTAATGCTTACAATATCTGAAAAATTTATTAAACAATAATTATTTGACATTCATATTCATTCATAAACGTTTATGACTAGATTTATTCCCCTCCTCCAAACCACATCCTCACTA
Source organism: Schistosoma margrebowiei (assembly GCA_944470205.2). NCBI lineage: Eukaryota > Metazoa > Platyhelminthes > Trematoda > Strigeidida > Schistosomatidae > Schistosoma > Schistosoma margrebowiei. Next base: position 4,904,776 of record OX104026.1, read on the forward strand.
TATCTCATCTCATTATATAACATAACTGATGAATAAGTTTTATGGTAATCACTATTCATTTCTTCAAATGACAAATGAAATGTAAAAGATAAAAACCCAATGAGATGGTATTGTAGTGAATGAGAACACAAGTGATGACAATCGAATGTATTTGAATACAAAATTACAGAATATCTGAGAACCATACAGTAAATACCCCAATTGCAATATGTCAACCAATCATCTTAAACTTGATTGTTCCTTTGTGTTTCCACATCATTCATTATCTGTTTTCAAATTCTTTTCTTCTATGTTAACTTTCCACCACTAATCATTTCACTTTCTATTGATAATACATACTACTTATATCTGTCGATATCAGTAGCACACATCACAATATTACTTAAATTCCTGATTAAGTAGATTTACAATAACTTCTAAATAAATTTTATAATGAAAATAATGACCATTGGAGTTCAACTATGTCTGTTGTGAGATAGTAACTCACTGGAGACAATGGTTGATGTGTCGCTCAATTTCTTGGATTAGTTGACGTTAGACATTAACACCGTCGGATACCAGCTGGCTCAATGGTCTAGAAGCTATGTGTTCACGCGCGAGACTGACTGATTCCGGATTCGAATCTCATGAGGCAGGATCGTAAACGTTTTCACTTCTGAGCAGTCCTACAATATGATGAAACGATCATCCAATACCTCCAGATTTTTCATGGTGATTTAACTTCAATGGATTCATAATTTCAACGATTGAAAATAATTAGTTCAATAGTTTAAGAAAACAGTTATGCATAATGATCTCAATGTACAAGATGTTCAATATAAATCTGTTTTCAGTAGTGGGGTTGTGGAGATTGTTAAGATTTTGGTTGAGATCATGAATCAATTGATGTTAGACCACCGTTGGAAACCTGGAAGCACTGGACGGTGGTCTAACATCAATTGATTCATGATCTCAACCAAAATCTTAATAAATCTGTTTGTTTTTTTTTGTAATTTTATCAATATTATATTCATACTTATATATGATACTTTCATACTTTGTTTATTTCAAACCAATCAAAATTCAATCATATAAAGATGTTTTAAAATCAGGTCAAAATAACAAAGAGAAGATGTTTTTTAGAGGGAGAACAAAAAAGAGAGAATAAAGATTTTAGAAATTGACAGATCATTAGATTAATGGCATTATATTCTATTGAATAATCATTATGTTTATTAATTCTTTATTAAGAATGAATTTCATTCTATATCATAAAGGACAATATAGAAAATCAATTAAGTTTTAAAAATGATTTAGAACAACATATATAAGCGAACAATATTGTTTTCGATTAGATCCTCATCAGGCTTTACTCTAATATACAATAATATTTATATGCATATACGAAATGAATTAAACCAATCAAGGTAGTTTATAAGTCAATGATAACAATGGAAAAGATTACATAATAAGTAAAATGTGAAAAGTACAAATTGATGGTGTGACAACAGGTGCATTAGTTTTTGATAAGCAATAATAATAAAGGTTCAAATCAATGTTACATAATCTGAAATAGGTCAATGATTAGAAAAATATAGAAACTGAGATAACAATTATAAAATTATAAGATGACGTAATAAGAAATGTTCAGATAATTGGACCATGAAACGTATAGTTGAGAGAAAATAAAGTGGTAGGAGGGTGTGAAGAAAAATAATAAACGAAGAGGAAGTTCCCAAGTTGAAATCATGAGTCAGTTGAAGCTAGACCACCATTGAAAACCTGGAAGCACTGGACGGCCGCTTCATCCTAGTATGGGACTCCTCAGCAGTGCGCATCCACGACCCCGCACCACCCGGGGCTCGAACCCAGGACCTACTGGCTTCGCGCGCGAGCACTTAACCATTAGACCACTGAGCCGGCATCCAACGGTGTTAATGTCTAACTTCAACCAATCCACGAAGTTGCGCTACCGTACACCATTGTCCTCAGTGAGTTCCTATCTCACAACAGACCTGGTTGAACTCCACTGGTAACGACTTCTCACTAGAACTCCAGAAGTGTCTCCTGAAGTCAGTCACTAGTGAGCAGGTGATTATTATTATCAGAATGGGTTTTGTGGAGATTTTAGAAATTTCACAAGTTGAAATCATGAAAAGGAATAATAAATAAATTCATTTATTAATTAAGGCCAAGGGAGAGATAAGGGAGTTACAAATTTCTTCTGAACACAAAGACTTGGCTTGATGAGGATCTAATCGAAAACAATATTGTTCGCTTATATATGTTGTTCTAAATTTACAATATGGGAATATTTCAAATTTAAAAATGATGTTTATTTATTAGAGAGATAACAATCTAACTTATACATCTTTTAATAGAATCACTGAACAACCGTTTCGTCTTAGTATAAGACTTCTTAGAAGTGTGCATCAATGATCCTGTAAGTGAAACTCGAACCCAGGATATTCAGTCTCACATGTGAACGTTTAACCTTTAGATCACTAAGCCGGCTGGTATCCAACGATGTTAATGTCTAACTTTAAATAATCCAATAAGTCTTTGGTGGAGAAAAAATTAATGGAGAGAAGAAATTTCTTCTCAATTACAATAATGAAATAATAATCATCGGAGTAGTTGTGCTACGTAACGATTTTATGGTGTCACAGTGAATAAAAAGTTATATTGATTAAATGGAATAAAGAGGATCATAATAATCCAAGTAATTATTGGATAAATCAAGCAGTTACTGCGTTGGATACCATTTGCAAAGAAAGCGCTAACAAAATATTTGGATGAACCGATTTGAAGAAAGTATTGTCCTTAAAGTTACAATTCTCAAATAACGCTACCAGAGGAATTGTAATTCAAAGGTTAAGAAATACAGTACTGAAAACATTTAGTGCAACCAAAATGAATGTAGTTTCCTACAATCACTCTATAATGAAAACCATTAATAAAAATAGGCTATTTAAATTTGCCACATCCATGTGTATTTACCAATTCAAATGCTCTTGTTAAGCCAATTTTATAGATCCGTCATCACATCATCCGTCTTGATTGAGCAAAGAACAAGTAAGAGTGATTGAGAGTTCTATTCTCGCTTACTTGGTGAACACAGCTCATCAAGTTGAATTGAATAAAGCTTTTAAGGTTATCCACCATATTAAATCAAATTTGTCGTATGGTTTAAGAGTTTATCTTTTGCACATTGGTAAAACCAGGCGCTTAACCAACTAGACCACTGAGCCGGCATCCAATGGTGTTAATGTCTAACTTCGACCAATCCACGAAGTTGCGCCACCGTATACCATTGTCTTCGGTGAGCTGATATCTCACAACAGACCTGGTTGAACTCCACTGGTAACGGCTTCTCACTGGAACTCCAGGAGTATCTCTTGAAGTCAATCACTAATGAGCAGATGATTATTATCAGAAGAGGTTTTTGGAGATATTAGAAATTTCACAGATTGAAATCAGTCCAGTGCTCTCAGGTTTTCCATGGAGGTCTAGCTTCAGTTGACTCATGATTTCAATCTGTGGAATTTCTAAAATCTCCACAAACCCCTTCTGATAAGGATGAAAAGTTAATTGAGAAGTGTTATGTTCAGACGAAGAATAAATGAATGATAAATGTTAGGAATAACTTATGGACTAATATTATATGAATATTCTTATTGTATAACTATTAAGTGACTATAAAATATGTATATTCTTATTCCTTTCATTATTATAAGCTTATATTTGACTTATTGACTATTATCCTACAACTTACTATTCTTCAGTTATTCTCAAATTATTAGTAATAGTCTCTCACACTCACAGCCAATTTTGGCTTGATCTTGTACAAATGTGTAGTGACCTACTTTTATCAAGAGAACGCGTCTCGTGTACTGGAAACTATTATTCTTATAACCAATTGTACCAGGGATTGTTTTACCGTACTTATTTGTTTAACTGTACCAGAATACATACATTCTTTCATGGATTGTGACTTTGCACGAATTCGATTACGCTCAGTAACCACACTTGTACTCCTTTGGCACGATCTCGGTATCCCTTCGATACCACGAGATCACCAACAAATACATCTCGACTACAGCCATCAACTGCCTTCTGATATTTGGCTTACGGTGGATCTTATCGGTTAACTGGCACGTAGTCTTCCTGTAGTGGTGATCATAGTCGACCGCGACTCGACACCACACTACAAATGATACTTCCTATTTTATGTTGTGATTTGCTCTGTTTGACTGGTATATAAAGCAAGTATGTTTAGAGTATAGGATTCCTATCGTGGAGGCTGAAATTGACGTTCTGAACTTAACAAGCAGGGTTAGGTAGAAAAAGGATCAATAAGAACTCTAGGTTGCTCGTACTCGTGTATACGTCATTAGTTTGATCGTATAAGTCAGCGTATCTAAAATGGCAATCGTATTTCGCGAGATTCGTATAAGCTAAGGACATAGTAAGAAAAAATTTTTCTCCATTAGCACTTTTTTGCTAAATTTCGAAGCATAAATGTTTTTAAAGATATTTGGTTGAACAGCCAAAGTAATAAAAATCAATCAAAAACTCAACAATCTCCACAACCCCATATTGATAATTACTATATGCTCACTAGTGACTAGCTTCATGAGGGAATTCTAGGAGTTCCAGTGAGGAGCCGCAACCAGTGGAGTTAATCCGTGTCAGGTAATGACAGGTATCTACATCAGTACAATGGAAGATGGTCACGCAATTTCGTGGATTGGTTGAAGTTAGACATCAACATTGTTGGGTGTCGGCCAGTTCAGTGATCTAGAGGTTAAGCGTTCACGCGAAGATTGAAGATCCTGAGTTCCATTGCCGCTTGTGGGATCGTGGATGCGCACTGGTGAGAAGTCCCATACTAGGATGGGACGGCCATCCAATACTTGCAAGTTTTCAGTAATGGTCAAACAATGATTGATTGATAATCTCAATAGAAAGCTCAACAATCTCCACAATCACATACTGATAAAAACCATTTCATTAACATAATTCATTGAATATTCGCCTATAAGATTGAGTAGTAAGTTTCACTAAGATAAAATTATTGACTATATAACTACCTGGATACATCAAGAGAATAAAATTGTTATGTACCTAAGAAATTTCTTGTATATAGTGGATTATAGATGTTCGCATAAAGTTTAATTCATTTGTAAGGGTTTGAATCCTCCGACCGCTGATGTCAAAGACTGTGATTAATCAATCTCTTTTGAAATCTGTTTGTCCTAAGCAGACTGACACAAATATTCCTAAGCAAACATAAAGAATGAACAGCTGTAAAATCCAAGATGTACGTTTCAACTTATATAGAATTCATCAACTGAATATACCTGAATCCACATGTTAATATTCACGCTGTTATTCAGAACTGGTACCTTCCGCTTCCAATGCTCAATGCAGTTTGGATAGCCACCATCTTGTGAAATTTATGTGAATTTTAGTTTACTTTTAGGGATTTGAATATTTATCTAGCTGATGAGTCCCGAATAGGATGAATCGCGAGTCGAGAATTCCAGTGCTAGCCTGTATGTAAGTTTGCTCAGGAGAATACAGTTTTTGTTGTTGTTGAAAGTTAATGTCCAATGTAGCAAGCAAATGAAGCTAGGCAACTGAATAAAAGTATCGGAATATACAACATTAATTAAGGGACATACCTGAAAATTAATAACAAAACATGTGGTTAAGTAATCAGACCCTAATCATAATTAAAAATCAAATGAACAAATGTCATTTATTTGAAAATCGTGGATGCGCACTGCTGAGGAGCCCCATACTAGGACGAAACGGCCGTCCAGTACTTCCAAGTTTTCCATGGTGGTCTAGCTTCAGTTGACTCATGATTTCAACCAGTGAAATTTCTAAAAATCTCCACAAAACCCATTATGATAAAAAAAGAATCAAAATAGTGGTTTACCAGTCAAATAGTTGAGATAAAGCATTCAAAAGAACTCAATCAAGTAGAATTTATGTTGTCAAGGCAAATAACAACTGTCAATCATTTCCTTCAGAAGACATAAGTTAGTTTACTGATATCTCATTAGAGCTATACTGTTTATTAATCATTATAATCAAATATGGATGGTGGCTAGTAGTGGAATCCACACAGAATACACATATATGCTAATAAGAGACTGATCAATTACAGCCTTAAATATCAATGAGAAGATTCAAACAAACAATACGAAATGTTTATTAATCACTTTGATATATTTCAAGGTATTTAATTAATATACCGTATCTAAAAGTGTTGAGTCGGCTTTCCGAGAACTGCAACGGAACCTCTAGAGGCCCTAAAGGAGCCAAAGAGTCCTAGCCAATCAGAGCATGATGGAGCGTCCTAGAATGTCAACGTGGCGTGCTACTATTGGTGTTTTTTGCTTATTTTGCGCCTTTTCTCTAGAGTTCAGGTCGCTGCGTGGTTCTAGCTTGCGGGTTACCAGAATAGCTTAGGAACCGAATAAAGCGTTCAAATTAACAAGCCTTATCAAAAATATTCATTTATATAAACATTTTCAACCAGGTGAGTGATTTCGCTTTGGAAACAGATATGGGTTATGTAAGAAGCTGAAGAGTACGTAATGAAATAATCAACTGATTTCATGTTATTCTGCTTACAACTTTGTTTCCTCTCTCTTTCCCACTCTCTCTCTCTCTTCATATTTACTAATTGTTGAGCTAAAACGATATAAATTACATAATCAGATGATACATAGGATAGTTGTATTTCTTCTTTATCTACTGTTGAAATTTAAGAAAGAGGAATACATTGTCATATTACAGTGAAAATTTAAATAACATCTAAGTACTTTAGCCTTTATGTGATTTCTCGAATTCTCTAATCTATTTTATATGCGAAATTCAGTTTAGAAGAGAATGATATGCAATATGATTAGCTTATTCTTTATGAATTTCTAATAAACTAACCTAGAAATATGAAAATAATTACGGTGATTTATGTATTCTAGTTATGATACCCAGTTTTTATGTGTAAAAACTAATTATCATTATAGGGATTGTGGAGATTATTAAGTTGTTGATTGAGATCATGAACCAAATGATGTTAGACCACAGTTATAAACAAGGAAGCATTGGGCGGCCGTTTTGTGCTATTGTGGGACACCTCAGCAGTGTGTATCCACGATCCTGCAAGCGGCAGTCGAACCCGGGGCTACCAGTCTCTTGTGCGAACGCTTAACCTCTAAATTACTGAAGTGGGCGACACTCAACGGTGTTAATGTCTAACTTCAACGAATCCACGAAATTGCGTGACCAACTTCCATTGTACTAGATGCGCACTGCTGAGGTGTCTCACAATAGCACAAAACGGTCGTTCAGTACTTCCAGGTTTTAAATGATAATATAACATCAATCGGTTCATGATCTTAAGTAAAAATGAATTCACTATTCGATTACTTTAAACTGAAACCGGTGAGTTTAGGTCTCTAACTAGATAGCATAATGGTTGAAGATCGGTGATTGTCATTATGATACTGTTCTCCAGGTTGAAATACTAAAGATAATAATATGGGACAGGAAGAACAGATTTCTTTAAAATTGTAAGTAAGTAACATGTATACAACAATTTCAAATCAACTAGAAACAAATGGTTTACATCTTAATAGTATTTCTATCAGATATATTAGCATGACTGATCAAATTTCAATGATCAAGTTGTTGTATTAAGTATTTAGAAGGTTTGTCCAACTGTCTTTTATTGGAAAAGTATATGCATAATCTTTGAAGGAATTTCAACGAACCTATTGACTTAGATTTGTTTAGTTGCATTTTGTCTTTAATAATTAAACATTTAATACATATGAAGGGGTTTATGAAGATTTATTTAATTTGTAGATTGCATTTTTCGCAAACTGATCACATTTGGAGACGATTAAAAACCAGAGAGTACTGGAAAGTTGTTCTATTTTAGCGTATGCCTCTTCATCAGTAGGCACATATAAACCGAATCAGGGGTCCTATCTAGAGTCTTAACGTTTTTTAGGTAGATGGTTAATCACTGAAACCCTTGTGTTGGTAACCACTAGTACAATTTCAACTTCAGTGGATTAACGATAAACGAATACAGTTGCTAACAACTGTTTCACTCCCAACACATCTGAACTCCACTATTTCTCATTAGTATCTCAAGTAATTTAGTGTGTTGATTATTATAATTTACTTTATCAGGGTTTCGTGGAGATCATAGACTGATCTCATTCTCATTCCATTCTGTTTATTCATTCAAATAATGATAAAGTTAAATTCACTTAGTGTTCTTTACTTGTATCTTCCCATGGTTATTTAGGACTGCAATTGGTCAGTCTCATGTTGGCATATGTGCATCCTGTGAGGACTCCCTCCATATTGTCTGAAGTCACAAGCTTTATAAGCAAAGATTGACTCAATAGATAATTAGATAACATGATGGTATTTGAAGAGAACGTTACCGGATTCAATTATCAGAGTGAACATCAACTCTAAGATACAGGTACATCCAACTGACGAATCCCAAATACGACAAAAGCTCGTCCTGAATTCCACTGCTAGCCACTATCCATCTTTGTTTATTTCCAATAATAATTCAGAAAAATATTATAACAGAATTAACTTATAATGTCAATAATCTTTTTATAGAAAAGAAAAAACAGAAGCATAAAATAATGATGACGGTGAATCATAGATTGGTACAAGAAAAAAGAAGGTCATCCATTCATTTGGAAAGAACTACAGAGAGAAAATGTATCCATGTGTTTATGTTTGTTTGTTTGTTTGTGTGTGTGTGTGTGAAAGAGAGAGTGAGTGAGGGTGGTAGTAAAAAATCTGTAAGAGAAAGAAACATTTTAGTAAACAAGCTAATCAATAAATAAGACAGCCCAGATACCAACAAAAAAAAAATTGAACGAAAAGTCATGTATTATATTGATTATATAAAATATTTACAGTTCAGAATGTTTGTAAATAAATATTTTGATGAAATTTATACTACATTGCTTTAGAGTTCTATGTAATAGATCATTTGTCACTAAAGGACGTTTATACATCAATACAAGATGGTTTCCTCTTTATCCTATGTAGAAAAGTATGAACCATCTAACAGTATTCTCTATCAAACATTGTCTTGAACAATACTTTTCAGTTCTTTCTAGTTGTTATTCATCATTTTGATATCTGCTTCCAATTTCTGATGAAGTATGTTGTTCGGCTTTCCACTTTTCTGTTTCTTTTCAGGAACCTAAGTTACAGCACCGTGATACACTCTGACGGTTTCCACAATTTATGTTCTATCTGCTGTAGAATTATGGTCTACTATGATATTAGTACTGCTCTAATAATAGACCTAATCCTAAATTTGTAGATTTGTCATGATATAACTGCCTAATCTATAAGATCTTACGTGGAAGTCACACCATCGACTGCACCAACTCACTGTATTGTAACAATTACCAATACATGATGTAGAATAAGGTTAGGCTAGAGAAAGAACAATATATTTAATATGAATAGAAGATATAAGGTAACATTCAGCAGAGACCACGCCTGCATGGCCGAGCCATGCCGTTCGATCAACTCTAACTCCTTCAATTCATTGTTCGCACCTTCTCCATTCTTAGGTATTTCTCCGTGTTAAATATTGAATATCTATTTTCTGAGTAGTCTTGTGTTCAGCTTTGAAGATTGTGAGGTTATGGTCTAATGCCACTACACTGCTTACAGAGTCTTTTCTTAATTTCCTCTTCATATGGAAGCTGATTTATTTCCTTACATAGTAGGTTTTTGCTGATGGTACCTGCTCAACGGATATTGAATGTCTTGCATGGACAATTGTTTATAAATACTTGTACTGTTTCGAGAATGCCTGCAGCAATTATTCAAGTTTCAGCTCCGTACAATAGGAGTGTCTTGACGTTCGTATTGAAGATTCTCACTTTGGTTTTAGTTGACAGTTGTTTTGAGTTCCATATGTTCTTCAACTGTAGGAGTGCTGTCCTTGCTTTTCCAATCCTCGCCTTTACATTTACATCAGATCCTCCACGTTCATTTACGATGCCTTCCATGTAGATGTTTGAAAGTTTTCACCTGTTCCATAGATTCTCCATTAAGTGTGATTGGAGTGGAGTTGTTCTGTTGTATTTTAAGATCCTCATTTTCTCTCATTTATGTTGAGGCCCACCGTTTCACAGGTTGCTGCTATACTGACTGTCTTCACCTGTATTTGTTGGTGTGTATGGGATAGACGAGCTAGGTCATCTGGGAAGTTCGAAACGTCTGATTGCATCCGAACTGTCCATCGTATTCCGTGCTTCCTATGAGATATTATGGTTTTCATAATCCAGTCGACTACCAGAAGGAAGTAAAAGAGTGAGAGCATCCTAGTCGAACACCAGTCCTCACTTAGGATGCATCAGTGAACTGTCCTTTGCAGCGTAGTCCGTCGTATCAATTCCGGATAATGTCGATGATGTTCTTATGTACATCATATTGTCGAAGAAGGTTCCATAATGTTCTCCTGTTTATATTGTCAAATGCCTTCCCATAATCAAAAAAGTTGATGTATAGTGATAAATTCTATTCAATTTATTGTTCAACAATAATTAGTAGTTTTGCGATTCAGTCTGTACACGTCCGATCCTCAAAGAATTCAATCTGTTGATCTCACGGTTGGGAGTCTACCGAATCTTTCATCCTATTGAACCAATAAATCTTCTGACTGACCGCTTGATTCGGTTGCTCAAGTTTGTTTAGCAACCCCGAGGCTAAATCTACACAACAATTTGAACACGAGAGAAAAGGATGGGTAATCATCCAATCGAAAATGTGACACGTGGCTCTTCATTGTCTAGATGTTTCTGAGATACTTCGATTTAGTGCTGATTGGATAAAATGTTTCCAAGCGTTTTCATGACCTCTTTGGGTTATTTTCGAGGAATTTTCTGGGTCTCTCCAACATCAACAGAACTGTTGTAAAATTTTCCTGGTGGTAATTTGATGCCTCAGTAGTCCGCTTACGTGCTTAGATGATCGCCTTTCTTTGGTGATGATGAGTCCTCATTTCCAGTCTATCGGTGGCACTTGTTCTTCCTCTCAAATCTTATTGAATAGAACGTGGAACATCTTTGCATTTACGTTTGTTTGACATCAGTGCTTCAACTGGTATGTTAACAGGTCTTTCTGCTACCTTTCCAATCTTGATGTCCATGTTGATTTCTTCAATCGTTGGTAAGTCGACATATATAAGAACGTCTGTATGTACTGCCTCGATGTCCAGTGAGTTCAGTAGAGCTGTTCTATTCGAAAATTATCCAAAGTTTTCTCCCCACCTATTCCTCTGTTCTCGAATAGCAGTGGTCAGCTTGCCTTCTTTTTACTTGACTGATCGCTCGGATTTACTATATTCTCCCTGTCAGCCTCCTCGTTGAGTCACATAATTGTCTGATGTTTCTTTCTCTTCTAGCACTTCCCCTTTCACTGTTTGGTCTTCCACGCATTTCTGCTTGTCGACTCTAGTACTCCTCTTCATTCTCTTGTTGAATTCTACGTATTTTGCCCTGTATCTTGACGTTCCCTACTCTTTTTCGACTGCTGTTAATTGTTGCCTTCTTGTTCTTCCTTGCTTGAGTCCTGTCCAGGTTTTCTTTAGAGATCCATTATTTATGATTACGCTACTTGCAGCCCAAAACCTTCTAACATATTGAAAACCAAATGGTTAGTGACAATTATATGTCGAGTTATTTCAGAAATGATATTGTGTAATCGATGAGCGGCATAGGAATTATTGTTAAAATATAAAGAAACTGTCATCGTAAATTGGAAGTAATTGGGAATCGGACTAAACAGGTGATTATTATTATTATCATTTAAGATTGAAGCGAATGGTATCGGGTTCGAGTCCCGGAGTGAACGTCAACTCTGAGATGCAGGTACATCCAGCTGACGAATCCCAAATAGGACGAAACGCTCTTAGAATCATAACTTGTTATTTAGGACTGCAATTGATCAGTCTCATGTTAGCATATGTGCATCCTGTGTGGATTACATCGATATTGCCTCAAATCACAAGCTTTTTTAAACAAAGGTGGATAGTGGCTAACAGTGGAATCCAGAACTCGCGTTTTGTCTTATTTAGGACACATCAACTGGATGTAACTACATCTCAGAGTTAATTTCTACTCTAGAACTCGAACCCAGTTCATTCTTATTATTTTTATTTGATTATTATTATCATTCATGGATTGGTTGAAAATTAGACATTAACATTGTTGAATACCGGGTTGGCTCAATGATCTAAAGGTTAAGTGTTCAAGCACAAGACCGATAAGTCTTGAGTTCGGATCTTGTGGTGAAGGATTGTGTATGTGCGTTGCTGAGGTATTTCACACTAGGACAAAACAACATTCTAGTGCTTTCAGATATTCCATGATGGTTTAGCTTCAATTGACTCATGAATTCAATTATTAGATTTGATCTTATTACATTTAATTCAATGTTGTAATAGAAGCATTACGTAATCACATTTTTATTTCGAATAAATCAAATTAATATAAATCATAATAATAATAATGATGATAACTAATTATTTAATTAAATAATAATCAATAAACATTAGTAATTTGATTTTATTCATAATCAATATTTAAGATGATAAGTTTTAGATCTGATTAATTGATCAGGGCTTATTTAGGTTTTTGTTAAGCAAAAAGAAAAAAACCATTTACCTAATCTCTCATGATTTTTTTCTAAAGCTGAATTCAGATCTTGATACAAACTAATCTCATGTTGTACAGGGTTGTGGAGATTATTAAGTTATTGATTGAGATCATGAACCGATTGATGTTAAACCACCATTGAAAACATGGAAGCACTGGATAGCCATTTCGTTCTATTGTCGGACACCTCAGGGGTGCACATTCACAATCCCACAAACGGTAGTCGAACTCAGGGCCTTCAGTATCGCGCGTGAACGCTCAACCTACTAGACCACTGAGCCGACATCCAACGGAACTAATATCTAACGTCGAACAGTCCGTGAAATTGCGTGACCATATTCCATTGTACTGGGGTAGATAACTGTCTCTCCCTGACACGGATCAGCTCCACTGGTCACGGCTTAACAAAAACCTAAATAAGCCCTGATCAATTAATCAGATCTAAAACTTATCATCTTAAATATTGATTATGAATAAAATCAAATTACTAATGTTTATTGATTATTATTTAATTAAATAATTAGTTATCATCATTATTATTATTATGATTTATATTAATTTGATTTATTCGAAATAAAAATGTGATTACGTAATGCTTCTATTACAACATTGAATTAAATGTAATAAGATCAAATCTAATAATTGAATTCATGAGTCAATTGAAGCTAAACCATCATGGAATATCTGAAAGTACTAGAATGTTGTTTTGTCCTAGTGTGAAACACCTCAGCAATGCACATACACAATCCTTCACCACAAGATCCGAACCCAAGACTTATCGATCTTGTGCTTGAACACTAAACCTTTAGACCATTGAGCCAACCCGGTATTCAACAATGTTAATGTCTAATTTCAACCAATCCATGAATGATAATAATAAAAATGAACTTTCTTTTTAGAAAAATGTTTACTGTCATAAGAAAAATAACCAAATCAGTAATATTTTAAAATATTTACAAAATAAAATGACCAAATAGAAAGAGATTAAGCTTGTTGTTATATTGTAATATTGTATTGGGTATTATTTGTTATTTTATTTAACTCTAACAGGTCATAATCATATTGATTTGTGTCAATGTTTAAGTTGGTTAGATACAAATAATCATAAACAGATATTTATATCAGAAGGGGTTTGTGGAGATTTTAGAAATTTTCACAGATTTAAATCATGAGTCATTTGAAGCTAGACCACCATTGAGTGCTCGCGCGCGAAGCCAGTAGGTCCTGGGTTCGAGCCCGGCGCGGTGCGAGATCGTGGATGCGCACTGCTGAGGAGTCCCATACTAGGACGAAACGGCCGTCCAGTGCTTCCAGGTTTCAATGGTGGTCTAGCTTCAACTGACTCATGATTTAAATCTGAGATATTTATATCATAAGAATAGTTGTATTCTATTAATTGTTTGAAGTTAAATTATTAAAAGGGGATTTTGTGGAGATTTTAGTCATTTTAATAGTTGAATTTATGAATCAATTGAAGCTAGATCACTATGGAAAACCTAGAAGGACTGAATGGCCGTCTCGTCCTAGTATGTGACTCTTCAACAATACGCATCCATGATTTCACTTCATGAGATTCAACTGACTCATGAATTCAACTATTAAATTATTATAATATCCACAAAACTACTCTTTCATTATAATCATCATATGCTCATTAGTCACTGTCTCCAAGAGCGATTTCCTGGAGTTCTATTGAGAAGCTGTGACCAGTGGAGTTCAACCGGATCTGTTATGAGATAGTAACTCACTGAAGACAATGGTTGATGTGTCGCTCAATTCGGTGGATTAGTTGAAATTAGACATTACCACTGTTGGATGCCAGCCGGCTCAGTGGTCTAGAGGTTAAGTGTTCGTGCGCGAGTTCAATTAGCGCTGGATCCGAATCCAGAGAGGCCGGGTTGTGGATGTGCACCGATAAGGAATCCTATACTAAGATGAAACGGCTGTCTAGTGCTTCCAGGTTTCCCATAATGGTTTAGGTTCAATTAATTCATTAATTCAACTATTACATTAATTTATTACTAATAAAATGGGTCTGTGGAGATGGTCAGATTATTTGGCCGACAGCAAGATCTGGCCTTAGATAAGAAACCACTAAAAATCAAGAATTATTAAATAACTGTGACGTCTTAGTATGGCATTCCTCATCAATGCTGGGATCAAACCCAGGATCTACAAGTGTGGCAGAGAGTGTCTAAACTCAATAACATTCAGTTGGTATCTCGAAATCTACATGTCATAATATCGTGTAATTATCTTTTTGTGCCATTGGTAAACAAGTATGTCACTGCCTCCACTAAATTAGAAATCCGGTGGTTTATGAGTGCTCACTAGAACAAAATCAATGTTCAGTACAACTTCGGCAATCTACAGAATCCAATTGGACCACTACATCACTCACTGTACACTAATCAATCAATGTAAATTTATTTACACATTCAACAAATCTATCATATTTATTTTATTTGTAATTTATTAGGCCAGCCCGTATGTTTCATGCTAAACAGGAAGTTATGGTATACACAAATTATATTCATATATCCATGACGAAATAAGCAGCTAACTGTTAAAGTTGACCTAAATCGATACCATGACCTTTTAGGTTCATTACAACAGCAATACTGATTACTGTGATGTCTCTCATCTCAGTATTATTACTACCTAGTGTAGCTTTCATCTCTACAGTATCGTAGTATATTAGTTGTCAAATTATCAAACCAAGTTACGTCAAATATCGTATAATTAACATATTTTACCACCATTCTTAATTTAGATCTCAATGTTATACAAATTCTAACCCTAATTAGCGATGGTAACGATCAAGTACGCTTAATTTCTTTGCAGAAAGTAAATGGCATTCATTCTTTGTGTTCTCCCGAATCCTAATCTTCTGAATTATTCATGTCCTTTATTTTCTTTCCAAATTTATTTCACTGGATTATACTCCTTGAATAACATCTTCAAACCCTATCTTACTGATTATTGCTTATACTTTAACTACCTCTACCACTATAAGATTTGCATAGACAATTGTATCTCTGTGCTAATGTGGTGTGGCAACTCGAAATTATGCACGTACGTACGAAGTTCTGCGTTGTTGCTGATTGACTGATTGAGTTTCTATACATTTTTAGTGGTGATAATCATGAACACAATGATTTGTTTATTGATTGTGAAAAGATTTATTTATGTGCTACTAATTACATCAAACCAACGAGGCTAAATGAACACAAATACAATAATAAAGTTAACATTCAGTGTATTAACAAATGCTACCTGTTGTATCTAGTTAATCATGAATGATTAAAATTAACAGGATAGCGGTTGTGGAGATTATTAAGTTTTTGATTGAGATCATGAACCGATTGATGTTAGACCACTGTTGGAAACCTAGAAGCACTAGACTGCCGTTTCGTTTTATTGTGGGACTCCTCATCAGTCCGCATCCACAATCCCACTCGCGGGCTTTGAACCCACAACCCCCATACTGATAATTAACATATGGTCACTAGTGACTAGCTTCGTGAGGGGATTCTCGGAGTTCTGGCGAGGGGCCGTAAACAGAGGAGCTAATCCGTGTCGGGTAGAAACAGGTATCCACCTCAGTACAATGGAAGATGGTCACGCGATTTCGTGGATTGGTTGATGTTGAACACTAACACCATTGGATGCCGGCTCAGTGGTCCAGTAGGTTGAGCGTTCACGCGCGAAACTGAAGGCCCTGAGTTCGACTGCAGTCTGCGCACCGCCGAGGTGTCCCATAATAAAACGACATGGCCGTCCAGCGCTTTCAGGTTTTCAATGGTGGTCTAACATCAATCGGTTAATGATCTTGATAAAAATTAATTTCTACTGACAATTCAAATCACTGTAAATCAACGGCTCCATCGATCAAAACTTATCATCAACTATGAGTGACGAGTTTGAATAAAATGTGAATATGGGTACCTAAACTACAAATATGCTCTTTGAAATTGTTAACATTATCTCGTTGTTGATACTGCTCACTGAACTCTGATCAGTCTTTATTGACATATGAGCGTCTTGTGTGGATTTCCTCGTTAGTTCCATTATGACAAAAGTTGGCATAGCATAGATGGAATGTGATTCGCAGTGTAATCCAGCTAGATGTACCTGCATAACAGAGGTGAGTGGCTATCTGAACTTAGTAGCTAATTGGATAACGCGATGGTGTTTAAAGCGAATAGTACTGGTTTTAAGTCATGGAATGAACATCAAGTCCTCAGTGATTCTCCAGAAAATATTAGTTAATAAGTACTAGTAGTACTTAAATCTATATTAGTAAATGGTCCCACATGGTAATGTCAGTATAAAATCTGAACTAAGATCACATTCACATGAGTGTAGCGTACCGGAGTGTATTTAGACTCGTAAATGTTACTACTTCATTGTTAAGTGATGAGGAAAAGACTTTTAAAGCGAGAACTATGTTCATTTTTGCAAAAATCTCTTAAAATTCAATCGCTGAGATTTTACAAATATATGGTGGTCTAACATTGATCCATTCATGATATCAGTATAAACTCAACAATTGGGACAGTCCCGCTCACAGGATCGTGGATGCACACCGCTGAGGAATCCCACAATAGGATACAATGGCCGTTCAGTGCTTCCAGGTTTTCAATGGTAGTCTAACATCAATTGGTTCATGATTTCAATCAAACACTTGATAATCTTCACAACCCTATACTGATAAAAGTATTCTTCCTCCATGAAAAAAAGGTTTCTAGACTATTACCCTAGCAAAGGTCAAAGTTCATCGAAATAATCTAATGTTAACAGTTATGAAATAAGATTTCTCTCCAGTAATTTATTTTCCACATTCTATTCCAGTCTAGAATTATATCAAACAAATTAGGGTCAGTCATATTTTTTTTAATTTTTTGATTATTTGGGGGGGGGGGGTCATAATTTGCTCATGTGGGAAACATGCATCTTAGAGTTTTCTCATATGAATTTAAGAAAAATAAACAAATCGTATTTGTCAACACTAATTATTCTTATAGTTTGTTAACCCGAACTGATGTACGTACGTACTAAGTTCTACGTTGTTACTGACTGACTGAATTACTTATCGAAAACTAGTAATTAAATGTTTATTTGCATAGATAGTTTTTTTCAGTTTAACTACGCCTGTATCTCTTCTAAGGTTACCGCCCATTCCAAGCCTATGAAAAGGAGGAGGGTTGATCATGAGGCTAACAATCCCACCCTGTAGAAAATAACCTTGCTAAAAAAAGCGCTAACCAAAATAAACAATTCAAACCATTTAGACTCTGCCCTCCTAGATGAAAGAAGAATTAGGATGCCTCATGATAAAAGCCAAGATTCTTCAGAAGTCACGAGGTCGATGGTTCTTCTAAAAACTAGAGCAACAATTTTTATAGGTACATGGGATGTTCGGACAATGTGGGAGACCGGGAAGACCAGTCAAATAGCAGCGGAAATGAGGAGATAAAACTTGGCAGTACTGGGAATTAGAGAAACCCATTGGACCCAAGCTGGACAACAAAGGCTAAATGAGGGAGAGACGCTGCTGTACTCCGGTCACGAAGTAGAAAATGCTCCATGCTCTCAGGGAGTTGCTCTGAAACTATCCAAAGAACCACGTAATGCAATTACAGGATGGGAGTCTCATGGATCCAGGATCATCAAAGCCTCCTTCAAAATAAAAAGAAGGGAATCACGAAGAGTGTTATCCAATGTTATGAACCCATCAATGATAGCAACGACGACAATAAAGATCAGTTCTACTCGAGGCTGCAATCGATCATGGCAAAGTGCCCAGGGAAGGATTTCACCATCCTAGTGGTAGGTCTAAACCTCAAAGTCTAAATGGACAACACCAGATACAAAGATATTATAAAACGACATGGACTGAGAGAAAGGAACGAGAATGAGGAGAGATTTGCATTCAACAAATTGGTTATAGGAGGCACTATATTTCCACATAAATGTATACACAAAGCTATATGAGTCTCAATGGGTCACACCACGCAGAACCAGATAGATCATATTTGTATCAATAAAAAATTCAGAAGGATAATGGAAGACGTGATAATCAGGAGAGGAGCTGATATAACTTCAGATCAATACCAATTGAT
Organism: Schistosoma margrebowiei; assembly: GCA_944470205.2. NCBI lineage: Eukaryota > Metazoa > Platyhelminthes > Trematoda > Strigeidida > Schistosomatidae > Schistosoma > Schistosoma margrebowiei. The sequence continues at coordinate 4,923,614 of OX104026.1, forward strand.
GGTTGCCAAGATGAAACTGAAGCTAAAGAAAAACTGGACAACTGGAGAAACAGTAACACAAAGGTATAATACGACCTCCCTACAGGATACTAATAAACTCAATGAATTCAAGGTAACTCTCAACAACAGGTTCCAAGCCTTACAGGATCTGCTGAAAGAAGAAACTACTGTAGAGGAAAACTGGAATGGGATCAGGGAAGCACTAACTTCGAAATGTCAGGAGGTGCTGGGCTGCAAGGAGCACCATCATATAGAATGGATCTCTATGGGAACCCTAGACAAGATTCAAGAAAGGAAAAACAAGAAGACAGCAATCAACAACAAACGAGAAAGTCAAGGTACAAGCTGAATACACTGAAGCGAACAAGCAAGTGAAGAATAGCATTAGAGCCGAAAGGCGGCGGAAAAGCAGTAAGAAGGAAATATGTCACAACCATATGACATGACGAAGAAACTGACAGGAAAATATAGTAAACCAGAGAAACCAGTCAAGAACAAACAAGGCAAATCAATCACTGAGATTCAAAAACAGAGGAATAGTTGGGTGAAGTAATTTGAAGAACTCTTGGATAGACATCGAGGCAGCCCACACAGACCTTCCAATAGATGTAACTCCTCCAACAATCGAAGGAATCAGGATGGCCGTCAGACAAATCAAAATTTGGGAAAGCAGCAGGCTCGATGATATACCAGCTGAAGCTCTAAAGTTAGACATAGAAGTAATTGCAAGCATGCTCCACACTCTATTCAGGAAGATTCGGGAAGAACAAATGCCGACAGACAAGAAAGAAGGACACCACATCAAGATACCAAAGAGAGATCTCAGCAAATGTGAGAACTACAGATGCATCACACTACTGTCAGTACTAGGAAGATTGTTCAACAGAGCGTTGCTGAACCGGATGAAAGATTCAGAAGACACCCAACTTCGAAATCAACAGACTGGATTCCGTAAGAATCGGACGTGCATAGACCAAATCGCATCACTACGGATCGTTGTTGAGTAGTAAATTGAATGAAACTCTTCACTATACATCAACTTCATTGGCTATGAGAAAGTATTTGACAGTGTAGACAGAACATTGTGGAAACTTGTTCGACACTATAGTGTACCTGAGAGTCGTCAACATCATCCTGAATTCATACGACGGATCACACTGCAAAGTGGTGCATAGAGAACAGCTGACAGAATCATTGTAGGTGAAAACATGTGATAGACAAGGCTGCTTACTCTCTCCCTTTCTCTTTCTTCTGATGGTTGACTGGATTGTGAAGAGATCGACATCTGAGAGGAAACACATAACATAATGGACAGTTCGGATGCAACTAGAAGATTTGGATTTCATAAATGATCTAGATCTTCGACCTCATACACACCAACAAATACAGATGAAGACAGTATAGCAGCAACCTGTGAAGCAGTAGGTCCTCAAATACAACATGGAGAACACCAACTCAATAACATTTGATGGAGAAACTCTGGGAGAGGTGGAAACTTTCAAATACCTAACTGAATTATATCATCGACGGACGTGGAGATCCTGATGTAGACATAAAGGCAAGAATTGACTAAGCAAGGACAACATTCCTAAAAGTGAATAACATACGGAACTAAAAAAATTGTCAATCAATATCAGTCACAATCTTCAATATGAACGTCAAGACAGCTCTATTGTACGGAGCTGGAACTTGGAGAACTATAACAACCCTCATCAAAAGAGTACAAGTATTTATCAACAATAGTCTATGCACGATTCTCAATATCCGTTGGCCGGATACCATGAACAAGAGCCTACTGTGGGGGGGGGACAAACCAACTTCCAGATAAGGAAGGAATTAGGGAAAGAAGTTGGAAGTGGTTAGGATATAAATTGCTGTATCACGAGGTAATCTCTAACTTGGATTCTTGAAGGGAAACGGAAAAGAGGAAGGTCAAAGAACACACTACATGGAAGCAGACAACAGGATAAATAGCAACTGGAAAGGATTGCCTGGGACAAAGTTCGGTGGAGAATGCTAATGAGCGACGTATGCTCCTCTACAAGGGGTAACAGGCGTAAGTTTTTCAGTTATGTTTCTGTCTGACAAATGACATGTTTATGGGGAGAATAATACCATTAGCTCAGATGATTGACATTCCTTAACATTTAAGTGAGCTTCAGAAATTTTTTTTTACTACTACTTGCTGTTTTATACATGCATCTAATTGCAGTCCTAAATAAATTAGATAATAAATTTGGTATGATTGTATCGCTTTCCGTGAAGATCTTTATTACCTTTCATCGGCACATACTGGACAAAGACCGAGGAAGTTTTATTAACGTTGTCTTACACTTTATCAAAAAATCATTTCCAATGTTGTCTCCTTCCATTATCAGGATTGAAAATGATTCACGATATCTACACCTATAACTACTCAAAGGTTGTATGTAGAGATTGATAGGAGTGATTAGATTATTTATTGTCTCTTCTGCAAGACATAGCTGTAATCTTAAGAAAACTGATACTCCTAATGGGATTCAGATCCGCGACATTTGAAACCGCATTCTAAAGTGTTTCTATCGAGTCATTCGGGTGGCGATTCACCTTCTGTAAAACTATGATATTTACTTTGCAAATATCCATTACTAATGACTGTCAACTAGTACGAAACCGGGGTCATGGGAATTTTTTTTAACGATAATCAGCAGCTACATCAAATCAACGCATAGTACACGAGATATTGAAAAACCTAAACTTGTATCCACATTGGAACTTGATCTATAAAATCAGGTCAGCACTACTTAGCTACTAATCTGAATTATTTATTAATATATTGAATTATTTCTTATCGAAAATGTCACAACTGTATACTTAGTGGGATTACCAACTAATTCATATTGTTGTCTTACATTAAACACACGTCATGAATAATAAATAATATGAAAACACTTCTACCTACTGATCCTGGTATACTGAATCGCCCCCGAATGCCCTGGTAAGACCAAGAGTGGGGAGATTTCGCTCTCCCTCTCCAAATGCTCTCACATCGCCAAGCGTATATAGCCTCCACAAGGGAAGTCCTACTCACTGCATTCTCACAACACGGGTATTCTTTACGAAATTCAGAGGATAAAAAGCGCCCTCACTCCAAACCAATGGTGCACATCGGCTACAGGATCCTGAGGGAACAAACGGCATATGAACCTGATGTTGCTTCATTGCCTTATGGATCAGACCTTCAGGTCGAAGGCTCCGGTTGTGTTCCTCATGAAAACCACCTGCTTCGGTTTGGGCACCTGGGCAGTATCACAGCCCTCACACAAATCAAATGATATTTGTGTGGCTCATATAAATCTGGTGCCCGCTTGTACCAATGTGTTGAAATATATAAGTAATAAAGGTATACTGAACGGGAATGCAGTAGTAAATGTGGCAGATTCATTATCATAGGTGTAGAGATCATAACGTATACCAATTATGTGGTTGCTTAAAGCATACTGTTATTAAAATAATACAGAATGGCCATGTTTTGTGAAAAAATAATAATTGTGTTTTCGGTTTTGACAACTAACTACAGATAATTTGGTTATCGATTTCACTACGTCTTTTAAAACATTTTGATATCAATAGTTGAAATTATGAGTCAATTGAAGCTAGACCACCATGGAAAACTTAGAAGCATTGGACGAACGTTTCGTCCTAGTGAAGTTAGACATTAAAACCGTCGGATGCCAGCTCAGTGGTCTAAGCCCTCGTGCGCGAGACTGATAGGTCCTGGGTTCGAATCTCGCAGGGGGCGGGACCGTGGATGAGCACTGCTGAGACACACACTAAGACGAAACTGTTTCCCAGTGCTTCCAGGTTTTACTAAAATCTCCACAAAACCCCTTCTGATATTTTGATATGATAAATGTTTTATAACTATTGTTTTTATAATTTTTAAATTACCTGTGACAGCAAGATCCATTATTATGTAATAAACTGTTCAGTCAGTTGGCTAGCTATTCTATATTTTTTAAGCTCTTCTAGATTTATATGGTTGAATGCTTTCTATAAAGCAAAAATACTATCAATTCGGTTACTTCGCTATACCTTAATATCCATGCAACCTATCTAGAAAAAATTGTAGAGCTCCATAAGCCATTAAACGAATCATATGTTCTAAATGATGAATTGTCGCCGGAAATGATGACTATTATGAACACTATTAAATTGATAGTTTAAATCACAAATCTATTTCAATCACACATACTACTAAACATCAAAAAGCATTGAAATAACCTTGATATCTGTTATGCTACTACTCGTTAACAATAAAAGAACTGAAGATTGTAGATTCAATATTCCTAAAACATCAAGGAATTCTACACTAAAACGTAACTGACATTCAGTATACTCCTAGATTTAAATATCATGAACTTAAAGTAAATCTTCATAATCATCGTAAAACATCGACAGATACATCAGTTTTAAACCATTAACCAGTTGTGTATCTAGAATAGAAGAAAAACGCATACATCAAAACTAATGTTACAAAAAAATTTTTTTTTAGAAAAACCAAACAAAATTCGTATACAAAAAAAAGGAGAAATGAAGGAACACATAGTATATAGTAATTACAATGTTTAATGTCTAGTAAACAAGAATAGTCAAACATGAACATATGAACAAACAAAAAAATGTTTGTTATTCACATTATATAACATAGACATAGCGTACATAAAGATTATAAATGGAATAACCAACATTAGTTATTTATTATAATTTATTAACAATGATTAAACAATCATATAAGATATGCCATCAATTAAGAAGTGACCACACACACACACGCACATACACACACATTGGATTATTTATATGCATCCATCCATCCACCCAGATACACACACACACGCCCCCCTTGCACATTCACTTTCCCCTCCCCCTTCCTAGTAATAAATGTATTGAAAATATTATACTTCCGTTGGAGTATATTTTGGAACTTTATTCAATTGTTCTTTTTCATGAACAATAATATTATCATCATTTTTTTTAGGAGTATATTGATTGGAATTAGTAATATTATTATTAGTTTCAATTGGTGTACTAGTAGTATCACGTGGCATATTTCGTACAATACTTAATGGATAAATTTCTGAATCTTTTATACCAGTTGCATATTGATATGCTGGTGGAATTGAATTCTCTGAATAAATTGGTGCCGATGGAATTGCTGATCGTTGACGTAAATTCGCTGTACCACCTTCTTCTAATCTTATAAAACCAGATGGATTTTTATCAAGATTATTTAATTTTGTTAAATCATTTGCATGTTGTTGTTGTGCTGTTGTTGTTGTTATGTAACCATCCAAATCATGATGATGATGATATTTATTATTATGTAATTTCGATACAATAGATGGTGGACCACGAAAATCAATACCGATAAATCGTTTTTTATAATCAGCAAATAAATTACATACAATTTCTACAGTAATTAAATCACCAGCATTCATTGATAACATACGTAATATAAAATGTCCATCTTTTCTTAAAAATTCATTCATAAAACGATCAGTAAGTAATGCCATTTTCGGATCATTACGATCATAAACATCAGCAATTTTTAAAAATCTTTTAATAAAATGTCTTTGACGTTGTTTTAAACCCATACGATATAACCATAATGGTATACTTAATATAGTTAATAACATAATAGAACCAAGAAAAAAAAATAAAAAAATATAAATTTTTTCATTTAACATATTAATTGGTAATACACATTGTGCAAATAATGTATTACTAGCACCAACATGTTGTAATGTATGCCGGCACATACCAACTCTAGGAAAAATTTGTGTTTCTGTCCATTGTTTACCATTTATAATATCAGTTAATAAACGATAACCAAATAACCAATAACCTTCATATGAATTAAAACGTAAAAAAAAATACATTAAATATAATTGAAAAAATCCAATAATTGAATATAAAATTTTAATTGTTAAATAAACATAAATTAAATTGTTGCCATGACGTTTACCAGGCATAAATGATAATGAACGACGAAATGAACTACTTAATGTATCCATTGTACGATATTCACGACGATTAAATAATAATAATTCTAATGTTTTAGCAATATGTTGTACCATTTTTTGACGTTTTTCACCATCTTCTTTAGTAATTAAATTAGCTTGACGTATTAAATTTTGTAAATCTGTACCAGTACGATTATATGTGAATATACTCCATATAATACGTGGAATATAATATAGAATAGCTTGTAAACCTAATACTAATGGTACCCATTGATAATAATCTAAGAAGAAGATAAAAAAAGAAAAGAAAAGAAACAATGATTTAGATAAACGTTATTGATTTCTAAAAATATAAAAGTATAAATATCAAAAATGTAACGAACAATTAACTCATTAACATACTAGCAGCCTTACCTTTCATCTAAAGGGGTTCTGTGGATAGTATTAGTAAGTTTAATGATTGAATTCATGAGTGAATTAAAGCTAGACCACCATGAAATACCTGTAAGCACTAGATGATCGTTTCGTCCATTTGTGGGACTCTTCAGCAATGCGCATCCATGATCATGCCCCTGCCAGATTCGAATCCAGAACTAATCGATCTCGTGCACAAACGCTTAATCACTAGGCTACTAAACCAACCGGTATCCAATGGTGTTAATGTCTAACTTCAACTAATCCACCAAATTCAGCGATACATTCACCATTGTCTTCAGTGAGTTACTATCTCACAGCAGATCCGGTTGAACTCTACTGTTCACTGTTTCTCATTAGAACTCCAGGAAATAGCTCTTGGAGACAGTCACTAGTGACCATATGATTATAGTGAAAGAGGGGTTTTGTAGATGTTATAGTAATTGAATAGCAGAGTAGTGGAGAAAATTAACTATTAGACAATATACTACGAATGAATTTACAGAACAGAATTTTTAAAAAAAAAATTACATCGGACAATGTGAATGTCCCTGCCCCCTCATGTTCGCCTGCGTGAATATCAATTAGCTATCAAACGCCATGATATATCTTGGTTTATATCAATGTATATGGACAATATTCAATGTTTTCAATGGTGGTGGTCTAGCTTAGATTGGCTCGTGAATTCAACTTTGAAAATATTAGAATCTTCATAAATCTCCGAAATTGATTATTAAACACCTGAGTAGTGCATGAATTCCTAATTATCAAACGACTTCTCATATGATCAATTTACTTTTTATTTACTAATTATGTATAATAAAAAACTTGTAATAATGTAACTTCATGAAATATAATTATTGAGTAATTCAACATGTTCCACCACGGTGTTCCATATACTTTACTCTTTCAATTTCTTTTAAGACAAATAAGAGGCGATTACTGTGTATTCAGAGATAGATATGCCATATGAGCATATATATTGAATACATACTCGTTAGATGCCTGTAAAATGGAAAATTTATCGCAATTTTGCAAATTTAGCGCTGAGAACTGTAATCAAGTTCAAGGTATTGAATCTTACAAGTGTTCTTATTATTAGAAGATATTCAACTATTCTACACAATACAAACTTCTGTAATCAGATGAGAACTAGAGTTCTAATAACTTAGAATTGATGATTCTATTCAACCGTTCAACTCGATACGAGTGGATTATTTGAAATTTACAACATAACTGTTGAAATTCAAATCAATGATGATCTTAATCAGGTACCAAACTACTGAATTACTTCATAAGATAGATTTAGTCACACGTTCATGCGCATACACACATACATACACACACATGCATATATTGACATGAGACCAACAGAATGTAATAAACCAACCAACAAACAAACGAAACATAACAAAACAAAAACACTACCTAACAAACATGAACCGAGATAAAATTGGTGTCTCTCTCTATATCAGCAGGTAGTGTTGATTTATTAGAATATACCCAAAAAGAATTCAATATGAACTATAATGTGCTGGTAGTTAGATTAGAATGAAAGCAATAAAGAAATACTCTCTCTAGGTACATAATAAATGTGGCCGTATATTTGTGCCAATACATGAAATAACAAACAAACAAATTGAAAGGTAATAATATTGATTAAATAACACTAATTTAATCGATCGACAATCATTTAATAACGTGCTTAAATTTTAATTATCAAATTCCTGACTGCTTCAGTAGTCTACAATCATTAAGATAATCTTAGGTTATTCCCAATAAATCAAGTATTTTTTTTCTTAAACAGAAAGAAAAAGAATTAGTAGTCAGGCAACGATTTAATACTTAGTTTTCTTAAAAAACAGATTTTCTTTAAAAAGGTAAAACAAATCATTTGTGTTTGTTAACTACCACCACCACTACTACTACTATTAATGCCCCCGGATGCCCTGGTAAGGCCGAGAGTTGGGAGAGTTCGCCCTACCTCTCCAAATGCTCTCACATCGCCACGTGCATATAGCCTCCACAAGGGAAGTCCTACTCACTGTATTCTCACACCGTGGGTATTGTTTATAAAATTCAGAGGGCGAGAAGAGGGTGTCCGGTGCTTTAACCGGGTTGGTCGACACGGTGACTCCAAAAACCCTCATTCCAAACCAATGGTGCACATCAGCTACAGGATCCTCAGGGAACAAATGGCGTATGAACCAATCGATGGTCAAAGGCTATCATGGCACTGCATTTCCCCATCTTGCTTCACTGCCTTGTGGATCAGACCTTTAGGTCAAAGGCTCCGGGTATGACCGCCTAAGTGAACCACCTACTTCGTTCTGGGCACTCGGGCAGTACCATAGCCCTCACACAAATTAAATGAGATTTGTGTGGCGCATATCTATTTGGTGCCTCCTTGTACCAATGCTTATGTGTTCAAATAAATAAATAAACTACTACTAATACTACTTAAATAAAGTATATTGATTTGTAATTTAGCAGTGAAGTTTAGGAATGATATAATAATATATATTAGTCGAATCGCCTACCACAAAGGATTTTATATATTGAAAAATCAACTAAATAAGCAACAAATATCAACTCTCGAGTTTAGATATATATCCAGCTGACGAGTACCAAACGGGACGAAACATAGTTCATTAACTCTACTGCTAGTTATATTCCATCTATTCTACGTAAACTTATGATATAATGACCATATCGAATCAATCCGCATAGAGACCAAATAAAACTGATCAGAATTTAGTTAAAATATTAATAACGAGATAATCTGAAACCATTAGAAATTCAATCAAATTTTATGGCTTAAAACTCCCAATCAATTCAGTGATTGATATATTCATTGAGATTCTGAATTGACTAATTTTGCTTTCAGTAGAGATTCCAACATTCAGATAAGAATGTAAAATAGAATAGCATGAAAGATCAATACAAGTCTATAGCGCCGTAATTTTCATGACACTTCACTCTAGTAATTTATTATTATATATTTAAACATACAAACATTGGTAAGAGGAGGAACCAAATACATATGCACCACAAAAATCACTCGATTTATGTGAGGGTTGGGATACTGCCCGGGTGCCCAAACTGAAGCAGGTGGTTTTCTTATGTGACCACACCCCGAGCCTTCGACCTAAAGGTCTGATCCATAAGGCAGTGGAGCAACGTCAGGAGATGTAGTCCCATGGTATCCGGTCACCAACGATAGGATATACGCCATTTTTCCTTAGGATCCTGCAGCCCATGTACATCGTTGGTTTGTGATGAGGGTTTTCCAACCTCCCTGCGTGGATCCTCCATATCCACCGACCTGGTTAAAGCACCGGACATTCGATTTTCGTTCTCTCGATTTCGTAAACAACACCCTGCCCCGTGAGAATGCAGTGAATAGGAGTTCCCTGGAAGTGGTGGTATGTACGTGGCCATGTGAGAACATTTAGAGAGGGAGAGCTGACTATTCCCACCCTCGGCCGTACCAGGACATAAGATAGTCTTTAACATCGACTCAATAATTAACTCAATACATTAAATCAAGTTGCCATGCGTGACATTAAAATAATAAGAAAATGTTATCAAGACGAAAAAATCAAGGTAGCTATGACAATGAGAAAAATCTAATCTAATCCAATTCCTCTCATATGGCCACATGTACATAACCATTACCAGAGAAGTTCTACACACTACCTTCTCACAGTGAGGGTATTCACCACGAAATTGAGAGAAGGAAAAGTGAAAATTCGGTACTTAAGTCGGGTTGGTTCAGAGGATTTCGGAAATTATGATCCCAAACCAGTGGCGCAAATCGACATCTGGAACATGAGGAAACAAACTGCGTATGAACTTATTCTTGTTCACCGTCTCTCATGAGACCTAATGTCCCAACGCTGGCCTCCTAAGATACCCACTTGTTTTGGTTTGTGCACTCGGGTAGTATACAAGCCCAGGTAAAAATTCAGTGATCTGTGTGGCGCTGTATTTTTAATGCCTGTTTGTACCAATATTTTTGTTCAAATGAATAAACAATGTTATGACAACTAAGCACCAAGAATATAGTTTGTAAAAACAAACAAAACTGGAGAATGAAAAGTACAATGTGGTAAAACATAAGAGCAAGACAAAGAAATTAAGAGTGGATCACTTTAGACGACCTTCGCTAACACTGAATTATAACACCTAAGTTTTATAAATATGGTCAACTGGTTGGAACATATTGAATATACAATTTTTGTTAATTACAGACACTAATATAGATATTGGTGTCGTCAGCAAGTATCACAGACTGGTGTCACTGTTTTCTGCTACAATTGATTCTTATCAGTAGTGGATAATTTACAAAACAAAGGCACTACTAACATTGATGAATAACAGTAATGATAAATGTAACTTTAAAAGAGATTTTGAAAAATGGTAGTATACCCATATTCATTCATTGGATGAAGTGAAGTCAGGGGCCGTAGGTGGCCACGAATGTGAAGCTTTTATGATTTACGCTTCCTATGATGACTTCAGGATGGGTCTGCATACTTGTGTTTACTTTTACGGAGTTTTGAATTTTTGGAGTTAGATCAATCTCGGTGTTTTGATGTGAAAAAACATTACCGTTAAGAATAACTGGAAGGTTTCCTTTAACTTTAACAAACATCATTTATAGTAAGAACTATTCAACTCCACGTGTGGGAGAAGCATTCTCTGAAGCTACTTATATTTAATGGACATTTAGAACACTCTACATATATCATTTCTACTATGAACAACTAAACAAATGTTAAAATGATCAAACATACTCATTTGTTGCGGTCGAAGTGCATCCCATTCCTGTAGTTTGTGTGGAACAATCCCAGATGTTAAATTAATAGGAAATGTCCCTTCAATCCAACACAGATTAGTAATATAAGAATCTGCATTGACTCCACTCACTGTTGTCGGTAAATAACACACTAATGGAGTCATAAAATATTGTCTCATTGTTACTAAAACCATGCATAGTAGTAGTACAATAACATTCCATTGAAAATTTGCTCGATCAGCTAAATCTTCAAATCCAACAAAGTTACATACAGAAAATGATTGAATATAACCGATAAATTCTGAAGCAACCATAATGTATGAAAAATGTTAATTCTGAAATGAAAGGACAAAAGAAAGCAAACGTAGTGTTAACGTTCAAGATCATAATTGATCGAGTTCTGTTTATATATACAGACATTATAAGAGAATAGTATGAACACGAAATTAACTTAAATCAAATAGCTGATATCAAGTCTTATCACAATAAACTCTACAGTGTAATGAACATGATATCATTCATTGTCGTTCATGTTTAAATTGTCGATCTATTGAATATTCAACATAAATATATCAGGAGTTTTTTTGGAGGAGGAGAAGTCCCACAATAGGACGAAACGGCCGTCCAGTGCTTCCGGGTTTTCCATAGTGGTCTACTTTCAATTGACTCAAGACTCGCGCACGTGCGAGATCGTAGACACACATTGCTAAGGAGTCCCATACTAAGACGAAACATCCGTTCAGTGTTCTCAGGTTTTTAATGGTGATCTAGTTTAGATCAATCAATGAATTCAACCATTGTACTATTAAAATTACTGTAATATCCACAAAAACCCCTTCTGATAATAATCAACACATGCTCACTAGTGGCGGTCTCCAAGAGATATTTTCTGGAGTTCTAGGGAGGAGCAGTGACCAGATGAGTCCAACCGGGTCTGTTGTGAGATATTAACTCACTGAAGACAATGGTGGATGTGTCACTCAACCTCGTGGATTGGTTGAAGTTAGATATCAATACCATTGGATGCCAGTCGGCTCAGTGGTCTAGAAGTTAAGCGTTTGTGCGCGAGACTGATAGGTTCTCGGTTCGAACCTCAGGAGTTGGGATCATGGATGTGCACTGCTGAAGAAACGGCTGTCTAGTGCTTCCAGGTATTCTATGGTAGTCTAGCTTCCATGGACTCATGATCTCAACTATTAAAATCAATAAATTATTCTTTAAAATAAAACACACACTCATATTAAGCATTATGATCTTTACTTAGTGCATTTATACACCAATTTAGCAATGGAGAAATTTATTAGCTAAAAGAAATCACAATATTTTAGTAATATTGACCGTTTGAAACATGTTTCTCAGATTTGACCTCTAGTTTAATACACTAAGACAGTTTCGCAGTTTGTCTGATGAACAAAAAAAATGATTACTGTAATTACTATGAAAACCGATAAAACACATTATAATGCAGTTAGATACAAGTATAAGGGAAGTTTTGAATGATATTGCTAACTGTAGTGTAAACAGTCGAAACTGATGAAATTAGTCTGTGAGTTATTGAGCTAAATTTAATCCGAACAAAGGCTCTTTTTGTTTGGAAGAACAAAACATACTTTGATATTGTCAAAGTCTTGGCAGAATTAGATTTAGTTGTTTGGTTGGTTAAAAATGATGAAAAATTGAGAAAAAAATGCCACTAACTCAGCTACGCTTGATAAAATGATACCAAGTATTGTATGGACAAAAAAGTGCATACTGGACGTAAACTGTTGTCAAATAAGCATACATGGATGGTGGCTAGCAGTGGAATCCAGGACGAGCGTCTCGTCCCGCTTAGAACTCTTCAGCTGGATGTATCTGCAACCCAGAATTGATGTTCATTCCTAGACTCTAACCAAGTACCATTCGCTTCAAACCCTATCACGTTATCCACTTAGCTACTGAGTCCTGATAGCCACTATCCGTCTTTGCTTACAATGCTTTCGACTTAAGGCAATATCGAGGTGATCCACACAGGATGCATATATGCCAATAAGAGACTGATCATCAATCGGAAGATTTAAACAAGCAATATCAAATGATTATTGTCACAAAGGGGTTTTTGTAGAAATTATAATATTTTAATAGTTGATTTCATGGATCAATTGAAGCTAGACGACCATGAAAAACCTGGACAACTGTTTCGTCCTAGTATGTGACTCGTCAGCAGTGCGTATGATCGAATAGCTTAATACAATATTTTGTGAATCTACTATTCTCAATGATTGACTATTAAAACGGTTGATTAATAAACTGATTTATGATTATTTTTTTTCTTAAAAAATAAACCAACACAACAGTTTACTAAACATTTGTTATGACCTAATTTTAAACAACTTCCTTTCTTCTTTTTTTTCTATCCTTCTCTTTGTACTTTTAATGTTTTACAATGAAAAACAAAAAACCATCATAACAACTATTATACTTATTTATTTAATTTGAAAATCTTGTTACTGTTATTTTCTTTGATAGATTTATGTAGTGTCCTTAATTGTGTGTAATGAATTGACATTGTTTTGTTGATGAAATGACATGTTGTATGGTGTTTGACATTAATCTGGTATTGAACACATTATGATACACATGATATATCTTATAAACAATTGTAATATTAAGCAAAGATAAATAGTGGTTAGTAGTGGAATTCAGGACGAGCGTTTCGTCTTATTTGGGACACGTTAGCTGGATGTACTTGTATGTCAGAGTTGATTTTCACTTTGGGACTCGAACCTAGTACCGTTCGCTTCAAACGCCATCGAGTTATCCACTTAGTTACTGAGTCCTGTTAGCCACTGGCTTGTGCAATGGGGTGAAGTTTAATTCACTTGATATTGTTTTACTTGAATCTTCCCATTGATGTTTAAGACTGCAACTGATCAGTTTCTTATTGGCGTATGCGGATACTGAGCGTATTACCTCGATATTGTCTTAATTTACAAGCATTATATGCACATATGCCAATAACAGACTGATCAATTGCAGTCCTAAACATCAATGAGAAGATTCAAGTAAAACAATACCAAATGAATTGTAATATTAGCTCATTAATGGAGTTGAAATTATTGTTATTATTTTTCTTAACAAGGTTGTTTTCTACGAGATAGGACTGTTGATTCCATCCCTAATCCTCCTCCTCTACCCAGGTTTGGGACCGACGATAAAAGTGGAGAACTACTACAACTGTCATCAGAAAAAAAAGTACAGGTATTTATAAACAATTTTTTTAAGCAAGAAACTCAATGTCCATTGATCAGATAGCATCAGCAACAGCCTACTGTGGCAGAGAACAAACCAATTACCGGATGAAGATGAAATTTTAAAAAAAGACGATGGAAGTGGATAAGAACTACATTATGGAAATCATCAAACTACATCACGAATTAAGCGCTAACTTGGAATGCTGAAGTAAACCAGAAAAGAGGAAAGCCAAGAATTGGAAAGGATTGCCCGGAAAAGAGTTCGGTGGAGAATGCTGGTGGGAGGCTTATGCTCCTTCCCATAAGTGGTAACAAGAGTAAGTAAGTGAGTAAAATTTTTGTCCTATTTAATCTACAATATCAGTTGAATTCTTTCAATCTAATCCCATATAATGTGACAATTCAGATAAACGTAACTCAGTATCGCGACACATTGTAGTTATTTAGAGACTATTGGTCAACTGACTTAGGAACCACATGAAATATTTCATTCATAAAATCTTATTGTATGACAAATATATGTGCCTAGTCCTAGACGTTTTGTGAACAAACAAGAAAATGGAGTTAGTGACCTAATCAAGAAAAGGATATAATCCACTTATATAAAAAGGCTCAATTCGAGCTAGAATGCTGCCGAGTGATATGTATTAAACTCCCCTAAGGACCAGACGTTTACACGAGGTTACGGATAGATTTTGACTAGGAGTGAAAATAAATTTTTAAACTTCTAATTTAATGCTTCCCAAGCCATTATCTTGAATAACTAAACGATCGTTATCAATGTTCTATTATTATGTGTCGGTCAACATGCTCTGCTGCATGAAACAAATGAGATGCAGAATTGTTGAGGTCAAATTTTACTTTCATATCTCTTGAATGATTTGTCGGATAGCGCTGATCCTTGTTTTATCTTAATGTTGACGGCCTCAGATATTGAATGTTAGACCACCATTCAAAACCTGGAAGCACTGGACGACCGTTTCGTCCTACTGTGGCATTCCTCAAGCACTGCGCATCCCCAATCCGACTCGCAGGATTCGAACCCAGGACACTTAGTGCTTCCAGATTTTCAATGTTAGTCTAACATCAATTGGCTCATGATCTCGATCAAAAACTTGATAATCTCCACAACCCTTTACTAACTAAAAATATCAAAAAAAATCTCCACTTCTGGTTTGTGAGGGAAAAAACTGATCAATCAGTTCAATAACAATAAACAATTCAATGAATTCTATTGATTAGTGTAACCGGAACTAGTAATGAGTATAATAGAAACTATTTGAAACATTACAAAATAATTGAATAAACAAAATTTAATCGAATTAATATTTTCCCTTAACTAGATTACATTTTCAAGGTTATCAGAAGGGGTTTTGTGAAGACATGAGGTTGAAGTTAGACATTAACACCGTTGGATGCTGGCCGGCTCAGTGGTCTAATGGTCAAGCGCTCACGCGCGAAATCGATTGGTCCTGGGTTCGAATCTCGCGGGGGGGGGTCGTGTACGCGCATTGCTGAGGAGCCCCATACTGGGGTCTAACGGTCGTCCAATGTTTCCAGGTTTTCCATGGTGGTCTAGCTTCAATTGACTCATGATTTCAACTATTGAAATTTTAAAGGTTGTTTATTTCATAAATACACGTATATGTATTAAGTAACTTAAACAAATCCATGTATGTAGGTACTTGATATTATTAATTTGGTAAATGAGTAAATAACTAACCAGTTCATTATAATGAACTATAAGTGTTAAAACTAACAAGTTAGATTCACATTGATTATTAACACATTTGACTATTCGGCACCTTTTTTGTTGTCGTAAATGTCAAAACTATAGTTTATGTACCCAAACACACCTGTGTTCAATGTAATAAGGCTACGAATTCATTGAAAATTCTAAAATAACTCTAGTTGATAAGTAAATAATTTGGTCAACAGTTATTTATTTATTTATTTCAACATATAAACATTGGTACACAAAGGCACTAAATACATATACTTCATACAAATCGCTCGATATCTGTGAGGGCCAAAATCAAAGCAGGTGGGTTTCTGAGGAGACCACTTCCCAAGACTTTGACCTATAGATTTAATATATAAAGTAACGGAGCAATGTTGGGAGATTAGGTCTCATAAGAGTCGGCCAACAAGAATAAGTTCATACACTATTTGTTTCTTCAGGTTCCTGATGCCAATGTGCATCATTGGTTTGGAATCATAATTTTGAGATGGTGAAGAAGATTTGTAGCTCAGGTGGATGATTTTGATGGAGATTTGTACTCTGAACTAGATGGTTTGGTCGTGGAACTTTCATCGTTCTTCTGAATGACATCATCAGCGCAAACTTCAGATAGAAGTGAAGTGTTCGAATTTCTCCATATGCGTTTGACAGCTTGTTCTGTACACCTCGATGTTGATTGGTTCTTAATGACCTGAAATTTGTAATTGTTTACTTCTTTGTTATGGTTGTGTCTCCCATTGGTTTGATTTTTGTTCCTACGTTTGTGGATAATTTTCCTGATTGGTTGATAAATTGGATCGATTTCAATGTGCTTGTTGACTGACCTGAGTGCCATGCTTCTAAAAATTCTCTAGTGTTTTTGAAATTTCCTATGTCCAAGATTTTTACATTTTTCCAATCGAATGAGTGCCCGCAGTTGTCTACATGTATTGATATAAGTGAGGAAATATCATGGCGTTTTACAACTCTAGGTCGATTCTTCGTACCCACAAACCCGGTCTAAGTACCAGATATTCACTTTCCGTTCTCACAATTTCGTAGTGAACACTCTCACCGTGAGAAGGTAGTGTGTAGGACTTCTCTGGTAATGGTTATGTATATGTGACCATATGAGAGGAATTGAAGAGAGGGAGAGATGACCCTCCTCACCTTCGGCCATGGCAGGGCATTTGGAGGTAGTCAGCAGTTGGAATAACTTATGTGTCGAAAAAATTCGACATACAAAAGTTAATAAAATACCAACAACTGATGAAACAGACATTTTGGGGTTGAAACTACATAAATATTTTATGACCATAAGTATTATTTGGCATGAATAAACTTTGAAACCTATTCACATGAGAGAGATATGTCCAAATCTCACTGAAAGTAAGTCAATATATGAGTTTGAAGTGCTTTCAACTATAGAATGTAGAGGTGGATTTTTCGTTTGGTCAAAAAAACACTGAATGAAACCAAACGGTAAAGTGATGTTTCGTTCTGGTTTAAGATTCATTAGTTCTATGTGGTCCGGAAACCACTATATATTGAATCAAGAAGCTTCACGTTTTGCAGTAAGAACAATGCTATTAAGCGATACCGTCAGAATTCAATGAACCACATTTCCAATAAATCGATGAGAATCAACGTAAAGCGTAGGACAAATACACATCAGTTCAAATTGTCATACCACATTAGCATAGCGTTGAAATTTATAATTGAATTGAAAATGAGACAATAGTAGTAACGAAGATAATTATGAAAGAATATTAAAACTTAAGATCTGGAGGAAGATAAAACTCAATTATTGGGTACAGATTCACATAATTGATTTCGAACCACACTTCATATGTCTCAAATAAAAGTAATATCCTGTTTTCGAAACTGAAGTATTATAGGACAAGTTTCAAACTTGCTCATGGAGGAAAGTTCAGCAGCTTAACCACTGACTGAGCCATCGTTCCTAATGATAAATAATAAAAAAACATATGTCCTTTTGTGACCAATTACAACTCATCTAATTCGATATGTTTCAACCGCCGATTACAATCATC
The DNA here is from genome assembly GCA_944470205.2 of Schistosoma margrebowiei. Taxonomy (NCBI): domain Eukaryota; kingdom Metazoa; phylum Platyhelminthes; class Trematoda; order Strigeidida; family Schistosomatidae; genus Schistosoma; species Schistosoma margrebowiei. The sequence goes on from OX104026.1 coordinate 4,941,841, forward strand.
GCAAGGGCTCCCCAGTCAAGTAATTTTCACAATATAATACTATCTTTATTGACTGTCATTGATAGATTAATGTTTCTTTTCAATCGTTGTTTAACTCAATCAGTTATCACTTCAATTCTTACAGGACAAAGACGAAATATCTATCTCTATCTAATTTCTAACATAATACATGTAATGAACAAATTTTTATCAACAATTTGTAACCGAAATTATATAATAATAATACTACTACTAATGAAATTTAAATCATACATACCGAATTACTGAATCTGTCAACAATGATTAAGTGACCATAAGTTCATAAATTACATTATCAACAGTCTTTATACATATATATATACAATACATTGTATACAATTCTAATCACTGACATAAACATACATTTATACTGTGGTGAATAGTGGTGTCAATTTACATTAACGTTGACCTGACAGTAACTTCCTTTTTTATAAATATAGATATATTGTGAGAATTTTATCACAATAGTAATATTAAATAGATATCAATCATAAACTATTGTTAATCCGAATGGGTTTTGTGGAGAGTTTACGAAATTTCACAGGTTGAAATCATGAGTCAGTTGAAGCTAGACCACCATTGAAAACCTGGAAACACTGGAAGGCCGTTTCGTCCTGGTATGGAACTCCTCAGCAGTGCGCATCCACGATCCCGCACCAGACGGGGCTCGAACCCAGGACCTATTGGCTTCGCGCGAGAGCACTTAACCACTAGAATTGGATTGGTTGAAGTTAGACATTAACACTATTGTTAATCCATTATGAATACTATCAACAAATTAGATGATTTCCAATAATAATAATAATAATAATAATAATAATAATAATAATAATAATAATAATAATAATAAGGAAATCTAAAACAAAACAAAAATGAAAACAGTAGAGAATGAGTTTAAAGTGATGAACGTTATCTGTTGCCTCTAGATGCGGTCGAGGGTGGCTTGTATATAGCCCCATGCATACAACTACTACCAGGGAAATCCTACTCACTGCCTTCTCGTGGCACGGATGTTGTTTACGATATTGAAAGAATGAAAAGCGAATGTCCGGTGCTTTAACATAGTTGGTAGATATGGAGGATCCACCTAAGGGAGTTGGAAAACCCTTATTCCAAACCAATGGTGCATATCGGCTCCAGGATCCTGGAGGAATAAATTGCCTATGGACCAATTGTTGATCACCGGCTACCATGTGACTGCATCTCCTGACACTGTTCTACTACCTTGTGGATCAGACCTTTAAGTTGAAGGTTACGGGTGTGGCCCCCTTAAGAAAACCACCTGTTTCGGTTTTGGCACCATGGCAACATCATAGCCCACACACAAATCAAGTGACTTGTGTTGCGCACATGTGTTCGGTGCTCCTTTCTACCAATATTTACGTGTTCAAATAAAATAAATAAACGATATCTGACAGATAGAGATTAGTATTTAGTAACAGGGTGACACTGGGTGACCACTGACAAGTGGTCTGAGTCATGTCGGTAGGTGTAGACTACCTGGTTGGGGACCGCGAGATGATAGCAACCGATGGTTAGAGACTCTGAATGACATGGCTCAAAATCGTTTGCAATGGCGCAGGTGCATCCACTCTTTGTGTTCTCCCAAATTCTAATCTTCTGAATTCTTCATGTCTCTTTTTTCCTCTTTCCAAATTTATTTCACTGAATTATACTCTTTTAATAACATCTCCAAACCCTAATCTTCCCGATCACTGCTTACACTCTTGCTACCTCTACCACTACGGGATTTGGATCGACAACTCCATCTCTGTGTTAAGGTGGTGTGGCAACTCGAACTGATGTACATGCGTACGAAGTTCTACGTTGTTACTGACTGACTGAACAGGGTGATTTAACAATGAAACTTTCATTATTTTTCTTGATAACATCAGTTCTTTCAGGTTTTCAATAGTGATCTAACATTGATCAGTTCATGATCTCAGTTATAATTGTGATCATATTAGAATATTTGTTAACATACAATTTAATTGATTTACTATGTCGATAGGTTTATAACCTGATCCTTGATCATCTAGTTAAATAACATTGTCCTTATTGATTGTTAGTTGGCATAAATACCTTCATGTTAGAGTGGTAAACTTCTAAAAATTACTTAACGTTCTTTATACTTCTTCTGTTCAATATTTCAATGTTTTCCTAATCATACTCATATCCTCACTCTGTTCTATAATATTCATGAAATCCTAATTGGCAGGTGAACATTTCTAGGGTTACTATACCGTTGCTCTAAAAGGTTACCCATAAATTATAGTCTCAGAGAATAATTATTTAAAAATAATGTTAAACAATATACATGACCCACTTCAATATGGTGACTAATGTGTACACCTATGTTTTATTGGTAATTCGTATTGTTCGTATTTGAGAGGAAATCTGAGGAGAAAAAAATATGAAAGGATAATGTTCAAAATGTTTATAGACAAATAACTGAAAATGTTGTAAAAACGTATTCACAAGTTTCACCTTTTGACTGTCATCAACAACACACTGTCTAGTACAAATACAACTTGTATATTACCCAGTAGCCTAAACCGAAATAGGTCGTTTTCTTAATAGGCCATTTCCTAAACCCTTAACTTACAGATTTAATCTACAAAGCAGTGGAGAAGCATTAAATGATGCAGTCCCATAATGCACGGTGACCAGGAATAGGTTCATACACTATTTGTTTCTTCAAGTTCCTGATACCGATGTGCATCATTGGTTTGCAATCATAGTTTTACAACCCCTCGATTCTCCGTACCCACCAACCCGGTCTAAGTACTGGATTTTCCCAATTTCGCAGTGAACACCCTCACCGTTAGAAGGTTGTGTGTAAGACTTCTGTGGTAATGGTTATGTATATGTGGCCATATGAGAGGAATTGGAGAGAGAGAGAGAGAGAGTTGACTCACCTTAATCTTGGTGACATAACTTCTCACTAATTGCTTTATGAATTTGTTGATATTCTTTATATAGTATATGGGACTATAAATAGATCCATATATGTTATAACTTTTGGGTTTATGTCCTTATCAATGTATGACGTAATGACATTGCCAATTAGAGAACAGCGAATTATCGATCGAACCAGTGACGCATAAAACAAGTACGAGCTGTTTATAGTACCTAACGGTCCTGCTTCGTACCTAGCCCGGTCTGTTAAGTCCAGAACATCAATCTTCAATCATTTATTTCAAACATACTAGATTTATATACCAACCGAACAGATCACATCATACTAGAAAATAGAAAATAACATTTGTACAAGATTTACACAAAAGTGGCTGTGATTGAGGGAGACTGTTATTAATAAACTGAGTATAAGTTCAGAATGGTAAATCGTATAATAATAGTTCATAGGTCAAAAGAAAGCTTACAATAATAAGAGGGACACGAATATGAATAGTTTAGTTACTTAACAATTATACAATAAAAATATGCATATAGTATTGGTACATAATTGGATCCCAAAAGTTACTATTCATTATTCTCATTGAGATATAACAATATACTCATTATTTCCTGTGTGTAAACTATGACAAAAACAATAAGGACTGATAGGTTCTAGGTTCGAATTTCACAAGACGGGAGGATTATGAATGCGCATGCATGACTGAGGAATAGTTCCACAATAGAACGAAACGACCATTCAGTGCTTCTAAGCATTCCATAATGATCTACCTTCAATTGATTCATGATAATCTTAACTATTTAAAAACTTATCATTCTACAATTACAATGAGATAATTAATTTTACAAAAATTTGTTAAATGAAAAAGTATCAAATTTCACTTCCAAATCGTTGTTAACCTGCATAATGTATGATAATCGATATGAGTGACATATATAACACAAAATTACCCCCATTAGGATTGATTAGATGTATGATGTTATTAGATAGGCCATTTACTTTATTATACATAAAATGGATTCAATGTTGAAGGAAGCAATGAGAACAAACTACTATGACTAATATATACCTATAAAAATATATATATACACATTCATATATCTAACATAGACCATAACAACAGATTAACAATAAAGGAAAGAGAGAAGTCAAAGAGAGAAAAAAATCAATTAACCTTGGGGCAGAAAACTAGTCAGTTAATGTTGTATGACCCTTTTTTTTTAAACGAATACAAGTTAACCTTGAAACGGAACCAAAAAAAGTAAACACAGTTCCTTTTTATTAGAATGACTCACACTCCATATATATATGTAACCATACAAAGATTTTGTAATGGAAGAAAGATACAAGAGAGGAGCAAACTGGATAAGACTCGGAACAAGAAGAAGAAGAAACAAATGTCTATATTCCTATGGTGCTTTCAGTGGAAATCAATTACAAATATAAAATGACTAATTCATCTGACTATATTATTGAATTTTACACATGATGGAATTTTCTCTCATAAACCCCATAGGTAACAGAACAAAAATAATTAGCTTGCTTTCCTCAATTATATCTAACTAGAAACTAAAGAGTATAGTACGAAATATTATGATGTAAGCACAACAATCTATTTTTAAACGGTTAGATGAGGTCAATAACGTTGTCTGGACCTACGTATCTTTGGAATCTTCAGGGAATTGATATTGCTTGTGGGATTCGAAAATATATATCATAGTCATAAGGCTTACAACTATCTATATGCTAACCAGACCACTGACATTCTAAAAGGAAAAACTCAGAAAGCGAATTCCATCGTATTTCAAATTAATATACTTTCCAAATATATACTATAACTGATCATCCTAAACGGATTACGCAGATGTTCATGAATTTCGTTGTTTGGATTCCTGCCAGCACCGAAATCCCCAACAAACGTTTCTTTCTATTCGGAGCTCATCAACTGAATGCACCTGGATTGTAGTGTTGGTGGTTATACTTAAACGTGAACCCAGCATCTATCACCTCAAATACTTAAGTTTTATCCACTAAACTATTGACTACTAACTTGTTAAGCGGGTATGAATATATACAAAAAGACTTGTATATATTTTGAATAGTAAAAAATATGAGTTATGTATTCTATAATTCAGAAAACTGGAAGATTGAAGCTATATCACCATGGAAAACCTGGAAGAGCTAGATGGTCGTTTCGTTTCATTGTGAGACCTTTACAAGTGCGTATCCACGATCCCGTTCCGCCATATTCGAACTCAGGACCTATTGTTAGGTTTTTTTGAATGTCATGAGATACATTTACAAGTTTGAATACTCTGCTTAGAATCAGAGTTTTTGTAGGCTAGTATTCATGTTCCATAATAAGTAGAGTGAAGTTCCAGTCCGTGTTCTATTTGTTAATAAACGAATATTCCAAATACTTAACATAAACATGTAAAACACCATGGATGAATTGTTCCTAACAATATAATTATCCAGACAGTTTATAATTTGTTTGTTGTTAATTGAATTGTCCTGACTAACAATTAATTATTAGCGAAACACTACCAAAATGATTTGATGTGGTTTGACCTGAATTACTTTAGGCATAAAACCGATTAAAATAGACAATTTTACGGATACATGTTAATTCATGACAAAATCAAGCAACAGATCATTTGCATATTATTTTTGTTCTTGTTACAAACTGGTCATATTACTAACGACAATTCAGTGAGAGGGGGGCTAATATTTCCATAGAGGTGGATTGATCAATCAAAACGGATCATTTTAAGAAACTGGACAGTGACACTCGATGTTGCATTATTTATTTATTTCAACACATAGATATTGGTACAAAGAGGCACCAAATACATATGCGCCACACAAATCTCATCCGATATGTGTGAGGGCTGTGATACTGCCCGGGTGCCCAGACCGAAGCAGGTGGTTTTCTTAGGAGGCCACTCCCCGAGCCTTTGACCTGAGAGTCTGATCCACAAGGTAGTGGAGCATCGTAAGAAGATGCAGTCCCATGGAAGCCGGTGACCAACGATTGGTTCATACGCCATTTGTTCCCGCAGGATAATGGAGCCCATGTGCACCATTGGTTTGAAATCTGGTTAAAGCGCCGGATATTAGCTTTTCGTCCTCTCATTTTCGTAAACAACACCCCGCCACGCGAAGGCAGTGAGTAGAACTTCGCTAGCAGAGTCTATATACGCGTGGCCATATGAGAGCATTTCGAGAGGGAGAGCGGACTCTCCCCACTCTCGGCCGTACCAGGGCATTTGGGGGTATGAGTAAAAGCCGAGCTTACTGAATCTGTTCTTGTTATCAAGCAACAATAGTAGTAAATGATATCCTTAAGATACCGAAAAATGCCCAACAGAAGAAAAGATTTAAGGAAAAGATCTAAAATTATCTCAAACTGACTGAACCTATTCAAAAACATACCACACAAATTAGGAATCCGTATACTTAAGTTTCACCTTGTAATGTAAACAAGAAGGTATAAACGTAGATGAACAATAAGAAACTGATTAATCGAAGTCTTAAATATCAATAGGAAGATTCAAACAATCAATAAAGACAAATGAAACGTTATCCGGCTGCGCGAATCAGTGTCTACATGGACTCAGTAGCTAAATAGATAGCCCTATGGTGTTTAAAACGAATGGTACTAGGTTCGAATCCCGGAGTGGGAGACGAGCGTCCTGGATTACACTGATGATCACCATCCATCTCTGCTTACAATAAGAGTTCTATTTTCAGAATATTGAATTATACAATGAATATCAAGTAACATTCACCACTCGGCTTAATACAATAGAATTTGAAAAAGCTTGACAAACATACAGTGAATGTAACAAAAAACAGTAATTTGCTTTAGGAAAACAAGGGTATAGAATACAAACAAAATGACTAAACAATGAGTTCAATTAAGGATAATTTGTCAGAACAAACACGTTTTTCAGTAATATCAATAATAATAATAATTTATTTACAGTCTAATAAATACGTTTTCTTAATAGTTGTATTCATAAGTCGTTCTAAGCCAAACCACCATTGAAACCCCGGAAGCATTTGACTGTTATTTCGTCCTAGTACAGGACTCCTTAGTAGTGCAAGTCCACGATCCCGCATGGGGAATCGGACCCAGGAGCTAACATCCAACGGTGTTAACGTCTAACTTCGATCGATCGATTATCTTGCGCAACTCATAATGTAAATTGGAAAAATGTTCGTTTCTTAAATTCTCATCACGTAATCTGTATTATACTATTGTGTTCTATACAATACCAGATAGCGTAAAGTGGACTTTTTCAGGGGTTTGCCTACAAGCTCATTGCAAAACCTTATTTTTATAGAATTCCTATATAAGATGATGGTACTGTACTTGAACCATTTATAATCTGTCAGGGCAGTCAAATGGTATGTTCAGCATTTCTATAAAATATGCATCCATAAGTTCACAAGTTTGCATTTCGTCACTAAATCACATTAATTTACATTGCGCGACTATCTATTGAATTTGGTGAGTAACTAACTGCCTCACAATCAAAATGATTAAACTAAACAGATCACGGCTTCTCACTAGAACTACGGAAATACTATAATAAACAAGAATGGATAAAGATTCAAATGTGAGATCATATTCTCAGCCAAATTATCTATCTAGTTGAACATAACTCAATCTTGTAACACTGATAACTGGTCGCTGAACCATTCACTGTAACTTGTCAAGGTTAATGATGGTCAGCGATGATTGACTACTAAATGCATGAATGAGTTTAGTATGTATAGAAGCTTGGTAATAACTTGTCTATATAATATTCTTTTAAACGATCTTCCGAAATATATATTTACTCGGTAAGACTCCATTTTACAATGAATTATACGAAAAGGATAACCTCACCATTGGGTTACAGTGAGACAGGATAGCAAGTCAGCTTCAGTTCAACGCAACATAAGTGGAAGCAGCTATACTCTTACAGAAAATTTTCCTTTCGACGAAATCATTTACTTAAACCGTACGTTCATATTTATAATTAAATGTAAAATATATATCCATAAAAGGATAGAAAAAGATTGTATCATAAGTTGATTCAAGATTAAGTTACGCAATAATCAAAGGGTAAGAAAAGAATATAAGAATGAAAATAATTTACGGATCAGAATTATGAAAGTTAATTATCTAGTTGACAGTTATGAAGAAAACCAACAAACATAGAGTTATCAGTATGGGGTTGTGGAGATTATCAAGTTATTGATTGAGATAACATATCATGAACCGATTAATGTTAGATCATCATTAAAAACCTGATCTGACATCAATCAGTTCATGATCACAATCAAAAACATTGAGTTCATAATAATAATAATAACTGAGTAATAATAATAATAATAATAATAATAATAATAATAATCATGAAAACGTTTTGAAGGATAATCATAACTGATTACAGTTTAAAATTACAAAAACACTAATTAAAGAAAATCAATAATACCAATAAAAATAAGAAGTGAAAAAACATGGGAAAACAATCGAAACATTACTACAACAAAAGAGAATTGGAGCCAATGAAGAATGAGAGGTTGAATGCATCGCGTTTTTGCGCGCAAAGTTCGGCCAATGCCTCAATGGTGCATAAGATTTTGATTTGACTTCACTTCGATCGAATCCCTTTGACTGCGTGGATTGTTTTATAAGAGAACTTCTTTGGAGCGTTGTATCCATAATAGATTAAATGCTACTGTATTGAACTAGTAGTTGTTTTGCTTTCTCTTTTTAAAAGCCATTCTGGATTTATGTTCGAAAATGCGCTTAGAATGTGATCACTTTGTGCGGCCAATGTTACCTGGTCCACATGAGCAAGTAAATTTATCGATGTACATTGATGTGACCCAGAGCACAGGTTTATCCTTAACACATCTGTGAATGGTATACCGGCTTGAGAAAACAATTCAAAGCTTAGATGAGTAGAAATCTGTTTATTCAAGATCTTAGCATCCATATCTCTTTTAAATTCTATATTCATAAATATAGTTTTCTTTTGTATTGTTTGTGCTCTTTCTGAATGATGTTTAGGTGTTATATTACTATAGATGAATCTAGGTGCATAACCATTCCTAATGAGAGTCTATCGATGTTAAAATAGTTCCTCATCTATTGTCTCAATAGAAACTATTCGCCCACCCCACACTCGGCCATACCAGGGCATTTTGGGGCATGAGGGGTGACAATCATTGAAACTATTCAAAATTTCATTGCGCGCAAAAACGCGATGCATTCAACCTCTCATTCTTCATTGGCTCCAATTCTCTTTTGTTGTAGTAATGTTTCGACTGTTTTCCCATGTTTTTTTATTTCTCATCTTTATTGGTATTATTGATTGTCTTTAATTAGTGTTTTTGTAATTTTAAACTGTAATCAGTTATGATGATCCTTCAAAACGTTTTCATGATTATTATTATTATTATTATTATTACTCAGTTTTTATTATTATTATTATGAACTCATTGTTTTTTATTGTGATCATGAACTGATTGATGTCAGATCAGGTTTTCAATCATGATCTAACATTAATCGGTTCATGATATGTTATCTCAATCAATAACTTGATAATCTCCACAACCCCATACTGATTGGTTTTCTTCATAACTGTCAACTAGATAATTAACTTTCATAATTCTGATCCGTGAATTATTTTCATTCTTATATTCTTTTCTTACCCTTTGATTATTGCGTAACTTAATCTTGAATCAACTTATGATACAATTCACTTTGTGCTGTTTTAGTTGTATCTTCCCATTGTTATTTAGGACTACAATTAATCAGTCTCTCGTTGGCATATGTGCATTCTGTACGGACCGCCTCAATATTGCCTGAAATCACAAGCTTTTTCAGAAAAAAATGGATAGTGGCTAGCAATGGAATCCAGTTTGACCCGCGTTTCGTCCTATTCGTGACTCTTCGGATGGATACACCTGCGTCCCAGAGTTGACGTTCACCTCGGGACTCGAACCCAATACCGTTCGCTGTAATCTTTCCCATACTTCCATAGACATAAATTTTCCATCTAATTATAAATACGAATGAACAGCTTAAATAAATGATTTCTTCGAAAAGAAAATTTTCTTACAGTTAACTTCAAAGTATAATTTAAACTAATAGTTATGGGATATAGGTGAGTTCATTATATTGATTTTGGTTTGATCCTAAGAGAACAAAAATGCAACTGTAAGTAGGTTTCTAATTATATTTTTAAGATAAATGGATTTTCACATTTAAGAAGTGTGTTCAGAAAATTTTTGATACAAAAGGAAATGAATCGAAATTAATAAAAATGAATATTTCAATGGTTGAGATAATGAGTCATTTGAAGCTAGACCACCATGGAAAATCTAGAAGCATTGGATGGCCGTTTTATCCTATTGTCGGACTCTTCAGCAATGCGCATCCACGATTCGAACCTAGGACTTAACAGTCTCGAGCGCAAGCGCTTAATCTCTCATCCACTGAGCCGACGGGAACCCAACGGTTTAAATGTCTAACTTCAATTAATCCACTAAATTGAGTGACACATCCACCATTGTTTTCAGTAAGTTCCTATCTCACAACAGACCCGGTTGTACTCCACTGGTCACTATTTCTCACTAGAACTTCAGCAAATACTCCTTGAAGCCAGTCACTAGCAAGCATATGTTGAAATGAATATGTACTAAACAGATATGAACAATAACTATTTTCAATGCCATACTAATTTAACCATCTCTAAGTAATATGACACTTGACAATACAAAGCCAAACAAATAAACAAACAGATATAACAATTGTATACCTCTCACAAAAGTACATACGTTCTTATAAACAGTAATGAGAATAAATGATCATTTATGAATATGCAACTTACCGATTATTCAAATAATGGACAGATAGATAGATGTTAGGAGTATGATCTTTTTTGTTCAACGATCACGAAACATGAACTATTTATAAAAGAAAATGAATGATCATGACTTTATTAACATGAAATATATATTGGGATATGTTTATACTTTATTACGGTAATCTATGTTAATTATTTAAAAAGTACCTACGTTGAGTCAAAAGAAAATTACGGCAATCTTGTAGGGAACAGTTAAAATTAGACTAATTTGATACTAATGACCTGAACTATATACACAGAATAAAACTAAATTTTCTCATAAATGTGTTTTATATAATTATAGGTTAAAGGAACTTCCTTTAAGAATAAGAGACGGAGGTTTTGTAGATACTGTAAGTAATTTTTAATAGTTGAGATCATGAGTCAATTGGAGGCTAGACTATCATGGAAAACCTGGAAGCACTGGACGGCTGTTTGGTATTAATGTGAGACTCCTCAGAAGTGACCTAGCTTTAATTGACTCATGATCCAAACTATTGAAATAAGAGACATCTTTAATGTTTAAATTTAGATTGATAGTTAAGATATAACTAAGATTTTCGTTTATTAACATTTTTATAACGAAAATATAACTGGTGCGAATAAATGGTGAGGGTATTGAATTCTGACGCACTTGTTAACTTTTGGGGCCCTTAATTTAATCGTCATTTAGATTAGACGATGTTGTCGGAAGGGCTCTCCACTTTAGTGGCCCGAGATTTGACTCCAAGGAGATCGTATGAATGTTTTTATATCGCCTATCCCCGTATATAATAATCGACTTAAATCGCGTTAGTCAATAACGGATTTAGATAAGTCAAATAACGAGAATGGATTTCAAATACATATCTTTTGTATATAAAGCGAATGGGATAGAACAAAGCAAAACGACGCGTAGTGGAGATCGCGGGTAAGCCAAGTCCCCTTTAGTCAAGCGTTAGTCAATATTTATAGGCACACAAAAGTTACAGACATGTGATGAATAGTGGGATAATAGGTGTACACACACCTACGCGCTCATTTAAAAACAGTCAAGATTGATAAGTGAATAATTAACAAGGTCGAAATGTGACTCAAGTAGAATGAATAGAATGGGCTGTCCGAAAGCTAGAATAAGGTTCTGAAATAGTAACTCACTAAAAACAATGGTGGATGAGCCGCTCAATTTCGTGGATTAGTTGAAGTTACACATTAACACCGCTGGAGATCGGCCAGCTTAATAGTCTATAGATTGAGTGTTCGCACACTAGACCGATAGGCCCTGAGTTCAAATCTCGCGAGGTGGGATCATGGGTGCGCATTGCAAAGAAGTCCCACAATAAGACAAAACGGACGCCCAATGACTCCAAGCTTCCACTAGTAGTCTAGTTACAATTCACTCATGATCTCAACTATCAAAAACCAGATTCGTTTCAAAATAAAAAACAAAATCTAGTCTAGTTTAAATTATATCACAATTATTTCTAAATAAATAAATATACTACTGTTTCATAATGACAAAAACTATTCTATTAAACTATACAGATAATCAATAATATTAATGTTGGATTGATTCCATAATCATGTTTTCATTTTCAAGGCTCAGTTAATGAATGAACCCTTCTCAGCTGATCAATCAATATTTATAGATTTTTCGACAGCATTTCCAAAAAAACAAACAAAACACATTCGAATCGAAAAGATCATTGTGTATAGTAAAAACGTTTACCATGTATTGCACATAAACTGACACAATAAATAAGCTATTTGGCATCGAAATAACAGATTATTGAATGGAATAAGGATGAATTACCCCTCAAAAAGCAAAACTATCGATGGATAACAATCATCAATACTGTTTTTGGAAATATTTTGCAAAAACAAAATACATCGGTATTACATGTGAACAATGTCAGGTGTATGGGAGACAGAAATTATTCTTACAAATAACGACTACTCAAATTACAATGAGAAAGGACATTCACAAACTAGTTCACAATCTCACATCATTCGATTCCAATCATTCACCAAAGACAACACCAAATCAATTCACTTATCTAAATAGTTGAGTATCATCATTTGCATTGACCAGTACCTGTCATGTCATGTCATATCATTCGAAGTAGTCATCAAAACTCAATCAAGTAAACAGTCAATAGTGGTAGCACAACACTATTCCTCAAATACAGTGGCAATCCTCAACACTCATTCTATATACATGTTTCACAGTAATCATCAACATCCACAACAAACCTTTCAGTAGTTCTCTTACCCATTAATAAATCAATCACATATATACACTGCTTCTTTGTTTGCTACGTTGTTCACTGAGATTCTGGCTCACTGATGTACTAGGCAAACCATCTTTCACAATTCATGAATGATGTAACACTCATCTACACCGATCAATATTTCAATATGCATTTCAACGAAATATCGATTATCATTTTAACAGAACAATCGCATCACAAACGTCATTAAATACTCGCGTTACTCAGCATGATGTGAACTCATTAAGGTCACATTCATGATTGATTATTATTTAAACACGTTTGAATGTGGTTATCCAAATGTTATTAACAAATTAGGTTCGTTTCAAGTGAGAAAGTTAGTGAAACACCATACATCAGAACATCACATCATAGACCAAACATCAAATTGAATTAATGTAGAATGGACGGAACATAACTGGCAGTGCAATACATGACGCGAGTCTCATCCATTTTGCGATAAATTACTGATGGAAACTAGAACTGAAACGGTTTCTTGTACTTTACGATCTCTGACTTACTGTTCAAGTGATTGATGATGAAGTGAACCTGAGAGAGTTGTGCTTAACAACCGATTTAGTAAAACATTAATTTTTGAGGTAGTTTGACATAAGGGTAGTATTTTCCGTAAATATCATGGTCATTATTGTTCTTTTTTTCTTTTACGCCCCTTACCTTCTTTTGTTCTCTTCCCATTCTCATTGTTCTGTGTGGTGCATATCTATTTGGTGCCCCCTTGTACCAATATTTATGTGTTCAAATAATTAAGCATAAGGGTAGGCTTACAGTACAACTGGCATCAAAATTAAATCGAACGGTAATAATTATTCGTTTATTTTCGAGTATACATTTCTGCGTAATGTAAACTTTGTCAATCACATTGTAGTTCTTTCCTGATATTGTTTACTTTGCACTACCACTCATTCCCCAGATACAAGTTTTAGTACTATTCACCCAATTCGGTTTGAGCAGTTTGACAGCATGAATAGCTCTGAAATAGTGTTACTCAAATTAAGTAACTATTGTAGTATCTGTATAACAATCCTATAAAAGTATCTCCCTTATTCGACGATCTAAACACATCTGGATGTGAAAACTATCAGTTAGAGATGACATGACCATCTTATGTCTTTATTAATACTGAAAAATTCACTTTTGTCTAATGTTTTCCGCTGAGTTCAATCATAATAATTAATAAATGTTCTCTTTGTAAAACTGATATATCAATCTCTACATCTATGGGAAACCAGCTTAATGAAGATTTAAGATTGTTTTATATAATCCAAATAATATTCATAATCAGTCAGTCACAACGTTCAACCTGGTATGTATGTACATCAGTTCGAGTTCCATACTCCATTAGCATAGAGAAATGAAATTGTCAGTCCAAATCCCAGAATAGTACAGGAAGTAATAATAACAGTGTTGATTAAAAAGATTAGCCATCGAAGATACCATTCAAGGAAATATAGATTAATGAAATAAAAAAAGAACCAGGAGAAATTCAGAAGCTTAAAACTCGGAGAAAGAAAAAGAATAGATGCACCTGAACCACTTCAAACTATTTTGAACTATGTCATTCAAAGTGTCTAACCATTGGTTAGAGATAATCACACAGACTGTAATCAGGTAATCTATACCTATTAATATAGTTAATTCCAATTGTCAATAACTTCATGCACTGAGATCATGTTTTTGGTTTAGCCACGCCTAGAGCTTTTTTCCAGTCTACTCCTATACCCATCACACAGCATTACCCATCATAGTAGGCAATTGTTCGGCATATGTAAAAGATCAGTATTAGGTCATTTACTATAAACCGAAATCACAACAATAATAATGAAGAAGGAAACAATTCATTTGTTAGTGAGATTAGTGGATACAAACATTAACCAGTACAAAATCTAAGCATGTTAACTCTAATTTATGACAGAATAAATCTTGATAGTTTATGATCACATGGCCATTATGTTAAGTAATGTATGTTCATTGGAGAAATAATAATTCACTTTTATGCAAGACCACTTGTAACGATAATAATAATAATTATTATTATTATTATTGTAAGTGAGGTGAAGGTCGGCAATTAAAGGTCAATAGTTGTTGTTAGTTATATTAAACACGGTGAAAGAAAAACAGTGAAGTAAAATCGGTAACCACTTAAAACATTATGCGGTTAATCACAGATTTAGCTATACTTACATTAGAATGCTTGTAAGGCTTAAACTGAGACTGAAAGAAGAAACTGATAAATACTAAGTATTAGTTTTGACCTATCAGAATGAATGAATGAATGAAGAAAATTTAGATCATTGCTACTTATAAGGTTAAGTGTAATTAAATGAAGTCATTATATCAATCTTTGAAGTCAAAAGTTTTCTATCTAAGTTATGTAATTCTATTAGATTGTAAAGCGATGCTGAAATTCTTACTTGCTGGTTCGAATACTGCTACACTTCACTTTACTTAAAGATCTGATAGTCATGAAGAACTAGCTTTGCTTGGTGACAATATCCCACAGGGTATCTAACTTAATTTAAACAATTTTATTACCATAATAGCATTAGAGATAACGCATTTCGGAAAATGACAACAATATTGTCTACATTAGCAACAAGGTAATAGGAATCACATACCAGACAAGTATAAATCGAAAAAATAGAAGTGTTTAGTATGGGGTTATAGAGATTATTGAATTTCATTAAATTCGTGAACTGATCTAAGTTAGATTACTGCTAAAAACATGGAATCGTTAGACGGCCGTTCCGTCTAAGGTTCAGCAGTGAGCATCCACGACCCCGCACGCATGGATCGAATACAGCACCTCCAGTCTCGCATGCGAACACAACCACTAAACCCTTAGACTACTGAGCTGGCATCCAACGATGTTAACTTCTAATCTCAATCAATCCACGATATCGTGTGGTCATCTTCCATTGCCTTTGGTAGGTAACTGGCTCACACCTGACACAGTCAAACTCCACTAGTCACGGCTCCTCACTAGAACACAGACATTTCCTCCTGAAGCTAGTCACCAGGGTGCACATGATAATTTTCAGTAGAGATACCAGTTCTGGGTTCAATTCCTGCTTCTGGGATCGTGGATACGCACTGATGAGCCCCAGATGAAACGACCATCTAATGTTTCCAGGCTTTTGATGGTAACTTAACTTAGATCGATTCGTGATTTCAAAGAAAAATATAAATGAATTAGTCATCAATTATCTGTGTGAGAAAATCTACTAGACAGGAATATAATTAATGATGCTATGAACCAAAATATTGTGACTTCAATATGTTCCACAAATTAACCAAGGAATTTTTGTCATTTTCAATGGTTTCTATCATTGAATGAACCAATAGGCATAAAGCAAACATTACTGTTACTCACCAAAACAATAATTAATCATAGTTATGAGATCAAATGAACAGTATACAATAATCTCATCGCATTGTTGTCAGGTTCGAAGAATCACACATGAGAAAAAACCGATCATTTATTACTAACACCATATTTGTATGATTCAAATCAAACAGGAACAAACAGACAAGTCTTAGTTACAAAAGACCTCAAATAACAAACAGTTTTAGCCCTACAATGCATTTAGTCCATTATAAATAAAACAATTTATGTAAGCATAGTTAAAAATGAAGGTAGGGAAAATGCTAATCGTAATAAAGAGTGAAGAACATGAACAAGAAAAGTAAGCCTTTTCAAATATTGTTCTTCTCATTATCGCATATAGAATACGGAATAAAAACTGCCCCATAGAATTTTATACAGATATTCGCATAGAAACAAGATTTGCTATCGAAATGTACATTTTAAATGAAATACCATTATGAATTGAAATACATTCTACATAAAAAATCACTGAAAGCTAAGTGGATCTTTCGTTCTAGTTTATTCGTAAATTTCTTGATTATGCACACATAATGGATAATGTTGAAGAGAGTGTAGACAATAAGATTTTGTAAATGTTGAAACTTATGATTAGCAATAATCCCAATCGAATCTGTTGTTAGTTTATGATAAAAATTATCTCTCAGATCAGTATTTACATAAGTTAGTTCATTTTTAGGCAAACAAATTTTTTCCAGTAGATGAGATCATGAGTCAATTGAAAAACCTGGGAGAACTGGACGGCCGTTTCGTCCTATTGTGGGACTCCTCAGCAGTGCGCACCCACGATCATACCCCCGCCAAATTCGAACCGTGAACCTATCAGTCTGGCGCGCAAGCGCTTAATCTCTAGACCACTGAGCCGGCCGGCATCAAATATCTAACTTCAACTAATCCACGAAATTCGCAACATTCTCTAGTGTTGCAAACATAATGGTATCCACATGGGACTGTGGAAAAACAAGACTGGTGAACACGTATCACGCAACCATAGGATAAAGAAATTATTTAAACTAGTAAGTGGTTATTCAAGTTTTATTTTTCTTTACAAATTAACATACATATCTTAAATTCATTTTAATAATAGAACAATCACTGGTATATAGTAAGTTGCGTTTTACTTCTCATACACCACATCATCTACTATGAGAGTATATATATATCATATAGTTATGACTATCATTTGACGGGAAACCCCGTTGAGATGACATTATTTAATCTTCCTGACAAAAATAGGGAACATTTGTAAATGAACTCGTTAAATTAAAGGAAATTAGCATCGAAGATGATATAGGGACTCATTTTTTGACCATATAGATAAAGCTCTAAATTACATGCCTAGTAAACTAATCATGATAGTTGCATAAATATTTTCCACATGAATTTCATCAAATGTTCTCGAAAATAAAACTCATCAAAAGCCTACGAACTTAGTCAGTAACAAACTTTTGTACAACTATTCCTTACTGATCATTAACGAAATAATAATAATACTTGCATAAACTTCACTGAATTCATTACGAAACACGTTAATAAGAAGGATCACAAGCAGTTAATAAGAAATTATCAAACTGAGATTTTCGCCTAAACAATGAAAATGTGAAATTCAGAAAGAACAATATTGAAAAACAATAAAATCAATAATAAATCTAGTTACCATGTCAATATTAAAAAACAAAAAAACAAAAATGACTTACATTTTTATCAAAGTCAATAAAAGATCCTTAATGGAATTGAATTTCAGAATTGAACACCCCAATTTAATCCACTATATAAAATGTATGATAAATGAATTCTTGTTTTAAATAAAAGCATTTTCTAAACCAATAATATAAAAGATTTTTAAACCAATCAAATGATTGAAAAATTTGACCTCCCCTAATCTAAATTATTTATCCGTTTTTTGATTGGTTAATTCATAATTATGACCTTTCGGCATGGTTAATAATAATGGGTGACTAGGTGAATTTAGGTCATCTTAATAAATTATGTGTGGAAACATTAGCTTTGTTCCTTCTTAAATGTTTATATATTAATGCTTTGTTTAATGTTTCTTTGCTGACGAATGCCAAATAGTAGGAAACCTGGGTCTAGGGGTGTCTTGTTGACTATCCCCAACCACGTGGAGTCTGGAGGGTATTCATAAATGATAAATTATTGATCTCCACAAACCCCTTCTGATAAATTATTGGTTACAATTATTATTTAGCTTCAATGAATTTAACATGAATCAAAACTTCAACACATGATGTAATTGTAACTCAGCAAAATACATTAAACCAAGCATAAAACATTTTTTTATTGAGATCATGAATTGATTGATGTTAGACTAGCATTGAAAACCTGGAAGCACTGAATGACCGTTTCGTCCTAGTATGGGATTCCTTGGTGATGTGTACTTATGACACTGTACGCGAGATCTGAATCCAAGACCTTCAGTCTCTAGTGCGAACACTTAAACTCTAAACCCTTGAGCTGGCATCTAACGGTGTTAATGTCTAACTTCAACCAACCACAAAATTGCGCCTAAGACCGAAGATCCCGCGTTCGGATCCCGAGGGTGGTATCGTGGATGTGCACTTCTGAAGAGTCCCATACTAAGACGAAACGACCGTTCAGTGCTACCAGGTTTTCAATGATGGCCTAACATCAATCGATTCATGATCTTAATCAAAAACTTAACCACCTCCACAACCACATACTAATTATTACAATGTGCTCACTGGTGACAAGCTTCGCCGCGGAATTCTCGGAGTTCTAGCGAGAAGCCGTGACTAATGAAGGTAATGCGTGACAGGTATGTACTTCAGACAATTGAAGATGTTCGCGCAACTTTGCGGATGGTTTATTTTATTTACATTCATTTACAGATTACATAAATCAATGTAAATAAATGAAACACTTAATATGATGTGGAATAGCTGATAAATCAGCTTCCACCATACGAACAATTAAATAATGATTGAAACTCAATTTCAACACACGATTTCTTATACACGTAATACATAACCACTGTTACGTTAAATAAGGATAGATTTTCAGTTATCTCCCATTCAGTCCATTGAATTACTAATGTTCATCACATAAAATGTAACAAAACAAGATAGAGAAGTCTCATTATAATAATAGGTAGCATTTGTAATTCTGTTACCTGACTCACAAACTTCGGATTCCAGTGAGATTAAATATATGGTAGGTGAAATAATACTAACGTTAGTTGAAGAAACTTAAATGAGGGAAATTTCATTTATAACTTGTTTAAAATATTGCCAAATTAGTATTTTGATCCATATAGAAATTGTCCATGGAACATGAAAATAATTACTCGGATGTTTTATCACGAAACCTAAACATTTTGTACTATGTCCCAGTGTTGTTACTTTTGTAAAAGCTTCCCAATATGTGAATAGTTTGATGTACATATTACCACTGATATGATCCATCCCTCTATCCTATATTCATACATAACCCTATCTTAGTGTGCAGAATTGATAGGAATTAATGGATATACATTCGTGATGTTTCGTCAGATCAGCAAATCATTGTCGACCAGTTATTTCGATGGAGTTTTGTTCTTTTAGCTGAATGGTTCGGTCGTAGTAGAAGTCTAAATAAAGTTTATGCTGATGATGCCGTTCAGAAAAATTATGAAAGCTCCACGACCAAACCACCCAGCTCAGAGAACAAAACTCCATCAAAATCATCCACCTGAGATACAAATCTTCTCGACCAATTACTTCATTAGTTTAGGTCACATTATAACTACCCATTCATGATAGCACAATGGATTTAACTGAGGCTCTAAGGTATTGTTATGAGCATAATACCATTCAGTATATATTGGTCAATATTTTCAGCTCCAATCAATTTATGATCCACGAATGTCCAATTGGTGACTACTTCATTATCGACTTACATTTAGTTAACATTTAAGACACTATTCAATCCGAAATACAAACAGTCATTCCTGTGATTATATTATACATACTTGTTACTAACTACTACTACCAATTACCACAAAAACTAACAGTAGGTTTTCTTGCCACTTGTTTCTAACACCCTTGTATCAGCACAGTACACTAAGATGTTGAGCAATTTTGTCTAATGTTCATATTACAAAATTATTCATTAAAACTCAATTAATACTATTTGTTAAATATCTCAGGATTAACTATTGATTGATTACTGGATGATAATCAATGTCATGTATGTCAGGTACTTCTTAGTGCAAAACGAATCCTATCGACCAAGTTGTAATGTAGCCACTAGTCTAGGTGACTCGACATTGTATGCACTATTTTGAGATAAGATGGTGTTTGGAGATAGTCAGCAGGAAACCCTGAACCTAGGTTTCGTGCTGTTTGGCATTTGTCAGCAACACAGTCAGTCAGTCAGTAACAACGTAGAACTTCGTACGTACGTACATAAGTTCGAGTTGCCACACCACATTAGCACAGAGATGTAGTGGTCGATTCAAATCCCATAGTGGTAGAAGTAATAAGAGTATAAGAAGTAATCGGGAAGATTAGTGTTTGGAGATGTTGCTTAAAGAGTATAATACAGTGAAATAAACTTAGGAAGAGAAAAAAAAGAGACAAGGAGGAATAAGGAGATCAAAATTTGGGAGAACACAAAGAGTGTGTGCACCAGCGCCATTGCAAACGATTTTGAGCCATGTCATTCAGGGTCTCTAACCATCGGTTGCTATCATCTCGCGGTCCCCAACCAGGTAGTCTACACCTACCGACATGACTCAGACCACTTGTCAGTGATTTCATGGACTTATGCTATGTGTTGGTCTGGCCGCCCCTAGCTTTCTTCCAACCTACTCCTATACCAATGAACATCACACGTCGAGGCAGTCGGTGGTTGGGCATACGTAACAAGTGTCCCAGCCATCTAAACTGATGGCATTTCACTAGTTCATCAATTGATTTGCCATCCTTACCTAGTACCCGTTTCCTAACAACTGCATTACTTACTCGATGGTCCCAGGATATATGAGCAATATTTCGAAGACACCTATGATCAAATACTAGTAACGTACGAATATCCTCTACTCTTACCAGCCATGTTTCACTGCCATAAAGTAGGACGGAACGAACGGCTGCGCAGTAAACCCGTCCTTTGGTTGATAGACGGATATCTCGCCTACGCCATAAATGACGCAAGTTAGCAAAAGCTAGTCGAGCTTTCTGTATTGGTGCCGAGATTTCGTCACACACCAGACCAAAAGTGCTGATGAGACTTCCAAGATAAGTGAAGTGATCGACACGCTCAATTACTTCACTCCCTATCGTTAGTTCGGGTGTCAATGCAACCCAATCCTGAAGCAACATTTTGCATTTCGAGGGAGAGAATCGCATCCTGAACATGCTTGCATTGTTGCTTAGAGTGGTCAGAAGACTCTGCATTTTGTCAGCGTCTTCACCAAATAAAACTATGTCATCGGCATATTCTAAGTCAACAAGTGAACCTCACGGTAGAAGTTCAACCCATGGAAATTTAGATGAGGAGAGTGTTATCTCTAAAAGTACGTCGACCACAAAGTTGAACAAGAATGGGGAGAGTGGACAGCTTTGACGAACACCACTTGATGTAATCAATTCTGATGACAGTTCGCCATAAGCTCTCACTCTACCAGTTGTGTTCGAGTAGAGAGCCTGTATAAGGCTAATGTACTTCTTTGGTACTCCTTTCAGTGACAAATACTGCCATAGAACCTTACGATCAACAGAGTCGAATGCCGCCTTAAGGTCGAGAAATACTACGATTTTGGGGCGTCTGAACGTGTGTCTATGTTCTAGGACCTGACGTAGTGTGAATATTTGGTCTATACAACCACGTCCAGGTCGAAAACCAGCCTGATTTTCTCTAGTCTGCTCTTCATGAGCTTTGGTTAGGCGTCGAAATATTATTGAAGCTAATATTTTAGACACTATATTAGTCAAACTGATTCCTCTGTGATTGTCACAAGAGGAATTTTGTCCTTTCTTATAGACTGGCACAATCAGTGATTGAGACCAGTCAGATGGGATTACGTCCAGTTCCCAGATTCTACCTAAAACCTCAGTTAATCTCATTGCCATTCAGGTCCACTGGGGATCGTGGGAAACCGAAGTGTGGTTGAAGGTCAGTTGGACTGATCCCTAGATTGTTCTGCCCATCGATCCAATCTCCTGGATTGAGAGTTTATAATATGTCCATCTTTCTCTGCGATTGTTTCGCTAACAGTTGTGTTCCTAATCCGTGTTTCCTTAACAAGTCTGATCAGTTGTTCGCTGTTACCTATTGCCGCTGCCTTTTCTATCTGTCTTGCTTTCGCTACCCACCACTGTTCACCATCATTGCGTAGACTTCTTGTCAGCTTGCGCTTAAGCTGAGTCCGTTCTTCATTATGCTCAGAGCCAGCAACACAGTGAAACTAAGATGGTGAGTGATTTAGTCTAATGGTCATATTACAAATTAATCAATAAAACTCTATCAATACTAATGGTTAAATATCTCAGTAATGATTATTACTCAATAACCGATTCATTCTTTACATTTTATCTAAAAAATTAAACAAAAGTAATTAAATAACATAGTAAAAAAGAGTATAGAAATCAAAATTACCTATATTTTTATATAAGAATAATACAATGATACGTACTGGGTTCGAATCTCGCGAGTCCAGATCGTGGGTGTGCACTGCTAAGGGGTCTCATACTAAGATGAAACGGCCGTCCAGTGATTCCAGATTTTCTATGGTGGCCTAACTTCAGTTGACTCATCAATTTAATTATTAAGTTAATACAATGTATGTTTCATGAATTGTAACATTATTATTGTGATGATAAAACTTTGTAGATAGAAACTGAATGTACTTCAAGTTCGAATTGTTATGTTATTATTTTGTATTGTAGTGTAGTATTGTTGTCCTATTTAGATTCTTAATAGTATTTGTTGTATTGTATTAATGTTAAGTGATGTTAAATACGGACTGATTTGATAATTTTTATATTATGATGTAATTTCTGGAGTAGGGAACTATTAATGAATGTGTAGAGGAATAAAATGAATTCATAGGAATTCTCTCAAGTTATTGATTAAGTGTTTTTTCCAAGTTAATCGTGGATGCGTACTGCTGAGGAGTCCCATATTAGGACGAAACGTCTATCCAGTGCTTCTAGACTTTCCATGGTGGTTTAGCTTCAATTGACTCATGATCTCAACTATTAAAATTGATTATTTTTATTGATGGATTTATTCAATATTATATTTTTGGTACAATATAGAATTCTCAGCACAAAACATTTCAACAAAATTCCGATTCTTATTTCTTGGTCGATCCTGACGATAACATAATGAGTGTTCGCCAGTTAGATGCTAGCAGTCCAGGAATCGACATCTGAATAATGCATATTCATTGCGCTGTATATTGCCAGCGACCACGATGACTTTGATTGGGCACTTTTGTGATTTGTGCAGTTTTACTGTATGGGGCAGAAACTTGGAGAACTACGAAAGTCATCATCTAGAACATACAAGTGTTTATTAACAATTGTCTACGAAAAATACTTCGGATCCGTTTGCCAGACACTATCAGCAATAACCTACTATGGGAGAGAACAAACCAGTGGAGGAAGAAATCAGGAAGATGCGCTGCAAGTGAATAGGACACGCAACTGTGTTACAAGGCAAACCATCACTTGCAATCCTCAAGGCCAAAGGAGAAGAGGAAGACCAAAGAACACGTTAGACCGAGAAATGGAGACAGATATGTGAAGAATGAACAACAATTACATAGAACTGGAAAGGAAGGCCCAGAACAGAGTGGTTTGGAGAATGCTGGTTGGTGGCCTATGTTCTATTGGGAGTAACAGGCGTAAGTAAGTATTTAACAGCGGGATGTTGTAAACTTTCCATTAAACGCACCTGAATATGATGTGCGATTAATAGTCATAATAATGTGTTAAAACATGCAAAAAGAGATAACTTATTGAAATGTCTAGAGGGCAGAAACTAGTAGTTCAGATTTTCAATCAATTTTTTAATGAATCGCGAACAATTACCGACTTCAAAAAATTTCATACTGGATATTCTATACAAATCAGTGTGAATTCATTAAAGACAACGTTATCTGATTGAATGTTAGTTGTGACTTAAATAATTCACTAGTAATGTCTTCATTTGTAGTACAAAGTGACATGAATTAACTTCCCCCAATATAATATCACAGATGAAGACGAATTGCAACCATCATATAACATTTGTTTAGAGAGATTCTTAACAACTGCTTCGAATAAACTTGTTGATAAAGAAAGTATTATGCTAAAGCTTTCGACAATTAAACTGAAACTTTGAAACGTAAGCTATTCATTAGGAATTCATGATGACTATAAACTTGTTATGGAAGACCATGACATGGCTCAGAATCGATCACAATGACAAAGGTATATACACTCTTTGTCTGTCCTTAAACTAAGAAATTAAAATTACTTTATTATCTTTCTTTCTACCAACTAATTCTTCCTTCCTGTACTATGTCATTATATGGAATCTTTCTTTTATATATTACCCCTATTGAATTAACTACTTCTATGAATTCGGTGTTCGTCTTGTTGTGCTAATGAGGTTTGGCAAATTGGACCGATGCATATATGTGCCTGGTCCTACGTTGTAGCTGACCGATTGACTGATGTTTTTATTTAAATCTTTAATATAGTCACAGAAGTTTAATGATTAAAAAATTCCTCTATTTTACTTTGTTTACTGCATTATAATTATTTTAGACAAAGTCATTCAGGGAACTTATATGTGAATAATGGTTGTCATTCTGTTGTCATTACTGAAATGCAAATAAACTTCATGTAAATTTAGCATTAACTTCGCCTGTAGCTCTTCTAGGGCTACTATCTGTCCCAAACCCACGCAAAGGTAGAGGGTTAGGCATGGGATCGGCAACCTCATCCCGTAGAAAACAACCTTGCTAAAAAAAACAGTAACCAGAATTAAAGTAATTCTAACAATCTAAGCAACCAATGGTCATGTTCACATGTAAAACATTGTACACTGTTGAGGCTATCAATAATCATATTCAAAAACCTAAACTTTGTGTTCAAAAATATGGTTGATACAACCTGACCCTTTCTTTCTATATTGATCATCAATATCAGTCGCATATAACGTTAAGTTATCATGTTAATCTGATGAATCCCTCTTTCTGAACTATTCTAAATTGTTTTCTCATTTATGTTCTTACATAATTTTAGTATTTATCCCTTTGTTCTTACATAACATACATTGATTTGTTATTCAATCATACTTACTTACTTACTTACGCCTGTTACTCCTCGTGAAGGAACATAGGCCGCTCACCAGCATTCGCCATCCAACCCTGTCCTGGGTAATCCTTTCTAGCTCCTTCCAGTTGCTATTCATCCTTTCCATATCCACTTTTATTTCCTGACGTAATATGTTCTTTGACCTTCGACTTTTCCTCCTTCCTTCAGGATTCCAATCATAATAATTAGTTAATTCGTTTACTATATTTTATATAATCTGCCAATTATTGATTGGGATTTTTTCAAGTGATTACTTCGGTTATTATGTAACTACATTGTCCTTCTATTTCCCATTACTTGGTCATTTGATTTCAGTGTTATAATCACTTGTGAAAGAATAATAATAATAATAATAATAATAATAATAATAATAATAATAATAATAATAATAATAATAATAATAGAATCATGGTAAAGCCTTATTGGCAAGAATTATTCCTTTGGTTTTTGTTAGAACTCTCGGTTTTACTTCGTCTACACGTATGGGACGTTAATTTGCATTAGACGAATGTCTACATTAGATCCCCTCTTAGTGTCTATTCTACAGGACTTCAACAGAACTCAGATCAAGAACACGTGATTAGCCTAACTAAAATGTAAATATATTTCCACACCAAAAACCGAAAACAATCCAACAACAATGAATAATCAATCGTTCTCATTCTCACCCATACCTCAGGTTTATTGATCTTTTTTATTATATTGGGAAAATCTAGACTTGATACTCTTAAGATAACACCTTCTATACCGCTGACCTTGTTGTGTTCTCCGTACTAGATAACAGAAATGGATAGTTGTTACTGACGTAATCATCAGCACTCATCTTATTTAGGTCAGTGAATACAAGTACATCAATAAGCATCCACTTGAGCTCCAAATCTCCTCCATCATTTCCAAAAATGTTCTTCATGGTTTTGTAAAATGAAACTTCAGTGTTCGATCTCTACATATTTTGACTACACTTTTTTCAGAAATATATGAGGAGTCTACAGAAGGATAGAAAGAAACTATATCACGAAGTGACCCGGTATTTCAAATATCAATCGGGGGTCATATGATGATTGAGAGTTTAAAAAAGTGTAGTAACATAGTTCTCTCTCATACTTCTCATATTGTGAAACACAACGCTAGGCAGTAGTACTGTATCTGCTATACCAAGAACTTACAACTTACACAACACATATACATAGCCTTCAACTGTCCATTTGTATCATTCGGTGTATCCTGCCATTTGAACTGTCTTGTCGTATGTTCTTCGAGTGTTCTGCCAATGCCTTGCTTTTGATGCAATGAAACTTTTCACTCCGTTTGACAATTATAGCAACTTCAACGTCATGTTCTGCTACACACTACTTACAAACAATCTTGTGAGTAGTGTCCACTACAATATCTCTAACCAATAAGTCATCATTCTTTTATTCTTCTCTAACTTCTTGATCATTATTGCAATCTCCTTTTGATATTTCATTTCTTCGATCACTTTTTGATGTAATCTCTTTATATTCTTCTATAGGCTCACTGACCATTAAACACATAGTCTTGTGTATATGATTTACATGTGTGTTACAATGAAGTCTAAAGTTAGGATGAAATTGAAGTCTGATATGGACTGGATTTCAATAACTCACCAGTTATGATAATAACTTTATTGTACTTTACCTTTCTGAATATGAAATCCATAAGAAGTACAGAGGACAAATATTGATAAAACAGTTCAAAATATAATCTTAACAGTTGAGATCATGAATCAATTGAAGCTAGACCATCATGGAAAACCTGGAAGCAATGGACGGTCGTTTCATTAATTGACTCATGATCTCAATTATTCAAATTGCTATAATATCCCAAAAAACCCTTCTGACATTAATCAACATATTCTCACTAGTGACTGGCTTCAAGAGGTATTTCCTAGAGTTCTAGTGAGAACCAGTGATCAGTGGAGTTGAACCGGGTCTGTTGTGAAATGGTAATTCACTGAAAACAATGATTGATGTGTCGCTCAATTTGGTGGATTAGTTGAAGTTAGACATTAACACTGTTGGATATCGGCCAGACCAGTGGTTTAGAGGTTAAGCCTTCGCTCGCGAGACTGATAGTTCCTAGGTTCGAATCTGGCAGGGGAATGATCGTGGATGGGCATTGCTGAAGAGTCCGACAATAGGACGAAACGTCTGTCCGATGCTTCTAGATTTTCCATGGTGGACTAGCTTTAATAGACTCGTGACCTCAACTAATAAAATTACTAATAATATCCACAAAACCACTTCTGATACAAAATATAATCCCCCCAAAAATGTCATCTCTTATTACGATGTCCTCAAATCCGCTTTATAAATATTGTTATAAATACCGACTAAGGTATGTGTATTATTAATTTCCCACCTTTCTATGGATTTTCTTTCTCTTTTTTTTCCCTGTAAATAAAACAATTTAACCTCATTTAACCCCGTTTATCTAAAATGTTCCATTCATTTAAAGAATTGTCTAAACGGTTTCTTCCGTAGTTCATTTCACCTCATCATTGGGAAGATTGATTAACTAATTATAGTGTGATCGATCAAAATTGGTTTGATTTTTACTACTGATCTGATAATCAAATTATATTGTTCTTGTTATGAGGATATGTGTTTTCCGGTAAGATTATGATTAAGGTTATGGGTACCAAGTGTTGAAATACTTTGAACTAAGTAAATCTGTCGGGATAGAAAGAAAGGTTTACTTCCATTGGTTTGGACTTACTAATTGAATGGACATCAATATCACTTATGAAGACGAATTTCTAAGCATGGATTACATGTGGTTTTCGAAATTATATTATTTTTAAAACATGGATATACAACACTGTACATGTTAAATACAATAACACGTTTCAATGAATGACCACCCGTTGTTTCACAACTACCTCAAAAATTAATGTTTTACTAAATCGGTTGTTAAGCACAACTCTCTCAGGTTCACTTCATCATCAATCACTTGAACAGTAAGTCAGAGATCGTAAAGTACAAGAGACCGTTTCAGTTCTAGTTTCCATCAGTAATTTGTCGCAAATAGGATGAGACTGGCGTCATGTATTGCAGTGCCAGTTTTGTTCCATCCATTCTACATTAATTCAATTTGATGTTTGGTCTATGTTGTGATGTTCTGATGTATGGTGTTTCACTAACTTTCTCACTTGAAACGAATCTAATTTGTTAATAACATTTGGGTAACCACATTCAAACGTGTTTAACTTAACTAATAATCAATCATGAATGTGACCTTAATGAGTTCACATCATGCTGAGTAACGCGAGTATTTAATGATGTCTGTGATGCGATTGTTCTGTTAAAATGATAATCGATATTTAGTTGAAATGCATATTGAAATATTGATCGGTGTAGATGAGTGTTACATCATTCATGAATTGTGAAAGATGGTTTGCCTAGTACATCAGTGAGCCAGAATCATAGTGAACAACGTAGCAAGCAAAGAAGCAGTGTATATATGTGATTAGTTTATTGGTGGTTAAGAGAACTAATGAAAGGTTTGTTGTGAATAGAGAAGCATTGTTGTGGATGTTGATGATTACTGTGAAACATGTCTATAGAATGAATGTTGATGATTGCCACTGGATTTGAGGAATAGTGTTGTGCTACCACTATTGACTGTTTACTTGATTGAGTTTTGATGACTACTTTGAATGATATGACATGACATGACAGGTATTGGTCAATGCAAATGATGATACTCAACTATTTAGATAAGTGAATTGATTTGATGTTGTCTGTGGTGAGTGATTGGAATCGAATGATGTGAGATTGTGAACTAGTTTGTGAATGTCCTTTCTCATTGTAATTTGAGTAGTCGTTATTTGTAAGAATAATTTATCTCTCATATACACCTGAGATTGTTTACATGTAATACCGATGTATTTTGTTTTTGCAAAATATTTCCAAAAACAGTATTGATGATTGTTATCCATCGATAGTTTTGCTTTTTGAGGGGTAATTCATCCTTATTCCATTGAATAATCTGTTATTTCGATGCCAAATAGCTTATTTATTGTGTCAGTTTATGTGCAATACATGGTAAACGTTTTTACTATACACAATGATCTTTTCGATTCGAATGTGTTTTGTTTGTTTTTTTGGAAATGCTGTCGAATAATCTATAAATATTGATTGATCAGCTGAGAAGGGTTCATTCATTAACTGAGCCTTGAAAATGAAAACATGATTATGGAATCAATCCAACATTAATATTATTGATTATCTGTATGGTTTAATAGTTCCTGGAGTTTCGGCCTTGTACCGTAGTATTTAGTATGATATAAAATTAATGTACCATTTATAAAGCTTGTATGAACTCTTTTCAATTTTGAATTGTTTTATGCTTTTTTAATAATGTAACTATGTATTCATTATATTGTAGTGACCTACTTTTATCATGAGAACGCGATTGGTTTAATGGAAACAATCATTATTATAACCAATTGTACCAGTGATTGTTTTACTGTACTTTCTTGTTTATCTGTACTAAAGACTTTCTTTCTTCCTTTGATTGTGACCTTGCACGAATTCGGTTACGCTCAGTAACTTCACTTATACCCCTTTGGTACGATCTCGGTATTCTCCCGATACCACAAGATCGCCAACGAATACATCTCGACTACAGCCATCAACTGCCTTCTGATATTCTGCTTATAGGGGATCTTATCGGTTAACTGTCACGTAGTCTTCCTGTAGTGGTGAGCATAGTTAACCGCGATTTGAAGCCGCACCACAATATTCGTATATTTATTAAGAATATCTTTGTAGGTAGTTATCGTATATATAGAAGTGAGAAATATATAATGAGCGTAATACCTACTAATTAGTAACTAATGAACATAAACTAATAGATACCATTTCATTTTAGAATATGATAAACCCAAAAAATATTCACTAACTAGTAGTAATGAAATTTTAATTTTGAAAATAGTTTACTAGTTCAATCATTTACGGCTGACGGTGGGGAGAATCCGCTCTATTTATCGAAATGCTCTCACAAGGCCACGCGTATACAGCCACTGTTACGGAAGTTCTACTCACTGCTTTGTTGCGGCGGAAGTATTGTTTACGAGATTCAGAGAACGAAAATCGAATGTCCGGTGTTTTAACTGGGTTGATGGATATGGAGGATTCACATAGGGGTGTTGGAAAACCCCCATTCCAAATCAGTGGTGTACATGGGCTCCAGGATCCTAAGGGAACATGAAATAAAAACCAATTGTTGGGCGCCGGTTACCATGGGACTGCATCTCCCGACGTTGCTCCACTGACTTGTGGATTAGACCTTCAGGTTGAAGGCTCCGGGTGTAGTCCTCCCAAATAACCACCTGCTTTGGACTGGACACCCAAGCAGTATTTCAGCCTACACACAAATCAAACGAGTTGTGTGTCGTATATGTGTTCGGTGCCATTTTGTACCAATATTTATGTGTTCAAATAAATAAATAGCACTGATCATTGTATATCCCGAACAATGAACCAACCACATAGAAATGCCAACAGTTCCCCCCTCTGAACTTCAATAACAGAAGACCGATTTAACATATAGTGTCCAGTACT
Organism: Schistosoma margrebowiei; assembly: GCA_944470205.2. Lineage (NCBI taxonomy): Eukaryota > Metazoa > Platyhelminthes > Trematoda > Strigeidida > Schistosomatidae > Schistosoma > Schistosoma margrebowiei. The sequence continues at coordinate 4,973,252 of OX104026.1, forward strand.
ACTACAAGCATCCATAGATTATCCTAGCTTCTGGATAGACCAGTTTATTCATTCTTCATGGGTCACATTTTGACCTTGTCACTTATTTGTTTATTAGTCTTGATTATTTTTATACGGGCGTGTGTGTATCGCTTACCGTATCATCACGTCTGTAACTTAGTTTTGTCTAGCCATAAATATTCAGTCATGCTTCATCAAAACGAGTTGGTTCACTCGCCATTTCCGCCTCGCTTTCCTTTCGCGCTTTTCATTCTGAATGTCTATCTGAAGTAAACGAGTGCTTGAAATAAGCTCAAGCAACGCAACCTGTATTTGATTTCTTATTACCACTGTCACAAAAACGGGGTTAAATGGTAGAAATATATTCATAGAATATTCATACAATCATCTAAATTGAAGTCAGATTAACGGGCCACACAAAATACACGTTATTTTCTGTTCTCCAGAATGAAACACATATATTTGTAAATATAGAATATAGCACTATGATGGACCATCAATCATGAATCTCATTACGTCCATAGAAATTCACAATACAAATTTGAATAACTGGTTCATAACTAAATAACAGTAGTTTACGAACGCCAAAACATGTGACAACAGATAGCCGGTCAAGTGATAACTTTAGTTAAGGTGTAGTAAAAATATCATAAGCCAATTTTTTTAATAGATATTCCAACAGTTGATATCATGAGTCAATTGAGGTCAGACCACCATGGAAAACCTGTAAGCACTGGACGGTTATTTCGTCCTATTGTGGGACTCCTCAGTAGTGCGCATCCACGACCCCGCCTCGCGGGACTCGAACACAGGATCTATCGGTCTCGCGCCAGGCACTTAACCAACTAGACCACTGGGCCGTTATTCCAAAAATGTATATCAAGTCCTCAGAAGATAACTTTTTAAGGTTTGAAATTTTCATTCATTCCTTGAATCCTAACAGGTTGACAGTCTATTAAAATGATGTATCAATGTGTTATGAGCCTGTGAAAAAGAAATCTACACTTTCAGATTTTCTTCAATAATCATATTTATCTCGTTTTTCACTGATACATCTTACTACTAATTAATACTTAATACCAACAGCCTACTGTAGAAGAAATACATTGAGGAAATCACCAAACTACATCACGAGACAAGCACTAACGGAAAATAGAAAGACCAAAGAACATACTGCTTTGGATGAATAGCAGCTGTAAAGAACCGGAAAGGATTGTCACGCGGACTCCAATCAAGTAGTCTGAGTCTACCAACATGGCTCACCTCAGAAGTTAGTGACTTCAAGCACTGATGCCACGTTTTGGTTTGGCCGCCTCTAACTTTCTTCCAACCATCTTCAACACCAGTTAGCGTTGCGCGTTGTGATAAACGGTGTTCATTCATACGTAACAGATGACCCAACGATCTTAGTCGATGAAGATTCACAACCTCATCGACTAATTTTCCATCATTTCATAATATCCTGAGTCTAACCTCACTATTACTTACAAGGTGATGCCAACTGATGTGAGCAATATTTATAAGGCATCGGTGATCAAATACTAGTAGCTTACGAGTATTTCCTACTATTAATGGCCATGTTTCGCTGCTGTAAATTAAGACAGAACGAACTGTTGCGCAGTATACTCGTCCCTTAATTGATAGACAGATATCTAACCTTCACTATAGGTGACGTAAATTGGTAAAACTCAAACGAGTTTTTCGTATCCGTGCTGAGATTTTGTCAGACACCAACCCATTAGGGCTGGTCATACTTCCAAGATAAGTGAAGTTGTCGACACATTCGACATCATTAGTAGTTGGTTTTAATTCTCTAGATATATTAGCAATACTTAATACTTGATAACATTCACTTATAATCTTATCATAATGATAAAGCAATTCGTAATGATTTCTTATTTCATCATCTTTGTCAGCTGGTTTTTGACAAAATTTTCATCAATTTTGATTGGCCGATTTCTGGCAATATTTCCAAATAGATGAATGATTTGTTGTTGAAATGAATAATTTCATTTTAGCATTGTTTCATATTCATTATCATTGTGTTAATAAATCTAGTTTAGTTCAATGGTTAAGATCATGAGTCAGTTGAACCTAGACCACCATGGAAAACCTGGATGCACTGGACGGCTACAATAGGACGAAACGACCGTCCAGTGCTCCCAAGTTTTCCATGGTGGTCCAGCTTCAACTGGCTCATGATCTTAACCATTGAAATCACTATAATATCCACAAAACCCATCTGATATAAATCTAGTTTAATTTACTGTTTGATCTTGACATTAAATATGTTAAGTTTGCTACTTGATTAACGTAGAATACGATGTACAACTACGGCACTCGGACGTTTAAAACCTCCACAGTCGCAAATCACAAGACAGGAGAAGACTGGAGAAGTGCTTATTGGATAAGAATCAAAATATACAGAAAATCATGGGTATTTATGGATATTAGTGTTTGTTATATCAACATTATAACTCAGCCAATCCACAAAGAGGCATGTTATGCTACTGTCCAATAGTAGCATGCCATGTTGGTACTCTAGAAAGCTCCATCATGTTCTGATTGGATAGAAACTCTTCAACTCCTTTAATATCTCTGGAGTTCTCGGAAGCCGTCCCAACAAAATACATTTAAATACAAAATCTTATTATGATTCCATTAAAAGATAGTTGCACAAATAATAAGACAGAAGATATTAATTATAATACATATTTTTATGCATCCTAGTTAATTTGATAAGAAATAATCCCAACGTTCATTATAGCAATAAGGTCTCGATTATTAATCGTCCCAGTCTATAAGAAAAGGCAAAAATCGTCCTATGACAATCACAGAGGAGTCAGTTCAATTAATATATTAGCATTATGAGGATTTGTGGAGATTGCAATATTTTAACAATAGAATTCACGAGTCAGTCTAAACTAGTCAACCATTGAAAACTTGACAACTCTCAATGGGTGTTTCGTCTTAGTATGGGACTCCTCGGCAGTGCACATACACGCGCATGCACGTGGATCAGTCTTTTTTTAATATTAAAGACTTCCTAAGGTATAGATTTCAGATTTTCTGATTCTTGCAGTGAACACGTTGACTTTCTAACAGTCTTTTGAGAATTTTTAAGTTCTAGCGACAAACTATAACTAGTGAAGTCCAGGTATTCTAATAAATAGTGGTCAAGTTATATCACACATTAACTGTATTTGAAAATATTAACCGATTCCGTGATCTAAATGATAATGAAATTGTCATGAGACTTGACAATCTTGGAAATTGATTCTTGTCGATGTAACTGAGGTAGAAGGGGTTTTTATGGAGATTTAAAAAAAATTTCACTGATTTAAATCATCAGTTAATTGAAGGTAGATCATCATGGAAAACCTGGAAGCACTCAACGGCCGTCTTGTCCTGGTATGGGACTCCTCAGCAGTGCGCATCCACGATTCCGCCAATCTACATCCGAACCCAGGATCTATCAGTCTCGCGCCAGGCGCTTAACAAACAAGACCACTGAGCGGACATCCAATGGTGTTAATGTCTAACTTCAACCACCAGGTCTGTTGTGAGATATCAACTCACTGAAGACAATGGTGAATGTGTCGCTCAAGTTCGTAGATTAGTTGAAGTTAGATATTAACACCGCTGGATGCCGGTTGGCTCAGTGGTCTACAGGTTAAGCATTCGCGCTCGAGACTGATAGGTCGTGTGTTCGAATCTCGCCAGGTGGGATCGTGGATGCACACTTCTGAAGAGTCACATACTGGGACGAAACAGTCATCCAATGCTTCCAGGTTTTCCATGATGATCTATTTTCAATTGACTCATGAATTCAACTAATCAAATCATTACAAAAATGATTTCATTTTTCTAAGAGAAAAAAATTATAAGCAAAAACTATGACCATGAACATTTTGTTTTTCCGGTCAGAAATTCATTCAATGTAATTTATTATCAGATTTTCTTAATTTTATTATTTTTTTCAAAACAAAATATTCTTTAAAGTAATTAAAAATGACATTTATCAAATGTACTAATCTGTTGCATTTATCATTCATGTGATTTGTTCATCTTAGATTCATTCATAGTTGAATTAAAAAAAAATAAGGGGTTAGGTTAAACCACATGGTGTTAAGTTATTGTACAAGAATGAGAGAGAGAGAGGGAGGGAGAGAGAAAGAGTGAGAGTGAGAGACTGTAGTTTAGTTCATTTACATTTGACTAATTGTATTTCAGTAATTTTGTTAACATAGAATATAGTCTAAGAAACATGGGATACAATGGACAACTAGGATGTAGCTAGATGATCTAGACTTTGCAGATGATCTAGCTTTTCTATTGCATATTCAACAACAAATGCAAGAGAAGACGATTAGTATAGCAGCAGCCTTCAGGAGTAGTAGGTCTCAACATATATAAAGGGAAAAGAAAGGTTCTCTGATATAATACAACATATGTAGAGACTAGTATCCTTTATATCTGACTCCAATAAATAGTATCTCGTTAACTGAGTATTTAATGTAGGCTAAATCTCCTAGTAGAATTATTGATTTACTCGAGATTTATTCAGAAGCCTGAACATCAGTTATAGAGTTAGTTTATTGTTAAAGATTGGTAAAACCCGCAAAAGTAAGCAGGCACAGAGTGAAAATAAGTGTGTGTGTGTGTGTTAAAAATCCCTATCTATTTTTGAGTGTTAATCAAATATGGATAAATTATTGATTGTCTGTGCATTAAAATCAATGGGAGAATAGATTAAGAATTGACATGTGCTCAATCAGACTCACACAGAAAATTACATAGTGGATTAAGGGTCTAAATTACAGTAAACAGATAAATAATACAATAGTTGAATGGGCTTACTACACATGCACCAATAAAATTACACTTGACGAAGAACCTTTGAGAATTTAAAAGCTTTTACATATCTGGGCAGCATAGTTGATGAGCACAGTGGATCTGATGCAGGTATGAAAGTGCGGATCGGCAAAGCAAGTGCAGCATATCTACAAATGAAGAATATCTGGAAATCAAAACAACTGTCCGTCAAACAGCACCAAAGTCAGAATTTTCAATACAAATGTCAAGATAGTTCTACTGTATGGGGCAGAAATTTGGAGAACTACGAAAGTCATCATCTAGAACATACAAGTGTTTATTAACAGTTGTCTACGAAAAATACTTCCGATCCGTTTGCCAGACGCTATCAGCAATAACCTACTATGGGAGAGAACAAACTAGGACAAACCAGTGGAGGAAGAAATCAGGAAGATGCGATGCAAGTGGATAGGACACACATTGAGGAAAGCACCCAACTGTGTCACAAGGCAAACCCTCACATGGAATCCTCAAAGCCAAATGAGAAGAGGAAGACCAAAGAACACATTACACCGAGAAATAAAGACAGATATGTGAAGAATGAACAACAGTTGTATAGAACTAGGAAGGAAGGCTCAGGACAGAGTGGGTTGCAGAATGCTGGTTGGTGGACTATGCTCTATTGGGAATAACAGGCGTAAGTAGTAAGTAAAAATATCCTAAACCAAATGAAGCCACTGAAAACAATCTTTCATATTGTAGCAACAAAATTATGAATCATTTCGTGTTACTGTAATTGTTTAACTAATACTGAACAGTATTGTAAAGTAATTGGGGAACTATAAATGAGCTGTTGAATAGGTAGAATTGATTGCTACAGATAGGAATTGTGGTGTTTGATGATGACCAATAAGTTGTGAAACGTTATTGAGAAGTTTATGTTAATCCTTTGAAATATTCAAATGTAGATATCATGTAAATGTGTATAGTATAAAAAAGTGCAAGGTAATTTCTTTACAGACAAGTTGAATTCCAAATTTTAAGTGTAGGCTTGAGTTTCTAATGTAGGTGTTCAGATTGCCATTAAAGTGTTTTGTGTTGGAGGGGGGTAGGGAACAAAACATTGATTGGTTGTTTTCCTAAATAACTGGTAGATAATCTGGCAAGTAACTGATGTGTCATATGTAGTTTCCTATCCCTGGTACATGGTGAATTGCTGGTTTTTGGCCAATGCACTTACTAGTCAGACAAATCACGTGTTCTTGAATCGAGCTGTGTTGAAGCTTTATAGAACAGTGTGTCTGGACATCTAGTTCAGAGGATGAATAATATACATAGGTAAATAATCCATTGTTCGCCCTAAGCAATCTAGTGTCACATTAGTGTAAAGGAGAATTACGAGCGTTATTTCACTTTGTTTGAATCTACAATTCGATGAGTCGAAACGGAATGTCTTAACTAATGAGTGGAAATATAGTCAACATCGTCACGTCAACTTAGTGTATCGTAGACCGGAATAACGGTCATGTTTACGTTCATGTAGTCAATGAATTTGTCATACTATGATGTAATTTTTATTCAAAAACTAGATTACGCTGTGGTTGTAATTTTTATTCACTATTTAAAACTACATTACATCGGATACGTGCACTACACAATCACTACACAATCTTCACTACATTCTGGGATGATATTCTATGTTGTTTTGAAATAGACCGTCAATGAATAATGAAGAAATGTTCGAGGCTAAGTTTAGTCCCCATATTTGTACTGTAGACCATGTACTAAACATAGAAATAGTATGAATTGTAAACAAATAAACATGGGTTTCAATAACGTTTATCCATCTCAGAATTACGATATTGTTATGTCAAGATAGATGATAGATGATGTTTAGAATACTAAGCAAAGATGGATAGTAGCTAGAAGTGGAATCCAGGATGCGCCTTGAGTTCTATTTGGGACTCGTCAGCTGAATGTATCTGTATTTCAGAGCTGATGTTCACTCTCAGACTCGAACGCAATACCATCGCATTGTCCACTTAGCTACTAAGTCCTGATAGCCACTTGCTTGTGTAATGGTTAGAATAACTTTAATATATTTTATTTGTAATAAGGGGAAAATTATGTGAGGTATTGATGTAGTGAATGTGAATTCTGATGGGGAAGATCAATTTATTATTTTGTGCAAAATTACACAGTATCTTCTTAAATTATAAAAATCATACGATAGATACTTCATTTACCCATCTTCCATCAGTTGTCCTTTATATCTTTCACGATTCTTCCAGTTCTTAATTCCTTTCTGTTTTCTTCAGTTCAATCTTCTTGATCATTTTTTGACAGGCATTCCAACTCTGATTAGTGTTACATGCTACTTGGATCTGTCAACATAAATAGCATACACCATACTGGTACGCTGATAAGTTGATTACCCAAACTTCTGCTAATGTATTTTCTTTGAAAAATTATAACGGTGCTTAAATATTGGTAGATATTATATTTTAGATAGCGATTCCCAGGAAAATTTATGCAGTGTTTCGTCGTAATTTAGGTCTCATCAGCTGAATATACTTTTATCACACTATTAATGACTTTAACGAGAGTTGATACTAGTAATCGTCGGTTCAAATACCAGGGCATCAGTGACTAGATTATCAATTTACAGTAACCACCAATGTTTTCGACAGGCACAACATTTTTTATTACAATTATACGTATTTTTTTCGTCCTTGATATTCAGGACTGTGTGAGATCAGCTTCTGTCGGGATATGGGTTGCTTGAATGAATCTTTCTGTATCGGTTGTAGTTACGAGGTGTAGTAGAAAAGTGTTGTATCTTACCTCCGAGTCTGAGGCTTATCAACTAAATATCACCAATAAGAATTGAATTCGTTAGCAGATGGTTTAAATAAAAGGTTACTATTCCATAGGTTACTAAGCCAAGGTAGTTACCAACTTGTACAATTCAGAGCAATCTAAGTAAAATAATCGATAAATACTTTATTATTTCCTTCTAACTCAAATATATAAGATTTATTAAGATAACAATGTCCAAATAGAAGTTCAGTTACTTAGCAACATATCGGATGTACAGAGTCCTTTGAAACAACTTATATTTATTCTGAGTTGAATTAGGAAAAATAAATTTAGAAACCGTCAACAGTCAAGTTCAACCGTGTCGGTTAAACGTTCGTGAGTGAGACTGAAGGTCCTGGTTTCGAATCGTGGATATTCACTGCTGAGGAGTCCTATAATGGTGCGAAACGTCCGTCCAACGATTTCAGGTTTCCAATGTTGGTCTAACGTCAATCAGTTCATGGTCTCAATTAAAACTCAATACTCCCCATAACCTTATATATATATAATACAAAATTTAATACTATGTGCCAGTTTTTCGAAACATGGAATCTAATAATACTGACCTATTGTGAAGTAACATTTGAAATCGAATAACTAATGTTCCTTGATATGAATATTTCAAACACTAACTTATACCTTCCTATAGTAAACTGAACAGTAACTGTAAAAAAGACGAGAACTATTTATGGTTTTGTAGTTTCAAATCATGAATTGACTTTAGTGAAAGAACCATTACTTAGGAGTTCACATACATTACCCCAACAAACATGGAACCATGTGCTTTCAAGTCTCGTGGGAGGTGCCTAACCTACAGACTACTGGGTTATTCAATTTCTCACATGCTATTCAAATAGAATGGATAGTATCATTGATCAGTAACTTATTATGTAATAAATTTGTTGACGTTCTGTTTTAAACATCAAATGTTTAGAGAATAGAAAGTTTGGTTGTCGGGTAAAAAACTTGTTCATGTAATCAGTTCCCATCAAAAATTTAAATAAAACAAGAACGAGGATCTTTACAGAATACTATGAATCTTGTACTGTGCTACTTTCTCTTCAGCTGTATAGAAGCTTAAATGTTTAATTATTATTTCCAATTAATTACATCATGCTAAAAATGAACAATCAACCAATAACCAGTAGGTTATGTGTCCTATGATAGAATTTATTGTAGTTGGTCATTTTCGAGATAATTCCAAAGGCTTTGTATTTCACTCACCCTAATAACTGTTGTTAGATAACTCACAACACTGTATAAATTACAAAAGACAACACGAAGTGCTGATTCCAGTTTATTAATACACAGCGCAGTTCACTAAGCCACAAACACACAAAGTGAACATGAGCAGAAAGATGGATCGACGAATAATGAGGCGTATTTCGAGTCGAATGAATTCAAGCATATTTATACACATATATATAAGAAAGCTAATGGGCGATTTAAACAACTAAGAGAGGTATATAAGTAGGTCGTAACACGTGATCGGGCATACATGTTCATCAGACATGACATGACAATAACAATAATATAAAGATGTACAAATTGTTACTGTTTTAACTACATTGTCTGTCAAATAGGTTGATTGAAAGGCTTAACAAATGAAACAAACAGACTTAAGTGTAGGCGGAGTGCTGTATTGTAAACAAAGTATCTTACGATAATTGCTTGAGATAATAGTTCTAGAATGTCAAGCTAATTCACTTCTCGTTAATATTGTAAAATAAATAAAGTTTGGGAAGGTAAAGTAGACATTTGAGGTTAACTAGTTTGAAAATAAGAGGTCAAAATGTTACCAAGACAGTTGAAGATTAACTATTGGCTTATTTTAGACACAAAAGGTTATATCTAATCCTATAATAACATGGAATTGGATTGTTTATCTATAACTTTGGATGAATTTATCAAATCTACATTGTCCCACGTCTAGTAGATGTTATACTAGTGAACTCTGTAGCTAACTTTCTCATTAAAACCAATGGAAGACCATCTTTTTATCCTTCTAATGTAGACGATTTTGATTGTACATATATTCAATTGGAGGTAGCATATTACTTACTTACGCCTGTTACTCCTCGTGAAGGAGCATAGGCCGCTCACCAGCATTCTCCATCCAACCCTGTCCTGGGCAATCCTTTCTAGCTCCGTCCAGTTGTAATTCATCGTTTTCATATCTGCTTCTATTATCCGACGCAATGTGTTCTTTGGCCTTCCTCTTTTTCGCTTCCCTTCAGGATTCCAAGTTAGGGCTTGCCTCGTGATGCAGTTTGACGATTTGCGTAATGTATGTCCTATTCATTTCCATCGTCTTTTCCTAATTTCTTCTTCAGCTGGAAGTTGGTTTGTTCTCTCCCACAGAAGACTATTGCTGATGGTATCCGGCCAATGGATGTTGAGTATCTTATGTAGACAGCTATTTATAAATACTTGTACTTTCTTGATTGTGGTTGTTGTAGTTCTCCAAGTTTCAGCTCCATACAAGGTAGCATATGACTCCTTTTTATTTGTATCAGTGAGCATAGTGTTGTATATAGTATAATCAACTTATCAGCAACGGATGTGGTTATGAAGCTGTTTTCAGTCTTTAATTAATTTTACTCATTATCTGATTAAAGCTTTGAATCACAATCGAATAATATTATTCATATTTTTCTGGTTTGCATTCTTGCTCTTTGATTAGGTATTCAGTACAATATTTCTTTATAATTGATTGAAGGTTTCCATTTCCCCCCTCGAAGTTTTCTGGTGGATATGACTTTCTAACTTTGTGGTTGAACACACATTTACCAATCCATATTTACAATCAATAAGGTAAAACTTGTGGAGATTTAGGTATTGTCTACACCAGTTTTTATTTCGATGTACATAACTTCAACAAGTTTCATTAGATCTTCTGAAAATACCTAAAATGAAGAAATGCAATTCACCTTCTCTTTTATTTTCTACTGTGAATTTAATATGAAGATGAAATTTATTTATTTTTATTTTTGGTTGACGATGAGATTTGTGGAGATTGTAGTATTTTAACAGTTGAATTCACAAGTCGATATAAGCTAAACCACCATTGAAAACCTGGAAGCATTTGATGACTGTTTTGTCCTAGTATGAAGCTCTGTGGTCAATGGAGTCCAATCCGTGTTGACTGTGAGACGGTTATATATATACATATACTCAAATCATATTATTAGCTTCAGCTTTGCTTTGCTGTGCCCTTATGAGATTTGACTATAAATTTGCCTATGTATTTGCTCATACATCCATATTCGTTTCAAGTTCGCTTGATATGCTTATAGCTTTGTGATCTGCACAATCCGCTAATAAACTATAGTGGCCGCTTCTTATTGCCTTCTGATTTTAAACACGGTTGAAATTTATATAATAACGGTTATCGAGGTGATCGATTAACGAAACAAAGCCAATACAAACTCAATAATCTCCATAACTCTATACTAATAATAATATCGTGGATTGATTAAAGTTAGATATTGACACCATTAGATATTGACCAGTTCAGTGGTTCAAAAGTTAAGTTTTCACGTGTGAAACCGAAGGACCTGGTTTCGAATCCTACATACAGGATCGTGGATGTGCACTACTGAGGAGTCCCACACTAGGACGAAACGGTCATCCAGTGATTCCAGGTTTGCAATAGCTATCTAACATTGATTCATTTATAATCTCAATTTAAACACAACAATCTCCACAACTCTATACTGATAGTAATAATAATAATAATAATGTCTTATTGTATAGTACATATGAGAAAAATACACATGTTGAATTGAGCTGTACATTTTGTTTTTAATACTAAACTATAAACATTCACTATTTCATTTATTCAAATCATTCGCTTTTATTATTACAACTGAATTAAATAAACAAATGTCTAAGAACAATACAGTTCATGTTTACTTAATTAAATACTTTTTGAGTATGTTTATTTACTGTTTAGTTATTTATTAGACAAAAAGAAAATAAACAAATAACTGATTGATTGATTAATTGAATGAATGAATGGCGCCAATTCAACGTTTCATGTTCGAGAGAATTTTTTTGATATGGATAGTTTTTATTTGTAGACAATAATTGACTCATGTATTCAATTATTAGAATTATTATCATCTCCATAAACCGCTACCCCCCCCACACACACACACTCCATTTTGATAATAATTGTCATATGCTCACTAATAACTGGTTTCAAGATGGATTTCCTGAAATTCTAAAGAGGAAACGTAACCAGTAGTGTCCAATCCATGTTGTGTAGAGACAGATATCTACTTTGGAGAATGGATGAAGTGTTGCACAATATTATGGATCTATTGAAGTTAGACATTAACACCATTGGGTGACGGTTCCGGGGTTTGAGTTCCGATTATAGGATCGTGAATACGAACTGCTGAGAAGTTTAACACTAGAACGAAATAGTCATCCAGTACTTCCAGGTTTTCAGTAGTGGTCTATCTTAAATCGATTCATGAATTCAACTATTAAAATAATCTATACGATTCATAAAGAATGTTTATATGAACTAGGAGCTTTGAAGAGGAATCATACAGAACAAGTGACAAAATTCTGCAGTTACTTGAAGATCATCATCCCTTTGTTTTCATACTTACATCAATCTTCAAAATGGAGCCGTTTTAATCTGTTTGACCTTTCATTTTAATGTTAAACTTAAATATTAAAAATTATGGAAGTCGATGAATCAACACAGAAATTTGAATCACAAGCATTAATTGAATTAGTTATTACATATCATTGAATGAAGCTAGATGGATAATTATTTTTAAAAGAGAAAGCACAATAATGATTGTATCATTCTGCTTGATTTTGTAACATTACCAACATATTTTTCTACATGGTAATAACTTACTTGCTTACGCCTGTTACTCCCAATAGAGCATAGGCCACCAACCAGCATTCTCCAAATCACTCTGTTCTGAGCCCTCCTTTCCAGTTCTGTACAATAGTTGATCATTCTTCTCATGTCTGTCTCCATTTCTTGGTGTAATGTGTTCTTTGGTCTTCCTCTTCTCCTTTGGCCTTGAGGATTGCAAGTGAGGGTTTCCCTTGTGACGCAGTTGCGTGCTTTCCTTAATGTATGGCCTGTGGTGACGTACTTTTACCAAGAGAACGCGATTGGTATACTGGAAACAATTATTAATATAACCAATTGTACCAGGGATTGTTTTACCGTACTTGTTTGTTTAACTGTACCAGAATACATACATTCTTTAGTGGATTGTGAACTTGCACGAATTCGGTTACGCTCAGTAACCACACTTGTACTCCTTTGGCACGATCTCGGTATCCTTTCGATACGACGAGATCGCCAACAAATACATATCGACTACAACCATCAACTGCCTTCTGATATTTGGCTTACGGTGGATCTTATCGGTTAATTGTCACGTAGTCTTCCTGTAGTGGTGATTTTATAGTCAAACGTGACTCGACGCCACAGGCCTATCCACTTCCAGCGCATCTTCCTGATTTCTTCCTCCACTGGAATATGGTATGTTTCCTCCCATAGTAGGTTATTGCTGATAGTGTCTGGCCAACTGTTGTAGGATAGTTGCTATAAATTTAAATTGGTATCATGAATAGATCAATGTTAGACCGCCATTGAAAACCCTGAATCATTGGTCAGCCGTTTCGTCTTGGTATGGGGCTCTTCAGTAGAGCTTATCCACGACCTCGCATGCGGGATTCAAATCCAGGACTTACGGCCTCGTGTGCGAACCTCGCTTAACCAATAGACCAATGAGATGGCATACTACGGTGTTAATGTCTAACTTCAATCAATCCACGATATTATTATTATTATTATTATTATTATTATTATTATTATTATTATTATTATTATTATTATTATTATTATTATTATTATTATTATTATTATTATTATTATTATCATTAATTCACATCAGGTTAGCCAGACAATTGGTTGGTTATTTTTTATTGTTTAACTGAAACAATTTGTTAAATTTTAATGAGACTTGTACTTTTCTGACTGAATTTAAATACACATGATTCTATGAATAAAAATATTATAGGTCAGTCAATGTACCATTTAAAGTTAATAGTAGTATAAGTGTTTGATGAGATTATTAGTTGATTTATGACGTTTACAAAGTATAAAATAGTTGTGTATAATAATGAATATTATAGAGAATGACACTATGTCAATGTAAAATTTAAATCAGTATTCATTGTACAACTTAGCAATTGTTCTGTGTTGTAATATGTCGGGTGTTGGTATTCGTGGTAATTATGTTCTAACGATAACCTTCAGTGAATTCATAATTAATACTAGCTGTCTGAAATTCTCATTTACATATGGTTGGAAATATATTACAGACGGCTGGGACACGTGTTACGTATGCTGAACCACCGACTGCCCCGACGTGCGATGTTTTGTGGTGTAGGAGTAGGTTGAAAGAAAGAACAAATCCATGAAATCACCGAGAAGTGGACTGAGCCATGTTAGTAGGTGTATACTACCTGGTTGGGATCCGATAGACGATGGTAACCGACTCTTAGAGACCTTGAATGACATGGCTCAAAATCGTATGTAATGGCGCAGGTGCATCAACAATTTGTGTTATCCCAAATTCAAATCTTCGGAATACTTCGTGTCACTTTTTTTCTTTCAAAAGTTATTTCGCTGTGGTATACTCCTTGAATAACATTTTCAAAACCTAATCTTTCGAATTACTGCTTATACTTTTACTAATTCTACCACTATGGGATTTGAATTGATGATTTTATCTGTGTGCTAATATGGTATGGCAACTCAAACTGATGTACGTACGAAGTTCTACGTTGTTACTGACTGACTGACTGAGTTGGAGATAGTTGATAGGTAATCCTGCACTTAGATTTCATGTTATTTGGCACTGCTCAGAAATTAAACAACAATCAAACTCAATTAATTGATATCCATCAAGTTAATCACCAATGAAACATGTGCAGTGATGTGAAATGGGTACTACTGATCATATCACACTCTGGATATAAACCATCTCGTCATACCTATAAAAGAATCAACTCGAAACCACTACTCGGTCACATTCAATTTACATAAAGATCACTGTCTAGCCACTATAATATTCATGAATGTATGTTGAATTATGTGATTCATTTCTTCCCACTCCATACACGTAACTACTTGTTTCATTTATATGCATCATTAACTAACGAATCATATGACTTCACAACTTCCTGATTCATCAAGTGATTCACCAAGTAATCATAACAATGATTCAAGATATTTTGTGATATTTACAAATATAACATGAAACACAAATTTCCATTATCAAACAATGTGATGCATTTCATGGTAGCAGGAAATATGCATGAGCGATACAATCACTCTTTGACATATCACCCAATTTGATTCAACACATTAGAACATAAGAACAGCAAAGCACCAAATAAACACTCATCAGCAGTTTAAATAATCTGTCCAGAATTACTATCCAATAGACTTTGATGAGATTGCTCCTACTGTCACTTAGATCAGTTTGGTGTAGAAATTCGTGATTTATACGACTTCATTTCTCTACTGACGGCAAGTAGTTCACAAAACCAAAAACACTACAATATCCCATCGAATATCAAGCAAAATGTCTAACATCCTCAAATACATGAAGTAATGTTAAGGATACAGACAACAAATGATCAGGTTTACTTACGAAACAATCATCTATGCATTTCATTCTCCACTAATTACCAAACATGTACAAACTATGTATTAATAAAATCATAATTGATTTATTCGATGATGCTGTATTACTGAACATGTTTACGAAGTCATTTATGCTTTGATATTGGGAAAATTCCCATTAGAGAATAGTAATGATTATATAAAGTGGTTCAGTAACCTACCAATGAATTAACTAACTAACCCATCATATAAAGAAGAAGAAGAAGAAGAATGTTTCAATTGAATTCAATGTTCATGTGTGTATGTGAATGAATGTACACAACAATCTCTATATACTTGAAATGTACTCAAAAGTGAGAAGTAAATCCGATTTTATGGTTATCGATTATTTTCTACCTATTCATCCTTCAAACACAAATAGGATATCTATCGAGAAAATTATCTCCTTGTAGGCATTCAATTCTGGTCAAGGCCATTGCTGTTAACAACGTACATTTTCTTGACTAAAAAGAAACTGTGAATAATTTTCCTTGAATTATTCTACTATCAGAATTATTGTGTCAAGTGTAAATAGAAATGAAGAATAGAACTGGAATGAAGTATGTTGAAGATGGAATGGGAGTTCGATCGGAGTTTATGTAATCTAATATAATGTAATGTTCGCTGATAGATGTAGGTCAGATGTTTGAACTATTGCAATTGATCAAGTACTGAGAGCATGTAATATGTAACTCAGCACCAGATGGGATCAAATTTCATTTCCAATATCACCCAAACTGTGATTATTGGTGAATTTAAGTTAAACGATCTTGAAATCATTGAGTAAATTTGAATGTCGACTTGAATGTGTTGAACCTGGTACACGTCAACAGATGCATGAATTGTGAAATATAGAAAATTGTGATTGACAATCTAATAGAAATCAAATTTATATATTGATTGAACTTGATATGTCACATTTTCCTATTTCATAATCGCAGATAAATGATTAGAGATAATCATACAATGCTATAGTACAATTCGGTTTGGGCACACAGGCAGTATCCCACACCAAACACAAATCAAGTAACTTGTATGGTAAATATGTATTCGGTACCACTTCGTGCCAATGATTTGTGTTCAAATAATTGATAAAAAATAAAATAGTACAATTCACAATCCTTCAATTATAAAACTAATTCGATCACTTATTCATTACTCCTGTTGCATCTCACCGAGATGCGTGGAACACACACCAATATTCTCCACCGAACTCTGTCCTCGTCAAATCTTTCCAGTTGATATTCATTCTTTTCATGTGTGCTTCCGATCCCCGACTGAATGTGTTGATTGATCCTATCCACCTCACCCATCTCTTCATAATTTCATTCTCATCTGGAGGATGATTTGTTCTCTCCCACAGTCGGCTGTCGTTGATCATATCCGACCAATGAACATTCAGTATATTGCGTAGACAATTATTCATGACTCCTTGTAGTTCCTCACCATGCTTGTAGTAGTTCTCCATGTTTCACCTCCATTCAGTAGAACTGTCATGGAATTTGTGTTGAATATTCTAACTTTGATGTTGGTTAGGTGAGCTACATATCTAAACATGAAAATATTTACTCCACATTGAGCATTAAATGTTCACATTGTTAGATTAAGTAAACACAATGTGGTTGTATCATTTTCAGTATTGCATCTCATTAAATAAATACGAATACTCAAACGTGCACTAATCTACTTCCGATTATCATTCGTACATATCACTGTCATTGTCCGTCTGTTCGACAGGAACAATCGCATCTATTAATGATGTCATATTTGTGTGTCCCGAATTCTGTGTGATTATCGCTAATATCATTGCTCTAATGAGCTATGAGTTGAACATTAGTTGAACATTAGGTAGTTTTGATCGAATTCCATTGATCACATTCTAATATAATCACAAGTATAAGTGACTCGACATCATTTCGACTATATTATCGTATTAGATTTGTGGAAATAGTGACTAGGACAGCTTCACTGACCAACATTTCCTATCACCTGACACTCATCAGTAAACGTATCTGTAATCAATGAGCAGTCGTTTCGGTGGTTCACTTGACAATAAAATATGATTCTTATCATTATTATTAGTAGTAGTATTAAAATGAGTAAATATTTGTCAAATAATTGTAACAGAATACAATTACAAAACTGATATAATTCAGCATCCCATTGTTTTCTAAATATAAATTTCATCACAAAATACTACTCGTTATTACATTTCAGTACAATATATGTTAAATTTATGAATGTTAGTCGGAAATGTCAAAAGTTTGAAAGGATTTAATGAGTTGTTTACTTTCTTATATTTTCAAGGTTTTTTTGTCATTTGAATAATATAATTATCAACTATGTATAGTAATCTGAAATCAAATTTATAGCTGATTATGTTGTAGTTGAATTGTGATAATAATACAATTGTATCAATGAATAAATATAGAATAATTTGTTGTTGTACTAATTAACAAGTAATGATTATATTATAACTATATAAACCTGGAAATATTGAATGGACATTTCGTCCTAGTATGGAACTACTCATCAGTGCGCATTCACGATCCCGCCCCCTCCCGCGAGATTCGAACCCAGGACATATCAGATAATTCATTATTATCACAAATAACTTGTTTATGTAATCAAAATACATCATTAGTTTGAAGTGACCTACTTTTATGGAGAGAACGCGATTGGTATAATGGACACAGTTATTATAACCAACTGTACCACTGATTGTTTCACTGTATCTGTTTATTTAAACTGTACCAAAAAACACTCTCTTCCGTCGTTTGTGGCCTTGTACGCTCAGTAGTCCGACTTGTAGGCACGATCTCGGTATTCTTTCGAAACCACGAGATTACCAACAACCGCCTTCTGATATTTGGCCTACGGAGAGGTGTAACCTGGTAACTGGCACGTAGTTGATCTGTATTGGAGATCGTGTGGATTAATTGAAGCCAGACAATAACACTGTTATATGCCAACCCAGTGATCTATAGGTTAATTATCCACGCACGAGATCTGTCCGTCAACACTATCCAATGGTCAACTAATGTTCAACTCATAGCTCATTAGAGCACTGATGTTAGCGATAACCACACAGAATTCGGGATACACAAACATGACATCATTAATGAATGCGATTGTTCCTGTTGAACAGACGGTCAATGACAGTGATATGTACAAATGTTATCGAAATGATACCATTACATAATGGTAATTTAGTGAAAATTGGAAGCATGTGAGCATAATGCTTACCCTGTCAAAATAGTTAAGTGCAATGTGTCAACATACTGGTTAGTTGGGATCAAAATTCAAAGTGAAATACAACGAAGCTGTAACATTCAACTTGATAAATGCAATCATGTAGTAATAAAAACGAGAAAATGTCAATTTGACTATGAATGGTAAGAATACAACAGAACAGAACAAAATCTGGAACTGGTAATTGCTTGAACTGAACCGTTTGATGAATGAATTATCTCACCACTAATTACTGTAAATGTGATTACTGAAATATCAGATTAGCTAACATAGAAAATACAAATCTATGAATCGGATGTCGACATTCAATATACTTACTTATAAACTTACTCACTCAGTAGAGTATATTGGCACTAGGAAGCCTTTGTGAATTATGAACTGAGTTTCTTCGTATTCACTTGTATGTTCTTTGACATTTTGTTTGTGGTTCATCCCATAATTTGTGTTGTGAACGAGAAATAATCCGTTGTATATCAGCCGTTAAATGAAATCACACCAATAAATGTTGACTGATTCTGAGAGACAACGTACATGCTCACACTTTTCGAATCTCCGAATACACATATGGAGTAACTGGTCAATGTTTATAATTTTCTTGAATGATTCTAGATGTTGCATATTTTGATAATTAATCCAATGTAATCACAGATTGGTCGAGTTTACCATTTATACCATCGTTGAGTTCTAAGTTTTTCATTCAAAAATCGAAGACTTCCTGTATAATTGGGGATATTTAAGCTACTTAGTGGCTGTGGAATCTGTTTGTCTAAAAAGAGTGATATATAAGTATGATATGAGTTCTCTTTCCAATTATCACACAGTGATTGTTTTGTTCCTCATGATGAAATAAATAATTCACACATTAGCGTACTTATTATTGTTATTAAGTAGTATGATTGAGAATACATATGATTTACTGTAGAAAGGAGAGTGTTAAATGCAACTGAAAAGGAAATGGGTTAACGAAACAACCTGAGTGACACTTCAACGAGTTTACATCGAAATTCCAGTATGCATAAGTTATTCAGAATGAGCACAGTGTTAAATGATGCCACTCATAATTTCGAAAAATGGAATTATTATAAGTTTTACGAACGTGGAATTAAGTGAAAGATGTTAAATGTTGTGTTATATACAAATTACATAGTTGCATCAGACAATGAGAAGTTCACTTTACTTAGGTTAGACCATTTATATCAATACCATCACATAACTGTGATCCTTGAATAAGTAGGTGATTATTAAAATTGTAGATCAAGTATATATTAAGATTGTTAGAGAAGTACTGAAATCATGATATTGTTGTATAACTGTCATCACTGAACACACAGACAAGTAGAATGCTCATTGTTTCAATCACGGATTGACCAGTGAACATTCATAGAGAGTGATTGATCATTTCTTCCATGTATAGTAATCTCCAGTTGCATGCATCCACAATTCCGAATAAAGTTGACCGATTCTAATCACTTCGGTGTCACATATACATCCTTGACCTCTATACAAATGAATCGGTCTCCAAATGTGTATAAGTATAATTCCAATCAGTGAGCAACACTGTGATATTTTACACTGTGAATTCCGACTCAGTGGTCTGCAGGCTGTGTTCGTACACGAAACTGAACGTACTGAGTTCACTTATCGAAAACAGCAAACCACAGAACAGTCCCATACTAAAACGAAAATGCTGTCCAAATCGTCTTCATTTTCAATGGTAACTCATTTAGTATAAAATCGTGATTTTAAGTGTGAATATTCTTAGATCTTCACAAATGCCCATAATAGGAACTAAGATTTACCAGTTAGTCAATCATGAGGTAACCGATCATATATGCATGTCAGTTAGTGAGATTACAATTACCTGTAAATAACTGTTAATTTAAATGGTGATAACCACCTAAACACTCATTTGGCCTTCCGCTTCTCCTCACATTATCACTAATTACACTGAGTAAGTGGAATACGTTTCAAAATAATGAAGATTTCTCTCAGTCCCATTAATGTTAACATGTTTAGTGGAATGCATGTTTGATCAGTTGACTTTACCTGTGTACAGACTGATTACATCTATTGTATTACAAATGATAATCGGAAGCAGATTAGTGCACGTTTGAGTATTCGTATTTATTTAATGACATGCAATACTGAAAATGATACAACCACATTGTGTTTATTTAATCTAACAATGTGAACATTTAATGCTCAATGTGGAGTAAATATTTTCATGTTTAGATATGTAGCTCACCTAACCAACATCAAAGTTAGAATATTCAACACAAATTCCATGACAGTTCTACTGAATGGAGGTGAAACATGGAGAACTACTACAAGCATGGTGAGGAACTACAAGGAGTCATGAATAATTGTCTACGCAATATACTGAATGTTCATTGGTCGGATATGATCAACGACAGCCGACTGTGGGAGAGAACAAATCATCCTCCAGATGAGAATGAAATTATGAAGAGATGGGTGAGGTGGATAGGATCAATCAACACATTCAGTCGGGGATCGGAAGCACACATGAAAAGAATGAATATCAACTGGAAAGATTTGACGAGGACAGAGTTCGGTGGAGAATATTGGTGTGTGTTCCACGCATCTCGGTGAGATGCAACAGGAGTAATGAATAAGTGATCGAATTAGTTTTATAATTGAAGGATTGTGAATTGTACTATTTTATTTTTTATCAATTATTTGAACACAAATCATTGGCACGAAGTGGTACCGAATACATATTTACCATACAAGTTACTTGATTTGTGTTTGGTGTGGGATACTGCCTGTGTGCCCAAACCGAATTGTACTATAGCATTGTATGATTATCTCTAATCATTTATCTGCGATTATGAAATAGGAAAATGTGACATATCAAGTTCAATCAATATATAAATTTGATTTCTATTAGATTGTCAATCACAATTTTCTATATTTCACAATTCATGCATCTGTTGACGTGTACCAGGTTCAACACATTCAAGTCGACATTCAAATTTACTCAATGATTTCAAGATCGTTTAACTTAAATTCACCAATAATCACAGTTTGGGTGATATTGGAAATGAAATTTGATCCCATCTGGTGCTGAGTTACATATTACATGCTCTCAGTACTTGATCAATTGCAATAGTTCAAACATCTGACCTACATCTATCAGCAGACATTACATTACATTGATTACATAATGTTCGATCGAACTCCCTTTCCATCTTCAACATACTTCATTCCAGTTCTATTCTTCATTTCTATTTACATTTGACACAATAATTCTGATAGTAGAATAATTCAAGGAAAATTATTCACAGTTTTTTCTAGTCAAGAAAATGTACGTTGTTAACAGCAATGGCCTTGACCAGAATTGAATGACTTTGTTGTAGCCTACAAGGAGATAATTTTCTCGATAGATATCCTATTTGTGTTTGAAGGATGAATAGGTAGAAAGTAATCGATAACCATAAAATCGGATTTACTTCTCACTTTTGAGTACATTTCAAGTATATAGAGATTGTTGTGTACATTCATTCACATACACACATGAACATTGAATTCAATTGAAACATTCTTCTTTTTCTTCTTCTTCTTTAAATGATGGGTTAGTTAGTTAATTCGTTGTTAGGTTACTGAACCACTTTATATAATCATTATTATTCTCTAGTGGGAATTTTCTCAATATCAAAGCATAAATGACTTCGTAAACATGTTCAGTAATACAGCATCATCGAATAAATCAATTATGATTTTATTAATACATAGTTTGTACATGTTTGGTAATTAGTGGAGAATGAAATGCATAGATGATTGTTTCGTAAGTAAACCTGATCATTTGTTGTCTGTATCCTTAACATTACTTCATGTATTTGAGGATGTTAGACATTTTGCTTGATATTCGATGGGATATTGTAGTGTTTTTGGTTTTGTGAACTACTTGCCGTCAGTAGAGAAATGAAGTCGTATAAATCACGAATTTCTACACCAAACTGATCTAAGTGACAGTAGGAGCAATCTCATCAAAGTCTATTGGATAGTAATTCTGGACAGATTATTTAAACTGCTGATGAGTGTTTATTTGGTGCTTTGCTGTTCTTATGTTCTAATGTGTTGAATCAAATTGGGTGATATGTCAAAGAGTGATTGTATCGCTCATGCATATTTCCTGCTACCATGAAATGCATCACATTGTTTGATAATGGAAATTTGTGTTTCATGTTATATTTGTAAATATCACAAAATATCTTGAATCATTGTTATGATTACTTGATGAATCACTTGATGAATCAGGAAGTTGTGAAGTCATATGATTCGCTAGTTAATAATGCATGTAAATGAAAGTAACTAGCTAAATGTATGGATTGGGAAGAAATGAATCACATAATTCAACATACTTTTGTAGCGTGGCGTCGAGTCGATATTGACTGTGAACAGCGCCAACAAGAAGCTCGTTCCCAAATGACTCCATAAAAACCCCGAGTAGCCAAATATCAGAAGGCAGAAAATCGACCAAGTTAAAATTTATTCACTGGCGATCTCGTGGTATCGAAAGGATACCGAGATCGTGCCAGGATACAAGCTTGGTTACAGAAGGTAACCGAACTCGCGCGAAGTTACAATCGAAGTGTAAGAAGAAGAATGGAAGAACGATATAGCTGTCATTAGCACAGTCAAACAAAAGCACTTTAAAACAAACACTGGTACAACTGTTTATAATAATAATTGTTTTTATTAAATCAGTCGTGTTCTCGTGATAAATGTAAGTCACTACACATTCATGAATATTATAGTGGCTAAACAGTGGTCTTTATGTAAATTGAATGTGACCGAGTAGTGGTTTCGAGTTGATTCTTTTACAGGTATGACGAGATGGTTTATATCCAGAGTGTGATATGATCAGTAGTACCCATTCCACATCACTGCACATGTTTCACTGGTTATTAACTTGATGGATATCGTGCATGTGCAGTAGACTTCGATTCGTTTTTGAGTATTATCATCACTACAGGATGATGACATACGAGATATTAGGTGTGTACCCTTCATAGACCAGGAACTAAAAGGTAATCGACTGTCGTAATGGAATATATATTGGTAATTTTGTGGTTTCGAATTCTTATCGAGATCCTGCCAAATAGTACAAGCTGGACTACGTGCCGTAAGGAAAAGCCTGCAAGATCACAGTTGACGGAAGAATATATGGTTTTAGTACAGGTTAGCAAACAGGTACAGTATAGCCTGTGGCATCTTCATCGGTGAGACCAACGTGATCTGTTACACCAAATCGTAAACTGTGAGTCTTTTCCATTTTGGGCTTTTATATATCATTCCCTTATTTTAATTTTTCATACATTGTTATACTTTTTTCCGTGTTTTTGGATATACATATATTATTCACTCTTTCATTCCCGTACTTCATATTTCACTATGACTGAACAGACACCCAAGGTACTCAAGAGAAAGACTATGCCCTCAACTTCTTTCCAGCTGATGCCCTTCTGGCCAAACAACATCGAAGTCTGGTTCTGGTACGCAGAAGCCGACTTCTACGCGCACGGCGTGATTGACACACGTGCACAATTCCTCACAGTAGTCAAGGCACTACCGCGCGAATTCAACAGATGGGTAACACCTAGTATGTTTACTAGTGATGTTTTTGAACCCTACGAATCACTGAATGAGCTATCCTTAAACGCTGAGATCTAGCCGATAGACAAAGGTTAGACCAACTCCTTAATTACATCGACCTGCAACACGGTTCTGAGACATACATGTTGCAAAGAATGAGCGACGTTATCGGCCAAAGGACCTTTGGTGATGGCTTATTCAAACAACCTTTCTTATCCAAACTTCCTCAACAGGTGCAAGCTGTGCTGGTCTCGTTTCAAAACAACGCATCTGACAAGCTGGCTGCATCTTAGAAATCACGAAATCTAACGTCTCAGATCTTTCAATCAAAGAAAAGCTTCAAACGACCCGGAATGACATTACAGAATTATGTCATACCCTTACACGTTATCTTGAATTTCGTAACGACCGTAAACGGTCACACACCCCGCGAGGAAGTACTTCACGTAAGCGATCTGTTTCCAAATCACGAGAGACTGATGATTTCCTTGAACAATTTCCAAGGAATCGACCTTCTTAAACTCGCTCAGCTTCAAAAAGAAGATACTGATCTTCAACGCGAGTTATCGTCTACAACCCTCAAACTACGCATCACACAGATGGGAACAGGTAAGGAAACCTTATTGTGTGACACATCTACAGGTAGGAATCGCCCAATCATGCCGAAACATTATCAACGCAACGTCTTCAATACGTTGCAGAAACTTTCCCATCCAGGCGTTCGTACAACCATCAAGCTTATAGCAGAACGTTTTTGCTGGTCTGGTATGAATAAAGACGTGAGGGAGTGGACACGCTCCTGTGTAAGCTGCCGAACATCTAAGGTTATCAGACACAACAAATGTCCCTTAGGCTCTTTCAAAACTCCGGACGCTCGTTTTGACCACATCCATCTGGATTCGGTAGGACCTTTACCAGACTCAAATGGATACTCCTATCTCTTAATCTGCGTAAACCGTTTCACTCGATGGCTAGATGCAGTACCTATCAAGGACATCACTGTTGAAACAGTAGCCCGCGCCTTCGTCGAACGACGAGTAGCAAACGTCGACTGCCCTTCAACTATCTATACAGACCACGGACGCCAGTTCGAATCTGGAATTTCCCGTTGTCTTACCACACTACTTGGAATCACTCGTTTCCAAACGACAGCCTACCACCCACAAGCAAACGGGTTGTTAGAACGCTTTCACCGACAAATAAAAGTTTCACTGTCAGCTGAAAACGTTTCACAGTGTAACGACGCTCTTCCACTAGTCTTACAAGGTATTCGCAATGCAATGAAAGCTGACATTGGATACACTGCGGCTCAACTGGTTTATGGAACGACACTTCGACTTCCAGGAGAATTCGTGGATCCTTCATCCTCTTCAATGAGCATGGATCCAACCTCCTACACGAACAGGCTTACAAATGCAATGCGTTCAGTTAAACCTGTTTCCACTCGACCGCAATCAAATGATGCTTTCGTTCGACCCGAATTATGCTATAGTACACACGTCTTCATACGTGGAGACTCTCATGGACGACCATTCGAATCAGCATATAAGGATCTTTCAAAGTTCTTCAACGTGAACCTAAGTACTATATCATCGATAAGAACGAAACCAACGATTGCATCAGCATCGATCGCCTCAAAGCAGCGTATTTAAAAAGAAATCCTATCCACGTCGATATTCTTTCGGTACAATCGAACGACACGACTCCAACACTTATAATCCCTCATCTGACAGCCAACGCGCACGATGATACTTCGACAGTATCTGAAAATAAATTTTGAACAACGCATTCTGGAAGAAAAGTAGGATTTTCAAAACATTTAAACGATTATTGCACGTAAGACATCAGTTAACATTTTGCTTCATCTCAATTTTCCATGGTATTATATATAACATTTAAAAAATCAATTTTTATATTCTTATATTTATATTTATTTATTATTTTGCTAATATGTATATTAAAAAATTAAAAAAACATTTTGTAAGAATCGCTTTTACGCTATCACATGTACATGAGTTTTTTTCCTTGTTTCACCCACTTTGCGTCTTAAAGCGCGTACGAATTTATTTCGACTTGCACTTCTTTTCTTTTCCAGGACAGCTGGAAAAGTCGATAAAAAGAACGATGAGGTTTACGAGGAACCAAAACTTTTCATAATACATTATTTTTTTACTATATTGTACTTCATGATCCCTTATAGTAAGGAAGGACGACCAGACGCTGTTAAACCTAGTAAGCTGTCAGAAGAGTGTTTACAAACGACAAACTTGTTGGGTTTAAACTTCTGGCTGGCTACGTCTTAGGGTCATCACTACCGCATTAGGGGGGAGTGATCTGCAGCGGTAAGTAAATCGCCAAAATAAATAGCTCTGTACGTCTTCGACATTGGATGCTGACCACATTGATTTTAATGGACTTGTAGTGGCATTGGACCATAACCACACTATCCTCAAAGCTGAATACGAGATTACTCGGAAAATAGATATTCAATATTTAACGCGAAGAAATACCTAACGATGGAGAAGGCGCGAATAATGAACTGAATGAATTAGGGTTGATCGAACGGCATGGCTCGGCCATGCAGGCGTGGCCTCTGCTGAATGTTACCTTATATCTTCTATTCATATTAAATATATTGTTCTTTTTCTAGCCTAACCTTGTTCTACATCATGTATTGGTAATTGATAAGATACAGTGAGTTGGTGTAGTCGATGGTGTGACTTCCACGTAAGATCTTGTGGATTAGGCAGTTATATCATGACAAATCTACAAATTTAGGATTAGGTCTATTAATAAAGCAGTACTAATATCATAGTAGACCATAAATTCTACATTGGTGAGCCCGACGCATTGGTGAGCCCAACTAAAGAAACGCAACCTATTATTGTTAATCCTTATTTCCACCTTAACCTTCTCAATCGGTTTTTATTTTTGTAAACCCAGTATTCTAATAGTCCTTTGATTAATGGTCACATATATTATCGTAATGTTATATCTATTAGTTCTCATAACACTAGCTCAAACGATAATAAAAACTGGTCGTCAATATCAACTAATTCGCTTTGATGGTTCGTTAACAAGCTTTAATAGCATTTACCTGCTTCAGCGACATAAACTTGTTTAAACATCAAGCTCTAGCAAATATGACCTGTAAATAGCGTAAATATACATTGGCTAACAATGCAATCAAGGATTGAATAGTTATCTGGATCTAATTCTTAGTGTTTCTTCGCTTAACACCTCATCCTGTTTTAAACTATGCACTATCCTTTTCTTCCGACCACTGCCTGCCTAATTTCATATTCTCGAGTTCGATTGCCAAACAACAAGGATGACACTTCTCTAAAAACATACGGTGAGTTTCAGCCATAAGTTTCCTGCAATCATAAGGTCATTTTAGATGGCTCGTTCAATGGCTGACACAATTATCTGGATTCATTCGATTGTTTTGATTTGAGCGAGTGGCAACAGCATCAAGCACCCTGGAATTAATTGCCATACTGCATGTTTTATTGTGGATACTTTTGGATCATTACTCCTCACGAATGGCGTTATATATGTCGTCCACTGAATAATCTAATTTTCAAAAATAATCCAGGCGAGTTCAACTATTTTACTGGATGATTTTTCTGTACTTAACATGTATATGTTTTCCAGTTGCGTTTACCACATATTTATAATTATCTTTAGGCTAAATGCAGTAACTTCTTATAGAATGTTTATAACGCATCATATTCCTGCCTGAAGTTTCACAAGCAGTCTAAACTTTAAAATTACTTGTCTGGTCATGTTCATTATTTTTAAATCGTCATATACGTCAACAACCTGCATGTTAACCTGGTTCATACATACGTTACACTATATCTCCATGTCTTCTAAATTTAGAAATCATCTGGATCGCCTCTAACATTTATTAATAAACCCATCATAGTCGTTGTTGCTAATCGTATTTGGATTTATGGATTGGTTTATCAAATTAGCAGTCTAAAATGCAAACAATTTAGATAATAAGATTAAAAATTTAGGTACTATCAACTGCACTAGTAAAATTACTAAATCCTCAGGTAGTTGTTGGTTGAACAAACTTTTAAAATCTAAACTCCGTAGCCTACTAGAATTAACATTAAACAAATATTTCTGAATTGAAATTTATAATTAAATTAGGCGTCTCGGATTCTTTAACGTTATAAATTTCTGATTATTTTGAATCACCTAAAACAACAATGCCTATTTTTCCACTGGCCAATCTTCAATCAACACTATAACTAATTAAACATAATAGTTTCAGGATATCTTCATAAAGCATTGTCATGACTTGACAATTACGTAATATGATTGATAAAATTAATGAAACTATTAACAAAATCGGTCAGCAAATTGACTTATAATTATCACTAGTGTTGTTTTTCTTCATTCACTACAGATGATTACAGTATGTTTCTCTATCAGTTGCTCATTCAGTAAATATCTCAAAACTTTGTCAGTCTAATTGATGGTTTAGCGACACAATCATGCATGCAAATAATCAGTATAAGCAGTCGAGCAAATCTCCTGTAAGCTGAAAACATCAATGTCGAATTTACCCCAACACTGACTAAGGTTCAAGCTATTATCATAGGCATGAGTTGGGAGTGTACTCCCTTTGATTACAACTTATGTTCTCCCTGTTAATCTCATAAGCATCACGCACTATTAATCATCTTGTAAAAACTTATTTAGCTAAATACATCTTGCAGCATCACATCACTTAGTAATATGACACATGGGCTTAGCTGATTTTAATAACTTATAACCACTATATCTCAATTAAATCGTGTTCTGCCTGCATACGTGCAACTAACTTGTATGTCCAATCAGCCGGCAATTATGAATATAAATAAATAGTCTGCCACAGATCAGAACATTGAGTCTAGAGCATGTCTCTTACGAATACACTTATGTTTAACGATTCGTTCCTAGCTATCTGTCCAAAATTCATATCATCATCACTCACGTATTTAAATTGTTTTGATAAACATTCATGTGTATTAGTAGCATTACTAAATTCTATCACTGTCAAGTAAAAATGAGGTTGGAAAAATCTCCCCGTAACTAAATAAACCGTATCAAACTAACTGGAACACTAGTTGGAATTCTTCTCCACGGTAATACTTTTGTTCCTTCAGTTAGCCTACTAATACAGATGCAATTGGAAATCGACTCATATGGACAACTTACCGGCATAATCGTTATTTGATTTCATAAGTTAGACTAAAAGTAGTACTAATATTAACATTTCTACAATATTCATAACTTTAATATTTCTAAACACAAAATACATACTACCTATACGTTAAGTTATCAACCAACGGCTATTACACACGCATCGTTTTATTATTATTATTATTATTATTATTATTGTAATTCCATTTTTTTATAGCTCAAATAATCACTCAAATTTTCATTGTAAGCGTGTTAAGCATGAAGGCAGATATTTTAAAATTATTACATGTATTTCCCGACCAGATGCTGCCGTCTTCTTTTTGATTTATCTTTCAGCTTGTCATCACCCGGAGGATTCTTACTAGTCTTGGTAACCTTCGGCACATTACAGTCCCATCCAATTGGGTATCGAACCAACACCACGTTGATTCTGGTGGGAGAGTAGTGTAGTGGCATTGGACCATAACCACACTATCCTCAAAGCTGAATACGAGATTACTCGGAAAATAGATATTCAATATTTAACGCGAAGAAATACCTAACGATGGAGAAGGCGCGAATAATGAACTGAATGAATTAGGGTTGATCGAACGGCATGGCTCGGCCATGCAGGCGTGGCCTCTGCTGAATGTTACCTTATATCTTCTATTCATATTAAATATATTGTTCTTTTTCTAGCCTAACCTTGTTCTACATCATGTATTGGTAATTGATAAGATACAGTGAGTTGGTGTAGTCGATGGTGTGACTTCCACGTAAGATCTTGTGGATTAGGCAGTTATATCATGACAAATCTACAAATTTAGGATTAGGTCTATTAATAAAGCAGTACTAATATCATAGTAGACCATAAATTCTACATTGGTGAGCCCGACGCATTGGTGAGCCCAACTAAAGAAACGCAACCTATTATTGTTAATCCTTATTTCCACCTTAACCTTCTCAATCGGTTTTTATTTTTGTAAACCCAGTATTCTAATAGTCCTTTGATTAATGGTCACATATATTATCGTAATGTTATATCTATTAGTTCTCATAACACTAGCTCAAACGATAATAAAAACTGGTCGTCAATATCAACTAATTCGCTTTGATGGTTCGTTAACAAGCTTTAATAGCATTTACCTGCTTCAGCGACATAAACTTGTTTAAACATCAAGCTCTAGCAAATATGACCTGTAAATAGCGTAAATATACATTGGCTAACAATGCAATCAAGGATTGAATAGTTATCTGGATCTAATTCTTAGTGTTTCTTCGCTTAACACCTCATCCTGTTTTAAACTATGCACTATCCTTTTCTTCCGACCACTGCCTGCCTAATTTCATATTCTCGAGTTCGATTGCCAAACAACAAGGATGACACTTCTCTAAAAACATACGGTGAGTTTCAGCCATAAGTTTCCTGCAATCATAAGGTCATTTTAGATGGCTCGTTCAATGGCTGACACAATTATCTGGATTCATTCGATTGTTTTGATTTGAGCGAGTGGCAACAGCATCAAGCACCCTGGAATTAATTGCCATACTGCATGTTTTATTGTGGATACTTTTGGATCATTACTCCTCACGAATGGCGTTATATATGTCGTCCACTGAATAATCTAATTTTCAAAAATAATCCAGGCGAGTTCAACTATTTTACTGGATGATTTTTCTGTACTTAACATGTATATGTTTTCCAGTTGCGTTTACCACATATTTATAATTATCTTTAGGCTAAATGCAGTAACTTCTTATAGAATGTTTATAACGCATCATATTCCTGCCTGAAGTTTCACAAGCAGTCTAAACTTTAAAATTACTTGTCTGGTCATGTTCATTATTTTTAAATCGTCATATACGTCAACAACCTGCATGTTAACCTGGTTCATACATACGTTACACTATATCTCCATGTCTTCTAAATTTAGAAATCATCTGGATCGCCTCTAACATTTATTAATAAACCCATCATAGTCGTTGTTGCTAATCGTATTTGGATTTATGGATTGGTTTATCAAATTAGCAGTCTAAAATGCAAACAATTTAGATAATAAGATTAAAAATTTAGGTACTATCAACTGCACTAGTAAAATTACTAAATCCTCAGGTAGTTGTTGGTTGAACAAACTTTTAAAATCTAAACTCCGTAGCCTACTAGAATTAACATTAAACAAATATTTCTGAATTGAAATTTATAATTAAATTAGGCGTCTCGGATTCTTTAACGTTATAAATTTCTGATTATTTTGAATCACCTAAAACAACAATGCCTATTTTTCCACTGGCCAATCTTCAATCAACACTATAACTAATTAAACATAATAGTTTCAGGATATCTTCATAAAGCATTGTCATGACTTGACAATTACGTAATATGATTGATAAAATTAATGAAACTATTAACAAAATCGGTCAGCAAATTGACTTATAATTATCACTAGTGTTGTTTTTCTTCATTCACTACAGATGATTACAGTATGTTTCTCTATCAGTTGCTCATTCAGTAAATATCTCAAAACTTTGTCAGTCTAATTGATGGTTTAGCGACACAATCATGCATGCAAATAATCAGTATAAGCAGTCGAGCAAATCTCCTGTAAGCTGAAAACATCAATGTCGAATTTACCCCAACACTGACTAAGGTTCAAGCTATTATCATAGGCATGAGTTGGGAGTGTACTCCCTTTGATTACAACTTATGTTCTCCCTGTTAATCTCATAAGCATCACGCACTATTAATCATCTTGTAAAAACTTATTTAGCTAAATACATCTTGCAGCATCACATCACTTAGTAATATGACACATGGGCTTAGCTGATTTTAATAACTTATAACCACTATATCTCAATTAAATCGTGTTCTGCCTGCATACGTGCAACTAACTTGTATGTCCAATCAGCCGGCAATTATGAATATAAATAAATAGTCTGCCACAGATCAGAACATTGAGTCTAGAGCATGTCTCTTACGAATACACTTATGTTTAACGATTCGTTCCTAGCTATCTGTCCAAAATTCATATCATCATCACTCACGTATTTAAATTGTTTTGATAAACATTCATGTGTATTAGTAGCATTACTAAATTCTATCACTGTCAAGTAAAAATGAGGTTGGAAAAATCTCCCCGTAACTAAATAAACCGTATCAAACTAACTGGAACACTAGTTGGAATTCTTCTCCACGGTAATACTTTTGTTCCTTCAGTTAGCCTACTAATACAGATGCAATTGGAAATCGACTCATATGGACAACTTACCGGCATAATCGTTATTTGATTTCATAAGTTAGACTAAAAGTAGTACTAATATTAACATTTCTACAATATTCATAACTTTAATATTTCTAAACACAAAATACATACTACCTATACGTTAAGTTATCAACCAACGGCTATTACACACGCATCGTTTTATTATTATTATTATTATTATTATTATTGTAATTCCATTTTTTTATAGCTCAAATAATCACTCAAATTTTCATTGTAAGCGTGTTAAGCATGAAGGCAGATATTTTAAAATTATTACATGTATTTCCCGACCAGATGCTGCCGTCTTCTTTTTGATTTATCTTTCAGCTTGTCATCACCCGGAGGATTCTTACTAGTCTTGGTAACCTTCGGCACATTACAGTCCCATCCAATTGGGTATCGAACCAACACCACGTTGATTCTGGTGGGAGAGTAGTGTACTGGCATTGGACCATAACCACACTATCCTCAAAGCTGAATACGAGATTACTCGGAAAATAGATATTCAATATTTAACGCGAAGAAATACCTAACGATGGAGAAGGCGCGAATAATGAACTGAATGAATTAGGGTTGATCGAACGGCATGGCTCGGCCATGCAGGCGTGGCCTCTGCTGAATGTTACCTTATATCTTCTATTCATATTAAATATATTGTTCTTTTTCTAGCCTAACCTTGTTCTACATCATGTATTGGTAATTGATAAGATACAGTGAGTTGGTGTAGTCGATGGTGTGACTTCCACGTAAGATCTTGTGGATTAGGCAGTTATATCATGACAAATCTACAAATTTAGGATTAGGTCTATTAATAAAGCAGTACTAATATCATAGTAGACCATAAATTCTACAGACTCACTTAGCTGTAGGCGCTCGGTCGTGCATCCGCCCCAGATAACGAGTGGGAACGCCGCGCTCAACACCCCCACTGCAATCACTAGCTGAATTAGATCAGACTATCCACGATTTATTGATAGCCTATCAAATATATCTCTGAACCTCCTCGCTTCTGTCTTTTGATTTCACTTGGTGGGTACGATTCATATTAGGTGTTACTGGTTAACGCGTTGTCAAACTCCGAATACCTGCAGCATCTTCAGTTGTTTCCATCATACCAATCGTTTTCTCTTCATAAAAGTAGGTCACTACATATGAATCACAAATTATTTTCCATTTCCGTTTTCACATATCGCATGTCACTCCGTTTTATCTCCTTATTATATTTTATGCTTACAATCCAGACTATTTGTAATGATTGCACTATTAAATGATTTGTAGACCAGAGATGTATGTTGTTTATGTAAATGATCGCAGTTTATTTGAGTTGGACGGGAAAAGTATGGTTTCCAAGCTTACGTGAAACTCACAACTTCAGCTGAATATTTTAAGTAGGTTTTTTACTATCCAGGTACTATAGTACTTTTATTACCATATACGACGTGAGTTAGCATAAGTTTGAGTAGCAGATGATGACTAGTTGTGCATGTGCTAGTCGAAGAAGGTGAATTAATTGGTTTATACGAACACCTCTCAAAGATATTTGATATCAAACTACATAAATACTTTGAATGTACCTGATTTTAATGATTCAAGCAATAGAAAATAATTGACAATAACACATTTAAAATCAATGCAAAACCGAAAATGGGAGTTTGTTTGGTAAGATTTTGGATTGATTACAATGTTAGACCATCGCAAACACATTGGATAGTTTGGACAAGGTTGACGTTCAGCGGGATGTTTGATGCTTCGCGAAACGGTCGTTGTCTGGTAATATACTCAACGTATTTATGGGTTTCTGCGGGTGAGATTTTGTGCCAGTGTTTCGTACTATTCTTCTGCAAAGTGTCTTTTAATGTTATGGCGCCTCGTTTTTACTTCCGTGAATGACATTTACAAACTAATAAATAGCTTCCTTGATATCTTGTTCACAAATCACTTGTCTTACCCCATTTCAGTATGCTGCAGTTTTCCAGTTATAAGTAGATGACATTTCTAGGAAACCAGTTCGTGTCCCAGCATTTATTAATGCTCCTGACCAGAATACAGTGCGATGGTATCTTCATGTGTTGTGTGCAAGTCATATTCTCGTAAACTAAACTCATGTTTATGAATCGAAGTTAAGGTCAGTTATCCTTGTTTGTTAGTTAGTTTTGTAGATTTATTCATGAAACATTCTTACATTAATGTAAATTCGGAATGTCTAGTAAAACGCATATTTATATACATCGACTAGAAGAGGAAATGTCGCACTATTTCCATACGGCAGACTAAAGAGCAAACTTTATGCGCGTTTCTCCCTTATTTTCTTACAGATTGTGCCCTATATTTCACATATGTTTCCCTTTATCTCCCTTCTATTGTTTAGGTGCTTTGGTCGCTGTTATGATCAAGTCAATCATCGAATATACTGATAGCATCGCATCTAGTTTTGCAATTTAGTTGCTGCAAGGTGTATAGATAGGGCGAATGCTGTTTCGAATCTCAACTTAACTCTTAGGCTATCAATAGGTCTAAAGTGCAGTTGACTCCGCTTTTTGTTACTTTTAAATGCACGGAATAAAATTGCTTGTATAACAGATCTGAGTGTCAGAGGAATAATTATGTGATTCATCCCTGTTAATTATTAGGACATGGCGATAAGTGTCCTGTCGTTTTATAGAACTCAGGTAATCTACGCTTGCATTATACTTTCGGACATTTTCCAGAATGGTTGAGAGTGATTTTACATGCCATATTCTACCGATCAGCGGATATTGAACAGACATGTAAAAATATACTCCATTAACGATCTTAAATGACTTATCAGTCAATCAATAGTGTTCAGTTATGTAGCGATATATTATCGAACGTACTAAATTTCAAAGAATTAAGTTTTCACATGCTTAATGAATGTTTATATATTAGGTTGTTAGTTATCGTAAGTTGAAAGTGGTTCAGCACTAGGAGAACTAGATAATGTCACTAATTACTATTCAGTTCTCAATTACTTCAGAATTGGTCGATAATTCTGTCACAAGGTGTCTGCTTTCTTTGTTTCGGTTTTGATATCCTTAGACTTGAAGAGCTGTTTGATGTAATGTAAATATATTTCGATGATACAAATACTTCCATTCCTATTTTTCCTGCCGAACAAATCACTGCTCATTTTGCAATATTGCTGGGAATGTACGATCCCCAAATGCAATTTATAAAAAAGGCAGTTAATATCATTTGAAGGCGAATTTAAAGTGACGAGTCAACCTTCAACATGTTGTTATCATATTACTTTGTGGAATTTAAGTCCTTTTTCACAGTGACTCGTTTTTAGTAACACTAATTAAGTTTATTAAGTGTAATCGTTGCAACCTATTGAGTGAAACGTATTTTTAATCCTACTACGGTCATAAATAACTAACCCTCCATTTTGAAACCCAACTTTTCGCTCTATTTTGGTGGGTCTGGCGAGAAAGAAGTGGAAGTAATCTGGTTCACTGTACTAAATCCACAGTTGCGAAATATTGGTTTATTACACAAATTTAGTAAAAACTTTTTATGCATTTTGATTTTTCACTCTGCAAGTGTATTACTGAAGATTACTGTAGTTTCACTGACACACATTTCCATTTATGTCATGTTCTTGTGGTCAATCACATGAATAATGTTCCCTTTTTTATAGTGAAAGGTTACTAGTAAATTTGATTTGAATGAAAAGGAAGCATACAGAAAAATCTGCTTACGTGTCAGCACCAGAAATGCCAACAAGTGTACAAGAAGATCTTAGTGATGTGAGCGATGATTTTGAAGATACATACAATACAGAAGTAGCTAATATTCAGACTCAGTTAGATCAATTGGATAACAAAACTCATCCAGGTAATTCAAATATCCCTTTTGTGTATAACGGATACAATCGATAGAATTTGTAAAAATTCGTGAAGAAATCGAAACTTGGTATTCGGAACAAAAACAACGTATTCAGATTCTACATGAACACAAAGTAAGCATAAAAGATTTTATTTTGCTGCTTCAACAACATCATTTATAAGTTATGACACACATCATAGATTAAAAAAATTTGGTTCAAGCTAACAAAGTTGATAGTCATTTTTCGTTGTGTATCAATAGACAGGTTAGGAGGTTTGGTTGGAATCAGCCGAATTAATTATACCAACAACTAAATAACCATCCAATGTGTGGGAAATGTTATTCATTACTAGAGGAACAGTCTACATCTATGTTTAAGCAAAAGTTGTTTATATGATTATTTGGAAGTTATTGGTCGGTGGCTTAGTGGTTAAGTTGCTAGAATATTCGTGATGAAGTTATGGATTCACATTCCACTTTATCTGCTTTAGTCTGAACATCCAGATTGCATCCCTTGCTGTTACACAGCTTAAGGCTTTAGAATTTTGCGCTAATCACAACTTCTTTCTGATCAGCTCTTGATGATCATCTCTAATGTGATAGCTGTTGGTTCCAGTGAAATTCGTGAGTTAATTTCGGCTAATCACTAGGCGATTTTAGTTTTTGGTGAGAGTTTAGAGTCATACCACGTTTGTTTACACAATTGATGCTTATAGCTCCGAAATAAGCTTATAATACAGAATGATAGGTAGTTTGTGATTAGAACTTATCACCAAAATGTGCACATGTTATGATCTCCCGTATTACGACCCATCTACTCTTGTTGCTTAGTATTCTCCGGACACTACTTAACTCGACAAGTCTTGAAATGAAAACACGGTTGAAAAGTAACGTAATTATATTCCAAATATACAAGTTTGAATGAAAGTGGGAATCACAACAAGAAAAAATTTAGTATATTTATAATTTTACACAAAAAGATAAAGTCCCTTCCAGGTATCCACCGGCTCTAATTAGCTAAGAAGTGACTAGTCAGCGTACCCCAACGTATTCCTGCACGAAACATGCATTAATCAAATCTGTATCCCTCTAACAACACCATTGGAAGTCTAGTCTAATATACAAAATTTTTAGCTCTAAAGGATTAAATGGGAACTTTTTTAAAGACCGGTTCGGGGAGTGGCTCTTTAAGGAAATCACGTTCAGTTTAAACAACCGAGCAGTATTCAAGCCCACTCACAAATCCAATATATATGTTCTGCATATATATTTTGGTGCCCATTCGCAGCAATATGTGTTCAAATAATCAAATAAACAAAGTTAACTTACTCAATTCAGCCAGAATGATGCATTAATTTCATTACTGAGAGTGTGGATTACAATAAGCTAATTCCACGTAAGAGAGAAATTGTTCAATAAATTACTAGTCAAGCATAAGTAACATAGATATTGTATGCTAATTCCACACAAATTAACAGAGACAGAGTTGGAGTCCAGTGGATTTTGATCCAATTATCTAAAATTATTATACCTAACGGCTCTTGGTTCAATTCTGCATGTATCAAAAATGTGTATTTTTTGACCAATTTGAAAAGCATGGCGAAGCAACCAGTATAGTAACTTTTAGTTTTTCAATTGATGAAGATTATGTAATATTATATCACTGCATTTAACGGACAAAATTAAGATCAGATAGTTTTATTGTTGTTGATCATATCACATTTTTTCACCTTATTTTACCTCCTTTAAATAATTACTCTATTAACAGTTAGATACTATTTATCGTGAGTATACAAAAGAAGCTGAAGCATGTGATCGAGATTGTGAGGTAGGTCATCTCTATTTGAACTGAATGGATCCTTTTATATATGTCTTCTTCCTTTCGCCTCCTTATTCCCCTCCCTCCCTCTTCATAAATAATATCAGCATGAGAAACGACGAATTCAAGCTTATTTAGTATCATTATGTGAAGAACTGAAACGACGCTTGGAACATGATAAGAAAAGCATTGAATTGACTCCAAGTGGAGGTTAGTTGGTTGTGTTCAGACAGCTTTTTCTTCCTTTAATTTTTCACCGGATTACATAATTCGTTAATAATGTCTGTTTTTATTCTGCTATGGATCCTGATCGGATAGTATATTGTCTTATAGTAATAATAATAATAATAATAATAATAATAGTTGAGAGGAAGATTTAAACGTAATCTCTTGATTATTCCTATGTGTTAGTAATATGTGTTTTATTTGCATCACCTGAAATCGTGAAGCAACGGAGTTAAGAATGCTGAAGTTAAGCATAGTGTTATGAACAAAAATAATAAAGTTGATGAGGTTTTGGATCTTAATACAATAAGGTGGTTTAGAAATTATTTATGCTCAAAGTGGTATGTTGGATGCTTACTTGTAAAGCTTGCAACCTGTTTCTGAGAGCTATCTTTATTTCGTTGAGCTTTATCAGTATCAGTATCTTTAAGGAAGGTTGTATTAAACCTCTGTAATGCTGTTTGTCCAGTCTTTATTTAACTTCAGTTTCATCTTGCGAACCACCAGGTGGTGATATGAAGCTGTCAGCTCCTCTATTTGCTCTCACGTTTTCGATTGACTTTATGAGTTCATTAGTGATGCAAACATAATCAGTCTGGTTCTCTTTAATGTGATCCGGTGAAAACCATATAGCTCTGTGCATACGTTTGTGGGGGAATATAATGCAATTTATAACTGTTTTGTTGAATGCACATAGATTTGCAAAGCTCTCAATTTTCATTCCTTTCTACCAGTTCGTGTCGTCTCATGATATCTTCATACCCGGTATTGTCCATTCCGACTTTTGCGTTTAGATTTTTCATCAGGACTGTCAGATCGTCTCTTGAGCACTTCTCTACGATCCACTCCAGCCTCCCATAAAACTGATCTTTATTGTCTTCATTGCGATCATTGGTAAGTGCATAGCACTGGATAACACTCATTGTGAGTTCCATGTTGGATAGAGTAGAAGTAATTTCTAAGAGGACCAGTGGTGTCAGACCAAAACATGGTATCAGTTCATGAAAACATTGATTGTAGGTGTAAACGATCTGGTTGATATTCTAGTAATAACTACTACCAGTGGTTGGAGATGTTGAATAATGTGGATCCGAATTGGTCATATTGGCTTAAACGTATTCACTGTTCATCTTTCTCTAGATCTTCAGTTCAATTATTTTTTCACACATACTTTTTATTCTGCCCTACTGAATCATATTCACTGTCGTTGCTACTAGTTTTCAGTTTCTAAAAGTCATACTTCTCAACCACTGAACCACTGCTCCAATATCGTAGATATATCTTGTGGATATATTTCCAACATCTTATTTGTTAAATAAGAAATTTCGTCTAAATTTAAACGAATAGTTTAACAATATTTG
The DNA here is from genome assembly GCA_944470205.2 of Schistosoma margrebowiei. Classification (NCBI taxonomy): domain Eukaryota; kingdom Metazoa; phylum Platyhelminthes; class Trematoda; order Strigeidida; family Schistosomatidae; genus Schistosoma; species Schistosoma margrebowiei. The sequence continues at coordinate 5,013,200 of OX104026.1, forward strand.
GGCGCCGAGTTCATTTGAGACATTAAAAAGAAGAATATATTTGTAAAATCTCAGCGAATGAATTTTAAGTAAATCCAACGTTTCGCCTGGCAATCTGGTCCAGTAAACCGAAGAACTTTGTACCTATTTATATTCGATAATTTTGTTGTTTGATTATATTTTCCTTGAAAAAGCTTGGACCAGATTGCCAGGCGAAACGTTGGATTTACTTAAAATTCATTCGCTGAGATTTTACAAATATATTTTTCTTTTTAATATCTTATTTGTTAATTGGAAATCCGATGTGTGTACTTCAACGTGTAATTGTAATCATTTACGTAGCATAGTTTGCAAACTCATTTCTATGGAACATTTTTCGTGTGTGAGTGATACTACTGAACTACCTAAACCAAGTTATATTGAGTGAGGTTCGAATCTACGGCTTATCAGTTTGACTCAAGTTCACTAGTCATTATTCCACCATTCCACACACTTCCATGTTAATTCAGTCGACTTTCAATTTGTGCTAGATCCTAGAACGCAAGCAATTCTTATTGGCTCAGTATTCTAGAAATACCCCTGCCAAGCAGTGGGTAAAGGAAACGGGCACTTCATTCGGTTTCAAATTCATTAGTTTGAAATCAATAAGTCTCTACTTCAAATGTCTTTTTCATTAGCCAAAATGGCAGTAATATGTATACCTAGATTTTGATTTTTTCGTGCCTCAGTGTCGTGAATTATCATCCATTCAATTTCTGACGGAAGTGTGTTATCCAATTAATAATTTTTAGATATTCTTGAATTTAAACCTGCGATAACTCGGAAGTTGAGACGACGAGCTATAGGTGGAGTTGGTAGTGGTGTTAGCGTCGGCTCGGGGGGTGGGAATGATGTTTCCGCTTCAAATCCAGCTAATTTCATGTATTGGGGTGACTTACTTCTTTGTGGTTCACATTGGCCAGTGAATTCGAGCTTGAGTACAAGATTACAGAAACCCAATTCAAATGATTCATACAGTTCTATTGCTATTGCAAATAGCAATGATGAAAATACCGATCCAATCCAATCTTCATCAAATTTAGAGAATGAACCTAAAGAGAATGCTTTAAGTGATGTAACGGGAATTTCATGTAGTAATACAATGTCATCAGTATTCCAGTCGACCGCATTATCGTCATCTTTATCAGTAACGTCGGCATCAACCACAACAGCGACGATGCCTACTACAACTTCCGTAACTAGCACCACGTTCAATTCAACTTCTAAGTCAAATATATTTGGTACATTAGGTTTAAATCCCTTTGATGGAAGTTTGTTATCACATTTATTAGCTTCCATGAATAACAACACATCATTGACAAATTTCTATACGAATCCTTCATATTGTATATCAAACACACCAGATAACATAAATAATGCCGGTGACTTTTTAACTAATGGAGGTGTAGCAGTGAATTCACCGTGTAATTCTACTGCAGTAGCTGTGGCAGCTGTTGCAGCTGGTCTTATTATGCCATCAAATGGTACTGGAACGATTGGTTTATCAAATAACATCAGACTCTCCCCAGCTACTGCACTTGGTTGTGGTCTAGTACCACTTCTAAATAATACTAATAACAATCATAATCATTCTTCATCAACGTCTATTCGTAAAAGACGTCATCAGAATACTGCACCTAGTGCACAATTAAATCTTTTATTGCCGGAACATGAAATTTATGCAGATTTGACAATTATTCATAGGTAAGTTACTATGATAAAATTTCACAAATATATATGGTATATAGTAATATAACCCATTTTGATTATTACAAATTTAGAGAAAAGTATCTTTGGCGTGTTAGGTCTAAGTTTTGCATGGCTTGACAACTCTTTTCGTCACTGAATATATATATAGAGGTCTTATGGTTGAATGGTAACTGCTCACAAGACCGGATCATCAGTGTAAATTTTCCAATCATTTGAAATGTAAGGCATGACCATTCACTAAAAATGTAAATTACTTATGTGATGACGCTAGATGTTCGTACATAAGTTGTTCGCACAAAGTTAATATGATATATTGTTATAGACGATTGAAGGGAATTCGTTTCTAGGTCACTGACTCTGTACAGTCAATTAATACCTGATTTTTAGATATCTTGTTAATTATGTTTTAATTATTACATGTTACTTCATAAAAGTGACAAGGTAAATATATGAACCTCCTAAATGGTACTATTCAAGTTTCTCTGTAATTAGATTCTCAATACATTATAAACATTATATGGCATAATTAATGAATTAATCAATTCATGCTATAATTGGAATCTCCAAATGTTATGATAAATACATTAGTTATTTACTATAATAACCTTTCGCAAGTTTCTGACATTTCAATCCACTATGATGTAGTTGTAATCAGTATTCAATTTAAGGAGAAATCGTGAAGACAAACATAAGTTATTTCATTTAGTTATCAGTGTACATACTTTTTGTTTAACTTTAAACCTTACTAATGTGGTTACTTTATCCTTCAACTGCCCTAATGTGATTGAGACTGGAGGTAGTCCGCTCTTTTACTCAAAACACTGTCATATCGTGTCGTGTTTATAGCCTCTGTCAGGGATGTCCTACTCACTACCTTCACGCAGCGCTGTTGTTTAAAAAGGTGGGGCTACGAAAAGCGGGTGTTTAGCGCCCGAACCAGATTAGTGGATATGGATAATCCATCTATTGGAGCTGAGAAACTGCTTTCAGATCAGCAGTATACGTGGGTTTTAGGATCATGAGGGCACTCACTATGTATAAACCTACTTTACGTCAATGACCACTATGAAACATCATGTCCTTAATTTAGATATTGCATTTTTTTCAGTGATCATCTCTTTAAGAAAACCACTTGCTTAGATTTCGGTATCTGCTCAATATATTAACCCTCACACATATTATATTGTTTGACATAGTCTACTTTTGGTTTCCAGTTAGATCAGATTTCGTTTGGATTAAACATAGAACAAAACAGCCTAAAAATGTTTGTCATTTAGAAAGACATGGGTTTTTGTTAACCCAACAAGTAGGTTTTCATGAAGATTTGGAGATTTCACATTGATTTTGGCAGTAACAGTCTACTCACTAGTAATAAAAAAACTCATCTACCAAGTTGTTTTCGGTGTTTACCAAAATAAGTTTAACTTGGTGTAATTCCATATCAATAAAGTATAATACAGTCATAATATAATTCTGTCTTTTTCTTTGTTTACTTTTTTTTATCATCACCTTTATTTTCCCCTAAATCATTCTACAACAGAGCTTGTTCGAAAGTTTCAAATACTCCCAATGGAACATCAATGAGTAGCGGTAGTCGTAAGCATTCTTCACATACTACAAGCAACAATTCCAATTATACTCCTAATAATACTTCGAATACATCTCAATTATGCTGTAATAGTCCATTAAGTCCTTCCTTAGGTAAATGTTATGAAGATAATTGTGGCTCAAGTAGACTGACAAAAGATTCCAATACAGCAACTACGAATACACCGTTATTTTCATCTCATTCAATTGGTTCACCTAATTCATTCAATAGTGCAAGTGTTGGTGACTTGTCAGTAACACGTACAGGTTCACGTACAACTGGTACCGGTCATATTGGAACTAATTCATCCATGAATAACCAGTCAAATACATCGTTTTCTGTATGGATAGACGATGGACGACTTTACTGCGGGCATAAATGGTATGATATTTCAGTTCAGCGTTTTTCTTTGAAACAGTTAAACTGAGATCATAAAATTGTTTTTTTCCTGAATCAAATACTGTTACTGTCAAGGGAATTGTTGGTATACAGGTTTTTGTAGGTGTAATATATGTTGATCTCTTATTTAAGACATGTAATTTATGATTAAATATTCTACTTGAATAATTTTTTCTGGTTAGCGTTTTTTTAGCGAGTTAGTTTTCTACGGGATGGGGACGCCAACCCCATGCCCAACCCTCCTCCTTTATCCGGTCTTGGGACCGGCAGTAGCCCCCGGAGGGACTCCAGGCGGAGGGTTTACCGGAGAAAAGTTTCGTAATTTTACTTGACGACTAGTTTTAGACAGACAACCATTACAAAATAACGATCACTAGATAGTTGTTTCATATACAACTTCTAATCACTGCGTACCCAAGAAATCGTTACAAATCTAACTCGGAACTTTTATGCCTTATGCTGAGTCATTTGATATTTTCGATTGTGGAGTCAAATAAGAACGTTGCGTTAAACCACCATAAATGCTAATAATAACCACAAACTATTGTCATGATTTGATAATTATCTATTTGTACACATAAATTGGGGTTATATGTACGAATTCCAATAGCTTCAGCTATATGTAGGAGGCGAGAACGAACCCCGTTGGGAAATGATGCAGGTATACGATAGATAACATGAAATGATTTCGATTTATCTACAGCGGTCATGCCTCCTACATATAGCTGAAGCTATTGGAATTCGTACATATAACCCCAATTATCTATTTGTTCCAAGGCACAAATGAACAGTATATACGCTAGTTAGTTAGTTCACATGACAAATACACAACTCTTTGATATTAATAATCCACATATGTATAAAAGCAAAAAAAATGGTGAGAGCTTTTGTGGAAGCCTTTGTATTTTTAAGAAAAGATACATAGATGCAACACAACGATTGTCTTTGTGATGTAACAACAATAACCTTGAAGGCATGTGACAAACTAGACAAGGAAGTAAACAATCGAATAATATAAAATAACAAAGATCTATAGGACAATATCAGTTGAAATTTTCTTTTCAAAGGTCTATCTACTCGTTAAAAGTTCAATTTATTCATAAAAAGAAAAGAAACAGGATAATTTGAAGTCTCCTTAATGATCAAGTTTGAGAATTATCCTTGATGTCTTAATGAAAGTTGTGACCATTGAAGTTTAATTTATATCGGAAATTTGACAGATATCTTAAATGATAGTAGATAATAGTTGTTGTGTTAGATGATTTAGTTGAAGTTGATAGCACAAACTCTTTGATGACAAGTTAATGGTGTAAAAGGTGATTTGCTCACTATCAGTCCCTCTAAATTATATGCTTGTTTACTCAGAAGACTGTTCAAGGAGATTGTTTTGAATATCCTTACTAGAACGAAACATCTGTTTAGTGACGTTTAATGTTCAGTTTTTTTTTCTGAAATCAGTTAGTTCATAATGTAGGATATCTTTAAAGTGAATACATCTTCACAAGCTTCGATGATTTAGGCGATCTAAAAATATGAGTGCAAAACCCAAGAAATTACTGTTTAAGCCCTTTCCACACTAGGTGTTTTGTTGGGTTCATTATGTACCTTACAAATCCTTCTACCTGTAATGGAATTCCGTACGGCAAGGTTGAGATGTACTGTTTCTGTAATCCTCCCTTCTCTCAACAAATAGGGTAATTAGAATATCTTATTTTTCATGAGAAACATTTTACTGCAATGATAACTGTGTATTGTCATCATCAAACTGTTTTCACCTTTAGATGTCGTTACTTACCAATTTTTGTCTTATTACTCTCCAACCAACTTGTGTAGTATTGTACAACTTTAAGAAAACAAATATTTCAAACAAGAGTCCCACAATAGGACGAAACGGCTGTCCAGTGCTTCCATGTTTTCAATGGTGGTTTAACATCAATCGGTTCATGATCTCAATCAAAAACTTTACAATCTCCACAACCCCTAAACTGATGAGTATCACCTTAATTGCTTCGCATCACCAAGTGAACCGTACTATCAAGTCAAATTAATAATTTATGATGAATTCATTATTTTGGTTATATTAGTGTGAAATGTGACAACTCGAATTCATGTATGTATATACACATCGTGTCTTTTTGTGTGCTTAAAACTAAATGATCCATTCATTGACTAGTATCATTGCTTTTAGCTTCGTAATGTATGTACTAATATTTGCTTTCTATTTGAACATCAAGCTATCAGATTGGTGCTTCAGTTATCTTAGAAGGTCGTGATGGTTCAAGCCATCGATGCACTGGTACAATAGCATCTATTGGTGTTCAAGACATAGCTATACGAAGATGTTCAGATCATGGAATATGTCGTGTAACTGTACAACAATTAAAACAAGGACGATATGCAATATGGCCAAATAAATCCGAATAGAATAACTTCACCTTCTTACAAATCATTCTTGGTTTTATTGTAATCAGAAAAAGATTAACTAGCGAGAGAACCAATCCTATTGTAAAGTGTAGATTGTTATTAATAATGCACTTTTACAAGTTCCCTATGTGAATATATATACTTGTACATGTACATTTCTATGATTGTCCTTATCATTTGTCATTTCCATCCTTATTGATTATTCCATGTCAACACCCTGTCATATTATCATTTCAGAATATAATTTAATCTCTTCTTTTTCGTTACATTTCAATTTTGTACTACTTAGTAGATGTGACTCAACGATAAGGTCAAGTTTGAACTCTACTATGCTCCCGAATGCCGTGGTACGGCCGAGAGCAGGTAGAGTCATCTTTCCCTCTCGAAATGCTCTCACATGGCCACCTGCATACAACCATTATCAGGGAAGTCTTACTCACTGCCTTCTTGCAGCATTACTGTTGTTTACGAAATTGAGAAGACGAAAATCGAATGTCTGGTGTTTTAACCGTGTTGGTGGATATGGACCAGTCGTTGGTGAACGGCTTCCATGTGACTGCATCTCATGACATTGCTCCACTACCTTGTGGACCAGACCTTTAGGTCGAAGACTCCGGGTGTGGCCCCCTAAGACAACCACCTGCTTCGGTTTGGGCACCCGGGCAGTATCCCAGCCCACACACAAATCAAGTGATTATGTTGCGCATATGTATTTGGTGCCTCCTTGTACCAATGTTTATGTGTTTTAGTTTGGACAAGCAGACGGTCGCAACCTATAGATTTCCAAACATTTAAAGTATACCTTCAAGTTAATGTTCTATTGTGACACAGCTTATGATTGTTTTATTTCCTGAATGATCAGAAATGTTTCATAATAAATGTAGGATCTACTCCCTCTAGCCTGTTCGATGAGTAACAGAACAAAAACGGCAAGGTAAAAACAAAAGGAGTCGCCAGTCAGACAGTAGCAAATATCGCGTATGATAATATGGATTAAAAAGTTACAGAGACTTTCAGCAGTTTGTTAGAACTATAATTTATTAACAAAAGGAAGAGTCTTACACCTGTTACCCCTCGTGGAGGAGCTCAGGCCTCCTACCAGCATTCTTTATCCAACTATGTCCTGGGCAATCCTTTCCAGTTGTTTCCAGAAGCTATCCACACTTGATGTCGGCTTCTAATTCCAAAGAAGTGTGTTCTCTAACCTTCCTCTTTTCTGTTTCCCTTCAGGAATCCAAGTTAGCGCTTGTCTTGTGATGCAGTTTGATGGTTTCCGTAATGTATTCCCTATTAACTTCCATCGTCTTTCCCTAATTTCGTCTTCTGATGGAAGCTGGTTTGTCCTCTCCCATAGTAGGCTGTTGCTGATGGTATCCGACGAACGGACATTGAGTATCTTATGTAGACAATTGTTTATAAATATTTGTACTGTTTTGAGAATGCCTGTAGCAATTATCCAAGTTTCAGCTCCGTGCAATAGAACTATCTTGACGTTGGTATTGAAGATTCTGACTTGGTTGGCAGTCGTTTCGAGTCCCATATTTGTAGGAATGAGGCCCTTGCTTTGCTAATCAGCTAAAATCTAAGACGATCCCAACAACCATTACTATACAAATTTGTACCTGGTTGACTAGATAGTATTTAGATAATCAAAATAACCCGTCGAGTAATTGCATAAAAATCTTACTTGTCAAGTGGACAATTATATTTCAGAATTCTGGTCTGTAAATGATTTTCATCCTCTTATTCTTCTCTAATTACCTGACTATGCAATCTCATCTGATATTTGAAATTTTGTATCACTTTATGTGATGTAATCTTGTCGAAAACAGTTTTCGGTTGAAAAAAACTCAAGATCGAATGAATGTATTTGGATATTTCAATAGTTGAGATCATGAGTCAATTGAAGCTAGACCACAATGGAAAACCTGAAAGCACTATACGACCGTTTCGTCCTATTGTGGGACTCTTCAGCAGTGCGTATCCACAATCCCGCCTCGCGAGATTCGAACTCTGGACGAATCAGTCTCGTCTCGTGCGCAAACGCTTAATCTCTACACCACTGAGCTGGCTGACATCCAATGGTGCTAATGTCTAACTTCAACCAATCCACGAAATCGAGCGACACATCCACCATTGTCATCAGTGAGTTACTATCTCACAAATATTTGTGAATAATGCACGATTTTATAGCTCGTTTAGTGTTTATTTTTTGGTTTGTAAACCTGACAGAAGAGATTATTGTTAGATCTCACATTTGTACTAGTTTGATACGTCTCAAGAATTGCTTTACAAAATTGAATTGGTTTTCTCGAGTAAATGTTGATTTCTATTTTACGTGTAAAAGTGAGTAGTATTTGTTGAGTGTGATCACGTAGTGATTTTTATTTTGAGGTGTACAGCGTCACTATCCTGTGCATTTTAAAGATGTAATTTGAAGTCCCAGATACATGATTGGAAAGTTATTTGGCTTAGACATTTTAAAACATCGTAATTGTAATCCATAATAAATACTTGGTATGTTGTGCCAATAAGAAATCAGCCAAACGATGAGTGCACTTGACTGACCAAGAAGTTGCTTTTATTTTTAAGAGATGTGATGTACAGTGTTGATGGTCTAATTTTCCAAAGAATGACTTTTTGCTTACTCTACAATTCATTTACTTTGAGACACTAATCTCCAGGGCTAGTGAACGGGTTTCAAATTTACGGCTTAAGTCGAACACCCTTGACGATTGAGTTGATCATTAGCATTTCAATTACTTACAAGGTTCAGTGATGAAAAAGTGTATCCCGTATCGTATTTGGCAATTAGGCTTGTGAAGATTGGCCTAACATTTCGTAAAAGTTCACGAATCACCCCGAGTTAGACAAACATTATAAAACCGAAAGCATCGACCAGTTTTATCATCCTATTATCGAACTCCTCAGGAATTCATGTTCACCACTCCAACGAGGTTGAATCTTGAACCATGTCTCTCCTCGATCACTTACCATTCAGACCACTGAGTAGACGTCCATTGGTTTATTTGTTTGACTTCACTCAATTTCCAACATTACTCGATTGTGGTCTAAACTTCAACTAATATTCTAATATTATATTAATAACATACAGAGCTTCAGTACAAGTTTATACTAGTTTAAATACGACCGACCATATAACCCTAAAATGTCATTGATGCACATTATTGATGAGCAACTATTAGCATAAAATCTAGGTCTAAATGATAATAATAAGTACCCGAACTTTTGTACTAACAAAGAATTTCCAATATTGTGCTATTTAAGGTAGGTAGAACTGGATGAACACAAATGAACGTATTATATTTGGGATTCGTGATCAGTACGCAATCAAGTACATAAGAATCATTTGTTAATACAAATACCACATCTATCACCTTCGCAGCAGTACAGTACACATAATACAGTGTGTGTAGACTATATTTACTAATTCGGACTGAATGAGTATTTTACGACCATATTTTCACAACTCTGAATGTTTGATTTCCCTGATGTTTATTTATCTGTCAATATTTTTGCAAGAAAGTGTTAGGTCTGTAGTCTAATGAAATCAATCATATCTGCAATACAAAACACATTTTTTCGACTTGATTCAAATATATATTACTTACTTACACCTGTTACCCCAATGGAGAATATGCCGCTGACCAGCAATCTCCAACCCACTCTGTTCTGGGTCTTCCTTCCTAGTTCTATCCAATTGTTATTCATTCTTATCATGTCTATCTCCATTTCCCGGCGTAATGTGTTCGTTGGTCTTCCTTTTATCCTTTGGCCTTGAGGATTCAATGTGGGGATTTGCCTTGTGACGCAGTTGGGTGCTTTCCTTGATGTGTATCCTATCCACTTCTAGAGATTCTCGCCAATTTCTTCCTCCGCTGGAATGCGGTTTGTTCTCTTCCACAGTAGGTTGTTGCTGGTAGTGTCTGGCCAATGGATCCAAAGTATTTTGCGTACACAGCTGTTAAGAAACACTGATATGTTCTGGATGATGGCTTTCGTAGTTCTCCAGGTTTCCGCCCCATACAGTAGAACTATCTTGACATTTGTATTGAAAATTCTGACTTTGGTGTTGGTTGACAGACAGCTGTTTTGAGTTCCAGATGTTCTTGAATTGTAAATATTCTGCACTTGTTTTGCCGATCCGCACTTTCACATCTGCATCAGATCCACCGTGTTCATCAATGATTCTACCCAGGTATGTATAGGTTTATATATATCAGTATAATACTGTTGTTAAGACACGGTTACCTTCAAATTTATAAATCCTTGATAGACCTGTAATACATCATAAACCATTGATTTCAGCTTTTAAAAAACTAAGGAGACGAAAATCAAACAAAAGATGAATGCTTTTATAATATGTGATCGTAACCTCGGTTTACGGATGAGCTTTACTACTTACTTAAATATCAGTAGTCTACTGATGTTTTATTCAGTTTTGAGCATAACAGTATGTATATTCAGTGTCAGAAGGTAGTAACCAACTCAAATCTGATTTGGACAATTTTTAACCAGTTAAAATTACTTACTATCACAAAGATCTGAAAAGATTTGTAACGTACACCCTGAATACCACTACTATCTACAATTGGAATGTATCAGAAAAAAACAATGCTTAGACGTAAGAATTATTCTTCAATCATTTAGCCACGTAGTTACTCATTGTACAATAAGTGAGATACATAATAGTTATTCATTATTCTAGACAATGTTACAGTGAATTTGGATGTTTAAACTAGGCTCTAATACAAACAGAAAAATAGGCTAATCTACATTATTATATTTTGTTAAAATACGATAAATTAGATGGTGGTTTGAGGTAGTCGACAGGAAACACTGGACCCGGGTTTCATGCTACTTGGCACTCGTCAGCAAGATGTACCTGTAATCTTGAGGGAATTGGTGCTCTTTGGCGGATTTGATCCCATGTCAGCCAACTTCATAGTCGCCAGTTAGATGTTGGCAATTCAGGAATTGACATCTGATTAATGTATATACTTTTAGATGCATATTGCTAACAAACACAATATCACTGATTTGGCCTTTTGTAACTTGTATACCGAAATGTAATAAACTTTACATAAATGAACCTGAATAGGTTATGAGACTAATCGACATAGCGATATGTTAAAATAAACAAGAAAACAGATAACTTGTTGAAATATTCAAATGACAGGAATAGGTAGACCAGATATTCAGGTAGGTCGCATTAAAGATTTACGTTTGCACTCAGTCAAATATATATATTTCTGATTGAGATCATGGACTGATTGTTGTTAGACCACCATTGAAATCGTGGAATTAATGGACGGCCGTTTCGTTCTATTGTGGGACTCCCCAGCAGTGCGCATCTACGACCTAGACTCGTGAGATTCGAAGCCAGGACCTATCGGTGTTAATGTCTAACCTCAACTAATCCACGTAATTGAGTGACACATACACCATTGTTTTCAGTGAGCTACTATCTTATGATCTGAACTTTTGAGATTACTACAATCTCTACAAAGCCCCTTCTGATATCAAATGAAAGGTCTTGGATCGGTACTATGGTTTTACTGTACCGATGGAGTACAAAGGAAGGATTTTGACGGATCTTGAAAATTTGGAGAGATAAAGCTTTCTACAAGATAACCAATACTTCAAGAAACGCTCAAGTTAGAGTTAAAGGCTAGATCCTGTTTATATCTACACAAAATTGAGTCCACATATTAATTTGTGTTGACTGTGATGCGATCTAAATTGAATTCTTCTTGTGAGATCTTGACTCGTGCCGAAGAACACTTAGACTGAACAAAAAGACCTAATAATACTGTAGAATTGCAAAATCCACATGTTAAATCAGAAATAGCAGTACATTCTATTTTCAATAATCATCAAAACGATATTAAGCTATCAAGTCCCACCTTGTTACTGATACCAACATTATTATAATGTTGTCCACAGAATGCACTTTTGATCTGTTTAACATTGGTTGATCCTGTTATTTGCTACATATTTTGTAAAGAAATTGCAGGACGATTCGTGTTTAAAACATGTTTCCTCGATATTACTAGTATATTACCTCACCGTGCCTTCAACACTACTCTGAGCTTTAGTAAATTATGTGTTGAACTTCATATGCACACTGAAAGTCTTCAACGTATGTTTATATGTCTGCTGGTTTTTACCCACTAAGAAAACCAAGTGCTTCGGTTTGGGCACCCAGACAGTATCACATCCCTCAAACAAATCAATGATAACTACTATTGATCTCATCGTTATGGTGTGGCGTATATGTATTTGTTGCCCCCTTGTAACGATGTTTATGTGTTCAAATAAATAAATAAATAATCTTAATAGTTGAGATCATGAGTCAATTGAAGCTTGACCACCATGGAAAACCTGGAAGCACTAGACGGCCATTCCATCCTATTGTGGGACTCCTCACCAGTGTGTATTCATGATCCCTCCTCGCCGAATTCGAACTCGGGACCTATCGATATCGCATGCGAACGCTTAACCTCTAAACCATTGGGCTAGCCAGCACGAAATTGAGCGACACATCCACCATTGTTTTCAGTGAGTTACTATTCTGATACAAATAAATAATCTTTAAGATTCTTTAAAGTAACATACATGTATTCAATTCCTTGTGTATAGTTTACGGGCATTGATATTTTACAATTTATCGACGTTTTCACTACCTTTCAAATAACATTATAGGTAATAATTTGTTTTTGTTGTTATTGTTGTTGAGGGAAATGAATTACCTTTTGACTGACTGTCTAATATTATTGAATTGAAAACGATATTTGTCTATGATTAAGAAAATGAATAAGAATCAACAGATTTCTGCAAGTATCTCCAGATTACATGGATAGATCCAACTATGTAACTTGCATTATTAATAATACTCTATTTAATACAAGTCTGAATGATGTAAGATTATTGACAATATATAGTTGACCAAACTCTAACACTACTGTTAATTTTTAAGTAGTTAATACGTGAATATCTAAAAAAACAGCAATTTATTTATTTGAACACATAAATATTGGTAAGAGAGGGCACCAAATATATATGCGCCACATTATATTTATGTGTGTGTGGACTGTGATACTGCTTGGGTGCCCAAACCGAAGCAGGTGTTTTTCTTACGGGGCCACACCCCGAGCCTTTGACCTAAAGGTCTGATTCACAAGGCAGTGGAACGACATGAGGAGATGCAGTCCCATGGTAGCCGGTGACCAACGATTGGTTCATACGCCGCTTGTTCCTGCAGGATAATGGAGCCCATGTGCACCAGTGGTTTGGAATCAAGGTTTTCCAACTCCCCTACGTGAATTCTCCATATCCACCAACTCAGTTAAAGCACCGGACATTCGCTTTTCGTCCTCTCATTTTCGTAAACAACACCCCCGTCACGAGAAGGCAGTGAGTAGGACTTCCCTGTCAGAGGTTGTATACGCGTGGTCGTGTGAGAGCATTTCGAGAGGTTGGGAGGGCCCACTCCACTCTCGGTTATACCAGGGCATTCATTACTTATCTATTAGTCTTCCTTCCATAAAATTCTTCTTTATTTCATCATAAAAAACTGTAATAAAAGTTAAATAATAACTTCTTCAAGAAGACTTGTTGAGTATAAGGTCAGTACTAGATCAATATATTATGAAACAATACCTACTAAAGAATCAATAATAACAAGACTCATTTTGTTAAAAAATTATTGTATCATTGTATATATATTCATTAAGAATCTCTATCTATAGTTCTATCTTTTTATGGTTGGATCGCACGAAAAGGATCATTCCAACATTCTGTTTCAGCAATGGGTAGGTAAAATTATTTCGTATCCAAACTCAGTCAGCCAGCTACAACGTGGGACCAGGCACATACATAGGTCCAAGTTGCCATACCTCATTAGCACAACAAAACGAACACTGGATTCATAGAAGTAGTTGATTCAATGGTGGTAACATATGAAAGAAAGATTACAATAATGATGTAGTACAGGAAGAAAGAATTAGTTGGTTGGAAGAAAGATATGAAGCGACTTTAATCTCATAGTTTGAGGCAAGACAAAGTGTGTATACACTGATGCCATTGTGATCGATTCTGAGCCATGTCATCCAGAGTCTCCAACCATTGGAGACCGCAGGCCCCAACCAATCAATTTGCATCTACCAACGTGGCTCACACCAGAAGTTAGTGACCTCAAGCACTGATGCCACGTTTTGGTTTGGCCGCCCCTAACTTTCTTCCAACCATCACCAACACTAGTCAGCATTGCATGTCGTGGTAATAGGCATTCAGGCATGCGTAATACGTGGCCTAACCATTTCAGTCGATGAAGATTTACAACCTCATCAACTAACTTACTATCATTCCCTATATCCTACGTATAACCTCACCATTACCTACATTTTTATTGAGATTATGAACCGATTGATGTTAGTCCATCATTGAAAGCCTGGAAGTATTGGGCGGCCGTTTGTGGGACTCCTCAACATTGTGCATTCATGATCCCTCCTCGCCAAATTCGAACTCAGGACCTATCGATATCGCACACGAACACTTATAACCTCTTGACCAATTGAGCCGATCAGCATGCAACGATATTAATGTCTAATTTTAACTAATCCATGAAATTGAACAACAAATCCTTTATTGTCTTCAATGAATTACTTCCTTATTTTCATCATTCCTTATTTAAGGAAACATATTTAATTGTTTACTTAAATTACTGATAAATAACTAAATGAACTAGTTAAAAGAATAAAAAATTACTTTGATAGTAAAATGTGAATACCAACCGAGTGCAGTTAATTGACTGAACAAACTATTTATTTCAATAAAAATTTTTTTTAAAAAAACCCACACAAATTTCGTACTTCATTTTTACCCTAACAGAATATAAGTTGGTACTAGGGGTTTTTTCATTTCCTGAAATTAGTTTTTTGAAGGATTTTTAATGAAAGTTTAATACTTTCTACTTAGATTAACTAATGATGATTATAATCTATAAGTTTAATCTAACAGTGAAAACTCTTTGCAACTAAACTGTGAAATTCGTCTGACAAGCGATTTCAAAATGTTCCAAACGTTCAGCTCTGAATTCTTGATTAGTAGATTTTGGAAGTACTAAATGGGACATAAGTTTTCACAAAGGATTTATTATTCAGAATTTAATAAAGTTCATCATCTCTATTATAGGTATCGTGTGTAAACGTCATTCTTTTAATGTGTCATTTTTAAATGACGATTTTATTCAAGTTATTATGTTCAACGAATCTATATTATTAACATGAATAGAGAGGTAGTTATATAGGAAGTAAAGATACTAACCTATGAGGCTCCCGAATGCCCTGGTACGGCCGAGAGTGGGGTGAGTCCGCTCTCCCTCTCGAAATACTCTCACGGCCGCGCGTATACAGCCTCTGACAGGGAAGTCCTACTCATTGCCTTCTCGTGGCGGGGGTGTTGCTTACGAAAATTAGAGGACGAAAAGCGAATTTCCGGCGCTTTAACTGGATCACAAACCAATGGTGCACATGGGCTCCAGTATCCTGCGGGAACAAATGGCGTATGAACCAATCGTTGGTCACCGGCTACCATGGGATTGCATCTCCTTACGATGCTCCACTGCCTTGTGGGTTAGACCATTAGGTCAAATGCTCGGGGAGTGGCCCCCTAAGATAACCACCTGCTTCGGTTTGGGCACCCGGGCAGTATCACAGCCCACACACAAACGATGAACTCTATGTCTATGGCAACTACTTTTCTCGCTCCGAAAATTTCATTGTTTTGTGTGGCGCATATATATTGGCGCTCTCTTGTACCAATATTCATGTGTCCAAATAATAATAATAATAACCTATGTTACTGAATGATATGAATTATGTTATTCGGATTATAATAGTAGCTGAACCGTCTATCAATCTTAGATTTAAACCTCCATGTTGCATTGAACTCAAATTCCTGCAAAGTTTTAAGTTATAATGTGAGCAAAGTTCACGGGTGAACTCGAGGAAGTTCTAAGAAGCTCAGAAAGAGCCGAAAATATTCCATTCAATGATCTTTTACAATAATATTACAGAATCTTGACATGTGGCTTCCCAATTGAACAATTGCTAATGATCTCCTGTATGCGGATTAGAAGACTAAAAACTATAAATACGTGAAAGTTTTGTATTATAATTGACACTATTTGGAATAGCATTTCCTTCACTTATCTTCTATCTTCTCATTTGTTACTTCAGAGGGTTGTAACGTTCGAGTGTTCAAGTTCCATGCGGTAGTACTAAGAATTTAAGCTCTAGGTATAACATGTGAAAAATAACCTTACTAGATTTCATAAATTTCCACATTTAACTATCTTGGTGTTTGTCTTCATCTTTAGGTAAAATTTCATTTACATTTTTTTGATTGAGATCATGAACCGATTGATGTTACACTATCATTGAAAAACTGGAAGCACTGTATATCCGTTACATCCCAATGTGGGACTACTCAGCAGTATGCATTCACGAGTAGAGACAGGTATCTACCTCAGCACAGTGGAAATTGATCGCATAATCTCGTCGATTGGTTGAGGTTAGACAATTAGTATTCAATATTCTCGTCAGCATATAACAAAATTCTATTCTATTCTATTCAAAAGATTACATAACAATCATCCCTAGTTACTGTTATATCCTCATAAGAATAATGAATGGTAACTGTTGGAATCTATTTCTGGACTAATACTATATGTATACTTTTATTGTATAATTATTAAGTAACTAAACTATTCATATTCGTGTCCTTCTTATTATGAGTCTTATTTTGACCTATGAACTATTATTATATGATTTACCATTCTTGAATTATGCCCTGTCTATTAATTAATATCTCCCTCATTCGTGTACAAATGTTGTTTCCTATTTTATCGGACGTTGTGGTCTTTCTGGTTGGTATGTTTGGAATAAATGATTCATATTGCAGAGTCTGAGATTGATGTTCTGGATTCAACTGATTGGACTAATCGGGAAGCAGGACCAATCAGAACTCCAGGCTACTCGTACAGATTTTATGTGTCACTGGCTCGGTCAGCAGTTCACCTCTCTCTGATTAACGGTATCGTTGCGTTATACAATAAACAGGGAACACAGATTCACAAGTTATAACAGTTACTAGTTTTTAACTTACTAAACACTATCACTTGTAGTATCTCATCTATAATAATTCGAAAATGTGATTCATAATGAGATGTCTAGAATTCTATCTAATTAGTGTAGCCATAGCAATTGTACCATTGGAAACTTTCATGTTAAATTTCAGCCAAAAATGCAAAAGTAAAAAACAACGAAAAAAATTCTTTCTTCCCAATAATTTTCTTCATGTAAATTCAATCAATCAATCAATCAATAATTTTTCTTTTTTGGGGGGGAGGGAGGTTTAAAATTTTAACAAACAGATACTAGGCAAATTTAATTAAACAAAAAATATTTAGATGTTGGCTCAGTGATCGAATAGTTAAGCGTCCGAGCACGAGACTGATATGTTTTGGATTCAAATCTTGTGGGGGTGGGCGAGATCGTGGATATGTACTATTATTCAAGAGTTCAATAACTGGGATGAAATGACCGTTCAGTATTTCTAAGTTTACCGTAATTGTCTAACTTTATTTGAATCATGGATACAAGTATCAAACATTATGATCGCACATTAATGAATTTAGTCAAAGAGCTACATACTTACATATCTACTCCTGTTGACCCTCGTGGAGGAGCATAGACCGCCTACCAAAATACGACATTCATGATGTTTTAGATGGAATGATTTACATTAAAATTCAATTATAACCAAACCATTAGTCACCTATTATTATCGAAACTTCTTCGACACTACGGAGTTCCTGAGAAGATTGTCAATATTATCCGGAACTCATACGACGGACTACAGTGCAAGGTCGTGCATGGAGGACAGTTGACTGATGCATTCCAAGTAAGGACCGGAGTCAGACAAGGCTGTTTACTCTCTCCCTTCCTCTTTCTTCTGGTGGTCGACTGGATTATGAAGGCCTCGACATCTGAAGGAAAACACAGAATTCAATGGACATCTCGAAATCAATTAGACGATTTGGACTTCGCAGATGACCTAGCCCTCCTATCATGTGCACACGAACAGATGCAGATGAAGACAGCCAGTCTCTGCATCAGTAGGCCTCAGCATACACAAAGGGAAAACAAAAGTCCTCAAATTCAAAGCGGAAAACAACAATCCAATCACTCTTGATGGCGAAACTCTGGAAGATGTAGAATCCTTTACATACATGGGAAGCATCATCGATGAACAAGGAGGTTCAGATGCAGACGTAAAGGCAAGGATTGGCAAAGCAAGGACGGCAATCCTACAATTAAAGAACATATGGAACTCAAAACAACTATCCGTCAATCAATATCAAAGTGAGAATCTTCAATACCAACGTCGAGGCAGTTCTACTGTTTGGAGCTGAAACTTGGAGAACTACAACAACCACCATCAAGAAGGTACAAGTATTTATAAATAGCTGTCTACGCAAGATACTCAACATCCATTGGCCGGATACCATCAGCAATAGCCTTCTGTGGGAGAGAACAAACCAACTTCCAGCTGAAGAAGAAATTGGGAAAAGACGATGGAAATGGATAGGACATATATTACACAAATCGTCAAACTGCATCACGAGGCAAGCGCTAACTTGGAATCCTGAAGGGAAGCGGAAAAGAGGAAGGCCAAAGAACACATTACGTCGGGAAATAAAAGCAGATATGGAAAGGATGAATAGGAACTGGAAGGAGGTGGAAAGAATTGCCCAGGACAGTGTTGGATGGAGAATGCTGATGAGCAGCCTATGCTCCATCACGAGGAGCAACAGGCGTAATTAAGTAAGTAAGTAAGAGACATCAATACGACCATCTTCTTGTCAAGAATATTGAAATGAAGATCAATGTCTCATTGATCTAGTAGTAGTGATTACTTCTTAGTACATTGAAACAAATGAGTGTACAAACAGTTGAATTGATTACGAAATATCCTAATACTGATATCGTTTTATTTGGAAAGTTCTACCTCATTTCATTTACAAGCAAATCTTATTTAGTTTTTATTGTTGCTTTGGAAACCTTCTTTATATAAATCATTAGACAATCAAAAAAAGTAATATGAATGACGACTTTTCATTGATTGTTTTATACAGTTTAGGAAATAATTAACTTAATGAAGAAAGAAAAATAATGTTTGTCCTGTTCATTACTACAACAGACTTCCAATATATTCCTATACAAATAATTCAGAAATATTGATCTAGTTAGTGAAAAAATCATCAGAGAGTGATTGAGATTGAGATTGGATACTGGTCTTTCTAATGGTCTAGAGGTTGAACGTTCGCGGGTGGGACCGATAGGTCATGCGTTCGAATCTCGTGAGGCGAGATCGTCGATGCTCATTGTTGAATAGTCCCATATTAAGACGGAACGTCCATGCAATGTCTTCAGGTTTTCCATAGTGGTCTAGCTTCAATTGACTAATGAATTCAACCATGAAATAATCAGATTGTATATTTTCTCTTCCAAAAGATAAATCTCCCACAATGCATACAAACTATCAAACGAAATATAGTACATTATAAGTCAAATTTCAATGATTATGTACAGTCGTTACAAATTTTTGCAGGATGAACCAATCAGAGTTAAGATAATGGGTCATGGATTTTAGAGCGAAATGTATTCATCTATTTGGTTGAATAGCATTCTGATATTTTAGTTCATGTCAGTTCGTGATTAAAATAACAAATCTAATTTCTAACCTTAACCATTAACTGTAAATCATAATTCTAATACCTCACACTGATTTATAACGTTCATTTAGTCCTAGTAAGTAAATGGACATTCTTATGGTCACTTCAGTATGGTTTAACGGTCGTCCATAAATTATAGACTCACCCACACATTTTTGTGGTTAATATACTGCTTCATTTGTACTTCTTGAAGTGTGGACTTGTATAAAAAGGTCATATACCACTGTGGAGATCATTTAATTTAAAAGCTTGAATCACATTGAGTGAAATGAGATTAAGTGTTTGCGCGTGAGACCGAAGGTCTTAGGTTCGAGTCCCATATATGGGATCGTGGATGCGCACTATTCACTAGTCTCATACTAGGATGAAATGGCCATCCAATGCTTCCAGGTTTTCCATGGTGGTCTAGCTTCAATTGATTCATGATCTCAACTATTAAAATTACTATGATATCCACAAAACTCCTTCTGATATTAAAAATCATCTGATTGTCTGGTTTTTGTGTAAATGTGTTGTGATTTAGTTATACAGTGTATGTGATAATTGTGTATTAATTCAGTAGACAATATTTTTCAGTAAATTCTAACATTGACGATAAGTTTTACTCTTTTTAGCGGAGTTCAACATCAATTATATTTTGAATACGGGAAGATACTTTATATAATTCATCATTTCAAACTATTGAATTTATTCAAAGAAGTTTAGATTGATATGATGAATGGATCGATGTTAGAGCACCATTGAAAACCTGGAAGTATTGGATGGCAAGTAAGTTCTAGTACGCGACTGCTTAACAGTGTACATCCACGATCTTGAACCAAAGGGACTGGAACCCAGATCCTGTGGTCTCACGCGTGAACCCCTAACCTCTAAACCACTGAGCTGACCGGCATCCAAAGAAGTTGATGACTGAATTCAACCAATCCGTGATATTGCGCGACCGCCCACCATTGCCTTTAGTGAGTAACTGCTTCACAACAAACACAGTTGAATTCCATTGACCACGGCTTCTTACAAGAACTCCAGGTTTAGGGATTTAGTTTTGGCGTACGAGACCGAAGGTCCTTGGTTCCAGTCTTTTTTTGGTGCAGGATCATGGATACACACTGCTCATGATTCCCATACTAGGATGAAATGGCCGCCCAATGCTTCCAGGTTTTCAATGGTGATCTAACTTAATGAATTAAAACTTATTTTTGTAAATGTTTTACTACACTTTCTATTTTCTTAAATTAACGCCAAATTTACTCTGATAAAAGTTAAGAAATCTAGTTTCTTGTTGTTGTTTTTTTGAAGAGTATCGACTGAGACTGTGTGTGGTTGAATAATTGTTGAATTAATATTAAAAAAGAAACTCAGTCAATTTTTCTCTTAAATTTCAAAATTACTTTAATGAGAAAACTTGTTTATTCAATTGAATTTGTATATTGAAAACTAAACTCAAATTTACAAGCATTATAAACAATAACACTGAGATTCAAGTACATCCAATTGATGAGTTCCGAGTGGGACGAAACATGTGTTCTCTAATCCACTACTAGTCACTATCAATCTTTGCTTATAATATATTTGTGAGTTAGGGCAATATCAAGACAGTTCGCACAAGATGCACATATGCGAATAAGCGACTGATCAATTGCAGTCTTAAACATCGATGGGAAGATTCAAGTAAACAATACCAAGTGAATGTCAGCTCAAATTGTTTTAGTATGGTCTAATTATCTTTTAAGCTGAAATGATAGATTATTTCTCCACAAACATTTATAAATATAGCACTGTGGTAATTTTTGTGTAATCATTGATATGATTAGCAATCATCATCATTAGACATTATATCATAACGGTGTTTGAAGCGAACAGCACTGGGTTCAAGTTCCAGAGTGAACATCAACTCTGAGATGCAGGTACATCTGCATGACGACTCTCAAGTAGAACGAAGCATGCTTCCTGAATTCCACTATTAACTACCATCCAGCTTTGATTGTAATGATTGTGAATTAAGGCAATATCGAAGCAATACACACAGTATGCACACATGTCAATATTATATAGACCGATTAATTGTAGTCCTAAATAACAATGGAAAGATTCAAATAAACAATACCAAATGAATTTAAAAGAAATAGGAGAGCGATCGAAATAACAATAAAGAATAATAATGGAGCATGTAAAGGATAAGGCAAAGAAGTTATGGCGATTATATATTTATTGTATGATTTTCATATTTATCGAAGCCATTGTGTGCTTTTGCATAAACTGAGTTCTCGTTTACTACCATGTCATTTGTCAACGTTTTATTGTTACAGAACACCGTGAATAGAATATGCTACAACGTTCAGAATCATAGTTGAATTCACAGATGGAATTGGCGATACTTTCATATTTATCTGATTGAGAGGTTGAAGTTGAATGAAATAAGAATTTCTGTGTCAGTTCAGCCCGAAGTTCCATTTGATTTGCATCACTCTGCTCTTACTGAATTTATAGAATAGTTTTAAAGTCGTTCAAAGACAGATATTTTCATATGGAGTAGACGAAATATTATAAAAATCTCCGTTGACACTTTTGTTTCATCCTTAATCTATCTAGCCATTTTCATATACAGGAGAAAACTTGTCACGATCTAGGTTAAGGCTGTGAACGATAAGTTAACTGGTTAGAACCTTAAGGCTAGAGATGTGTAAGTTCCAACTGAAACTAACAGCCTTGGGCAGAGAGACGAGAACTATTCTATCACTTGATTGATTGACAAGCGAGAGAGAGAAAGAGAGAGCGAAAACGACTCAACTGGAACACTACTCGATTTATTTTTGATTCCCGATTCCTAGTTCCCAATTCAGATTAATGTAAAAAGATAGATGAATAAATAAATGACTAACATGACCATAATGCACAAACAATTAGAACAAATACAACTATGTCCAAACTAGGCATTGGGGTAGAAAAATAGAGTAGAAAAGGTTACGTCTAAATTACGATAATTTTGAAACAGAAATTGGGTACGGTAGTGAATCATACATCAAAACAAAAGCTTATGGTTCATAAAATAAACAAGGGACAAAACTAAATGTTAGTAAATTACAAACTTTGAATTAAATGAAATAACGTCGCCAAAAACAGCATACATTAGTTGTTATGGTTTCTTTATTTCTCTGTTCACACCATCCAGAAAGGAGTGCTTTTTATTAAGATTATGAATCAGTCTACATTAATTCGTTATTGAATACCTGAAAGCAGTAAACAGCCGTTTCGTTTTATTATGTGACTCCTCAGTAATGCGCATACACAAACCCACAAGCAGTAATCGAACCCAAGAACTTGAGTTTCGCGTGCAAACACGTGACTTCTAGATTTGACATCCAACAATGTCAGTGTTTAACTTCAGCAATCTAAGAATTATGTCACTATCTTACATTGTCTTTTATGAATACCGTCTTCAAACACGACGCGATTTAGCTTCACTGGTGACAGCTTCTTAATAGAACTTCAGACGAAATTAATCCAAGTGAAATTTCCTTCTGTAAAAATGTTTTGGAATATCATACACTTTTTTAAAAATCTATTTGATTGCCAACTTGCATTAACGACTTTCTTTAATATCTAAATAAGAACTTGCAAAAAGTTTTAACAAACTAGAAAAACCCTATTATAAGCAAAGATGAATAGTCACTGGGTGGTGATCAATGTCATGCTTGTCTAGTCCTTATTAGTGCAGATCAAAGCTGGGTGACACGAGATCTAATCCGCCAGGGAGCACCAGTTCCCTCAAGATTACAGGTACACCTTGCTGACGAGTGCACGAAACTCGGGTCCAGGGTTTCCTGTTGACTACCTCCAACCACCATCTAAAGATGAATAGTGGCTAGCAGTGGAATCCAACACTCGAACCTAGAGTGAACATCATCTCTGAGATGCAGGTACATCCAGCTAATGAGTCCCAAATAAGATGAAACTCATGTCCTGGATTCCACTGCTAACAACTAGCCATTTTTGCTTAAAAAGATTGTGATTTAAGGCTATATTAGGGTAATTCGCACAAGATGCAGATATGCCAATATAATACTGATCAATTGCCATGCTAAATAACAATGGGAAGATACAATTAAGAAGAGCATCATAAAAACAAAAGCCTCTTAACATTCCTAATCGTAAATTATGTCAAATAAATAGTTTGTTCAGATTTATATTCTTTTTAGCTATGTTTTAAATTGCTTTTTGGCTTTGTCAAATATTTCTCATTGTCATGTGATTGTTGAATTCATGAGTCAATTAATGCTAAACCACTATGAAAAACCTGGAAGCACTAAACAGCCGTTTCGTCCTAGTATGGGACTCCTCAATAGTGCGTATCCACGATCCCATTTGTGAGATTCAAACCCAAGACCTATCGGTCTTGCGCGCGAACATGAGCGAGACCATTGATGCACACTCCTGACGAGTTTCATACTTAGACGAAACGGCCATTCAATGTTTCCAGGTTTTTCATAATGGTCTAACTTCAATTGAATCATCAATTCAACTATTAAAATGATTAAGATCTACATAAAAATGTCCTACTGATATTTATTTTAGTAAATTTCCATGTGGTAATGTGAATGGATAAGACATACATTACGCAAATCAGCAAACTACATCACGAGACAAGCCCTAACTTGGAATCCTGAAGGGAAGCGGAAAAGAGGAAGGCCAAAGAACACATTACGTCGGGAAATAGAAGCAGATATGAAAAAGATGAATAACAACTGAAAAGAGCTGGAAAGGATTGCCCAGGACAGGGTTGGATGGTGAATGCTGGTGAGTGTCCTCTGCTCCTTCACGAGGAGTAACAGGCATAAGTAAAGTAAGTAAGTAAGTAAATTTCCATAATTGTAAAGCTTTTAGTTAATTTAGTCTTCATTCCCATTCCGCTTAAAGTGTTTTTTTTAAACCCACATGACTGAAATGAAATTTAATTAAAATTTTTTATTATTATTTGCTAATTGTATCCATGATTCAAATGAAGTTAGACAATTATGGTAAACTTAGAAGTCCTGGACGGTCATTTTATCCTAGTTATTGGACTCTTGAATAATAGTACGTATCCATGATCTCGCCCACCCCCACAAGATTTGAATCCAAAACATATCAGTCTCGTGCTCGAACCCTTAACTATTCGATCACTGAGCCAACATCTAAATATTTTTTGTTTAATTAAATTTGCCTAGTATCTGTTTGTTAAAATTTTAAACCTCCCTCCCCCCCAAAAAAGAAAAATTATTGATTGATTGATTGATTGAATTTACATGAAGAAAATTATTGGGAAGAAAGAATTTTTTTCGTTGTTTTTTACTTTTGCATTTTTGGCTGAAATTTAACATGAAAGTTTCCAATGGTACAATTGCTATGGCTACACTAATTAGATAGAATTCTAGACATCTCATTATGAATCATATTTTCGAATTATTATAGATGAGATACTACAAGTGATAGTGTTTAAGTAATTTAAAAACTAGTAACTGTTATAACTTGTGAATCTTTGTGCCCTGTTTATTGTATAACGCAACGATACCGCTAATCAGAGAGAGGCGAACTACCGACAGAGCCATTGACACATAAAATCTGTACGAGTAGCCTATAGTTCTGATTGGTCCTGCTTCTCGATTAGTCCAGTCAGTTGAGTCCAGAACATCAATGTCAGCCTCTCCAATATGAATCATTCTGTTTCAAACATACCAACCAGAAAGACCACAACGTCCGATAAAATAGGAAACAACATTTGTACAAGAATTAGCCAGATGTGGCTGTGAATGAGGGAGGTAGTAATTAATAGACAGGTCATAACTTAAGAACGGTAAATCATATAATAAGAGGGACATGGATATGAGCAGTTTAGTTACATAACAATTATACGATAAAAATGTACTCATAATATTGGTCCATAAAGGGATCCCAAAAATTACCATTCATCATTCTTATCAGGATATAACAGTAACTATGGATGATTGTTGTGTAATCTTTTGAATAGAATAGAATTTTGTTATATGCTGATGAAAATATTGAATACTAATTGTTTAACCTTAACCAACTCACTAAATTATGCGATCAACCTCCATTGTACTGAGGTAGATACCTGTCTCTACTCGTGAATGTGTACTGCTGAGGAGTCCCACAATATGATGTAACGGATGTATCGTGCTTCCAGTTTTTCAATGATAGTGTAACATCAATTGGTTCATAATCACGATCAAAAACTTTGTAATTTCCATATCTCATTAGTGATAATCTTATACATATATATTCGTATTGCATAACTATTGAGTGACTAGATTATGTATATCTATATTCCTCTTATTATACGCTTTATTTTGAATTATAGGGTATTATTACACAATTTACCGCTCTTAAGTTATACCCAATCTATTAATTATAGTCTCCCACATTCACAGTCACTTTGTTTGCTTGATCTTTTTATTTTCCATCTTATGATCTTATGGTCTGTTCAGTTTGTATGTTTAAAATACATGATTCATAGCGCAGACGCTGAGATTGGTGTTCTGGACTCAACAGGCAAGGCTAGACAAGAAGAAGGGCCGATCGATAATCACTGTTCTCTAATTAACGGTATCGTTACGTTACATAATAATAGGGTGAAATGCCACAAGTTATAACAAAGTTGAAATGTAAATCACTAAGTGTCCACTTGATGAACTAAAGATTAGGAGTTTCTCTGAGGTCTTTAGTTCTTGAGCTCGATCTATGAAGAGTTTAATACAAGGCTGAACAATTGTTTAGTATACTGTGATTTCCAATGGTTGTCTATCTGCAGTTAGTTCTTGATTTAAATAACAATATAGCGAATACATAAAAAAATGAGTAGAAGTCGACTATTCAGATAAATAAGATTTAAAATATATGAATGTTTCCCATAGGTGCTAAGTACTCACTGTTTTACATGTCACACTACTCAAATAGTTCATTTAAAAATCAAAATAAATGATAATTCAAATACCGTGATATTACATTTGAACATAACTATCGTTTGATTACTTTATAGACCACGGCATAGCGAGTTGATAGAATCGTTTGATAACAATATAAACAGAGTCAATTAGTGGCCAGTTATGAATTTCTGAACTCCCGTCTCGTCCTATTCAGGACACATCTGGTAAATGTTTCTTTATCCTAGAGTTGATAATTACTCCCACATTCCAGCATAATATCATTCTATTTTGAGTCCAGATAGTCACTGTCTTGTGCATTGTTAATAAGTTAATCACGCAGTCGTCGTTTAAACTTATAGCAGCAACCTCTATTAAGAACTAAACATAGAATCGGTTAAATGTATTAATCTTACAAAAAGCTATGGCGAGACTATAATTTATAGACGAACTAATCAGATTTACGATAACAGGTCTTAGATTTCAGCGCATAATTCATCGATCCATTTGGCTAAATAGAGTTTTGCCATTTTAGCTGGTATCCGTTCGCGATAAAAACTCTAAATCTGATTCCTAACTTTAACCATCAATTGTAAATCATCAGGTTTTCAATAGCTTTTTCTCGTTCTAATAAATGAATTGTGCTTTATTCTTTGTAATAATAATCATTTGGAAATATTTCAAATCGTATACATAGCCAGCTCAACTAGAAATAAGGATTACAGGAACAGTTTTTAGAAAGATGTAAGCGACAGGTAAACTTGGAAATTGTTACTATATAAACTTATTGCTTGTTAGTCTAAGATAAAATGAAAATGGAAACCCCTCCATTGAGGAAATAGTGATAGCTATAATCAATGGTTGAATATTTATTATGGCATGCAGTTCTATGTGTTATATCTTTAACTATGATTGCCAATTTAGATACGCTGACTTATACGATCAAATGAATGACACATATACTAGTACTAGCAATCTAAAGTCCTTATTGGTCCTTCTTCTTGCCTAATCCTGAACAGAACACCAATCTCAGCCTCCGCTATACGAATCATATATTTCAAACATACTTGATTTATATACAAAGAAAATCAGATCACATCACACCATAAAATAGGAAGTAACATTTGTACAAGATCAAACCAAAACTGACTGTGATTGTGAGAATATTACATTGGTAATAACTTAAGAATAGTAAATTGTATAGTAATAGTCAATAGGCCAAAAGGAAGTTTATAATGAATGGAATATGAATATCCATATCATATATAGTCATTTAGTACTTATACAATAAGAATAGAAGTATAATATTAGTCCATAAAGAGATCTCAACAGTTACTATCCATTATCCTCGTCAGGATATAACACGATCGATCATAGTAGTGTATCATTATTCATTTTCATTCTTGTTGTTGTTGCCGTTGCTTCAACTGATAATAAATAGCATTCCCTACTTTCATTTTCTATATATAGATTGTTTCCTCTCCTTTGCTTATCGTTCTAGTGACCCTTTTTTCATATAATTACGAAGTGTAGCTAATAAAAATGATAAATTAACGTTCCAGGCTCTACATTGATCATGACTGATTGACTTACTTTCATTATGGAAGTCTTTTTGAGTATTATTATTATTATTATTATTATTATTATTATTATTATTATTATTATTATTTGAACACATAAATATTAGTACAAGGAGGAACCAAATACATATGCACCACACAAATCTCATTTGAATTGTGTGAGGGTTGTGATACTGCTCGGGTGGCCAAACCGAAGGTGGTTCTCTTGGGGGGCCACACCCAGCACCTTCGACCTAAAGGTCTGATCCACAAGGCAGTGAAGCATCGTAAGGAGATGCATTCCCATGGTAGACGGTGACCAACGATTGATTCATACGCCATTTATCCCCTCAGGATACAAAATCCCATGTGCACAATTGTTTTGGAATGAGGGTATTCCAACTCCCCTGGGTGAACTATCCGTGTCCAGCGAACCGGTTAAAGCATCGAACATTCACTTTTCGTCCTCTGAATTTCGTAAACAACACCCCTGGTGTGAGGCGGCAGTGAGTAGTTTTCAATCAGATAACTATGTTTTAATCACATTCTCGCAAAATTACAATTAAAAACAAACAAAACATATTTTATTAAAACACTTTTACAGTCTAAGCAGTATTCAACAACGACCAATCTTAGTCACGATATGATTTATGCTTTTGATGGAGTTTTGTTCTCTGAGCTGGATGATTTGGTCGTGGAGCTTTCATCGTTCTTCCGAACAACATCATCAGCACAAACTTCAGATCGAAATGTCGATAGATATAAGTAGTATGTATTATCAATAGAAAGTGCAGATTTCATACACATAGTTCCCTTTATTATCTTAAAGAGAGCAAGAATAAAGATTAGTGCAGAATAATATGAATTCATTTTATTTCGTTAGGTTCTTATCAACTGCTTATAACCGAAAATATTTTAAATTCAACATCAATACAGATATTCACATATTTATACATAAGAGGGTAATTAAGGAGGAATAAATGTATTACGGTGTAGCGAAGATTCCAATAGAATTAATGAGGTTGTAAAATGTTGTCTTGAATAAATACAGTTTGAGAGGGAAAGTTCCAGAACATTGATCTAGTGATTAGAACTCATCAAAATAGAATAATGGTAATAAAGATATATGAATTGAAATCGGTCAGTAATGTATGATGTAATTTAAACTATCGAAAGAGTTGGAATAATGACGCAACAAATGAACAAAAAGAGGGTTTATTGTTACCAGGGTAAAGAAAGATTTATAACTGTCTCTTTTTATATACATAGATCTAATTTTAGACGTTTGATTACTAACGATTCAGCAAATTTCAGAAGATTGAAGTTTGATTGTTTGTTAATCACCTTGAAGGATTTCAGTGTATCAGCTTCGTGTCCTCTGTCAATGAGATGTCATGCAATGGCATTGTTGAATGCTTTCAATCCATTTGTAAGCAGTTGATGAGAACCTAACGAAATAAAATGAATTCATATTATTCTGTACCAATCTTTATTCTTGCTCTCTTTAAGAAATTGAAATGCCTGAAGGTAGATGGTTAAGAAGATCAAAGAAAAGAGAACCAGAACAAAATATTATTGATGTGGAAACCAAATAACAATAAAGTTTGAGATATTTAACTGAGATTTTTAAAAAGAACAATCAAATCTGATACAATTGATTAACAATTAACTAATGAACTATTTACCATATGGTTCTCAGATTCTATTAACAGATTCTATATTTTGATGGAGTTTTGTTCTCTGAGCTGGATGGTTTAATCGTGGAGCTTTCATTGTTCTTCTGAACGACATCATCAGCTCAAACTCCAGATAGAAGTGAAGTGTTCGAATTTCTCCACATATGGTTCACAGCTTGTCCTGTAGACCTCTATGTTGATTGGTTCTTGTCGATTTCAAACTCATCATTGTTTACTTCTTTGTTCTGGTTGTATTTCACATTGATTTGATATTTGAGAAATACATATACTACATGTGGAGAAATTCGAACACTTTATTTCTACCTAAATTTTGTGCTAATGATGTCGTTCAGAAGAACGATGAAAGCTACACGACTAAATCATCCAGCTCAGAGAACAAAACTCCATCAAAATCATCCACCTGAGATACAAATCTTCTCCACCACCTCAGAGATTCTATAATTTTGTATTTATATATTCGATTATCTCCACTTGTGTATTCTCATTCATTATATGATTACTACATTTTGATCAGATATTACATTTTCAATTCCTTCACTGAATAATTGACATAGATAAATGTACATAAATCATTCAACATAGTGATTCATGAGAATAGGACTACCATTAAAAATGTTGTTTATATTTCATATTTAAGAAAAAAAAGAAAAGTTATAATCATCAATCATATTATAACCTATTAGATTCCCATTTTACTTTATAATCATCTAATCTCATAGCAACCATAAAAATAATATTAAAAGGAAAAACATAACAAATTGAGAATGTAGACAAGAATCAATGTGTTATAAATATGAAAATAAAGTCAGTTTTATTATATATATATTTTTTGATTGAGATCATTAACCGATTGATTTTAGACCACCATTGAAAACCTGCAAGCACTGGACGGTTGCTTCGGAGTTCTGGTAAAACGCCGTGACAAGTGGAGCTAATCTGTGTTGGGTATTATTATTATTATTATTATTATTATTATTATTATTATTATTATTATTATTATTATTATTATTATTAGCTTTATTCAATATTACATTTTTGGTACAATATAGAATTTTCAGCATAAAGTATTTCAACATGTTTCCGTTTCTTTCTTCTTGGTCGGTCCTGACGATAAATATAGAGTGATCGCCAGTTAGATGTTAGCAGTTCAGTAAATGAACATCTGAATAATGTGCATTATTTTCGTTGTATATTGCCAGCAACCACATTGTCTCTTATTGAGTTTTTTGTAACTTTGACAACGAAAGGTTGTACACTTTTCAGAAACGCAGCAGAATAGGTCATGAGATTAATAAACATAACGATACATTAAAACAAACAAAAATAGATAACTTGTTGAAATATCTAGATGGCAGGAACAGGTAGCCCAGATGCTCAAGCAGGGCGCCACCGCCAGAAACAGGTGTCTACCTCAGCACAATGGAAGATGGTTGCGCAACTTCGTGG
The DNA here is from genome assembly GCA_944470205.2 of Schistosoma margrebowiei. Taxonomy (NCBI): domain Eukaryota; kingdom Metazoa; phylum Platyhelminthes; class Trematoda; order Strigeidida; family Schistosomatidae; genus Schistosoma; species Schistosoma margrebowiei. The sequence continues at coordinate 5,044,780 of OX104026.1, forward strand.
ATTGATTGAGGTTAGACATTAACATCACTGGTTGCCGGCTCAGTGGTCCAGAAGGTTAAGCGTTCACGTGCGAGACTGAAAGCCCTGAGTTCTAATCCCGCGAGCGACATCGCGGACACGCACTACTGAGGATTCCCATACTAGGACGAAACGGCTGTTTAGTGCTTCCAGGTTTTCAATGGTAGTCTACCATCAATCGTTTCATGCTCTCAATCAAAAACTTAACAATATCCACAACCCCTTAACTGATATATATGTATATATTTCTTATAACTTGTCGATTGAATACTACTTGTTATATCTGATCATCGTTGATTGTTATGTCGAAAACTCGAAACAAGGGACCTCTGCCATACCCACGACATGAAATTAAGAACACAAAGATTGGTATAAGGGAAGATTTATTAACCTTCAAAACACGATGATGACGACTCTAGTAGAAAATACACTCATTTATATATTGATTCATACACCTATTTTAATTAATAATGAGGATGAAATCACATATACGAAAAATACTTAGAGTTATCACAAATCACATACAGAGCATAGTTCATGCCAATGGAATACAAGAATATCGTATATTATTCAGAATAAAATATCATACGGGGAAACAAAAACCGAATACTACACTGAATGATCATCACATTGAACCGGAACGGAATTAATGTTGAACCAAAAACTCATAATGAGTAAATCAATCAAATTTTTACTTTTCTTCCTGTCATATCAATATTATGTTGATTAAGATCATGAATTGATGAATATTAGACCATCATTAGAAATCTGGAATTATTGGACGTTCTAGGACGAAATGGCCGTCTGATGCTTTCAGGTTTTCCATGGTGGTCTAGCTTCAAATGACTTATGCTCTCAACTATTGAAAGTTTATGATGGGTTGGCAGTTGGCGAATATACTAAATATTAACGTATTAAATTGTATAGAACGAAACGTGCGTCTCAGATTCCACTGCTAGCTACCATCTAACATTGCCTAAAAGACAAATGCTATCTACAGAAGTTTATTGACAAACATTTAAAAAAAACCAAAAGAAAAAAAATTAAGTGATTACAGTCAATAGAAAACCAGTACCTATAAATCTCAACTTCAGAAGTGATGAAGTCTCAAACATAGTCAACAGGAGGCCTAACATTACATTAGACAGAGTTTACCCGGCAACTCAACTATTATTTTATAAAACATCATGTTCAGAAACCCAGTCGAAGGTTGTCAATCACCCTTTTCATGTACCACCAACTGTATTTATAAATTTACGTCTACCTGCCAAAAGAGCTACAAAAAGGAGGGCATATCTTAGAATTTTTGACTATGTTCCAAAAATCCTTAGAACAAGAGAAAAAACGACTCTAAATGGTGTAGTTAGCAAACATCTCTTTGATACAGAACATCGGGTCAATACCTTGTATTCTTTCAGTGTAAGCATCCAACGGTGTTAATGTCTAACTTCAACCAATCCACGAAATTGAGCGGCACATCCGCCATTGTCATTAGTGAGTTACTGTCCAACGACAGACCTGGTTGAGCTCCACTGATCATGGCTTCTCACTAGAACTCCAGGAAATACCTCTTGGAGAGCACATGATGATAATGAAAGAACGGTTTTTGTTGAAATTATAGTGACTTAATAGTTGAATTCATGAGTCAATCGAAGCTAGACCACTATGGAAAACCTGAAGGCACTATAATATGCACAAAAAACCTTCTTTGATTACTTTCATGTAAGTCATTTAAACACATTTTGTAATTATGATTTTTAGATATAACAGGTTGTAGGCATCTGATGAGAACCAGACAAAATGAAATGAATTCGTGTTATTCTACTACAATCTTTGTTCTTGTTTTCTTTAAAATGGTAAACATGGAGTGATCGCCCATTAGATGTTCAGTAATCAACATCTGATTAATGTATATTGTTTTCGCTGCATATTGCCAGCAAACACGATATCTCTGATTCGGCTCTTTTGTAAGTTGTACAACGTATGGTCGTTAACGTTTCATAGACGCATCTGAATAGGTTATGAGACTAATAGACATAATAATGTGTTAAACTCAAACAACAAAACAGATAACTAATTGAAATATCCAGATAGCAGGAGGAGGTAGCCCAAATACTCAAACAGGCCGCCTTGGGATTACTTTGAGTTAAATTGTAAAAGTCTACCATTTTCAAAACAAATGATGATCTTGCATTTAAACAAAAAATGAGATATGAATAAGGTGTATTATAGTAATCATTACTAGTAACCTAATCTATCTATAATGTATTAAAAACAGTTTATATCATAGAATAAACTTGACAGTAGTAACAATAAAGTATTGAGTTACTATTTCATTCTATTTGAGAACTCATTAACACTATACATATAAAGTCATCAGGTTTCATGAAGATTATAATCCATTTAGACTAATAAGTTTTCATTACAAACTTCGATCAATTGAAATAATTAACGAAACAATCATATCATACTACTGATAGTAACTGACTAAACTCCAAAATATAGGAACATCAACATGTTATGTTTCATTAGAACTTAAGGAATACATATTCAAAGTTGGATAGTGGCTAGTAGTGGAATCCGGGACGCGCGTCTCATCCTATTTAGTTCTCGTCAGCTGGATTTACCTTCATCTCAGAGTTGATGTTCACTATGGAACTCGAACCCAGTACCGTTCGTCCAAAATGTTATCACATTATCCACTTAGCTACCGAGTACTGATGGCCAATAGATTGTGCAACGGGGATAAAGTTTAAATTCATTTGGTATTGTTTGCTTGTATCTTCCCGTTGATGTTTAGGACTGTAATTGGTCAGTCACTTATTGGCCTATGTGCATACTTCGCGGATTACCTCGATATTGCCTGAAATCACATGCTTTATAAGCTTCACTCCCAGAATGCACATCAACTCTGTGATGCAAGTACATCCAGCTGGCAAGTCCCAAATAGGATGAAACGCGCATCCTGGATTCCACTGCTAGCCACTATCTAACTCGGCTTAGAATGCCTGTGATTTAAGGGAATATCAAGGCAATCTGCACAGGATGCACATATGCCAACAAGAGACTGATTAATTGCAGTCCTAAACAACAATGGGAATACATCTACAAGGAATAGTATGATCATTATCTTGTTCATAGATGTATGAACAAAATATTTTATTACTTCAATCCTGTATCTAATATTTTTTCCCAGTTCACCAACTTTAATATAGTACTGAAATGTGATTCAGTTACATAGTTACATTCAATAGTACGTTTATCTGTGACAAACTGTTTAGCATTAATATATCCATGTATGCAACCTATTATCATCAAAATATATCTCATCATAATATAGTGATCAAAAGTGTTCCTGAGGTAAGATGTACATAACTTTATTGATTTATTTTAACACATAGATATTGGTACAAGGAGGAACCAAGTACATATGCACCACACAAATCTCATTTGAATTGTGTGAGGGCTGTGATACTGCTCGGGTGGCCAAACCAAAGCAGGTGGTTTTCTTAGTGGGCCACATACGGAACCTTCGATCTTAAGGTCTAATCCACAAGGCAGTGGAGCATCGTAAGGAGATGCATTCCCATGGTAGCCGGTAACCAACAATTGGTTCATACTCTATTTGTTCCTTCAGGATCCTGGAGCCCGTGTGCACCATTGGTTTAGAATGAGGGTATTCCAACTCCCCTAGGCGAACTCTCCATATTCACCAACTCTGTTAAAGCGCCGGACATTCGCTTTTTGTCTTTTCAATTTGGTAAACAACACCCTTGGTATGAGGATGCAGTGAGTAGGACTTCCCTGTCGGAGGCTATATACCCGTGGCCATGTAAGACTATTTGGAGAGGGAGAGCTGACTCTTCACTCTCAACCGTATCAGGGCATTTGGCGGCTGTCCATAACTAAAGCTGTAAGCCTCAATTTCCTGAATCTTCACCGCTGAATAACCCTAAACTAGTTGGAAAAAAAATTAATCATCCAATCCTTTCAAATTATCAATAATGATCTAACCATAGACCATATTGTGATTTTAGCTATAAAAATTCTTTCCTTCCCCCCTACCCTCCCCCCCACAATCTTCGAAAAATACACTAAAAAAAACAAACGATTTTATGCATGATAAGTAAACATTTCACTTGTCAACTAACTGAATTACTCATAATTTTGTTTCTGTGACAATAAAGTGAATTAACGGATTGTTTGCTAATGATTATTTCAATATGACTCATCGATAATTGTTCACTTCTTTTTCTTTTCTCTCAAATCACATAGATTAGTTGTCTAGAATTGATGTTAAATAGAGGGGGGGGAAAGTTTGTTTTTGTTCTATATTGCAATATGATATTTGAGTTGTTAGAATAATTTATGTAAATTAGGCATTCAATGATCGATATTTATTTATTTCAATAGTTGAGATCATGAGTCAGTTGAAATTAGACTACTATGGTATTCCTGAAAGTAGTGGACGGCCGTTTTGTGAGACTCCTTAGCAGTTCATATCCATGATCTGATATTAATCAATATATACTCACTAATGATTGGCTTTAAGAAGTATTTCCTAGAGTTGTAGTGAGAAGCAATGATCAGTGAAGTTAAATTAGGTTTGTTGTGAGATCATAACTTACTAAAGACAATGGTGGATATGTCGCTTAATTTATTTATTTATTTAAACATATAAACATTGGTACAAAGGGGCAGCAAATAGATATGCACCATATAAATCATTCGATTAGCCTGAGTGCTGGGATACTGCCCGAGTGCTCAAAACGAAGCAAATGGTTTTCTTAGAAGGTCGTACCACGAGCCTTTGACCTAAAGGTATAATCCATAAAGCCCCTATTTGGCTTGATTTTGTATAAATGTTATTTCCTATTTTATGGTGTGATATGGTCTGTTTGGCTGGTATATAAACCAAGTATGTTTGAAATTAATGATTCGTATAGTGGAATCCGTTATTGATGTTCTGGACTCATTTGGATAGGTTAGGCGAACAAAGGATCAATAATGACGCTAGGCTGCTCATACCGGTTGGTCATTGGTTTATCACAGTACTAGGATTGAATAAATCGTATTTAGATTGGCGAATAAATCATGTGATAATTAGCCGAACTTAAAGTCACAACAATTTGTTCCTTAAGGATACTGGAGCCCATGTGCACCATCGGTTTGAAATCAGGGTTTTCCAACTCCCCTAGGTGAACTCTTCGTATCGACCAACCCTGGTAAAGCATCGGACATTCGTATTTGGTCCTCAGATTTTCGTAAACAACAACCCCCGGCCACGAGAAGACAGTGAGTAGGACTTCCCTGGCAGTGGTTATATTCACATGGTCATATAAGACTATTTGGAAAGGGGGAGCTGACTCTCCGCACTTATAAATAAGGTTTGTATTTTGCGTTTCATGCATATCTCAATGTTGGAATAAACAGTGAGCAATCGTTTATTCTTTATCATTCATTGTAAGTCTTTAAGCGTCAAAATTCTAGTTATTTTTTAGATGGAATATTGTCAATAGTTAACCAGATGTCACTAAACCAATGAATCAGTACAAATATAAAGCATAAACTAATGGTGTCTAAGTGTTCATTAAACACATTGAACTAGAGTATTTCATATTCGAAAATTACTAAAGGATATCTAATATGACATAAACAAAGATAGATGATGGCTAACAGTGGAATCCAGGATGCACATTTCGTGTATATACCAACAAGTAACTGATTGATTGAAGTCCCAAACAACAACAACAATGATAAGATTCAAGCAAACATCGCCAAGTGAATTTATCTATATGACATCTTCAGATATATCTGAAATATAACATAGACTTCAAATTAACCTATTATCACTCCATAGAACATAATCTTTGTTATGTAATCATGAAAATAAGTTCACAATTCATATCATCATTGAAAGAAACTTCATAAATATAGATGTTCATACCAGTACTAGTTACTTTTAATGATGATATTATTACACAATTGACCATCAAAAAAATAAGGATGAATAGCAATTGAAAACAATTGGAATGGATTGCCCAAGGTAGTATCGTATAGAGACTGCTGGTAGGCGGCCTATACTCTTCGACGAAGGATAACAGACGTAAATAAGTAACCATCAAAACATTTCCAAACTGTAAACTTTTGAATGATTCAGAAAGTCAAGGTCTTGACTATGATGCTATAGCAACTCACGTGCAATTGAGTTTGGTCTCATTTAATTTGGATAAGCCCTTTTGTTAACTTATTTAGCGAACATAGTCATCCGTACTATAACAACTTATTGTACCTTTTTTATTGTTGTGCTTGTATGAAATATGTATGCTTGAACATTGCTTACCGCCTACTCATATATTTCATTCCGCTAGCTTTATTATTAGCTGCGTAAATGATTCGATGATCCATTCATTTCCCTATATATATACATGTACATTTAAATCCACTCACACTCTAGTCTTTTGATTCGCTGACTCATTCAGTTGCTTCTCTGCTTTGTGGTCTGAGTTATCTGTTAATGAAACTGTAGTCGCTGCTTCCCTTTGCCTTCTGATTTCAAACACCGTTGAGGATTATATGATAACGGTTACGAGGGTGATTGGTTAACGAAACACAGCCACTACAATGCTGAATATTAAATATCACATTTAAAGAAATGAATCATTCAATTACAGTAAACGAAGTTAATAATAATGGTCTATTCAATCAGCGATTAGAATACTGTATGACTGAGTTCTTTTTTCCTATTGACTGATCGTTGAATAACAACTGATGTCAAATCTTTAATCATTTATTTCAATATAAAATTGTCATTGACATTGAATAGATGAATTTTAACAGGAAGTAAAGATCCCTTCACAGAAATTAATTTCAAATGTAGTTGACTAGACAAAGTGATCACTTAAAATAAATCAGTAATTTCAACAGTTGAGATCAGGAGTCAATTGAAGTTAGACCACTATGGAAAACCTGTAAGCACTGGATGGCCGTTTCGTCCAAAAGTGGGACTCCTCGGAAGTGCGCATTCACGATCCCGCCTCTCCACATTCCAACCCAGGATCTATCGGTCTCGTGCGCGAGCGCTTAGCCACTAGACCAATGAGCTGGCCGGTATTCAATGGTGTTAATGTCTAACTTCAACTAGTCCACGAAATTGAGAGACACATCAACCATTCTCATCAGTGAGTTACTACCTCACAACTGACCCGGCTGAACTCCACTGTCCACTGCTTCTCACTAGAACTCCAAAAAATACTTCTTGAAGGCAGTCACTAGTGAGCATATGTTGATTAGTATCAATAATTTGCTATTCTGTTTTGTTTTTCTGCTAATAACCTTCATCTCATTTCATATTAGACAAACTTTGATGAGACTATAATTTATGGACAACCGTTTAGCGACGTTGAAGTGATCTTAAGAGTGCTTACCTAATAATCAAGACTAAATGAAGGTTATAAATCAGTATAAGGAATTAGATTTACAGTTGATGATTAAGGTTAAAAATTAGATTTAGGGGTTTTTATCACGAACTAACATCAGCTATAAGGCCATAAATCTATTTGACCAAATAGATGAATGAATTTTGCGCCAAAATCTGACACCTGTTATCTTACACCTTATTGGTTCGTCTATAAATGATAGTCTCGCCCAAACTTCAAATAGACTATTGTTTATTCATAGAATCAATGTAACCAAAATTTTGTTTTCTGTAATTATAACCAAATGTTTACCACATGGTTAATTGGTTTCATTTCAATGATTAATATGAAATTGATTAGTTAAAGGTTACTGTGTACAAAATTTACATTTTCAAATTATCTCATATTATGATCAGAATAGGATTTTTGAAGATTTTAATAATTTTAATGGTTGAATTCATGAATTGATGTAAGCTAGGTTCTAATCCTGAATACAGTATTGTGAATGTATACTGCTGAGGAGATCCATATTAGGACGAAACAACAGTTCAGTTCTTCCAGGTTTTTAATAGTGGTCTAACTTTTTCAAATATGCTAAGCTATAAATAATTATTATCTAAATAAACAAATCCTTTTTAAAATGTAATGTTATAAATACTTAGCATGTTGTGATAGTACACTATGCCTGGACATATAGTTCCAGTTCAACAATGATAACTGCTATCAATTATTCCAAGGAAATAACTCATAAGGTAGAAATGTACTCATGAATGTAACTATAGTTAGAATGATAACAGATGCTAATCCCTGTTTGATATAAAAAAAAGTCAAATGAATAATTATTATCTTCGTAGATTGATGAAGTTTAGACAGTTTGTAGTTTATTTTCATCTCTCTTAGTTTTCTTCACAGAGTATCGTTACCTTAAGACTACTGGATTAGAAACCTTATCAGTTTATGTTTCTAACTTTTAATCATTTCTATAGTAAAACACAATGATCAGTTAATACCTTTAGATATATCGGTCCTAATATTAACGTAGTTAAAGTACGAGAGTTAAGAAAGAGATGGATGGGTATGATAGTCACTGGACGATCAGATCATGATAAAAGTTGAAATTTGGACAAGTGATGTTTTTGATTATTGATCGTAAAACGAAATCTTGACCAGAAGTGAACTTGATGTATAGTCATGTATGCACATGATTACGGGGTTAAAAAAGGGCATATTTAGTTTAAAACGTGTGTCTAATGTGAATGAGGCAGTCATCGACCACAGGCAATGAATAGATGGTCTTGCTTTATTGTGAATGAATAGAATTTCGATATGTACACCATTGGATTCCTACTTAAATGTCCAGAAATTAAACATTCACGGGTGAGACTAGTATCCCTCGGTTTGATTACTTGTGAAGGGTTCATCTATGTGAACTACTAGGAAGTCTCGTATAAGAACAAAAACGAAGTTCAATGCCTCTTGGTTTTCATTATTGATCTGTTAAAGATTAGTTCGTACTCTAACTTCTGAAAATTCTTCCTGAACCTTTCGAAATCACTCTTATAGATATAAAATCTTTCAATACAACTGCACCTGTCACCAATATGTGAAGAATTCGAATAGTATTATATTCAGAAATAACCGGATACTAATTGGTTGGTATAGTGTGGAAAGATATGAATACAGTGTAATATCATACATGGTGACTTCTTAAGTAATAGGTCCTAATTCTGAATATATATATATATATATATATATATATATATACTGAGGTGAAACTGTAATCAGCTGATGAGTCTTTAATCGGATCAAATATTCGTTGTGTATTCTACTGCTAACCATTATTCCAATCAAACATAATCCTCTTGAAGTCATCTTCTTGGTAAATCTACATAGTAACAGAAACTGATAAACTATTAGTAACGTTATTATACAAGTTATTAGTAGTTACTTTGTATATATACTGTTTACATAATACATATTATTGTATTCATCCATATAGGAAATCTTTTATTAAACTTATCGACTTGACAGTTATCTTTCTCTAGAGTTTGTCATTTAAAGAAACAATGAAACAATAGCAATTATTACGAACTGATTGTAGTGACTACATAGCGAAGTGGAGAATGTCATGGCGTTTGAAGCAAACAATACTGGGTTTGAGTCCCAGAGTGAACATCAACTCTGAAATGCAGTTACATGCAGTTGAAGGGTCTCAAATAGAACAAAACGTACGTCCTGAATTCTAATGCTAGCCACTATCTATCTTTGATTAGAATGCTTATGAATGAAAGAAATATCGAGGCGGTTCGCCTAGGATGCACATGTGACAAAAGAGACTGACGACTGCAGTCTTATAAATTAGTAGGTAGATTCAGATGACCACTATAAAATGAATTCAAAACAGTTTATTATGGTTGTAATTAATCCTTTTTTCAATGCCTATGTTAATGTTTCTTGAAAGTCTCTATTTCAGAGTTATTGTCTTTCTATAATTAATTTGCCTGAAGCAAAGAAGAGTTCAGTGTAATATAGAGCTATCCATATACATATCATTAGAAATTAGTATAAATGACTCATTGTATAATTATCAGAAGGGGGATTGATGGAAGTTAGACATTAACACAGTTAGATACCAGCCGGTTCAATGGTGTAGGGGTTAAGCGTTCACCTGCGAGACTGGTAGCTCCTGGGTTCGAATTCCACGAGCAGGATCATGAATGCTCACTGCTGACGAAACGGCCGTCCAATGCTTCCAGGTTTTTCATGGTGGTCTAGCTTTAATTAACTTATGAATTCAACTACTGAATTATTGTAATATATTCAATGCTTTCCTTTCCATTTGTATGTACATTGAATATATTATATCTTAATGTAGAAAACAAAATTAATGAATATCTCATGGGGATATTAGTAATAGTTTGAAGATGTTAATGAGTTTATTATAATAACAAATTATGTATGTACTCTCTTTTGAGAACAAAGAATATTGAAATTCACTTAGTATTGTTTGTTTGTAACTTTCCATTGTTGTTTAGGACTGCAATTTAATCAGTCTGTTGTTGACTTACGTGCATCCTGTGCCTCGATATTGCCTTAATTCACAAGCTATTTGTAAGCAGTGATGGATAGTGGAATCAAGGAAGCGTTATTCGTCTTATTTGCAACTCGTCAAACTAGATGTGTCTGCATTTCAGAGTTAATATTTACTCCAGGATTCGAACCTAGCAACATTCGCTTGAAACGTCATTACGTTATTCATTTAACTACATAGTCCTGATAGCTACTTGTTTGTGTAATGGGGTGAATTTTAAATTCACTTGATATTATTATTGGCTGATCAATTGTAGTCCTTAACAACAATAGGATGATAAAAGCAAATAATACACGTAAGAATATCTTGAAAACTGTATAATAAATTTAGTTTAATTCTTATAGTGTGTATATTAAAATGCAGTAACGTTTCAATAGTAGTTTAACACTAATCCATTCATGATTTCAATGAAACCTATTAATCTATTTGACAAACCTAGCTCTGCATATTCAGTGATAAGTTTTTATAACATGGGTATAACATTGTATTGTAGTGAACAAGAACACGGGTGGAGACAAACGGATGCATTCAGCACATCAATTACAGTCTATTTCAACAATATCTAAATAGCATATATTAAATCGTCAATTTGCAAAATATTCATGTATCAACTCAAACCAGACTGTTTCTGTTGCAAACACCAATCCATTGTCTGCCATTCCATTGTTCATAGGTTTTCTTACAGATTCCATTATGTTCTCGCTCTACCTTTCTTGATCTTCGCCATCTTTTACTGCCAGACCTTACGCTCTTTTGACGCGCGTTATATACTACTTATATCAATAAAAGTAGCTCACACCACAGTATTTCCCAACAAATCCAAGATCAGATAGAAGTATTCTGAATAAGTTGCCAGAGAAACACAGTCTAATATATCAGTTTATCAGATAAAAACACACTCAGAATTTAATATTAATGAGTAGTTTAAAATGATAGTCTCTTTTGTTTATTATTATTCTGTAATTTATATTATATCCCCTACTAAATCAGTTGACAGAATGATCACAAATTAAACCTTTAATATACTTAATTCACTTATTAATATGTTGCATCACTTCATTAGATTAACAAAACTAAAGTTTAATAACACTTATTTAGATCAATTGAATGATATTTACCTACTAAAATACAAACTCTTATTTAGTTGGTTGTATAATATACCCTTGTGGGTCAGGGTAATTTTACATTGGTTTTCAGGAGAACCAGACATCATCCAGACTTTTACATGACAACCCAAATAGTACAGTTCAATCCCGTTTCGCAGGAAAGCCAAACACCACTCAGTCTTAACCTGAGCAGTACAGATCAATTCCGTTCTCAGGAGAACCAGGCACCATTCTGGCTTAAACTTTATAACTGGAGCAGTACAGCTCAATCCAGATTCACAGGAGAACCAGACACTATATAGGCTTTAAAGCTATAATCTGAATAGTACAGTTCAATCCTGTGGCGCAACCACACAGGTGACAAGCACCCTGTTGGACTATTCTCACCAATCACATACACATTCACGTCACATGTATAATTATTCCGATCAATAATTGTGTGAGTTAATTATGCACAACACGAACTGGCCAAAGTTGACCTATTCCGCTTACATAACAGTTAAACGCATTAATGTTAGCAATGGTGACATGCCTTATAATGTCCCAATGACAATGGCCCTTGAGAACACTGAAAAGCAACCAGCAGTATAAATGAAATCGGTTAACCAGCTAACCGATTTCGCGCATGAACAGTCAGCAAAACTTGTCAAAGTAATGCCAAACCATCCACAATATCGATGGCAAACCTCCAATCTCATATAAGATTTTCAGCTCTACATAGTAATATAGCTTATAATGCATACAACACATATGTAGGGTAGTAAAAGAAATAGCCCAGCCTGAAGCGTTAAGGCTTATAGAACGCTTAAAATCCATTATGTTGTACCGGAATACTATTAAAAGACCACCAAGCATATTCTTAATATCAAATAACAAATGTCACTAATTACTACTATCTAGGTTCATAATTAATCTAAACATTCAATATGAAAAGGGTTTTGTGGAGATTTTAGAAATTTTACACATTGAAATCATGAGTCAATTGAAGCTAGACCACCATGGAAGACCTGGAAGCACTGAGTCCCATACTAGGACGAAACGGCCGTCCAGTTCTTCCAGGTTTTCCATAGTGGTTTAGCTTCAATTGACTCATGATTTCAATCTGTGACATTCAATATGGTTAAGAATTACTTTAATTAAAACAATCCATTGTGTTATTTCAACAACAAAAATTCAGTGAAGAAAATCTCCTTTTCGACGAAATCATTTACTTAAACTGTATATTCATATTTATATTTGGATAGTAATTATATGTCTATAGAAAGATAGAAAAGATTACATCATAAATTGATTATAGACTTATTATCAAACAAAGTTGCGTAATAACCAGGGTGTTAGATGAGAAGATTATTGTCCGCTTGATAGATGTGAATAGATATAGACATCAAAAGAGTAGATTTTATTGTCCGTTTATTTATTACTTAAGTTTGTTTTATATTTTAAAAGTTTGTCTGTCATCTAATTGTGTACATTTAATAGTTGAATTCGTGAGTCTACGTTAGCTAGATCACTATTGAAAACCTGGAATGATTGGAGGGCCACTTCGTCCTAGTATGAAACTCCTCAGCTATGCGCATCCACGATCCTGTACGTGAGATCCAAACGAAGGGCCTGTTGATCTCGCGCTCGAACACTTAACCTCTAGACCCTTGAGCTGACTGGCATCCAACGGTGTTAATACCATCTAATGCTTCCAAGTTTTCAATGGTAGTCTAACTCAGATCGACTCATGAATTCATCTCTTAAAATATTAGATAGATATCAGAAATATATTTTCACTTTCATCATTCACTTTTTTAACCAACAAAAATTTATAATTTCCGATAGTTGGTCTAAAATTACAGTATAATATTAACTATTTCATCAATTTACAATCTAAAACATTAATTTCCAATTTCATTACTTTCTATCAAGTATAGTTGTGGTGTCTGCGAATGATGTCGACAGATATAAGTAGTATGTATCATCAACCGAAAATGAAATGCTTAGCAGCAGAAGGTTAAGAAGATTGATGAGAAGAGAACAAAAACAGATAATGATCGGTGTGGAAATAAACTGTGAAATGTTCACCTAAGATTACATTTCAATTATTTGCATTTATTCACAACTATCTTTAATGACACAGATGGATGGCGGCTAACAGTGGAATTCAGAACGCGCATTTCGTCCTGTTTAAGACTCATCAGTTAGATGTACCTGTACCTCAGAGTTGATGTTTACTCCAGGACTCTTTAATGTGCATGCTATTGTATCATAGCTCAATCTGTTACATTAAAAAAAATATTTCAAGTAAGGAATTGGAAGGGAATCTATCGTGAAAAGTACCCATTAATAGTAATGGTTGACCGTTCAAATAAACAGTAGAAAGTCCTGTTTATAAACAAGATAGAGAATATTTAAATATACTGATTAGTATATTTATTATTCATTAAACCATAAAAAGCCTTTATTTCTTATAATAGAATGAATAAAAAACGAGATTGTGTTTAAATTCAGTGTGATTTTATGAGGATGACTCATGGATGAACTCGAAGAAGCTCTGAAAGAGCCAAAATCATTCCATCCAATCATCTTTTGGAAGAAAATTCCAGAATCTCGACATGTAGCTTCCCAATTAGATAAACCACCGTATGCGGATTGAATGACTATAATGATAATTTCACTTTTATTAAAATTTATAAATGTCCAAGTAGTTTTATACCATATTTGACACTGTTTTGAATAGGATTCTTTCTCATTTGCAACTTGGAAAGTTTCAGCGTTTTAGTGTTTAGATTGTACACTGGTGTATCTTAACAGATTTTTATATAATATAACAATCATTTTATATTCAATGTAATATTTGAAACAGCATATATAAGCGAACAATTGTTTTCAATTAGATCGTCATCAGCAGGATATTCTACGCAGCCAATCTTGCATTGACCACCTCGAGTCGACCAGCGATGTCTACTCAGAAAAAAAGATAAATTACCTGAGTTGGCCTCCTCACTGTGCATTTACAAATTCAGCTGCTCCTTTGAAAATATCTACATCGGGCGTACTACCAGGCAAAATAACCAACGAATGAGTGAACATCTACCAGCTTGGTTTATAAAGGGCCATATCAAAACAATTCGCAGTTCTATCTTGGCACATCTTATTGATAGAGGTGATAGTGTAGATAAATCTGAAGCATTTCGAGTGATCTATCGTATTCCTCCATCATTTCCCAACGGAGTTCGTCCCCGTCTCCTACATATGGCTGAAGCCACAGGAATCGTACATATAACCCCAATTTGTATGTACAGATTAACTTCGTAAATCCCCTAACCCCTCCGTGGCCAATTATAACTTAACAAACGACCCTTTATTTTATTTTTGTTGTCATTAACCTTATTTTCACATCCAGTATTTGTTTGTAATTTTCCGCCTCCTTCCGTTTGTATTCTTCTTTATCTAATCATGAACACACTTATTACCTAATGATTTTAATGTTTTATGATAACTATTCTAATTTTATTTACCCACATTTGACCTTCTATTTCCAATGTTTAACTACTAATATGACTTGTTATCGTATTTTATTTTATTATTCTTACTACGATCACTATGTCTGTCTTCTTCCTACTATAAACTTGTACTTTTACCTATTAGGTGTGGTGACTTATTCTATTTCACTGTGATTATTGACCTAAATTACCTTGATTTGTTTAACATTTTCGTTTAAATATTCATGTATTAACACCGTTGGATGTCGGCTCAGTGGTCTAGTGGTTAAGTGCTCGCGCGCGTAACCACTAGGTCCTGGGTTCGAATCGCTCGGGGTGCGAGGTCGTGGATGCGCACTGCTGAGGAGTCCCATACTAGAACGAAACGGCAGTCTAGTGGTTCCAGTTTTTCCATGGTGGTCTAGCTTCAACTGACTTATGATCTTAACCATTGAAATAATATTTATTACATAGAGATGACTTGGTAACAATCAATTTAGTATCTGTCCAATTTTTCAATATTGATTAAATTCATTCAATCAATATCATATTAATTTCTATGAATTAAATATAAAATGTAACAGTTGCTTGAATATTGATTTGGATAAAAACTGTTTTTATTTTTATTTTTGGAATTCCACTATTTCAATTATGTATAATATTTATTGATTATGTAACAAATCTGTAATATAAGTACATGTATTTCGTTAAGAAATTGTTACGGTGTTTTCCATTCTCTTTATTCCAGATCTAATATATATAGTGGTTATAATATTATGAATCTAAATAACTAGGAAACTCCACTTGTAGCTCTTCTAGAGTTATTGCCGGTCCCAAGACTGGGGTTAGTGACTTCACCCCATAGAAAACTAACTCGCTAAAAATAACGCTAACCAAATTGATGGGAGGCCTATGCTCTTCCATGAGGAGTAACAGGCATATATAAGTAAATAAATAAATATATAAATAACTAGGAAAAAAAAAAGGAATATGATACTATCTCTATCTTTAATTTTAGTTATGAACATCTAACCATTAAAATCATTGAACCAGTGTCCAATAATACACTTACAATTTCATTCTAATAGAACTTGTAAACTATCTAATGCCATTAGTGATAATCTAGAAATTAAACTAATCTCTATAGGATCTGTATAATTAAAAAACTAATTTTGATCTTTTCACATATCATTTCATATACTTATTTTTACTAAATCATATCATTCATACTAAACTTATTAACTGTTCAACTTATATCATCACAAATCAGCTACTACTGTTGAATAACTATAGAGAAGATTTGTGGCTCAGATAGATGATTTTAATGGCTTCTATCTGAAGTTTGTGCTGCTACTGATGATGTCATTCAGAAGAACGACGAAAGCTCCATGACCAAAATATTCAGCTCAGAGAATAAAACTTCATCAAAACTAATGTCTTATATAACCGTTAACATAAACTTCTACTTATTATGAATCTTCCCATTGTTGTTTACGTCTACAATTGATCAATTACTTATTATTATATATGTATCCTATATGGATTGTCTTGATATTGCCTTAAATCAGTCACTAAGTAAGATCACATGATGATACTGGGCTTCGAGTGTCAATAAGTGAACATCAACTTTAAGATACAAGTATATCTAATTAATAAATCTCAAATAGATCGAATTTTATATCTTAAATTCCACTATTAATCATCATCTATCTTTATTTCTAAACGTTATATGGTTATAAACGAATGTATACTAGTAACAATGTATTATTCTATAATACATTATCATAGTAAAATACATTAGCACTTGTTATGAACTGTTAATGTATTTTACTTTTCTCCCTCCCTCCCTCCCTCCCTCTCTCCTCTCTCCCTCTCCTCTCTCCCTTTCTCTCTTTTAATTCTATCCTTTATTAAATACTTTCTTTTCATGTACATTGTGATTCATCAGTTTCTTTTTCGCATAGTAAACAAGAGAATAAAATTTGTAAATTGGAAACTAGAAAAGTTAGAAGTGTTTAATTTATTCTATTGAAAATGTTGATCCTTGAATAAGTTAAAACAAAATAAGTAAGAAAAAATAAAGAACTTCATCCAAACATTGAAAAGAAAGAGAGTATTATGAATAGAAATAGTTTTTATAGAAGGTTAGCAATGGCAAAGCAAGAGCCACATTTCTACAATTGAAGAACATATGGAACACAAAACAACTATCTGTCAACCAATATCAAAGTCAGAATCTTCAATACAAACGTCAAGACAATTCTACTATACGAAGTTGAAATTTAGAGAACTACTAAAACCATCATCAGGAAGTTACAAGTTGTCTACGCAAGATACTCAACATCCATTGGCCGGATACAATCAGCAACAGCCTACTATGGGAGAGAACGAACCAGCTTCCAGCTGAAGAAGAAATTAGGAAATGACGATGGAAATGGATAAGACATACATAACGCAAATAATCAAACTACATCACGAGACAAGCTTTAACTTGGAATCGTGAATGGGAACACAAAAGAGGAAGGCCAAAGAATACATTACATGGAAACAAATATGAAAAGAATGAATAACAACTGGAAGGAGGTGGAAAGGATTGTCCAGGGCTCGGTTGGAAGGAGAGTGTTAGTGGGTGGCCTATGCCAAGTATGTAAGTTTTCACGGGAAAACTCTAGTATGAATTAAAGTCATTATTAACACTTTTGGATATTGGTTCAGTGACTAAGCGTTTGCACGCGAAACTGAAATTCCTGGGTTTGAATCCCACGAGCGGGATCGTGTATGTGTACTACTTAGGAGTCCCATGATAGAACGAAAAAGCCATCCAGTGCTTTCAGGTTTTCAATGGTGGTCTAACATCAGTCGGTTCATGATCTCAATCAAAAAACCGTACCAACCGAGTATTTATATTATCAAATGTAGTTGTGAGGAAATAATTGATACTCACAAATAAAAGGATTACGCTATCAATCAGATGATAATTACTAAAACTGGTATGTCATCGAGTAATTGACAACTTTAAATATCTGAAAAAGTTGGATAATTATGGGATAATAAACAAGTCATCGTACTAGTTGCAGATTAAATTCTGTTGATTAACTTGCTATTTGACCACTAGCATAAATAGATCAACATTCGGTTTTCATGATCCCTGTTAGCTGCTGAGAAACCATGAATCTAGGTGTCATGCCAGTTGGTACTCATCAGTAATGTGTCCTTTTAATCCAACGAGTAGTAATGCTTTCCGTCACAATTTGTGCTCAGCAATCTTGGCCTTGACCAACATCCGGTAAGACTAAGGTTGATCACTAAATAATGGTCCGTTTTATTATTTTCTAAGCGTTAGTAACTAAGTACCTGACTATAAAACTAAAAGATACAGGTTGCAATCATATACAGCGCACAACTTATTTCAAGATAACAGGTACACTTTGTTAACGAGTACCGACTACCATGGAAAATGTAATTACAAGCATTCAAGATTTATGATCAATCATCAGTTATTATCAAGTTCCTTTTACTTATAAAAATCTATTGAATTCATGGTACTACTGACGACTTCTGGAGCTTAATGACACTACTGAATGAATCCTTCAAACGTGTTATGTAAACAATTTAATTAGAATGATATATACATAATTTTATTTTTCATCTATATGTCCGATAGTAGAGCGGTGCATATTGTTTATTTATTTGAACACGTAAATATTGATACGAAGGGGCAACAAATACATATTCGAAATGAAAGTCACTTGATTTGTGTGTATGTTGTGATGCTTCTCGGGTGCTCAAAACGGAGCAGGTGGTTTTCATAAAGGGCCACACCCGAAGCCTTCGACCTAAAGGTCTGAGCCACAAGGCAGTGGAGCAACGTGAGGAGATGCAGTCCCATGGTAGACAGTGAACAATAATTGGTTCATACGCCATTTGTTTCTTTCGGATCATGTAGCCCATGTGCGCAATTGGTTTGGAATCAGTGGTTTCCAACTCCCTTAGATTGATCCTCTCTATCCACTAACCCGGTTAAAGCACTGGACATTCGCTTTTCGTTTTCTCAATTTCGTAAACAACAGTAATTCTGTGGGAAGGCAGTAAGCAGGAATTCCCTGTCCGTGGTTGTATGCACATGGCCATATGAAAGTATTTGGAGAGAAAGAGCTGACTATCCCCACTTTCGGCCGTAACAGGGCATTTGGGGGCATAAAACAATTTTTACTTAAAACCTGTGTGACAATCAATTATAACACTATAAGCGAAAAGTTTGGCGTTTTGTAAGATGTTGTCTCATTTTTTAAATTCCATTGATAATTAGTCACTTGTATTTCAAACTTTAACATCAATAATGACATAGAGTTATTCTTCGTGATTTCCTTACTGGCATATTAAACATGAAAATAAGATGTAGATTTTATTGGTTCGAAGTGGTTCTATAAGTAGAAAAAAGTTGGATGGTAGTTAATAGTGGAATTTAGGAAGCGCGTTTCGTTCAATTTGGGACCCATCATCTGGATGTGTCTAAATCAGTAGCTAAGTGGATAACGTGATAACGTTTGAACCTTACGGTACTGGTTTCAAGTCCCATAGTGAACATCAACTATGAGATACAGGCCTATCTAGTTAACGTCCCGGATTCTACTGCTGGCCACTATTCATCTTTCACAATTGATTGATCACTGGGTGGGGATCAATGTCATGCGTGTCTAGTCCTTATTAATGCAAATCGAATGCTATCGACCATGTCGCAATGTAGCCACCAGCCTAGGTGACTCGACACTGCGCAGTGTCGAGTGCCAAGTAGCACAAAACCCGGGTTTAAGGTTTCCTGTCGACTACCTCCAACCACCATCTACTATTCATCTTTGCTTAGAATGCCTGTGACTGAATGGAATGTCGATGCACTCCGTACAGGATGCACATATCCCGATAAGAGACTGATCAATTGCAGTTCTAAACATCAATGGGGAGTTTCAAACAAATAATACAAAATGAATATACACCAAATAACACTTACAATTAAATTATTTTACTGCATACCAACGGTGAATTTCATGTCTAACCAAAGTTAACAAAAGAATCTCTCATCTATGCTTCGTCATGTTTCAAACTCATAATCAAAATATCCGTGCAACATAGAATTGATTTTTGTAGTGAGCCTCTATCAAACTATCCATCACTTCACACATAAAGTATAACCCACTAAACTAGAAAGTTCAAATGAACACTATAAATGGATGCTTTTACACTGCTAATCTTAACTTTTAATGAACGGGTATCTCAGCAATTAAACCATTTTGTAGTTAGTACATGTCATGTAAGTTTACTGTTAATCCTTCATTATTTTACCTATTGTCTAAATCATTTTTGTGAGACAATTTAAAGACATTTTAAGGTTTCAGATTACTACTTTACTTTGGTTAGAAAAACAAACATTATGAACTAAGAAACTCTAGAATTTCTGTGTTAATACTGTGGTATGTCGATAAATATAAGTAGTATGTATCATTAATCGAAAGTAAAATACCTTGCAGCAGAAAGTTAAGAAGATCGAAGAGAAGAGAACAAGAACAGTAAATGATTGTTGTGGAAATGAATGGACAGTCAAGTTTGATACAATTGGTTGACATTGTTTGGGATGTCAGATCCCTAGAACTCACTTAGTAAGTACCTTATTTTTGTTATTTTATTTTAAAGTTTTGATTTTTTTTGTTTTCACACCAAATTCACTCATTTTCACCTTCATGGGAACTATGAGTTCCCACTTGAAAGAGTCTATTATTATACTATTTTGTAGCACTTCCCAAGGACAATTTATTGCTGTATATATACATTTGATTTGTGCCTATCGTGATTGCTCGTGTTTCTGTTTCGAATTTGGACTTCTCTAGTTGTTAACAGGTCTAGGATGCATCAGAATAGCTAGCTTATTGATCTTTGATCACAGAGTCTTTGTTCCTTTCTCAGACTAGATGAACTTGTAATCGCTTCAAACATAGAAGAGATTTTGTAAATGAAGTATTTACTGTATGATTCTATATTCAACTACATTCGATTGTCTCCATTTGTGTGTTCTCATTCACTATAGTACCATTTCACAAAATCATTAAAAACCAAACAAACAAACAAAGAAACAACTCCTTCAGAATTAAACTTAATACGGTATTCTTGAAAGTTTTATCAAAACGATCTAAACATTTGATAGTGTTGTATACAGTTAATAATAATAATTACTGGTGGTTATTCAATTCAAAATAAAATGTAAAACGACAGTTAATAAACAACAACAACCCCCCTCTTCTGATACTAAACAATAATAGACCCAATTACATTAGTAACATATTCTATATCATATTGTTGTGTTACTAGACAACTTGAAATATTGTTTAAAGTTATGAATGATGTTTACATTTGAAATAAACTAATCGGTATGAAGTTTAGCATCATTCATATATGCATATACTAGATACATATGTACCAAGAACATACATTGTATCGTTGGCCCCTAATCGTTAATGTTAATTTTTATTCTGTAAATATAATCGTATTATAGATTAGGTAGATTAGGTTATTACTAGGTCTTAGCCTAATATCATATGATGTTTATTAGTTTCTGTTGAATTTTCTAACAGTCAGTCAGCCAGTCAGTTAGCTACAAATGTAAGATCAGACACATATATGCATCAGTCCAAATTGCCATACTTCATTAGCACAACAGGATGAACACCGGATTTATAGAAATAGTTAATTCATATATATATATATATATATCAATGATATTTTAGTCAGTTGAATAAACTATTAAACTAAATTCTTATTGAAGTTTACAAGAATGAATGACAGAAAAGATTCATAGTTCAAGAGGTTATTTTTATTATGGTCAGGTTATTCAAGATTAGATGGTTTGATTGTGAGGCTTTTTATTATTGTTCTGAGTAATATCATCAGTACTTATGTAACGTTGAAATGAGTTTTTATTTAGTTGTTCCATGAGTTTGGAATCCATTCGTGTTATATCCCGATGAGAATAATGAATAGGAACTGTTGGAATCTATTTATGGACTAATACTATATGTATACTTTTACTGTATAATTATTAAGTAACTAAACTACACATATTCGTATCCCTCTTATTATGAACTTTATTTTGACCCATGAGTTATTATTATACGATTTACCATTCTTCAGATATTCCCGGTTTATCAATTACTATCTCCTACATTCACAGCTACATTTCGCTAAATCTTGTAAAAATGTTGTTTCCTATTTTATGCTACGATGTGGTCTGTTTGGTTGATATATAAACCGAGTATGTTTGGAATACATGATTCAGATCACAGAGGCTGAAATTGATGTTCTGGACTTAACATTTAGGTACAGGCAGGAAGCATGACCGTTAATTACTATAGACTGCTCGTACTTGTTTTATGCGTCACTGGTCCGATCGATAATTTACTGCTCTCTAATTGGCGGTATCATCACGTTGATAGGGCACAGGTTTTGTTCTGGTGATCTTGTTTATCATTAGTTATATGTAAATCATTACGATGAAGCAAAGGAAACTTATCTATCTAGTGTCGTTATGATCCAAATAGACTTCCGTAACAATAAATTACGGGGTTTAAATTCGATTATTGATTAGTTGGATAACTGAGAATGATTTTATGATATTAGGGATAATAAGCAAAGATGGATGATGGACGTATGTTTCATCATCTCTGAGACTCGTCAACTGTATTTGCCTGCATTCCAGAGTTGATGTTCAATCTGGGACTGCAATCCAGTACCATTCACTTCAAATGCCATCACGTTATCCACCTAGCTACTTATTATTGATAGCCAATAGATTGTGAAATTCAGTGAAGTTTTAATTCATTCTATATTGGTTGCTTGAATCTCCCTATTGATGTTTAGGACTACAATTGATCACTCGCTTATTGACATACATGCATTCTGTACGGACTGCCTCGATATTACCATCAAGTCACGAGCATTATAAGCAAAGTCCCGGATTGAACATCGACTCTGAGATGCAGGCACATCTAACTGACGAATCTCAAATAGAACGAAACTCACGTCATGTATTCTACTACTAGCCACCATCTATCTTTGTTTGGAATATTTTTGACATAAAGCAATATCAAGACAATCCATACAAAATTTACATATACTAATAAACGAGTGATTACTTACAGTCCTAAACATCAATTAGGAGTTTCAAACAAACATTATGAAATGATTGAAATCATGAGTCAATTGAAGCTAGACCACCATGAAAAACCTGGAAGCACTGGACATGGATGCGCACTGCTGAGGAGTACCATACTAGGACGAAACGGCTGTCTAGTGATTCCAGGTTTTCCATAGTGGTCTAGCTTCAATTGACTCATGATTTCAATCAGTGAAATTTCTAAAATCTCCACAAAACCTCTACTAATTATGAAATGAATTAAGAAATAATGTTTACGAATCTCCAACTGTCAAAATAAATGAAGATCATCAATTAGGAAAGAAACAATGTAGTCACGTATTCAAAAAAGCTATTGAGTTGAACTATAAACAATATAAATAAATAAAAATAGGACTTTAGTTATTAGGTCAATGAAAGACTGATGATTGGCTTTTTTATAGGATGAATCAGAATTCAAGTGTTTAATACAATAAGCTTCAATAAATCTTTTTAAAATGCCAGAATTTGGTACAAGGGGGGCACCAGATATATATGTGACACACAAATATCATTTGATTTGTGTGAGAGCTGTGATACTGCTTGGGTGCCCAAACCGAAGCAGGTCGCCTTCTTAAAGGGTCACACACGGAGCTTTCGACCTAAAGGTCTAATCCACAAGGCAGTGGAGCATCGTAAGGAGATTCAGTCACATGGTAGACGATGACCAACGATTGGTTCATACGCCATTTGTTCCTTCAGAATCCTAGAGACCATGTGCATCAGTGGTTTGGAATTGTGGTTTTCCAACTCCCCTAGGTGTACTCTCCATATCCACTGACCTAGTTAAATCTCCGAACATTCAGTTTTCGTCCTCTGAATTTCGTAGAAAACACCCCTGGTGTGAGAAGGCAGGGAGTAGGACTTTTCCGGTAGTGTCTGTATACATGTGGATATGTGAGAGCATTTGGAGAGGGAGAGCGGACTCTCACTACTCTCGGCCGTATCAGGTCATTTGAGGGCCTGGTTATTCATTAGTTACTATGACAGTTTTGAATGTATTTATTTAGTGTTCTGTTCATTCCGTTTAAACATTAGATTTATGGAGCGTTTTTATAAATGATCAAAGAACTTCTTCATATTATATTTGGACAATGTTACTTCTTCGAGTATCAAAATTATATTAATAGTTGAGTATTAAACAATTTCATGTCCTGTATTCTTGAATCTCTTTGATCAAGTTAGAGTATAGCTATCATCAGTCAAGGTAGGACTTCATTTGATATTATATGGATAGTTGCAATCTGTGGAGATCTCTTAAGCAATAAGGTATAACTACAATCTTCAGGAGATTAACGTTACCTGTATATAAGTTTTTATTTGTAGATTAGTTGATTCAACTAACTTTTAAACTAAACATTAAAATGTAAATGGTCTATAACTTAAGCTTTATATTTTGAGTTTACATTCCACTAACTAAATTTTATAATGTGAACGTTAATAAAATTGATTTATCATTAGAATAAATTTAAGTTTATCCTGATATAACCTTGTTGTTGATAAATGACAGTCATCACAGATATTCATTTAGACTAACAAACATTCAGAAGGGTTTTGTTGTGTGGATATTATAGTCATTTTAATAGTTGAGATTGAAGTTAGACCACCATGCAAAACCTGAAAACACTGGACGGCCGTTTCGTCCTATTGTGAGAGTCCTTAGCAGTGTGCATCAATTTTGTGGGTTAGTTGAAGTTAGAAATTAACACTGTTAGATGCTAGCCGGTTCAGTGGTCTATGGGGTTAAGCGTTCGCACGCGAGACCGGTAAGTCCTGGGTTCGAATCCTGCACGCAAGATCGTGGATGATCACTTCTGAGAAGTCTCATACTAGAACTAAACGGCCGTCCAATGGTTCCGGGTTTTTCATGGTGTACTGGCTTCAATTGACCGATGATACCAGTTATTAAATTTACTAACAAACATTATCAAATGCATGAGCTTTTGAATGACACCCATTCTTAGCTTTTTTAAGTGTATACATCAATGAATTTGTTTCAGCGTTAAATAACAACTTGATATCATTTTACAACAACAAACCATGGTGTTCTTTTATAGAATATGAAAGCAAAATAGTGGGTAATACACTAAGTCTAGGTTTATTAGCTTATTTAAAATTAAACACCACAGACTGCTAGTGTGATGTTTGCTACTTATATCGACATAAGTAGTATATAACGATAGTCAGGATTATAATGTCTGGTATCAAAAGGTTGAGAAGATCGAATTGGAAAGAACGGGTACAGAAAGCAACTGATACGGAGATTGAGGAACAATGAAGTCTGAGATGACTGACTGATATTTACAAAAGGAACAGTTAAGTTTGAGACAATTGATTAACATTTTGCAAATGAAGCATTTACTGCATAGTTCTCAGATTTTACTAGCATGTTCTTTAAGTTTGTGTTCAAATACATTCGATTGTTCCCATTTGTATTCTCGTTCACTACAATAGTAGTTGAACAAAGATTCAAAACCAATGAAACACTAGGTAGCAGTTTCGTACTAGAAGAGAACCCCTGAATGTCACTGTATATCTACAACCCGAGAGAAAACCAACTATGGTGAGCGCTTAACTGTCAAATCATTGGGTTGCCAGTCAACTGGTTTCAGTGAGTTCATGATAAAAACACCATAATATGAATTGAACTTTTCGTCAATGTCAACAACGTCATTCTTTCACTTGGTGTTGTTTACTTGTATCTTTCCACTGTTATTTAGGACTGCAGTTGATCAGTCTCTTGTTGGCATATGTGCATCCTGTACGAACTGGATCGATACTGCCTGAAGTCACGAGTATTATAAAAAAAGATGGATAGTGGCTAGAAGTGGAATCCAGGAAGCGTGTTTCGTCCTATTTGGGACTTGTCAGCTAAATGTACCTGCATCTCAGAGAGTTGATATTCACTCTGGTACTCAAACCTAGTACCGTGATGGCGTTTGAAATGGACGGTAATGGGTTCGAGTTCCAAAGTGAGTAGCTACTCTGAGATGCAGGCACATGCATCGGACGAGTCCCAAATAGGACGAAACATGTCTCCTGGATCCCAATGCTAGACATTATCCATAACTGCATTCTTTTATTTGAATAAAATAACCAATGATAGCTGATTAGATGTCCCGGTTTTTTGTGTATGTTAATTACTAGTAGACTATTAATCCTTTAAAACTATCGTAAAGTAATGCAGAGAATAGAAATAAATTGTATCGTGTGAATCAACGTACAATAACAACATTCTTATAATAAAATACTGTGTCTGATTATGATAAATAACTATTCGTATACATATACAGTGTTAGGACAAATTCTTGTTTAATATTCAAAATCTTTATGAGAAAACACCATTTCAACTATGATTATTTGGTATACATTTTCGTTGACAAACGTCTTTTTTTTATCGATTCTTCTCCTTTGACATCTATCATCATGGCATAATTGTAGGGGGTAGTACCTATGTCAAGCTCACATAGGTTATTCTAGTCTCTGGACAAACTAATCTTTTGGTGGCGTGACTCGAATTTATGGACGACCTTTGAAAGAATCTTAAGTGACTTTTAGAAATATGAGCCAATCAGCAAACAGTCAGTATAGAGTAAAAAGATATTATACAAAACCAAGGGAATAAAATGGATACACTTCTTATACGTGGTTCAAAAACTCTTCAGTGTTAGAATGATGTTCAGAGGTTCTAAAATCGTAATACATACGATAGAAGAAATCATCCATATGTCTCCATAATGGTCGGCCTCCGGAGCTATTATAAAGTCGCAAAAACTTCCAGCCTCGACCACCTAGCTTCAATATTGTTTGTGTGCACTCCGGTTGTTAGTTTCGCAAAATATCACTTGTGGATAACGACACGATGCACATAACCAACCCTATGTAGGAGTTTGTACGCTCTACAAACATCCGTATATATTGTTGTACCTGTCTGCAGCCAGTGTTACTGGTGCTTTTATTATCCAGTTCGCAATAACTGTCGTAATTTACCTTAGTTAGGAATTATATATGGGGTTTTCATCACGAACTGACATCAGCTATAATGTCAGGAATTTATTTAGCCAAATTGATGAAAGGCTTTCGAGTTAAAATCCGAGATCTATTATCTTATACCTGATTGGCTCGTCCACAAATTATAGTCTCGCAGTTTTATTTGTTATAGCCGCTTAATTATCACGTTTTGTACAAAATGCCCTATGAACCGAATGTACCTTAGCATTAAGCACTGAAGTTGGCGCCGTAATCTTGAAGTCTCTAAAACGCTTCTGATTGGCTCGTCCATAAATTAGAGTCTCGCCCTATTGGTTCTTCTCAAGCCATATTTGTATCCTATCACTTATTCGCTTATTAATACTGACTGTTTTTTATGTGATCGAATGTGTGCTAATCACTTATCATACTCATTATGTGTCTGTAACTTAAATTTATTCAACTAAGAATGTCGATTCATGCTTGGCTAAATGAAGCTGGCTTACTCGTCTTCTCGACTACGCGTCATTTTGTTTTGCTTCGCTTTCCGAACAATGATTGTACAAAATATACGTATTCAAACATCTATTCTTGTATTTGACTTATTTGACTTTCAATTGCGTTATTCACTAAAGCGATTTAAGTTGATGATTATATACGAGGAAAACCAGGATGTATATTTCGATAACGATCATTTGTTCGCAAACGGGATCGTAGATGCGCACTACTGAGGAGTTCCACACTAGGACGAAACGGCCGTCCAATGCTTCCAGGTTTTCCATAATGGTCTAGCTTTAACTGAATAATGAATTAAGCTATTAAATAACATAAGTAATTTATTTTGGAAATGAACATTAAGACATATGATATATTCACACTTCTTAAATAGATTGATAACTGCAGTATCTTTTGAACCTTTCTATTTATGATTCATGGAAGATAGTTTAGAGCTAATCATCAGGTTTGCTGTAGTCTTTTCCAATCTATGACTCATTACAATCATATACTTACAAGTGAATAACTTTCAGATAAATTCCTGAGATTGTAGTTTGAAACTGTGATCAATGGAGTAAAACTAGGTTGATTTAGAGATAGATATCATTGGTAAAAATGAATGATGATCAAAACCCAACTGAGGCAGGGATTATGAACCATTTTAAATTAAATTAATAAGTTGAATGCAACAAAAATTTATCAAAAACAGGATTATGGGTTCGATCTCAAGAAGGGTTATAAATGAACCATGTTGAGCGACTCTAAGCTAAAATAGAATAACTATTAATTCCTCCTTAGTTTTTTAATAGTTATCTGGAAACTAACAACTTTCAATTAAAGGTTTACTAATTAAATAAACAGACTGATTATTTCAAATGTTAAACTTTAGAAAATTTCTAATCTATAGACTATTACACATGGTTAAAGTTAAACTTTAACACTGTTGGATGCCGGTCGGCTCAATGGTCTAAGAGGGTTAGCGTTCGCGCATGGTAGGTCGTGGGTTCGAATCCTACGGGCAAGATCGTGGATACTCGCTGCTAAGGAGTCCTATATCTAGATTTAATTAACTTATGAATCCAACTATTACATAACATTGATTATGTAATACCCAATATATTGATTGATCTATCAGGGTTTTTTAGCGGTCTATTCAAAACAAGCGTCAAAGTTATTTAAAGAGAAAAGAAATATGAATACTTATCAATTATGAATAGGAAACAAAGATATCATTGGTAATTAAATAGAAAAGTCTATTTCTATTATGAATTAATTATCATTTGATTAGATTGTAATTAACCAGTTAAATTGATTTAATATACTTTACGTTGTATTTCGCTGTTGTTGTCGTTGTTGGAAAGGGATAGAGTAATTGGGATAAGAGTATGCCTTTAGCGATAATTACAAATAAATAAGCTTATCTTAGCAACATACTCATTAATTAAACAATAGGGACAATAACCTAAAGAAGAAAAGAAAACGTTTAGAATACAGATATGTTTTATTAATTAAAGATTAGGTTGAATAGATAATGAGAATTAAGATTTAGTTATCATTGGCTAATAGTGAAGAAGTACTTACTGTTACTCCCAGTGGAGCATAGTCCACCGACCAGCATTCTTCAACTCATACTGTATTGGGCCTTCCTTTTTAGCTCTATCCAATTGTTGTTCATTATTCCCATGTCCGTCTCCATTCCTCCACTTAATGTGTTCTTCTTTGGTCTTTCTCTTCTCCTTTGGCTTTGAGGATTCTAAGTGAGGGTTTGCCTTGTGATGCAATTCGGTGCTTTCCTCAATGTGTGTCTTATGCACTTTCAGTGCTTTTTTTCTAATTTTTTTTCTTCTGCCAGAATCTGGTTTGTTCTCTCCCACAGTGGGTTGTTGTTGATAGTGTCTGGCCAACGGATCCGAAGTATTTTGCGTCGACGAGTATCCTAAATCTAAGTAGTAGGAATTACTGTAGGTTTAGTTAAACTTATATGATGTATATATGTTTCGGTGGCTCTATGTCTGATTCCAATTAGATCGTATGAGTGATTGCTGAATAACTATACATCCTGACCATTCTTGTATATAATCACCGACTTAACTTGCCTTAATGAATAACGGAATTAAATAAGTCGTATACGAGAATGAATTTTTGAATATATGTATTTTGTACAGTCATTGATCTGGACAGGCAATCAGAGGGACGAAGTGAAGATACGAGAGTAGAACGAAACGACATGCAGTGTGGAAGGGATGTAAGCCAACTCCACTTTAACAAGCGTGAATCGATATTTATAGTCAAACAAAAATAAGCCACAGATATATGATGAGTAGGATAAGCAATGTACACATATAAGCTCATATAAAAACATTCAAAGTTGATAAGTGAATAATTAACAAGGTTAAAATGTAGCTCAACAAGAATGGATAAATTGGCCTGTCTGGAAGCTAGAATAAGGTATATTGTGCTTAACTTAGTAACCGAAACTACAATGTAACATGTATTATGCAACATTAAAAATTAATGAATACAACTCATTGGTCATTAATTAGTGAACAGTGTCATATCTGTTTAGGTTTTTTTTAGTACTGACCCAGTTCTATCGATTAAGCAGTAACGTAGTCATTAATAAGGGTGACTCGATATCGTGTGGATCATGCTGTGATGCTAAATGGCTGGAAGTGGCTGAACAACAGTAAAAAAATACCGAGCAGACATGACACTGATCTATAAACAGTAATCTATCGATTGAAAATACCATAGTCTTGCAGGAGATCAATTATGATCTAAACAGTTCGGTAGTAGTGTTTCAAACTGTAATGCTGGGTAATATAGGAAACAATTTGCTAGTGAACAATAGTTCCTTCATGATAACAGTATGTATCAAATAGCACCAAATCTAGGTCCATTGTTTCCTGTCAACTACTTCCAAATGCCTTAGTAGATTAATAGCTGTTTTTCTTTAGTTTAGTGTTTACTAGAATAGACTGTTTGATGCTAAAGGTTTCATTCGATTATTTACGAAAACATTATCATCATCTTGTAATTTAAGTATAAGTTGAGCTAGAAAACTTAGCACTGTGACTAATTGATCATCGAAATATAAAGTGTAATTTTTCATAATCTGTATTATCATATATCTGTACCAAATGAACTGCATACATACTACTTATATCTATTGACATCAGTAGTGTAGTGAACAAGAACACCGGTGGGAACAATCGAATGTATTTAACTCGAAATTACAGGACTTTTTAATAAAATCTAACAATCATAAAGTAAATGCTTAATTTGCAAAATGTCCATCAATTGTCTCAAAATGACTCAGACTTGATTGTTCTTGCATCTTCATACAAATTGCATTCTGTTTCCATTCTTTACTGTTCGATCCTCTTGTCTCTCTGCTGCCAAACATTCCGTTCACGATTAACGTCATATACTACTTATGTCAATATAAGTAGCACACACCACACTCGTCCCCCATTTAAAGCAGTCCTTCTTGCGGTGGTTCAAGCTCGCCGTGCCACATTCTTCGTTCCTGCAGTCTCTTATACGCTCTCCGTCAAATTGTCAAGTCTGCGGCGCGCCGACCTCCATAGCAACGACATCCACCCGGCACCTGGGACACCTAACACCCGTACTCCACCGGCCTGCTGAGCCATCTATATCCGATGTTCGCCCAGCAGCCGC
Source organism: Schistosoma margrebowiei (assembly GCA_944470205.2). Lineage (NCBI taxonomy): Eukaryota > Metazoa > Platyhelminthes > Trematoda > Strigeidida > Schistosomatidae > Schistosoma > Schistosoma margrebowiei. Next base: position 5,076,246 of record OX104026.1, read on the forward strand.
ACGTCCCTCCGCTCCGTTCCTCTCCGTCGATAGCACCCGCTACAGCCAACACCGCCCCGCCAAAACACTCCACAATCTCCACAACCCATAAACTGATAATAACCATGTGCTCACTAGTGACTAGCTTCGTGAGAAAATTCTTGGAGTTCTGGTGAGAAGCCGTGACCAGTGGAGCTAATCCGTGTTGGGTAGAAACAGTTGTCTACCTTAGTACAATAGAAGATGGTCGCGCAATGTCGTGGATTGGTTGAGGTTAGACATTAACACTATTGGATGCCGGATCAGTGGTTCAATAGGTTAAGTGTTCGCGCGCGATACTGAAAGCCCTGGGTTCGACTGCCGCTTGTGGGATCGTGGATGAGCACTGTTGAGGGGTCCCACAATAGGACGAAACGACTGTTCAGTGCTTCCAGGTTTCCAACGGTGTTCTAACATCAATCGGTTCATGATCTCAATCGACAATTGCATTCTGTTTCCATTCTTTACTGTTCGATCCTATTGTCTCTCTGCTGTCAGACATTCTGTTCACAACTAACATCGTATACTACTGTAGCACATATTACAATATTAATTAAATAATGAATGAATAATTTGAAAACATCATCCTTAGCTGAGAATTTTCTTTTTACATATATCACCAAATCTTATCACTTCTTAATTTCTCTCTTTAATGTTTATATTAAATAATATGTCCATATATTTAGTGTAATTGTATGACTATACATCATTGAAATGATTTATTTGTATCCAATATTTTTAACTACATCCTAACAACAATCAATAATTACGTCTATATAAAAGACTTAGTTACTAATGGGGTATACATTTACAAAATATTCTTTTCTTTCATATTTATAAAGTGTTCATTATATCTAATCATTATTGAATAGGAAAGTATTCTATATTCAACTTAAACTATAGAAATAAAATATTATAATATATATCTAACTTGTTATATCCCCATATAAGAATAATGAATGGTAACTTTTGGGATCTATTGATGGACCATTACTATGAGTATACTTTTATCGTATAATTGTTATGTAACTAAACGATTCATATTCATGTCGCTCTTATTTTAACCTATGAACTGTTATTATACCATTTACCATTCTTGAGTTATGCCCAGTTTATCAATTACTACCTCCCGCATTGACAGTCACATTTGGCTAATTCTTGTACAAATGTTGTTTCATATTTGATTGGTACGTTGTGGTCTGTCTGGTTTATATATAAACCGAGTATATTTGAAATAAATGATTCATGTCGCAGAGGCTGGGACTGATGTTCTGGACTCAACTGGCTGGGTTAGGCGGAAAGTAGGACCAATCATGACTCTAGACTGCTAGCACGTGTTTTATGCGCCACTGGTTCGATCGATAGTTCGCTTCTCTCTGATTGGCGGTATCGTTGCGTTATACAATAAATAGGGCACACAGGTTCACAAGTTATAACATAACTGATAAAACTTTTCATTGAATACTCAATTCAATTCCTAAACTCTTCTATTAACATTGAAGTTAAATCTATACAATGATTTGAATACAAGAGAAATGGAATGAAATATAAAAGAAATGTTTTACTTCAAAATATTCGTTTATATACAGGAAATCTAGGGTATTTATAGTGTTTCAAATAACCTTGAGCTTCCGGAAATTTCTAGAAGGTTACTAAACATAGTAGCAGTCTGGATAATCATCCAATCAAAGGCGTGACATGTGACTTTTTTTCACTTTCTACATGTTTCTGGTAAAACTTCTATTGTATGTTGATTAGATAAGGAGTTTTATCAGCATTTTTAAAAGCTTTTTTTGGCCTTTTTTGTAGAATTTTTCGGATCTCCCCAACATTAACATTTTACAATAATATAACCTCTGCCAGGGAAGTCCTACTCACTGCTTTATCGTGGTGGAGGCGTTGTTTACGAAGTTCAGAGGACAAAAAGTGAATGTCCAGAGATTTAACTGGGTTGGTGGATATGGAGAGTACACCTAGGGGAGTTGGAAAACCACAATTCCAAACCACTGATGCACATGGTTCCCAGGATTCTGAAGGAACAAATGGCGTATGAACCAATCGTTGGTCACTGTCTACCATGTGACTGAATCTCTTTACGATTCTCCACTGCCTTGTGGATCAGACCTTTGGATCGAAGGCTTGTGGTGTCGCCCTTTAAGAAAACGATCTGCTTCGGTTTGGGTAGCCGAGCAGTATCACAGCTCGAGATGGTGGAGAAAATTTGTAGCTCAGGTGGATGATTTTGGTGGAGTTTTGTTCTCCAGCTCAGAGAACAAAACTCCACCAAAAGTATCACAGCTCTCACACAAATCAAATGATATTTGTGTGTCACATATATATCTGGTGCCCCCCTTGTATTAATATCTATGCGTTCAAATAAATAAATACAATGATATACTAAATGTTTTCAAAATGATGGCGAAGATGTGTAGTTTAGGTGAAAAGATTTTAATAGTGTTGTATTTTCTGTTCTGGATGGTAATTTAGACAATGTTATCAGAGTTTACATTAGATAATGTTGATCTTTCTGATTAACTGTCTTTGTATACTTTATTATCTTCATATGTACTTATATTTCTATTAAAGCTTTTGTTCAATAGACCTCTAAATATATGATTGATTCACCATTACATCTTCCAAAACCTTAACCTGTTGTTATTTGACGATACTGAGAATGTATCACAGTTACAAAGTGAATGTTATCACTGGGACCTAGGTAATTAATTTTGAATATCAGCAATGAGAAATTGTAAACCCTAATAATAAATCAGAAATACTGAACATTCGTACAAGGAGGTACCAAACAGATATGCGCCACATAAATCATTCGATTTATGTGAGGGATGGGATACTGCTCGGGTGCCCAAACTGAAGCAAGTGGTTTTTTTAAGGGACCATATCCAGAGCCTTCGACCTAAAGGTCTAATCCACAAGGCGGTGGAGCATCGTAAGGTGATGCAGTCGGTGACAAACAATTGGTTCACATGCTATTTATTTCCTTCTGATCATGTAGCCCATGTACACCATTGAATTGGAGTCAGTGTTTCCGAACTTCTCTAGGTGGATCCTCCGTATCAGAAATATAAAAATTCATCTATGCTTGTTAAATTAATTTCTATCGTATACTGAATCATAGTAAACCATAAAGAATTATACAAATATTTTACTGTCGTGAATGGACGATTAATATATAGTAATGGATTAACGAGTCTTAAGTTTCAGAATGTGTATACTAATATCCACTCTCACCCTTTCTCTTTCTCCTGGTGATCGACTGGATCATGAAGACGTCAACATCTGAAGGGAAACACGGGATACAATGGACATCTAGGATGCAATTGGACGATCTAGACTTCGAAGATGATCTGGCTCTTCTATCCCAACCGCAACAACAAATGCAGGAGAAGACGAACAGTGTAGCAGCAGGCTCAGCAGCAATAGGTCTCAATATATACAAAGGGAAAAGCAAGATTCTTCAACACAACACAGCATGCACCAATCCTGTCACAATTGACGGAAAAGATTTGGAAGATGTAAAAACCTTTACATATTTGGGCAGCATCATTGATGAACATGGTGGATCTGATGCAGATATGAAGGCGCGGATCGGCAAAGCAAGAGCAGCATATTTACAACTGAGAAACGTCCGGAACTCAAAGCAACTGTCAACCAACACCAAGGTCAGGATTTTCAATACAAATGTCAAGACAGTTCTACTGTATGGGACGGAAACCTGGAGAACTACGAAAGCAATCATCCAGAAGATACAGGTGTTTATTAACAGTTGTCTACGCAAAATACTTCAGATCCGTTGGCCGGACACTATTAGCAACAACGTACTGTGGGAGAGAACAAACGAGATCCCAGTGGAGGAAGAAATCAGGAAGAAGCGCTGGAAGTGGATAGGACACACATTGAGGAAAGCACCCAACTGCGTCACAAGACAAGCCCTCAAATGGAATCCTCAAGGCGAAAGGATGAGAGGAAGACCAAAGAACACATTACGCCGGGAAATAGAGACAGACATGAGTAAAATGAACAGCAATTGGATAGAACTGGAAAGAAAGAAAGAATGGAGAATACTGGTCGGCGGACTATGCGTAAGTAAGTAAGTAATACTAATATCCGCTAGATTCGAACCGAATGGTTGAATTTGTCAAATTTTACATTTTTGGCTTCTCTGGATAGTATGATAGCGACTACCTGAGTATGTAGAAAATTTTCTTCTTCATGACCAAAGTATAACAGCATCTTTTCCCAATCAAAATCATCAAAGCTTTCTTTGATAATTTTTATTTTGATGATAACTCTGAAGAAGTCCAGACAAATTTTCTGGACGAAACGTTGGAATTAGTTTTTATCAAATTTCAATCGTTAAGATTTTCACTTATAAAAATAACTAAATTCACTTGATATTGTTTACTTGAATCTTCTCATTGATGTTTAGCACTGATCAGTCGCTTATTGACATATGTGCATATTGCCTTAATTTACAAGTACAATAAACAAAGACGAATAGTGGCTAGCAGTGGTAATCTGGGAAGCGTGTTTCATTATATTTAGGACTCGTCAATTAGATGTACCTGCATCTCAGAGTTGATGTTCACCCTGGGACTCGAACCCAGTACCATTCGCCTAAAATGCCATCATGTTATCCACATAGCTACTGAGTGCTGATAGCCATATGCTTGTGCAATGGGATGAAGTTTAAATTCACTTGGTATTGCCTTATTTGGATCTTCCCATTGTTATTTAAGACTACAATTGATCTGCCTCTTATTGGCATATATGCATATTGCCTCGATATTGTCTTAATTCATAAGCATTATAAACAAAGATGGATAGTCATTATATGTGAAAATTATATTTGAAATATTCTCAGCTATTGAAATATAACTAATTCCAACGTTTCGTCCAGCTAACTTGTCTGGACTTCTTCAGGGTAATAATGGATAGTGCCTAGCAATGGGAATCTACGATGTATGTTTCGTCCTATTTGAGACTCATCAACTGGATATATCTTCATCTCTCTGTGTTGTTATTCACTTATAAAAAAGAACTCAATTTAAATAATCATATTGTCTTTACAAAATGAATGTATTCTCATTTACAGTATACCGCCGACATTATGAATAAAGAAAAAAAACCATATGAAAGCTAATAATACAACAATAATTTCTATTATAAATTAGCATATTGAAATATGTACACTCAACTACGAAAAAAAGAAAAAAAGAAAAAAGAAAAAAACAAAGAAAGAAAAACGGAAAGAGAAAAAAAGATCTCACTATTTACTAGTCTCCATTATTGTACTCATTTCTGACAAATATCATCCTGTATTTAAAACAAAACAACAAAACAAAATAACATTGAGACAGGATAGTTACTCAAAAAAAATATAATTTATGTGTTTCTACAATTTAGTATTATTGAACATTGAATATTCTTTTTGTTTGAATTTCCTTTTCCTAGACATAATGAAATTCATTTTGTTTTTTTTGTTTTTTTTTTGTATTTTTTATGTTTGAATATATACACATTGATGTGTTAGGACTATAATTAATTAGCCGCTTATTATCATATGGACATCCTGTATGGATTGCCTAGATATTCTCTTCCGTGACAAGGTTTATAAGTAATGATGAATAGTGGATAACACTAATAGAATACAGGATATGTATCTTGTATTCATTTGAACTCGTCAACTAGAGGTACTTACAACTTAGAGTTGATATTCACTCTGGAACTTGAACAAAATACCTTTTGCTTGAAACACAATCATGTTATCCTTTTAACTACTGAGTTCAGATAACCACTAGCTTGTGCAATGAGGTAAAGTTTAAATTCACTTTGTATTGTTTACTTTAATCTTTCCATTGATTTTAAAGACTGTAATTGATCAATCTCTTTGATCGGCATACGTGCATTCTGTACCGGTTGTCTCGATACATCATCATCTGTTTGTCTACTTACTAGAATAAAAACGAGTTTGATTCAGACAGATCATGAGTCAATTGAAGCTAGACTACCATAGAAAACCTGGGAGCACTGGACAACTGAAATACGTTTGCTTTAAAAGTGTTCAGTTTGACAATAGTGGACTTTTAATGAGTAATCATTAAAATAATTAAGAAACAATAGGTTATTCAAAATATTGGGGCTATTATTTTTGTAAACGTAGATTGATCACTACCAATTTTTGTGTTTTATTCAATCATATTTGTCTGTCAATTGCATGGATCTATGTGCATTCATTAAATGCTAATAACTTATCACTAATGTAACTATTAAGAAACTCTGGAAGTACCATTACGATGGCTAGAATACTTTCCTTTCTTTTAGCAATTTTGAGAAAGATGAACCTGTTATTATGGGAGTAATACGTCAAATATATTAACCAATGTAAAAGAATCCCCTAAGATCAAGACCAATATAAAGGTGCTGAACTTCAGTCTTAGTGTAAACATTCTAGGTTTGAAGCGGTTACGAATTCACTTAGACTGCAAACGGAACGAAGACTCAGTGATCAAAAACAAATAAGCTAGCTATTCGATGCATCCCAGCCTCTCTAACTAGAGGAATAAGTCCAAGCTTGAAATGGGGAAGTATATTCCACAAAAAGCCAGAGAACGAGCGATAACAACAGACACATATCAAAACGTATATATACAGCACAAAACCGTCTTTGGGGACAGTTACAAAATAGCATACTAAAAGACACAACGGACCAATAGCATTTAAGATTCTTTCAAGAGTTGAGATCATGAGTTAATTGAATCTAGACCACCGTGGAAAACCTGGAAACACTGGATGGCCGTTTCGTCCTATTGCAATTTACGCCCACGACCTCGCCTCATGGGATTCGAACCCGGGACCTGCCAGTCTCGCGCCAGGCGCTTAACCAACGAGACCACTGAGCCAGCATCCTACGGTGTTAATGTCTAACGACGTGGATGTGCACTGTTGAGGAGTTCCACAATACGACGAAACGGCCGTTCAGTGCTTCCTCAACAAAACATTCATAATAAGATCCAACTACATTGAACTAATATACTTTGAATAGAACGAAAAACACATTCTGAATTTTAAGATGACTTACAATTCAGAAATATTTGTAACTTGGTTCACATTGATATTTGTGAACTATTCTCTTCACCCAATTCTAATCACTAATTTACTTTCATTATTATTATAAAATATACAATAATTAGCTAATATGATGACAATCAAATGTCTTTTTATTTGTCTTTTCTTATTATCCCAAAAAAAAGATTATGCAACGATCTATCATTTATTTCAAATGAGAGAAAAAAAGAAAATCTCCTTTTCATCGCATAGTATCATCTTCTAAAGATTAATTAGCTGTCTGAAGAATGTACTGGATTCTTTGGAAAGGACTACATGTGTGGGTGTGGGTGTGTGTACGTGACGGTGGGGTGGGGGTATAGTTAAATGATAAAATATGTTCAGTATTCAACAGTTTACAACTAAGTAAGGAATCTACCCCCCCTCTCACCCCAGATTATTCATCATTATTTTAAAGATGAACAATATATGTTTATGTATAGTTTGCCAAATGCATATAAATCAAACCTAATTTAAAGGTAACATTTACAATGTACTGATATTATTCAACGAAATGTTATATGTTCAATAGTTGAGATCATGTATCTATTGAAGCTAGACCATCATAGAAAACCTGGAAACATTGAAAGGATGTTTGGTTCTATTGTAAGGCTATTCAGCAATGCGTATCGATGATCCCGCATCGAACCCAGGACATATCGATCTCACGCGTGAACGCTTAACTTCTAGACTGCTGAGCTAGCTGGCATCCAATGATGTTAATGTTTAATTTCAACCAATCCACGAAATGTTATAAGTGCAAAATTATCGATTTTAAGAAAAAAAGAAATTGTTTACTGCCCTAATTTTCTATGACATCGAAACTTAGAACCATAGGGAGATTCGATAAAAAAAGAGTTGAAAATAATGACAAATAGTTGACCTCTGATAGATGATTATAAAACAGCAACAATTTGTTGTATTGTTGTGGGTTGGAAAAATGTAAGTTTCTAGATATCATCAATATGTTTAGTCGAATAAAAACGACTAAATAATCTTAAAACCAAAATGGGGGTTTGTGGAGATTGTAGTAATGTAATAGTTGTATTCATCGGTTGATTTAAGCTAAGTCACCATTGAAAACATAGAAGCATTGGAGGGCCATTAAGTTTTAGCATGGGACTCCTCAGCAGTGCGCATCCACGACCCCTCACCAAACGGACTTGAACTTATTACCTTCGATCTCATGTGCAAACACTTAATCTCTAGACCACTGAGCCATCATTCAACGGTGTTAGTCTCTAACTTTAATCGATCCATGATCATGCACAACCCTTCATTCATTGTCTGAGGTAAATACTTATCTCTACCCGAAACGGATTGGGTTCCACTGTTCACGGTTTTTTACTAGAACTCCACGAATTCAACTGGTAATATTACTACAATCTCCACAACCTCCCATTCTGAAAACAATAAGTCACCGGTAAAAAATAATTTGATTGTTTAATAATTGTGTACACCTAAAATCATTTAAAAAATATAAGCAAAGATAGATAGTGGCTAGTACTGGAAACAAGAACGTGTGTTTTGTTCTATTTGGGACTGGTCAGTTCGATATACCTGCATCCCAGGGTTGATGTTCATTCTGGGACTCCAGTTCAGTACCGTTCGCTCCGAACTCCATCACGTTGTCCACTTAGCTGTTGAGTGCTGATAGCCACATGCTTGTGTAATGGGGTAAAGTTTAAATTCACTTGGCGTTATTTGCTTGTATCTTCTCATTGTTGTTTAAGACTGAAATTGATCAGTTTCTTGTTAGCATATGTGCAATCTGTGCGGATTGCCTTGTGGCATGTGTAGCACATATATATTAGATACCCCTTTATACTAATATTTATGTGTTCAAATAAATAAATAAATCGATATAAATAAGGATAAGACAGATGTTTTGCAATCGATTAAGATTTCACAGCAGCAAACTCTCAAAGCTGACAGATTTAGGATTAAATAAATGATCTTTTCAGAAGGGGTTTGTAGAGATTTTAGGAATTTCACTGATTGAAATCATCAATCAATTGAAGCTAGACCACCATGGAAAACCTGGAAGCACTGGAGGGCCGTTTCGTCCTATTGTGGGACTCCTCAGCAGTGTGCATCCACGATCCCACACCCCACGGGATTCAGTTAATCAGCATTGTTGTTTGAAGTACCTATCTTACTTCTACTAGTGATGATTTCTCAATAAAGCTTCGAGAAGTTCATTTTCCAACTACAAGGTAGTTTTCTAGCAATATTTGTATACTTTGACGTTGATTTTCATCAAGATTAGTGTTACGTTCTTGATCTGCCTACCCACTTTTGGTGCTGAGGATAATTTGTCTAATATAGATTAAGACTTTGACGCGATTGTCTGACTGGCTTAACCTTGAGGCTAGTACATGTAAGTTCGAAGTAGGGTAGAGCGAATAAAACTATTCTATCACTTGATTGGCTGACAAGCACCCGAGTGAGAGAAGACAAGTCAATGGGAACACTACTCAATTTATTCCCAATTTCATATAAGTCTAAAAAGATACATAACCTGACCACAACGTACAATAATTAGGAAAATACAATTATGTTCAAAACTGAGGATTAGCGTAGAAAATAGAGTACAAAACAATACGTTTAAATTACAATAGCTTTGGAACAAAAAAAGCTATGGCATTGAATCATACCTCAAACGAAAGCTTATGTTCTGTAGAATAGACTAGGGACAAAAATAAATGTTAATATTTTACAAGCTTTGAATTAACTGAAATAACATCCACAGTTTGTCAAAGCTTCTTGTTTCTCTGTTCACATAAACTACGGAGATAATTAAAAAGTATCTTCTGAAATTCATGATATATTGCTTTTCTGAATAAAAACTTCAAGACCATTCCAAATAACTATAATCACATACTCATTAGAGATTTACTTGAAGATGAATTCTTGGATTTTTATTCCACAATCATAACAAACAGAATATAAACACATATACGATTAAACATTGGGCTCCAATGCCCCTAAATGCCCTGGTATGGCCGAGAGTGAGGTGGACCCTCCTCCCCTCTCGAAATGCTCTCGCACGGTCACGCTTATACAGCCTCTGCCAGGGAAGTCCTACTCACTGCCTTCTCGTGACGGGGGTGTTCTTTACGAAAATGAGTGGACGAAAAGCGAATTTCCGGCGCTTTACCCGGATTCCAAACCAATGGTTCACATGGGCTCCAGTATCCTGCGGGAACAAGTGGCGTATGAACCAATTGTTGGTCACCGGCTACCATAGGACTGCATGTCCTCACGATGCACCACTGTTTTGTGGATTAAACCTTTAGGTCAAAGGCTCCGGGTGTTGCCCCCTAAGATAACCACCTGCTTCGGTCTGGGTACCCGGGCAGTATCACAGCCCACACACACAAATATGGTGTGTCGCATATCTATATGGTACCCTCCTGTACCAATATTTATGTGTTCAAATAAAAATAATATAATAAATGGGCTCCAATGGCAATAGATAATCATTCTACCAAATGATGATTTAAACAAAGTTTAAAAACTAAATCGTAAGATGTCAGCTCAATAGTTTAATAGTGAAAAGCATATCATGAGAATTGGAATTCATAAATTCATCCACTATCGGGCATATAATCGAATCCTCCCGATGAAAGATCATAAACTAAAGAGCAAATAACTTTTAACTACTTGATTATAATATCAGGTCATGAAAAAAAATATCTCTTGAAGATTTAATTAATCTCCACAATAGCTTTCCAATAAAACAGTGATAGATTTAAGTGTTGCTTATTTTCAGCCATATTCATTAGTTGTTTAGATGTATTGTTACTCAATGTATGTTTCATTCATATTTGATAAATGATAAGAAACATACGAATATAGATATCAAATAACATAGAAAGGTCATGATAAGGTCAGGAGAAAGAGAAATATGATGAAAAGAATATTATTTAAGCTTATTATTACACCAAATCTTTCTAGATAGTGTTTACTCTTTCTTTTCTCATTGACTGATTCACTTACCATAAGGATGGATGAAGGTGAAAATAGTTAAGTGAATGAACATGTTGTCCATGTTTTGTTAATATTTCAGTAAAGGGTTGGCGGAGATTGTTGAGTTTAGATTAATATCAAGAATGGATCAGTGTTAGGCCATCATTGGAAACCTGGAAGTATTGGACGGTCGTTTCATCCTAGTATTAAACTCATCATCAGTATGCATTCACGATCCCACACACGTGGGATTCAAACCCAGGACCTTCGGTATGGTGAGCAAACGTTTAACCTCTAGACCACTAATGATGTTCAAACTTGTTGACAGTATGACAGTTTCCATATACGATATCAAATAATGTTAATAAAAACTATCGTACAAAAGAGCATATTACGTGAAATTTTAAAATTTTAAATATCTTAATTGTTTGAATAGTTCACCGATATCTTGCTCCTCAATTCCTGATTAGTGATAGTTCGCCAATAAATGTTGAATTTGTAATGAAAACTATCTTTCGATGGAATATATTTTTAGAAATTTTCAACTAAATAAGTTTCCTATTGAAGGAGTTTTATGAAGATTGGTTTGATTTGTAGGCTGTATTCGTCATAAAGTAGCTTCAGTTGGAGCACCACTGAAACAAAGGGACATTAAGCAGTTGTTTCATCTCAGTTAAGAAATCTTCAGGAGTACGAACATACCAATAATCGAGCCATATGACATCCAGGTCTCTCGATAAATGCCTGACCATTAAAACACTGAGTCACCATTCAAGATTATAGTTCCAACTTAAACGAATATACTAGATATCATGACAATCACCCATTGCAAATGATGAATACTATTTCAATCCCAATATGCCTGAACTCTACTGTTCAAGATTTCGAACTATAAATTCTGGAACTTAAACCATGTCACTCGTAAGTAGATTATTTTTAGTCTGGTTGAAGAAAGTTTTACAAAGACTGGTTGAATTTATAGGTTATATTCGGTGTGAATCAACATTGAGACAAAATAGCTCAGTTCAGTCAACCAATACAAAAATGAATTAAACTTCACTTCATTGTACAAGATAGTGGCTATCTGAACCATGCATGTGGTCTAGTCCTTAAGGTCGAACAATTCCTACAGATCAAGCTGTAGTATGATCAAGCAAATCTAACGAACTAGACATCACCTGTACTATATCAATGATATTAGGTGGTTGATCAACATAGTGTACGTGATTTTGAGATACTTGAACTAGTGATCAAACTGCAACTTGTTCAATAGAATTTCATTGTCTCTAAGGTACTAAACAGACATTCATTGCTTCCTATTTAACTTTATTTATTGTTAGAACTGACAGGGTTAGATGACAAAAGTACACTGTTGAATAGTATCAGACTAGAAAGAAACATTCATCTGATACTCTACATATTTCAACGATTTGCTTGATAATCATGATGACTTACAGTGTGAAAAGAAATTACATATTCTATTTCAGATCAATTATATCTTATATTCTAATATGAATCATGTTTGAACCTGTGAACAATCATTACCTACATCATTAGAAAGTTAATAATTATATTATGATTAATGACTTCAAACTATAAAGATAAATTTGTTTATACGCCAATTCAAAACCACCATAACCAGTTTGAACATGTATATTTAATTGAGTTTACCATGTGAACTAAAATTTTACCTCATATTTAGGTCATATTACTGGATAACTGAAATTTTTAATACAATTCAGTATATGAAAAAACAAAAACAAATTTTCATTACTGAATATTAATAATTAAAGGATAATGAGTGAGTATTGTTGAGGAGTTTCATACTAGGACGAAATGGTCATCCAGTGATTCCAGGTTTTCCAAGATAATCTAACTTTAATCAACTCATGAATTCAACGATTAAATTACTGGATTGAGATCATGAACTGATTGATTAGATGCTGGCCCAGTGGTCCAGTAGGTTGGGCGTTCGCACGCGAGACTAAAGGCCCCGGGGTTCGAATCCCGTGACTATCTGACAGGAAAATGATGTTTGTTAACTATTCATTTGATTACAGTAAACACTATGAATGTAAACATAGAATAGCTAATAAGAAAACCTGATTTTACACGATAATTTACAAGATGTTTGTGACATTCATTTATTTACATAGAAACAAGTTGTGTTAGTGTTATCAAACTTAAACATGAATGGTATCTACTGAAACTGGATTGTGACTATTAATGAGATCGAGGAAGGAGCTTGCAATCTATTTTGAACTTTTCAGATGAATGTTATCATTGAGCATCAAGATTGAGATGAATGTATATCCAATTGGTGAGTTGTGAATTTGACTTATATTCTATTGCTAATCATCAACAAAATATACCAAAATCTAATGACTGATTGAGAACATTCAGATAATCAACTCAAAATAAACATATATCCACAGAGATCAATAATATCAACAGTAGGTAAATAGAAACTTTTGAAAATTAACTGACATAACCATGGGAAGATACAAGTAAACAACACCAAATGAATATAACTTCCATCCATTACACAAACAGGTGGCTATCAGGACTCAGTAGTTAAGTGGATAACGTGACGATGTTTGAAGTGAACGGCACTGGGTTCGAATCCCAGAGTGAACATCAGCTCTGAAATACAAGTACATCCAGCTGACGAGTTTCAAATGGGACGAAACGCACATCATGGATTCTACTGCTAGTCACTATCCATCTTAACTGACATTTGCTTATACTTTGTTCAATATTCATTTCTATTTCTGAAAGAAATGTGCATTGTTAAATGATGTTCACTTTGTGACAACTAATTATGTCAAAGTTAATTTAGTGAAACTATAATTTATGGATGACCGTTGAAAGACGCCAAAGTAACCTTGAGAGTGTCTACCTACTTAATAGGACTAAATCAGGGTTGTAAAAGAGTTTAAAGAATAAAGATTATGATTCATAGCTGATGGTTAGAGTTATGGATTAGATTTAATGTTCTAATCACGAACTGAAATAAGTTAAAGTGACAAGACGCTGTTTGGTTAAATGAGTGAATGAATTTCGTGCTAAAATCCATGACGAGAATAAATGAATGATGACCGTTAGGAACTACGTATGGACTAATAGTATACGAATATTATTATTGTATGATTATTAAGTAACTATATTATATTGTATATTCATATTCCTTTCATTATCAGCTTTTATTTGACCAACTATTGGTTACTGTCATTTGATTTACTATTCTCAGTCAGTAACTACAGTCTCTCAAAATCACAGTCACTTTTGGCTTGATCTTGCACAAATGTTATTTTCTATTGTATGATGTGATATGGTTTCATTTGTTTGTATATAAACCTAATATGTTTGGAACATATGATTCTTATCACGTAGGCTGATATTGACGGAAAAAAGGACCAATCGAAACTCTAGGCTATCTGTACTGTTTGTATGCGTCATTAGTTTGGTCGTATAAGTCAGCGTATCTAAATTGGCAATCGTATAAGGTAAGGACATAACAATTGGCGACGGAGATTTTGGAAGAAAAAGCAAACAAACAAACAAACAGGAAAGCCATTACAATATCAACAAAATGTCAGAAATTAAATAGCAATAAATCAGTCTATCTGATATAATTATCTAAACGACTTTAAAAAAAAGAGAAGAAATACTGATATTTGCACCATACTAAGAACTAAGAATGAATCAACAAACTCGGTGAAAGTTAATTAAAAATGCTGAATATAAGTAACGTATTTAACGATATTGTAAGCTTCATACTATCAGCAGTGACGGATAATGGGAAGCAGTGGAATCAAGGATGCATGTTTCATCCTATTTGCGACTTGTCAACTGGATATACCCGCATCTCAGAGTTGATGTTGACTCTGAGACTTTAACCCAGTACTATTCTGGATTCCATTTCTAGCCATTATCCATCTTTTCTTAGAATACTTATGAATTAAGGCAATATCGAGGTAATACACACAGTATGTACATATGTCAATAAGAGAATGATCAACTGCAATGCTAAACATCAATGAGAAGATTCAAGTAAACAATACCAAGTGATCTAAAGTAATTAGTTCCTTTGATAAATTTCGATAGTGTAATAAGAAAACGAAGATTATCAAAACTGTTTGATGATATATTAGCGCAATACATTTCGAACAATCTGATCACTCATAATACACTTGTTAAGAACATTTATACATAAAAATAAAAGGTCAACTAGCCTAGAAGTGTAAGGTAATAGGAGACAAGGATAATAAAGAAATAATGTGGAAACAATTTGAAACCTTATCACTTTGGATAATAAGCTAATACTACCAGGGTAGGTTTAAGGTAAGAACAAACTGTTTTTGAATACAGAGGTGGGTTTGAATTTTCGTATAGCTAAGGATTTAATAAACCCTTCTACACTTTTGTACAACACCACAAAAGCCGATCAATCTTATGACCTGTTTCAATTATGCGTTTGGCAATTGACAATGATGGATGTTTATCCTCTACTCTTATTGGGTCATTTAATTCTATCTGTTTCTGCAACCATTTCGGTGCATAGGTGTCATTACCAAGGTTTGATTTGATAATTTCGAATAAATTGAACATTTGGTTCATTGTTATAAATAAAAATAAAATATTTGTAATATCCCAACGAGTAGAAAATTGGATTTTCTGACGTTTCGTGACTTAGTGTAATTCACTTCTTCAGAGAATAAATAAATAAATCATGAGTCAATTGAAGCTAGATCACCATGGAAAACCTAGAAGCACTGTTGAAATTACTACAATCTCCACAAAACCCCTTCTGATACTAATCAACATATGCTCACTAGTGCCTGGATTTAAGAGCTATATCCTGGAGTTCTAGTGAGAAGCAGTAGCCAGCCAGTGGAGTTCAACCGGGTCTTTTGTGAGATAGTAACTCACTGATGACAATGATGGATATGTCGCTCAATTTCGTGGATTAGTTGAAGTTAGACATTAACACCATTAGATACCGACCGGCTCAGTGGTCTAGTTGGTTAGGCGCCTGGCGCTAGACTGGTAGGTCCTGGGTTCGAATGTGGCGAGGCGGGATCGTGGATGCACACTGCTGAGGAGTCCCATAATAGGGCGAAACGGCCGTCCAGTGCTTCCATATTTTCAATCGGTTCACGATCTCAATCAAAAACACTTAGTATTGTTTGTCTGGTGTTTACGACTACATTTAATCATTCTCTTATTTTCATATATGCATCATGTGCGAATTTCCTGGATATTACCTTAAGTTCTGAAGTGAAAACCAGTTCTCTGATACAGGTACATCCAGCTGACGAGTCCCAATCAATACGAAACGTGAGTCATGGATTCCACTGCTAGCCACCATCCAATGTTTTTCTTCTTTAGTTTTATTTTGAAAAAAATATCGATTTTTCTGTATCTGGGCTATAAATATAAATGTATCACTTCGATTAATTTAATTGTCACCGAACATATTCAACATTTCTGTTAGCCAATGATCATGCCAACAGATTGGATTATGAATTTATTACTTAAATTCAACGATTCGTTATACAACTGCTTCAAATTATAAAAAAATCCTAATTCTTCAATCAAAACATTTTATGTTTCAAAACTAATGATGTAAGTGAGTATAGTTCTCTTTCTCATGAGATCCCTTAGGATCTCATTAATAGATCTTTTAAAAGGGTCTCATATTAAGTTCACTTGGTAATGTTTACTTGAATCTTCCGATTGATTCAGTAGCTAAGTGGATAACGTGATGGAGTTTGAAGCGAAAAGTACTGGATTGCAATCCCAGAGTGAACATCAACTGTGAGATGCAGGTACATCCAGCTGACGAGTCCCAACTGGGACGAAACGTGTGTCCTGGATTCCAATGCTAGCCACTATCCATCTTTGCTAAGGGTCTCATTTTACATCCACATTATTACAATTGAGTGTCACTGATGAGTCAGTAAGATTACAGTAATTGGAAACTATCCCTAAGCATCTGTGTTCCACAAGTGTATATTACATAATGCTATAACTGAAACTGAACTGCTTCAGCTACACTTATGATGCCACCTACAAACTGATCTGACTCATTAGAAGGAACAGAAAGAAAACATTTTAGTGATGAAGTGATAGTTAGTTGGCCTTTTTTATATTTCATGCTAATATGTGAAAATTTGTCTTCAAAGCAACTACTTAAGTAGTACGATTTCGATTCATCATGAGCAATTTCACATCATATAACTATTTGAATATATATTTTATTGGGTTATCTTCAATAAACATATATAACTAAACCACCATGGAAAACCTGGAAGCATTGGATGTCCGTTTCGCCCTAGTATTGAACTACTCAGAAGTACGCATCCCAAACCCAACACGTGGGATTCGAACCCGGGACCTTTGGTCTCATACGTGAACACCTAACCTCTAGAAAACTTAGCGGGTATTCAATGGCGTTAATATCTAACTTCAACCAGTCCACGATATTATGCCACCATCGTCCATTAGCTCCAACAGATAACTGCCTCACATCCGACACATTAAACTTCACTTGTCATGGCTTCTCACTGAAACTTCAAAACTACCTCTCGAAGCTAGTCAACAGTAGAAGCATGATAGTTTTCAGTATAGGGTTGTGGAGATTGTTGAAGAGCCTTATACAAGGTGAGGTGGACGTTCAGTTCTTCCATGTTTTTAGTGGTGGTCTAACATTGACAGATTCATGATTAAAACCCAACAATCTGTATAATCCTGTTACTGATGATTATTTTCATATTTTCTGCTCTTTTGACCTGATTGATCACGGCTTCTTATTAGACTTATATTATTATATAAAATTATTTGTGGAACAATTTGTTTTTGTTGGTATATCGATTAGTGTTGAAAATGAGGACAGACGTACTCTGAATTGACAGCATAGGCCCAGAATCCCTTCTGATAGTAAGCAGTGGGTCATTCTCATTTAGCATTCGTGATCTAGCATAGTCCAATTATTTAAAGCCTCCTGGTTACTTTATGGTTACACTCAGCTCTAAACTATATAGACATATTTATACAGTTATTTTATGAAGGTAACTATAAGTACTAATATTGTGGTATGTGCTACTGATATCGACAGATATGAGAAGTATGTATCGCCAGTTGAAAGTGGAATGCTTAGCGGCAAAAGGTTGATAAAATCGAAGAGAAGAGTACGAGAACAGAGAGTGGTTGGTATGGAAACGAAGGAACAACAAAGTCTGAAACAACTGTTGGATATTTAGCAAGTGAAGTATTCTGTGATTTTGTATTATTATTATTATTATTATTATTATTATTATTATTATTATTATTATTATTATTATTATTATTATTATTATTATTATTATTATTATTATTATTATTATTATTATTATTGTTTATCTCAACACATTAACATTGGTACGAGGCACCAGATAGATATGCGTCACATAAATCGTTCGCTTTGTCTGAAGGCTGTGATACTGCTCAGATGCCTAAATCGAAGTAGGTAGTTTTCTTAGGAGGCCACACCACGAGCCTTTGACCTAGCGGTTTAATCCATAAGGTAGTGGAACAACGTTAGGAGATAAAGTCACATGGTGGCGGTTGAACAATAGCAGGTTCGTATGCCATTTGTTTCCTCCGGATTCTGGGGCCCATATATACCATTGATTTAAAATCAAGGTTTCTCAACCTCTCTAGACCGCTTTTCATCTTCTGGATTTCGTAAACAACATCCCTGCTACGAAAACGCCGTACTTACGACTTCCCTGGTAGTCGTTGTATACGCGTGGTTATGTGAGAATATTTGGATAGGTAGAACTGACTTCCCCCACCCTCGATCGTATCAGGGCATTTGGTAGTGATTTTGTATTCTCGTTCAATACAATATCATTCCAATAATGCCTGAAACCCTATTATTATCATTATTATGAATACTTCCACAATTAGATGGTGTTTGGAGGTAGTCAACAGGAAACCCTCAACCCGGGTTTCGTGCTACTTGGCACTCGTCAGCAAGGTGTACATGTAATCTTGAGGGAACTGATGCTCCCTAACGAATTCGATCTCGTGTCACCCAGCTTCACAGTCAGAGACGTTACCACTGAGCTATCCGAGCCGTGACTTGCCTCCTGTAGGAATGAGATGTAATCACAATTGATTGATCACTGGGTGGCGATTAATGTCATGCGTGTCTAGTCCTTATTAGAGCAGATCGAATGCTATCGACCATATTGCAATGTGGTCACCAGTCTAGGTGACCCGACATTGCGGGCACTATATATTGAGATTAGATGGGGTTTGAAGGTAGTCGACAGGAAATATGGTCGATAGTATTCGATCTGCGCTAATAAAGACTAGACACGCATGACATTGATCATCACCCAGTGATCAATCAATTGTGATACTTCCACAATACTATACACTTTAAAATGAGATTAAATTATTTTTACTTACTCTATATTACTCGATATCCATTTTTATTTCTATCCATTATACCATTCTGTCTTGTGTTATTCTTAATCTACATTTACATTATTTTTTTAGAAAAAAAGAACAAATTAAAGAGAACCAAATCCAGAAATTGTTTACTTCAATGCATCTACACAAAATAATAAAATTCATAAACATACATACTAATGATAACCAAATTTGTTTCATTCTCTCCCCCCTCTCTCTCTCTTGAAACAAAATTATGTTTTATAGAGAAGAAAAAGAAGAAAAAGGGGGTAACACCAACAAACGCAATTAGAACACAAAGTAATTTCCATTGTCTATTTTTAATCCATATGGATTCGAGAAATGATAGATTATAGAAATCAATACCACTTCTCAATTTAATCCCATAGAAGAGACAGAAAGAGTGAGAGAGAGAGTGGGTGAGTGGGTTAGTGAGTGAGTGAGTAAGTAAGTGAGAGAGGGAGGGAGGGAGGGAGGGAGAGAAAGAGTCAGTGAGCCAACTAAGAAGAGAGAGAATTAGAAACAACGAATTGGTTGGACAGATAGATATTTTGAGCAATTAAAAGAATCAACGTTAGACAGATATTCTCTGTATTATTGTTGTTTTCACTATTCGAAATAAAGATGATTTAGGATGAAAGAAAGAAAGAAAAGAATAAAAAATAGAAAGGGCAGCCTACAAATAATAATAATAAATAAATTTATTTGATTCAACTAAATTATGATCATTTTAATACCGTACAAAAAATTGATTAGAATCGATACACTTATAGATGATCAGAAATCGATATTCGATTGATATGGTAATTGAAAGTGTATAAAATAAGGTATTACGTAACATAGGGGTTATTATTATTATTAGCTTTATTCAATATTATAAGAGGAAATCTAAAGAACATGCTATGTTGTTAAATGGAAGCAAATATAAAAAGGATGAATAGCAACTGGAAAGGGTTACCCAGGATAGGGTTGGATGGAGAGTGTTGGTGGGTGGTCTATGCTCTTCGACGAGGAGTAACAAGGAGTAAGTAAGTAAGTAAGTAAGTAATATTATATTTATGATAAAATATAGAATTCTTAGCATAAATTATTTCAACAAGTTTTTGTTTCTTATTTCTTGATCAATACTGAAGATAAATATTGAGTAGTTGCCAGTTAAATGTTAGCAGTTCAGGAATTGACATCTGTCAGTCAGTCAATCAGCAGCAACGTAGAACTTCGTACGTACGTATGTACATCAGTTCGAGTTGCCATACCACATTCGCACACAGATACGATCGCCTATTCAAATCCCATAATGGTGGAGGTAGTTAAAGTATAAGCAGTAATCAGAAAGACTAGGGTTTGAAGATGTTATTCAGGGAGTATAATCCATTGAAATAAATTTGGAAAGAGGAAGAAACGGACATGAATAATTCAGGAGAATAGAATTCGGGAGAACACAAAGAATCGACATCTGATTAATGTATATTCTTTTCGATGCATATTACCGGCATCCACGATATTTCCGATTAGGTACTTTTGTAACTTGTACAGAGAAAGGTCGTAAGCTCCTCATATCACTAAGAGACATAATCATCTGTTAAAACATACAAAAAAACAGGTAACTTGTTGTAATATCTAGATGTCAAGAACAAGTAGCCCATATAATCAAGCAGGTCATTATTTGAACCTAACGATCTTTTATCTCAACAATACATCAATCATCAATGAACATATTAATAAGAAACAATTGTGTGATAATTTTCAGAAAATTACAGATTACTGATTGGCATTAAAACCTTTAAGATGGAAAGAGAGTATGAAAGTATGGATATCAGAAGGGTTTTTGTGGATATTATAGTAATTTCAATAGTTAAGATCATGAGTCATTTGAAGCTAGACCAACACGGAAAACCTGGAAGCACTGGATGGCCGTTTTGTCCTACTTTGAGATCCCTCAGAAGTGCGCATCCACGATCCCGCCTTGTGGGATTCGAACACAGGACCTATCAGTCTCGTGCGCAAGAGCTTAACCACTGGACCACTGAGCCGGCCGGTATCCGATTGTGGTAATGTCTAACTTCAACTAGTCGACACATTCACCATGGTCATCCGTGAGTTACTATCTCATAAATGACCCGGTTGAACTCCACTGGTCACTATTTCTCATTAGAACTCTAGGAAATACCTCTTAGAAACCGTCACTAGCGAGCATATGTTGATTAATATTAACTGACTCATGATCTCAATTATTAAAATCATTATAATATCCACAAAATCCCTTCTGTTATTAATGTGGATGCTTGAAAAACGTTGTTCCTAAATATTTATGAGAGAGTTAGTTTACAATCTTGATTACAAGCTTCTATTTGACTTACAAACTATTCCAGGATTTTCAATGGTTAAGATCATGAGTCAGTTGAAGCTAGACCACCATGGATAACCTGGAAGCACTGGACGGCCGTTTCGTCCTATTCCAGGATTATTTATTGTATGTAAATTACAAAACATTCTTTCTTAATTATATATCTTTATGGTCACTTACAGTCTTGCTTTTTATGTATATATATTCATATGAATCGATTTCCAAATAAAAGAAAATGGTACTAGATCGTTTTCTGGTCCTCCTGGAGCTCTAAACGGTAGTTTAAAGAATATCATTTAGATGATCAATCGTTTTGGTACATATAGTAAACAGTAATCAGGATAAAAATATAGCCATATGTTATGATTTTTGATCTGGATAAATATAATCACCATTATGTCCACCTTAACTCAATGAAAGTTAAAAATGTAAGTAAAACATGTTGTGATAGTACACTTTGCCTGGACATATAGTTCCAGTTCAACAATGATAACTGCTTTTAGTGGAGTTTTGTTCTCTGAGCTGGATGGTTTGGTCGTGGAGCATTCATCGTTCTTCTGAACGACATCATCAGCACAAACTTCAAATAAAAGTAACTAAAGCAGTTAAACGAATACTATTTGATTCCAAAAGACGAAAGAAATCTTGTAGTTTATCACGGATTTTTAACATATGAATATTTCTTAAAGGTGATGATCATAGTATATGGTTCGAACTCCGTGTCTTTCTATCCGAACATCCAGTAAAAGTCTCATTGAGTTATAGTGTCCAAAATAGCCATACAGCAT
The DNA here is from genome assembly GCA_944470205.2 of Schistosoma margrebowiei. Taxonomy (NCBI): domain Eukaryota; kingdom Metazoa; phylum Platyhelminthes; class Trematoda; order Strigeidida; family Schistosomatidae; genus Schistosoma; species Schistosoma margrebowiei. The sequence goes on from OX104026.1 coordinate 5,098,959, forward strand.
CTTAGACTCCACTATTCATTATGTGTCAGACTCATTTAAACTTGTGATATAGGACTATATCAAGGAACTCCCCTTACGATACACATTTAACAGCATAACCTAGTCAGTTGCTAATAAATTTGGACCTTATTAACATTCATCTTTAATTCCTAAATACGATGGTTTAGTAATAAGAAATATCAGATATGATTTCAAACTTCCATACTACACATGTAATTGGATCACAAGCTTATAAAGTCCGTTAATAACAAGTTGACTTTATAATAATAACTTAACAACATTCAATAGTAACCAGAAAATCTTAATGTCTATTTATAAATACAGCTCTTTCCTTTATCAATGTACAATCAGTAGATAAAGACATACTTTCGTCCATTGAACATTTATCTTGACTGAAATACCCATAGGATTATGGTTATCATGCATTACAAATAAGAAATCGAAATGTATGAATAGTTTCAATAGTAAGATCTTTTACAATTAGTCTCTCCCATCTACCATAGATTTATTTATTAATGAATAATGTATCAAACACTTTGGCTCGGATAGGACAGTGGCAACGTCTTTGACTGTGAAGTTGGATGAGACGGGATCGAATTCGTCAGGGAGCATCAGTCCCCTCAAGATTACAGGCACACCTTTCTGACGAGTGCCAAGTAGCACGAAACCCGGGTTGAGGGTTTCCTGTCGACTACCTCCAACCACCATTTAATCTCAACACATCATTATTTATTCTAATGACGAAAAATTAAAATGTTCCAGTGGATAATTCATTAAATATCGTTGTAAATAAAGAGAATATAATGAAAGCTGATAAAGTCATATATATATAAAGTAAAATTTTTGTTTCGTGTAAAACAAATCAATGCTTATCTATTTAAGTTCATGAACACGGGATTCGAACCTAAGACTTTCGGTCTCACGCTCGAACAAATAATCTTTAGCACACTAAGACTATCGGCATCCAACGGTTTTAACATCCAACTTCAACTAATCCATGAAATTACCCGACCATTTTCCAATTTCGTGAATTGGTTATGATCAGACATTGACACTGTTGGATAATGGCTCAGTGATGCAGGATCTTGATTGTGCACTGCCGAGGCCCCCGAACGCCCTGGTACGGCCGAGAGTGGGGAGAGTCCGCTCTCCCTCTCGAAATACTCTCACACGGCCGCGCGTATACAGCCTCTGCCAGGGAAGTCCTACTCATTGCCTTCTCGTGGCGGGGGTGTTGTTTACGAAAATGAGAGGACGAAAAGCGAACGTCCGGCGCTTTAACCGGATCACAAACCAATGGTGCACATGGGCTCCAGTATCCTGCGGGAACAAATGGCGTATGAACCAATCGTTGGTCACCGGCTACCATGGGATTGCATCTCCTCACGATGTTCCACTGCCTTGTGGGTTAGACCATTAGGTCAAAGGCTCGGGGTGTGGCCCCCTAAGATAACCACCTGCTTCGGTTTGGGCACCCGGGCAGTATCACAGCCCACACACAAACAATGAACTCTATGACTACGGCAACTAATTTCCTCTCTCCGATCAACATTCAATTGATTCAAATAATTATTACTGTTATTGTCATTATTAATACCATTATTATTATTACCATTATTGTCATTATTGTTATTATTATTATTATTATTATTATTATTATTATTATTATTATTATTATTTTCCACATTATTCACCCTCCTTTATACTTATACAGCGGCTCGTCTTTGGTGGAAATTCGACTGTATCTAAACGTTCTCGAGTCACTGTTCGGTTGAAAATTGTATGTTACCACCGAATACGAGAACTGAAGCAGTTTTTCTGAAACCACGTGCACCATTCAAACTGGCTGCCTTCAACGTTCGCACACTAATGCAGGTCGGACAACAGATAGGGCTGGCTATGTCTTTGGAAAGTCTCAATATTGATGTTTGTTGTCTATCCGAGACCCGTATTCAAGACTCTGGCGAAGTACTACAAATTCGATCTCCATCTGTCGCTTCGAAAAGCTTGTTTCACGTGCGCTTATCCGGGGACCCTGTGGCATCTTCGTCTGGTCTTGCTGGCGTTGGTGTCGCACTAAGCGCTAGAGCTGAGGCAGCACTAGTCGATTGGATCCCCATTAACAGTCGGTTATGTGCTGTTAGATTAGAAAGTTCCATCAAAGTGAGAAGAAATCGGCGTGAGAAACGATGTCTTTTCGTCATCTCCGCCTATGCCCCGACAGATTGCAGCCCGGATGCAATCAAGGATGAGTTTTACCACCAGCTGTCTGTTCTTCTCCAGAAAGTGCGTTCGACAGATATTGTAGTACTAGCCGGAGACTTGAATGCGCAGGTCGGGCGTCTAGGCACAGAAGAGAGTCGTTTAGGTGGCCGATGGGGACTCGTTGGTCGCAGGTCAGATAACGGGGACCGTCTACTGCAACTTTGCACAGACCACAACCTGTTTCTGGCTAGCACTAACTTTCGGCACAGTCATCGCCGATGTGCCACCTGGCGTCCTCCCTCTGCATCCCAAGCCTGGACTCAGATTGATCACATCGCGATCAGCTTCCGCTGGCGTGGTTGTGTAAAAGACTGCCGCTCCTTTTGGAGTACCTATCTGGACTCTGACCATGCTTTGGTCTGCGCCAATCTTGCCTTACTTTTCAGTGGACAACGAAGTGACCACCATCAAAGGATTGATGTCAGCAAGTTGGTTGCAACTTCTGTTGCAAATAAGTATCGAACCGAGCTAGCTTCTAGGCTAGCTACCACTCCACCGAAAAGTATAGATGAGCATTGGTTGCAATTGCATGACGCCATGAAAATGGCGGGAACAGTCAGTTGTGGGTTTGCGAAACGTCCCGCTTATAAGCACTGGGTTTCTTCTGGTTCCTTACAACTTATTGAAGCCCGTCGGTCGACTCCGGGTGACCGTGAGTTTGACCATAAACGAAGGATGTTACGTAAGGAATTTGGGCAAAGCTTGCGTAAGGACCGAGAAGCCTGGTGGTCGGAGCGTGCTAATGAGATGGAAGCAGCAGCTGCATCTGGTAACTACCGGAAGCTCTTCCAGCTCATCCGAGCCACTGGCAGCAAGAAGTCTGGTGTGAGTGAAACAATCTGCGAGGATGATGGGATGCCAATCACTAATATCCATCGACGTCTTGGACGATGGGCAGAATTTTTCGAAGGGCAGTTCAACTGGCCTGCTGCTCCGGCAACATCGGTCAGACTGTCCTGCCCTCCATGGCCGGTGACGACTGATCCACCAAACGAGGAGGAAGTCCGCAAGGAACTCCAACTCTTGAAGCGTTACAAATCACCTGGCCCAGATGACTTACCTCCGGCTCTTTTTAAAGATGGTGGTGACTTTTTGACTAAGGAATTGACGACGTTGTTTACAAAGGTTTGGGAATTAGAGAGTGTACCAACGTCATGGAATGAGTCGATAGTTGTCCCTATCTTTAAAAAGGGTTCACGTCGTTCCTGCAACAACTATCGGGGGATAAGTCTACTTCCGATTGCGTCCAAGCTATTGGCTTCCGTCATACTTCGTAGGTTGTTCAAAACCCGAGAAAGATTGACTCGCGAGGAGCAGGCTGGGTTTCGTTCTGGTCGAGGTTGTATTGATCATATCTTCACCCTCCGCCAAATGTTAGAACATCGCCATACTTATCAAAGGCCAACAATCGTAGTGTTTCTTGACATCAGGGCTGCCTTCGATTCGTTGGACAGGACTGTTCTCTGGGATTGTCTATTGAAGAAGTGTGTGCCTGAGAAGTTTATTAACATCCTAAAAGCCCTATATAAAAACACCTCAGGCAGAGTGAGGGCATACAACCACCTTTCTCCATTGTTCTATACGAGTAGTGGGGTTAGGCAGGGTTGCCCAATCTCACCATTCCTCTTCAACTTTGCCATCGATGACATTCTGGAAACAGCTCTGATGAATGTAAGTAATGGTGGTGTGGATCTGTTGCCTGGAGAAAGACTTCTCGACCTTGAGTATGCGGACGATATTGTCTTACTGTGCGATAATGCCCAAGGCATGCAATCCGCACTTAATCAGTTGGCAATCAGTGTCCGTAGGTATGGTATGTGTTTTGCACCTTCGAAGTGCAAAGTACTTCTACAAGACTGGCAGGATTCCAATCCTGTACTCACCCTGGATGGTGAGCAGATATACGTAGTCGAGAAGTTCGTGTATCTGGGTAGCTGCATAAGTGCTGGTGGGGGTGTGAGTGATGAGATCAATGCACGTATAGTGAAAGCCAGAGCGGCTTATGCCAATCTGGGCCACCTTTGGCGCCTTCGTGATGTTAGTCTGGCTGTAAAAGGTCGGATCTACAACGCGTCGGTGAGAGCAGTTTTGCTCTATGCTTGTGAAACCTGGCCTCTCCGAGTTGAGGATGTAAGACGACTCTCTGTGTTCGATCATCGCTGTCTCCGAAGGATTGCTGACATTCAGTGGCAACACCATGTTAGTAATGCAGAGGTTCGGCATCGTGTGTTTGGGCACAGAGATGATAATGCAATTGGTGTCACCATCTTGAAACACCGACTTCGGTGGCTTGGACATGTTCTACGAATGTCGTCCCAGAGAATTTCACGTCGTGCATTGTTTGCCGACTCTGGGACTGGTTGGAAAAAGCGGAGAGGTGGTCAGTGCATGACATGGTGTCGTGGTATGAAAGAAAGCTGCAAAGGACTGGCTTGTGTTGGTCCTTCACGACTCCCTGGTTGGGGTCTGAGAGATGGTGCTACACAGTGGCTAGAGACGTTATCAGATATGGCTCAGAATAGAAGCCAGTGGCGATCCTGCTGTAACCTTCTTTTACTTTCTTCATAAAAAAAGTGATTGTGTCTCCCTTACTTGAAAGATTTCTTCTGATTGTACCTTTCCGTTCCATCGTTACGACCGCACTACCTTTCACCAATCTCTTTGTTATCGTTCTCTTTTTCTTTTGTGCTCCTTAGTTTTTTTTTTTCTTTTCTCTCTTCGAATTTTCATTGTTTTGTGTGGCGCATATATATTGGCGCTCTCTTGTACCAATATTTATGTGCTCAAATAAATAAATAAATAAATAATGTGCACTGCCGAGGAGTCCCACTATAGGACGAAACGACTGTTTACTGTTTTCAGGTTTTCAATGGTGTTCTAACATCGGTCGATTCATGATCTCAATCAGAAACATAACAATCTCCATAACCCTATAATGATATACCTATCATGTTTAGATTGTTTTTAAATGATATAGCCCTGATGCGATAAACCTGTCAATCAAAAACTTATATATTCTCTTCCTCTAGGACACTTTTTCAGTTATTTATTTACCTTAAAGAAGTGGTTTACATTAAGTCATGAAACATCAGAAATCCAATTTTTTCTACTGATTGAGATATAAAGAAAAATATATTTATTATTTCTCCCAGGACTGTTTAAACTGATCATATTTTCATATCAGAAGGGTTTTTGTGGATATTATAGTAATTTCAATAGTTGAGATTATGAGTCAATTGAAGATAGACCAGCATAGAAAATCTGGAAGCACTAGACAGCCGTTTCATCCTATTTGTGCAACTGCTCAGCAATGAGCATTCACCATCCCGCCTCGCGAGATTCCAACCCAAGATCCTATTTTCTCAAGCATTTTGATTGTTTAAACAACCATTCATTTTTTTATTTAAATAGATTGTCATATAAATACATAATAATAATTACTATTATTTATAGATTAGAAGATACATTTCAGTGAAAACAAACATCAATGGTCTAGAGGTTGTGTTCACGTGTGAAACCGAAGGTCCTGGGTTCGAGTTCCTTCGGTGCGGGTTAGTGGTCACACACTGTTGGGGAGTCTCATACTAGGACGAAACGGCTTCTCAGTGCTTCCAAGTTTTTCATGGTGGTATGGCTTTAATCGACTCATGAATTCAACTATTTAAAAAAACCTCAATTTATTTATTTATTTCCGTCAAATGAATAATACATCTATGACTCACTATAGTTGACATGAAAAAGATCAAATCAACACAACATAGTCAATACAGGCTAAAATTGTCATTAATATAATGATTATTATTGGAAATGATATTTATATATCAAGTCATTACGGATAATATATTTTCTGGTGTTTCGTAACTTAGTATAAGCCACTTCTTCAGAGTAAACAAAATAAACCAAGTTTAAATGATACAAAGGACATCTTAGGTATACAAAGAAACCAACTAATAAACCCATAGGACTAGAAAAAACTTCAAATGAAATCGACCATAGTAGTTCATGCCATTTTCAACAACCATCAAATCAATACTTTAAAAACATCAAAATAATACAAAAACGCTTTTTCCAATTATAAAGAAAAGCGAGTAGCTGAAGCTTTTCATGTATTACTTAATCTTACTGCTCTCAATGGAAAAGAAGGCTTTACTATCCATCTGACTGGAACCATCTATCCAAGTTATCATGTCTAATTCTATTCACATTTTATACTATTATCTGTCCATTCGCACCAAAAATGTCACTTTTTTCGTCCCTTACCATACATACATACACAGACATACAGATATACAAACATTTCTCATATAAATTGCATTAACCGGAATGACGTGACATTGACTTGTTGGACCTGTTCTTGATTGATCGCACCTAATATTCTTGCTTTGTTCCTTTGTACTATTTAAACGTGGGTTTCATTTAATTTTGGTCCATCAATCCCGTTAGTATTAAACATTCGCTTCTCGTCCTCTGAATTTCGTAAACAACACATCCGTCGCGAGAAGACAGTGAGTAGGACTTCTCTGCTAGTGGTTGTATGCACGTGGCCATGTGACAACATTTGGAGAAGGAGAGCTGACTCCCCTCACTCTCGGCATTGTCATGGCATTTGAGGGCTAATAATAAGGATAGGAGAATATATAACTTATCCAGTACCTGTCAAACTATCTACAGGTCTAACTAAGCAACAAACCAATAATTATCATCCTCATCCATACATCAACTATATCGTTAGTATTTGATTTGAATAGAAATGAAATTTCTTCAATATTTATTCTTTTACAATTACTAAATTAGTCTATTGTGATAACGTCGTTAGTAGTTGACTGTCTTCATAAATTATGTTATCTTCATATGATCTATTGTTCCATTTTACTGTATTTTCTCTGTTTGACATTTATACACGTATCAGAAGGGGTTTGTGGAGATTGTAGTAATTTCAATAGTTAAGATCATGAGTCAATTAAAGCTAGACCATCATGGAAAACCTAGAAGCACTGGATGGCCGTTTTGTCCTATTGTGGGACTCCTCAGTAGGGCGTATCCATGACCTCGCCTCGTGGGATTCGAACACAGGACCTATCAGTCTCGCACGCGAGTGATTAACCACTAGACCACTGAGCCGGCCGATATCCAATGGTGTTAATGTTTAACTTTAAATATGACTGTTACATTCATAAATCTATTGTATGTCAATATATCTATTGATTTCAGGGTGATTCGAATACCTTGCAAATGTTCTGATAGCAACGTTGCTTTCAGGAAACATAGTAAAAGATTTACAAATGAACTATTCAACTCACAAAAGGCAACAATATCAAAACCATTTATATAAGCTACAATATCATGGCCGCTTTATCCTAGTATGGAACGATTCAGCAGTGAGTATCCACGATCCTACTTACGGGATTCGAACGAATGACATTCAATCTCTTGTGCAAGTGTTTAATCACTAGATCACTAAGTCAATCATTGACTTGTCTATCAAACTTTCATATTATCAATTGATGTATCTATGTTTTCATGAATCATTCATCAGTATGTTCATAACGTATGGTTGACATCTTAGGGTTCATATTCATAACTATTAGTTGATTATAAAAAAATAATAATAATAATTAACCTTACATGTATTTTCTAACTAATAAATAGTGAACTGACAGTGGTCTTAAGTTAAATAACCACCTTAATAACTTTAAACAAAGAACCATATCAAACTTGTTTCAACTTGATTACAATGTGTATTAACTACTGTACTTGTTCATTACTTTAACCAATAAATAATAAGGAATACAAATGTATATTCATTTCTATGAATCACTTTTAGGTAGGTAAGTTTGTTCAATTTAGAGAATCATTTACAATCATTTAAATTCTGGAAAAAGTACTTACTTACACTTACACTTATTCCTCATGGAGGAGTATAGGCCGCTTAACAGTAGTATTCTCTATTCTGTAGAAAACAACCCTGCTTAGAAAAAATGGTAACCAGAATAGAAAAGTATTTATTGTAATTTTAGAATCTTCAATACGAACGTCAAAACAGTCCTACTTCAAGGAGCTGAAACATGGAGAACTACAACAACCATCATCAACAAGGTACAAATATTTATAAACAGTTGTTTACATTCAGCAACAAACTTCTGTGGGAGACAACAAACCAGCTTTCACATGAAGAGGAAACGAGGAAAAGACGATGGAAATGGATAGGTAGGATATACATTACGGACATCATCAAACTGTATCATGAGGCAACCCCTAACTAGGAATCTTGAATTGGAATGTAAAAGTGGAAGGCCTAAAGACACATACCGTCGGGAATAGGAAGCAGATATGAAAATGATGAATAACAACTGAGTGGAACTGTGAAGGATTGCCCAGGACAGAGTTGGATGGAGAGTGCTGGTGAGTGGCCTATGCTCCTGGATGAGGGGTAACAAGCGTAAGTAAGTAAGTATAAATAATGATGATTGTTATTCAGTTATTCAAACAATCAAAATCATAATTCGATGTCAATTTCTTTTAACTAATTTATTTAACTGTGAAGGAAGTGAACAAAGATAATGAATGCATTTGGTATTGTTTAGTTTATTCTTCCCATTGATGTTTCGAACTACAATTGATCAGTCCCTTATTGGCATATGTGCACACTGTATGTAATGCCTTAATTCACTAGCATTATAAGCAAAAATCGATAGTGGTTAGCAGATGAATCCAGGACGCGTGTTTCATCCTATTTGAAACTCGTCAGCTTGATCTACCTGCATCTCAGATTTGATGTTCACTCTAGGAATTGAACCCAGTACTATTCACTTCAAAACTCATCACATTATTTACTTAGTTACTAAATCCTGATATCCACTCGCTTTTCCATCTTTCGTTTCTGCTTGATGTAGATGCCTATAATTTTGTCCAGAATAACGATAAACTTCTTATAGTTAAATTATCTAGAAAAACAACAACTACTATTACTACATCTAAATACACTTACTTGATGAACTAAGTAATATCGATTTAACCTATTTATGGAAAAACTGAATAGAAAATAATTAAAACCTCGTGCTTGATTTCATCTTTTTTTTTTAAATTGTCACATCTTTATGATATCTATAAGATTAGCTTAAAGTAGCTATCAAATTATGTCTAACAGTGGGATCGGGGACGCATGTTTCATCCTATTTGAAAGTCGTCAACTAGATGCACCCGGATATCAGAGTTGATGTCCACTCCGCGACTTGAACCAAGTACCGTTCGCTTCAAACACCATCGTATCATCCACTTAGTTACTGAATCCTGATAGACACTTGCTTGTGCAATAGGGTGAAATTTAAATTCACTTAGTGTTGTTTCATTTGTATCTTCCCATTGTTATTTAGGACTACAATTAATCAGTCTCATGTTGGTATATGTGCATGCTGTGTGAACTGCCTCCATACTTGTCACCTTAAGTCCTATATAGGATGAAATGAGCGTCCTAGATTCTATTGTTAGCCACTATTCATATTCGTTTAGAATGTTTGTAACTTAAGGCAATCCATACAAGATGTAAACATATACCAACAAGAGGTTGATCAATTACAGTTCTAAACTATAATGAGAAGATAGAAGTGAATTTAATTTAATCTAATTTAAGGATATTTTATGTATAAACTATTGAATGTTGATTAAAAATCATTTGAATTCGAATTAATTGCCAACATCATTTAACTTGGAAACAACATTCTAATCGATTCTTTAGTGTTAAAGATGATGTTCAATCATTTATGTTTATTCATTTGACAAGTTATTACTTAAAATCTAATTAATTAATTGAATATAATATGACATTTAACTGTTCATAAATGAATATGAATATGTTTATATTAGTTTATTTATATTACTAATAAATCATTCGTTTATAAAAGGGTACATCAGATTTAATGATTGATTCATAGATATTTATTTCAACAGAGAACTTACTTACTTACTTACTTATGCCTGTTACCTGTCTTCCAAGAGCATGAGCCATCCACTAGGATTCTCCATCCAACTCTGTCTTGGGTAATCCTTACCAGTTCTTTGCAGTTGTTAATCATCATTTTCATATCTGCTTCCATTTCCCGACGTGATGTATGCTTTGGCCTTCCGCTTTTTTTGTTCCCCTTAATGATTCCAATTTAGGGATTGTCTCGTGATGCAGATTGATTATTTGCGTCATGTATGTCAGGATTTTCAATACAAATGTCAAGACAGTTATACTGTATGTAGCAGAAACCTGGAGAACTACGAAAGCCATCATCCAGAAGATACAGGTGTTTATTAACAGTTGTCTACGCAAAATACTTCAGATCCGTTGGCCAGACACTATTAGCAACAACGTACTGTGGGAGAGAACAAACCAGATCCCAGTGGAGGAAGAAATCAGGAAGAAGCGCTGGAAGTGGATAGGACACACATTGAGGAAAGCACCCAACTGCGTCACAAGACAAGCCCTCACTTGGAATCCTCAAGGCGAAAGGATGAGAGGAAGATCAAAGAACACATTACGCCGGGAAATGAAAATAAACATGAGAAAAATGAATAAGAATTGAATGGAACTAGAAAAGAAGGCCCAGGACAGAGTGGGTTGGAGAATGCTGGTCGGCGGCCTACGCTTCATTAGGAGTAAAAGGCGTAAGTACGTAAGTAAGTAAGTATGTCTTATCCATTTCCATCGTCTTTTTCTCATTTCCTCTTCAACTGGAAGCTGGTTTGTTCTCTCCTACAGAAGGTTGTTGCTGAATATATCTGACCAATGGATGTTGAGTATGTTATGTAAACAACTGTTTTTAAATATTTGTTCCTTGTTGATGATGGTTGTTGTAGTTCTCCAAGTTTCAGCTCCGTACAGTAGAACTGCCTTGACGTTTGTATTGAAGATTCTGACTTTGATATTGGTTGACAGTTGTTTTGAGTTCCATATGTTCTTCAATTGTAGGAATGCGGCCCTTGCTTTGCCAATCCTCGCCTTTACTTCCGCATCTGATCCTCCTTGTCCATCGATGATGCTTCCCAGGCACATGAAGGATTCTACATATTCCAGAGTTTCGCCATCAAGTGTGATTTGATTGGTGTTCTTCGTGTTGTATTTGAGGATCTTGGTTTATTCATTGTGAATGTTGAGGTTTACTCGCTAAAAAAACACTAACCAGAAAAAATAATTCAAACCATTTAAACTCAACAGAGGATAATTATTACAAATTGGATGAATGAAATAGAACTAACCGACTATCCAATGCTTCTTGGTGATTAATAATTGTTTAACTATGTTTAGTTGGTAATGTGGCGATTAATAAATTCCCGAAATCAGTAGTTTTCGACATTTGAATCTGACCATATCAGTTTTAATGGACTCACCTAGTTAAAGGCGCTTGATCGTGCATATACGCACCAGATCACGAATGAGAACACTGTGCTCATCTTCTCTTTGCAACTGCTAGCCAGTTTAAATTAGTCACTTCTTGATATATTGATAACTTATCGATTATATCTTTGAACCTTCTCGCTTCTGACTTTTGATTTCACTATGTCGTCATGATTCAATTATAGAAGGTGTTACTGTTTAAAGTGTTGTCAAACTTTAATTACTTTTCACACTTTTAGTGATGTACAACTAAAAAATTAACCAATCTTTGTAACCTACTTAACTAAAAAATCTATCATATACCTACTAATTATTAACTTTGGGAGGTAATTATCAAGATGCGAGTCAGAAATCGTGATCAGTGCAGTTTCATAATGTCGTGTATAAGACAAATATCATCAGTGACGATGGATGATGGTAGAGGAATGTTGAGAATTTAATGAAGATAAAATTATAACCTATTGTATCCAAACTCAGTAATCGTAAAGTTAAACACTAGATTCTGGATTCAGTTCCTGATATGGACGTGGGTTCACACCGCTAGTGGAGAATTTCATACTAAGGGCCAAAACTTTCTGACTATCAATGATGTTTTAACAATTATCAGCTTGTAATGCAAAACTGTCTTCAGTACAACCAGGTTATTAAAATTCATAGACGAGGAAGACCAGTCATTCAGCTACAACGTAGGAACAGGCACATATATGCATCTGTCCAAGTTGCCATACCTCATAAGCACACCAAGATGAACACCAAATTTATAGAGGTAGTTAATTCAGTGGTAATATATAAAAGACTTTGTATAAGGATATAATACAGGAAGAAAGAACTATTCGGTAGAAAGAAAGATATGAAGCGATTTTAATCTCACGGCTTGAAGGAAGACAAAGAGTGTATAAACCTACGCCATTGTTATAGATTCTGAGACATGTCACTTAGTCTCCAACCATTGGTTACAACAGTCACGCGGACCCCAACCAAGTAGTCTGTATCTACCAGCATGGCTCACACCAAAAGTTAGTGACTTCTTTACCTACACCTTTTACCCCTCGTCAAGGAGTGTAGGTTATCCACCAGTATTTTCCATTCAACTCTCTCCTGGGGAATTCTTTCCAGTTGCTATTCATCCTTTTGATATCTGTTTGCAATTCTTGGCGAATTGTGTTCTTTGGCCTTCCACTTTTCCGTTTCCCTTCAGGAATCCAATTAATCGATTGTCTCGTGATACATTTTGATTGTTTCCGTAATGTATGTCCAATCCAATTCCAACGTCTTTTCCTAATTTTCGCTGCAGATGGAAGCTGGTTCGTCCTTTCCCATAGTAAGCTGTTTCTGTTCACTAAACTAATCAATAGTAATTTCATATACATGGTTCTCAAAAATATATTACTGTTTCTTTCAGAACACATAGATCTGGTTTTAGATGTTTAATCGCTATCGTCTTGGCAAATATCAGATTTGAGTTTGACTGTTTACTAATAACTTTGCAAGATTTCAGTGTATCGACTTGATGTCCTGTGTCAGGCTGATGTCTTGAGATGGCACTGCTGAATGCTTTAAATACATTTGATCTTAGAATTTCTGGAATATGTCCTTTGAATTGGACGTAAATTCTCCTTTCTGTATTAACAATGTAACTTCTTTGGAAAAAGCATGTGAATTCGCATACACAGTTGGTGGTCGATAGGATTCCATCTGCACTAAGAAGGACCTGATAGCTCAGTGGTAACTTCGCTGACTGTGAAGCTGAGCGACACGAGATCGAATTCGTCAGGGAGCATCAGTTCCCTCAAAATTTCAGGTACACCTTGCTGAAAGGCGCCAAGTAGCACGAAACCTAGATTAATAGTTATGTAACAATCGCACGTGTCATTTAGTGATAAATATTTTACCGATTCCTTGACTTTCATTCATTAAAATTAACACATGCTAACTGTTATGCTTAATTATAAATAATTTTTAAACAATTTTATTTTATTTCTAACGCATCGGTTACATGTAGCTGATGTACAGCTGTGAAGTAGAAGCCCTTCTTGGTTATCAAAATAAAGAAAGAGTATACAGTTCTACATTATTGATTAAATTATCCATTTTTCAGTAATACAACAAATGATAATGACATCATATAGATATATTGAGAATGATTACATAACACACATCGAATGACAGATACCATCAGGTCAATATTAAATAAAAGGCAATGTTTTTAAAAAAGAAAATAAGGGTACATTATTTGAAATTATCTTCATGAAACATTTGTCATAAAGAGTTTTAATAACGTGAAACAAGTGAAATGCATAAAATGACAACATGATGGAGTACAAACAAAGATGGATAGTGGCTAGCAGTGGAATTTAGGACGCGTATTTCGTCCTATTTGAGGCTCATCAACTGGATGTACATGCATCTCAGAATCGAAATTCACCCTGGGACTCGAACCCAGTACCGTTCGCTTCAAACGTCATCGTGTTATTCACTTAACTACTGATTCCTGATAGAGTACACTATTGTTATCTGGGCTTACATTGTAATAATCATCAGTTTTTTTTGTAATTGAAAAATGTTCATTATATTCAATGGAGGAAGAAAATTCGGTGTAACTATAATTTATGGACGAACCAAACACGTATAAGACAACAGGTCTTAGATTTTGGCGAGAAATTCATTTATACATTTGTGTAAACAGAGTTTCGGCATTACAACTGGTGTCAGTTCATGATGAAAACCCTAATTCTAATTCCTAACCCTAACCATCAACCGTAAATTTTAATCCTTATTCTTCAAACGGCTTTATAACCCTCATTGAGCCTTAGTAAGTAGGTAGACACTCTCAAGGTTACTTTAGCGTTGCCGAAAGATCATCCATAAAATATAATCTCACCATTTAATCGCTTCTTAACATTGACTGTTTTTATATGATTGTATGTATGTTAATTGCTCACCTTATTCATCATGTGTCTATAGCTTATTTTTGGTCTGAATATAAATATTCAGTCATGCATGATTAAAATGGGTTGGTTCACTCACCTTCTCCAATCCGTTCCGTTTCGTCTCGACTTCTCCACGAAATTCATTCTCATATTTAACTTAGTTAATTAATTTCGTTATTCACCAATACGATTTAAGTCGATGAAAATATACGAGGGTCAGAGGTATGTATATTTCGATAACATTCAGAAACGATCTAACTTGAGCCAGATATAGAGCCACTAAAAAGCCTATATATTCTCAGTGCAGGTACATTGTTAATAACTTTAAATGTATTTTGTCAATATTTTTTTTAACTGTTCCTTGGCAAAGCCAAATTATTCATCCTTTTGTTTACAACTAAAGCTTCATAAATGTGTATATCAATGATTACGATCAAAGTATATGCTGTGACTTTAGTATCTCCTTCGTTATACCAAACAGTATAGCATCAACCGCCACACTATTTTGTTGTTAAAATGTTTAATATAGCTTGTAATTTATCATGTTCAAGTTTCATTGAGAATACTTATACACACTTAAATACAGATGGGAAGGATTACCCACAACAGGGTTGGATGGAGAGTGTTGGTAGGTGATCTATGCTCGTGAACGAGGGGTAACAAGCATAAAAAGGTAATGTAATAACTATTCTACAGTTATTACTAGACAAATATATCACAAAGTGTTTCGTTAGTATACTTAGTGTTTTATTCCACACACAGAACCGCATCTATAACATGAAATGGATGAAGAAGTTTAAAATTTCCTTTTTAGTTAATAGTTATGCCCTTGACCTCTTTACACTAACGAAATCGATTTTTTTGTAGATAAGAGGTTAATAGGTGGAAACTAATCAAGTTACTTGCTCTTAATATAACTTTCCGAATGACCTGATGAACTGTTGAAATAAAGGCGACTAGCTACGCATTTCCTTTTGATTGCAAAATAAATACTATGGGAGACTTTATGTCAATAAATAGTTCAGAATTAAATAAATTTCTTCTGACAGTTCGCTTCATAAAATATAGTTGAAACTATAATTACATATTTAATAATTGGATTCATCAGTCAATTGAAAATAGACGACCATGAAAAAAACGTGGTAGCACTGCATGACCGTTTCGTCTAAGCGTGGGACTCCTCAACAGTGCTCATCCACGATTCTGCCTCGCAAGACTCGAACCCAGGAACTTTCTGTCTCGTGTGCGGATGCTCAACCTCTAGACCAATGAGCCGGCCAGCACCAAACGGTGTTAATGTTCAACTCCAACCAATCCACGGAATTGCGCCACTGCCACTGTCCTAGGTTCGAATCTTCCGGGGAGCGGTCGTGGATGCGCACTGCAGAGGAGTCCCAAATTAGGATGAAAGGGCCATCCAATACTTTCAGGTTGTCCATAGCGGTCTAGCTTCAATTGACTCGTGAGTTCAATTATTAAATTACTACAATTATAATCACATATTCCCTTATAGAAAAATCATTTTGTCATCTTTATTCAAGGATTCATCAGAACATAATTATTTGTCTAATACATAAAAGTGAGTTGTCTTGTTAAGCTGAAGTTTGGACTCATTAGTGTATATTACCTGATGGTATACTAACATAACAGGTAACAAGCAGTATATGATTATCTAGACTGTAATGCAAAAACTTCATTACTTCAAATGTAGTATAGTGAGAAAACTCTCAAATATTCTAATCACCAGTAAATGTTTTACAATAGGAATAAGATACTTGTTCATAACACGTCAAGACATAATAAACTGAACAAAGGTGCATAGGGGTTAGGAGTATAATCCAGAGTGAACATCAACTCTGAGATGTAGGTACATCCAGCTGACGAGTCTCGGATAGGACGAAACGCGCGTCCTGAATTTCACTGCTAGCCACCATCCATCTTTACTTAGAATCATAACTTAATCTGAAGCTTTTAATAAATGTAACATCACTCAAGCTTTCTATACACATCTTTAGTATAATGTAACTATATAAACTGGATTAAAAACAAATATACCATGAAAGCGAGAGCTTCCAAATTTTACAGTATAACTCGAATGATAAAAACTTAATGGATTCTTATTAAAACATTGGTAAGTTACATAACAAGATAGTTTATAAAGATTCTATTACATCCAAAAAAAGTAAAAGAAATCTTCATTGTATCATTTGAAGAACTATTGAATAATACAGACTATTATATAAGAATCAATTCAGAATCAATTACATTATCAGAAGGGGTTTTGTGAAGATTTTGGTAATTTAATCATTGAATTCATGAATCAATTGTGAAGCTAGACAGCCATGGAAAAACTGAATCGTGGATGTGCACTGCTGAGGAGTCTCACATTAGGACGAAACGGCCGTCCAGTGCTTCCAGGTTTTCCATGGTGGTCTAGCTTCAATTAACTCATGATCCCAACTAATACAATTACATTATCTTTAAACGAAACTTTCCTATGAATATTCCATTTTTTTGTAATGAAATACAATCAATAATTTACTCTAATTCAGTTTCTTTATTGATTAATCTTAGAAAATTAGTTCATATGAGAAAAGTAAATTTTCTTTTTATATTGAATATAAATCAATAAAGGTTAGAAGAAGATTACCCATTAACATTTTATCATATGCTCAAATTATGATCAATTGAAGTTCCTAAATATCAATAGAAAGATTCAATCAAAACAATATCGAATGAATCTAAAGTTTCCTTTATTGTACAAACAAATGGTTATCAGAATTCAGTAACTAAATGAATAATATAATGAAGTTTGAAGTGAATAGTACTGAGTTCGAGTCCCATAGTGAACATTAACTCTAAGATATAGGTACATTTAATTGATGAGTTCCTACATAGGAAGAAACATGTAGGTCGTAAATTCCAATGCTAGTCACTATCCATCTTTGCTAATAATTAAAAAGGTTTGTTTTTTTTTCCTTTTCTTTTCTTTTAATCTATCAATAAATATAGGAAATTTTATTGATTGATTCTTGTTACATAGAGGTTTATATAAATAATTATCGATTATACTTTCATGGGTAGAAGTAATCTTAAACAAAAACAACAACAAAAGAATATTGTTTCTAGTATAGATCTAACATAAGGTTCTTTTTAATAATGATAAATATTCTGACTTAAATGAGAAGTTAGATTTGGATTCATGGAATAGAATGTAAACCATAACTTTTTTATGTAGTAAAGTATTTACTTGCTTAAATATAAATAGCGGAAGTTGTTTTGTGGAGATTGTAGTCATTTCAGTGGTTGAGATCATGAGTCAATTGAAGCTAGACCATCATGGGAAACCTGGAAGCACTAGACAGCCGTTTCGTCCTGTGGTGGGACTCCTCGGTAGTGCGCATCCATGACCCCGCCTCGTGGGATTCGAACCCAGGATCTATCAGTCTCACGCGCGAGCGCATAACCACTAAATCACTGAACCGACTGGCTTTCAATGGTGTTAATGTCTAACTTCAACTAATCCATGAAATTGAGCGACACATTCACCATTGTCATCAGTCTGTTACTATCTTCCGATTGCGTCCAAACTGTTGGCTTCCGTCATACTTTGTAGGTTGTTCTAAACCCTAGAATGATTGACTCGCGAGGAGCAGGCTGGGTTTCGTTCTGGTCGAGGATGTATTGATCATATCTTCACCCTCCGCCAAACGGTAGAACACCATCATACTTATCAAAGACCAACAATCGTAGTGTTTATTGACATTAGGGCTGCCCTCGACTCGTTGGACAGGACTGTTCTCTGAGATTGTCAATTGAAAAACGGTGTGCCTGAGAAGTTTATTAACATCCTAAAGGCCCTGTATACAAACACCTCAGGCAGAGTGAGGGCATACAACCACCTTTCTCCATTGTTCCATTCGAGCAGTGGGGTTAGGCAGGGTTGCTTATTCCCACCATTCCTGTTCAACTTTGCCATCGATGACATTCTGGAAACAGCTCTGATGAATGTAAGTAGTCGCAGTGTGAATCTGTTGCTTGGATAAAGACTTCTCGACTTTGAGTATGCTGATGACATTGACTTACTGTGCGATAATCCTGAAGCCATGCAATCCGCACTTAATCAGTTGGCAATCAGAGTCTGTAAATGTGGTATATGCTTTACACCTTCGAAGTGCAAAGTACTTCCACAAAACTGGCAGGATTCTAATCCTGTACTCACTCTAGATGGTGAGCAGATAAAGTAGTCGAGAAGTTCGTGTATCTGGGTAGCTGCATAAGTGATGGTCGTGGCGTGAGTGATGAGATCGATTCACGTATAATGAAAGCCAGAGCGGCTAATGCCAATCTGGACAATCTTTGGCGCCTTCGTCATGTTAGTCTGGCTGTAAAAGGTCGGATCTACAACGCGTCGGTGAGAGCAGTTTTGCTCTATGTTTGTGAAACCTGGCGTCTCCGAGTTGAGGACGTTAGACGACTCTCTATGTTCGATCATCGCTGTCTCCGAAGGATTGCTGACATCTAGTGACAACACCATGTTAGTAATGAAGAGGTTCGGCATCGTGCGTTCGGGCACAGAGATGATAATGCAATTGGTGTCACCATCTTGAAACACCGACTTCGGTGGCTTAGATATGTTCTAAGAATGTCCTCCCACACTAATCTGTATGTTATTGTTTCGTTACGCTCCTTACTTTTTTTTTCTTCTTCTCTTCAAATTCTCATTGTTTTGTGTGGCGCATATGTATTTGGTGCCCTCTTGTACCAATATTTATGTGTTCAAATAAAAATAAAAATATGTAAACAACTGTTTTTAAATATTTGTACTTTCTTGATGATGGTTGTGGTAGTTCTCAAAGTTTCAGCTCTATACCGTAGGACTGTCTTGATGTTAGTATTGAAGACTTTATGATATTGACTGGTAGTTGTTTTGAGTTCCATATATTGCATATGCTCTTCTAGACTTTAAATGAACAATTGACTATTTTTTCACAATGAAAATATTATATACATTACGTAATCTATTGTACAGTAGTCCTAGCAATTATTTTTCATTATAAAAAAAACTTGTTTAAACCTTGGCGCCAATCAAACAAATGTATAATTAGTTAAATAAATGAATAAGTAAACAAATATAGTCATCAAGAATGTATAAACAATAGTCATTTATATTCACTTGGTATTGTTTAGCTTGTATCTTCCCATTGAGATTTAAGACTGCAATTTATCAGTCTGTTATTGGCATATGTGCATACTCTGTATATGCCTCGATATTGCCTTAATTCACAAGCTTTTATAAGTAAAGATGGATAGTGGCTGGATGGATATCACTCGAAAACTTTCAAAAACCTCCAACTAAATGGACTCAGTAGCTGAGTGGATAACGCGATGGCGTTTGAGGCGAATGGTACTGGGCTCGAGTCCCAGAGTGAACATCAACTCTGAGATGCAGATAGATCCAGCTGACGAGTCACAAATAGGATGAAACGCGCGTCCTGGATTCCACTGCTAGCCACTATTCATCATTGCTTACAAATAGTCATTTGTGTTTATTGTTAAGTAGAATAATAATAATAATAATAATAATAATAATAATAGTAATCATTAAATAGTATAATACAATGGATGATTTAAAATATTCTTTCTTCAGTATTACTACACTATGTTAGATTGGATACTTAAATAGTACACAGTACATAGGTCAGATCATATTCTATCTAATATATAGATCACTACGAAGAATAGAGAACTTGAATTAGACTAGATAATACTTCATTCAAACACAATGATAAACAGTTACATTAAGCGAGTCCAAAATAGAAATCAATAACCAGGAAAGGAAATCATATATTTAATAGTTAATAGGTTAAGTATCTGTTTGTCCACATTCAATGACCAGTTTATATTTCAATCTCACTATTACATATGACAATATCATTAATATCTACTAATTTTATAGAATAAATTAAATGAAATCATATTAAAAGAAAGTGATTATAGAGTTGATTAGGTAGTAATACTGTTACATAAACAAATACCGATTCATGCATTTCATTATAAGCAACATTATTGGTAGAATAACTAATGATGTTGTGGTGTATGCTACTTATATAGACATAAGTAATATATAACAATAGTCAGGATTAGAATGTCTGATATTAGAAGGTCGAGAAAGAAAGAACGAGAGTAGAAAGTGATTGGTATGGAAATGAATGAACAGTGAAGTCTGAGACGACTGATTGATATTTTGCAAATTAAGTAGTTACTGTTTGGTTCACAGATTTTACTAGGAGTTTCTGTAATTTTGTGTTCAAATACATACGATTGTCCCCATTTGTGTTCTTGTTCATTAAAATGTTATCAAATTTCTTCAAGTAGACTAAACGAAATATAATGGTTGAAAGTTGACTATTTAAACGTATTCATATTTGAACACATGAACAGTGGTACAAGGGGACACAAAATGCATATGCATCACACAATGAGGCCAATAGTAGTTATCATTGATATGTGTGATGCATGTGATACTTCCTAGGTGCCCAAACTGAAGCAGGTGGTATTCTTAGGAGGCCACACCAAGAGCTTTTAACCTAGAAGTCTAAACCAAAAAGCAGTGAAACAACTTTGGGTGAGCAGTCCCATCATAGTTGGTGACCAACAATTGGTTCATACGCCATTTGTTACCTCAGGATCCTGGAGCCCATGTGCACCATTGGTGTGGAACCAGGGTTTCTCAACTCCTCTAGATGAATCCTCCGTATCCACTGACCCGGTTGAAGCGCCGGACATTCGCTTTTCGTCCTGTCAATTTTGTAAACAACAGTAATGCTATGCTGCGAGAAGGCAGTGATTATGACTTCCCTGACACTGGTTGTACACGCGTGTACAAGTAAAAGCACTTTGAGTGGGAGAGCTGACTCTCGCTGCTCTCGGCCGTACCAGAGCATTTGAGGGTAAAATATGTGTCGGGGATGGGATTCGGGCTCACGCTCACTTCGCGAACTAGGATTTGAACCTGGCATTTTTAACCGCTCAGCCAGTCCAACGTAAGCCAGAAGCCCATCACTGTACAAATAGATTCAGTTTTTTTTAGTTTTAAGTTATACCACCTTGTTTGTAGTTTTAATCACACTACCTGATTATCCAAATCAAGGCACGCACAACCGTATCCAAACTCAGAAACCAATCGTTAAGATTTGAATAAGGTATTGGAAAATAATTTAACAAAACTTCTACCTTGCAGTACAAATATTATTCGGTTATTTACTGAATAATTAATTCTAGAACTAATTAACAGAACTCTTAAAGCTTTACAAGTCATAATTGTTCCATTAAGTGAGAACCGAACAGTCACTATTTTCCGACGTTATCCACCTTAGTAATATTCCATCATGAAGAAAGACAAAATATTAATTGTTGAATTTTAACCTAACTAATCAGTTTTGTGTGATTTATCGCCATGATAAATCTAGGGTCCTACAGAGGTCTATGGTACATAACGATAAACATGATCGAATAGAGGGAATTCGTATTTTACAGTACAGATTGATCAGAGTTAGATAACTACTGAGATCAACCAATCAGTGGAAAGATGTTTCATTCTAGTACGAGAATTATCACTGGTCTTGAACATCCACGATCCCATTGGATATTGAACCGAACACCTTCGAGTTTGTTGGCAAGAGATTGACCTTTATACCATTGAGCCGACAATTGATGGTTTACGTGCCTAATTTCTAGACGTATTTCCCAAAATTTTGATACGAAATCGCCCCATTCTAGAATAAAACAACTGTCTATTACTCCATGTTTTTTAACAGTTGGCTAACTAACTAACTATAAAATTCAATTCTCTACAAACCCTTTATAGGAAACTTTCATTCTATTCTCCTTAGGCTTTATTAATTTTCTTGTCGATTTAAACACCATATTGTGAATTGGTTGAATTTAGACATGAACATCGGCCGGCTCAGTGGTCTAGAGATTAAGCATTCACGCGTGGGACCGATAAGTCCTGGGTTCGAATCCCATACACAAGATCCTAGATGTGCACTGTTGAGTAGTCTAATACTAGAACGAAACAGTCATTCAGTGCTTCCAAGTTTTCCATGGTGGTCTAGCTTCAATTGACTTATGAATTCAACTGTTAAATATACATCTATTTCTCTAAGATTCTTTATTTTGTGATAGACTCAGCCAACAAAAAAAATAACAGGAATAAATACCCTTCCCCCCCTACCTATCTACTTACTTAGTGATAGTATTCTACAGTAAAAATATATGTAAAACAGATAAATAAACATATTGCTTATCAGTTACTATGGTTCACATGATGAAAAACAAAAGTTCCATTTATATTCTATCAACAACAACAACAACAAAAAACAAGAATAAAATTCAATTTTATATGTTCACTGATTTACAATTTGTCAGACTAAACATTGAAAATTTTTAAGAAAATAAACCATAAATAGACAAAATAAAAATTTGTAACTAACTAAAATTTAAATTTAAGTAATGTGTTTAATAATTATTTCATCAATTCATTAATAGTTTAGATTATAGACTAATCTGAATTGGCAAACCTATCACATGTTCATTAATAACTGACTTCAAGATAGAGTATTCTTGGAGTTCTAGTGGTAATTCTTGACCAGTGAAGTTTAACTGTGTCTATTGTTGAGGCAGTTATTCACTGAAGACAATAGTGGACAGTTACGTCAGTTAGTCAGCTACAACGTAGGACCAGGCACATATATGCATCGGTCCAAGTTGCCATAACTCATTAACACAACAAGATGAACACTGGATTCATAAAAGTAGTTAATTCAGAGGTGGTAATATATAAAAGAAAGATTGTAATAAGGATATAACACAGGAAGAAGGATATGGAGCGATTTTAATCTCTTAGTTTAAGGGAAGATAGTGTATACACCGACGCCATTGTGATTGATTCTGAGCCATGTCACCCACAGTCTCCAACAGTTACGTAATATATCATAGATTGGCTGAATTTAGATATTAACACCGTTGGATGCTGGCCGGCTCAGTGATTTACAAGTTAAGCGTTCAAGTCTCTTTAGTGTGTGATCGTGGATGCGCAAAGTTGAGGAGTCCCATACTAGAGTGAAACGGTCATTCAGTGCTTCGATGTTCTCCATGATGGTCTAGCATTCATGATATCAATTAAAACTCAACAATCTCCATAATTCTATACTGAAAAATCAATAAATACTAGCCAACTATTTCGTCCTATTACCGTTTCAATAGTTAGTTTTATGAAAATAAATAACGATTTTGTGGTTTCATTTCTTAGATCTATCATCTATCAATATATAGAAGATAATTCATCACTAAATTGTTTCCGCTTCAAGAACTACTAGTATCCGTTAAACAACATTTGATACTGATAAATGAACAGAGAAATCATTGAAATTCAGTAGAACACATATAAACTAACAGGATAGTGAAACTTAAACGAATTATTCTGTAATTCAGTTTTGTATTCAAAATAAATGGAAATCGCTTTTCATTACTGTTAACAACAATCCTTATCATGAAATGAAACTCTTCTAATACTAAACTATCGTTTTAGACTCAATAATGTTTATAAGAGAATTTAAAGTAGAAATGAAACCAAATCAATACAAGAACTACTTTAATTTTATTCAATGATATTCCATACAATACAAGGAGGATCTGATGCAGACATAGAGGTAAAGCAACAACAGCATTCCTACAGTTGAAGAATATATGGAACTCAAAACAACTGTCAACCAATATCATATTCAGAATCTTCAATACGAAAAACCGCTAGTTAAAATGCAAAAGTACTTAACGTAATTTCTATGAAGTATAAATATCAAAGTAAGAATTTTCAATACCAACGTCAAGACAGTTCTACTATACAGAGCTGAAACTTGGAGAACTAATAAAACCATCATTAAGAATGGTTTTATAGTATTTATAAATAGCTGTCTACACAAGATACTCAACATCCATTGGCCGGATACCATCAACAACACCCTTCTGTGGGAAGGGACAAACCAGAATCCATCTGAAGAGGAAATTAGGAAAAGACAATGGAAATGGATAGAACATACATTACGGACATTGAACTGCATGACGATGCAAGCCCTAACTCGGAATCCTGAAGGGAAGTCGAAGAGTGGAAGGCCAAAGAACACTGCTTCAGAATTGGAAGCAGACATGAATAGAATGAATAGCAACTGGAAAGGACTGCCCAGTATAGAGTTGGATGGAGAATGCTGGTTGGTGGCCTATGTGAAAAAGTCAGCTTTTTATAAATATTACATCAAAAATAATAACAACTCGAAGAGGATTATTAAATGTATGGTGATTACAGTATTAAGAAACTACTTGGTTGTGAAATATTTTCTTGTTAACTAACAACAGTACTGACTAGCTAGCCTAAACTATATATATATACATATATAAACCTTTTAATAAAGAAATAACTGGTCACTTGCTAAGCAACGAGATTATCCTAGTGTAACGTATTTGAAATTTTACCACACTCAAGCCTCCATTGTCTGAGCATCTTAATTTCACGTTAACTTTGTCGTTATATTATTCTGGATTGCTTCATTAATTAAAATCAATGGATCTTAAGTACTCACTGAGTTGTTGATTAGCTGCTTCTCTTATTCTTCCCTGTTCCAGATTCTCATAGACGTTAATCTGCGGATACTTCTTCAGAATGAAGAAGACCTTCAGATTAAACAATCTACCTCAGTTTAAACGACACATGTCTAACAAGCTTTCTCATACTACTGTTCTGCTTTATAATGGTCCACTTATTTAGTGAAATCGATTAAAAACACTACATAAAGAAATGAAATATTCAGTGTCCAAAAATTTCCGATATGTTATAACTTGTCAGTTGAATGCTACTTGTTATATCTGGTCATCGCTGATTGTTTGGTCGGAAACTCTTATCACTTATACTCGAAACGAGGGACCTCTGCAATACCCACGACACGAAAGTAAGAACACGAAGATTGATATAAGTGGAGATTCATTAACCCTCAAACCACGACGATGACGACTCTAGTAGAAAATACACTCATTTATATATTGATTGTACACCCATTTTTGATTGATAATTAGGATGAAATCACATATATGAAAAATACTTAGAGTTATAACAAATCACTGACTGAGCATAGTTCATATCAACTGTATACAAGAATATCGTATATTATACAAAAGGAAATATCATACGAGAAAACGAAACCGAATACTACACTGAATAATCATCATATTGAATCAAAACGGAAGTAACCTAGAACAAAAACTCATAATGAGTAAATCAATCGAATTTTGAATTTTCTTCCTGTCATATCACGATACAAGTAAACATTTGAGTTAGGTTTGTTTCCTTATTTAACATATGGAGTAGGATCAGGTATATTGCATAATAATTCTCAGTTTAAAAGACAAAACTATATTCACCATATTTATCTGTTACTATCACTAATATTGTGATCATTCCTATTCCTCTAATTCTCACATTGTGGAATCCCTCAAACACTGCTCATATGAAATGTGTTTAGAATGGGGGTTCGTGAAGATCTAAAGTGGACAGCATACAGGACTC
This sequence comes from Schistosoma margrebowiei, assembly GCA_944470205.2. NCBI lineage: Eukaryota > Metazoa > Platyhelminthes > Trematoda > Strigeidida > Schistosomatidae > Schistosoma > Schistosoma margrebowiei. Next base: position 5,125,153 of record OX104026.1, read on the forward strand.
GAACCCAGGACCTTTGGTCATACGCGCGAACGTTTAACGTGAAATGTAAAAGATGTCAATTTATGCCAAATCTTATGATCCTTACTACTAGTTGACTTGTCTGAGTCTAATCTCATCAGTAGTAGATATAAACCACTTCATATATCACGCACTGTAATTATTATATTTACTACGATCACTAATACTCGTCTATCAGTAAACTTGATAGTAGTAAAGCAGTTTCAAAACACATGACACATTTTAACCCAGCTATATTTAAAGCTCACAGAAGACTATGAAATATTGAAAACTAACTGCGTAAAACTAGAATTAATATACCATAAATTTCAACAGAGTCCCACAATAGGACGAAACGGCCGTCCAGTGCTTCCAGATTATCCATAGTGATTTAGCTTTAATTGACTCATAATCTCAACCATAATATTTACAAAAACTCCTCTGAGATATAAAATGGTCTATGATTATTACACACACAAAGAAATATACTTTATCCTAGAGGTCGTCTAGTATATACAAACAACTTCAGTGAGAACAATCAATAGATATTGAACATAATCTTCCAGTGTGTCAATTACGTGAAAATCATCATACAATATTACCAATGAAATCAAAATATATCACTAATGAACAACAAGTGACTTCTATGATAATAATAATCCACTCTTCATTGATCTTAGTACACTATAGGGATAATAAAAAGAAGAGAACACAATGACAACTCTAATTTGCAGTCAATTAATGCATGTATATTTATTCAGATATATATATATATAGATAGATAGATATTCATTATACAATTGTCTTGTTGTGTTAATGTATTCACCATTCAAATCAAATATCATCGGTGAATTGAAAATTAAAGAAAAAGCATACAATATTATTAAATAGAGTAATAATAATAATAATAATAATAATAATAACTATTATTATCCATATGATTTGGAGTATTTAAGTAATAATAGCAATAATAAGTGTTATGATAATGCATTAAATTGATAGAAATAGTTGATTAATCCATATTCATTATAAGCTTAACTGATTGTTCACTAAAAATGAAGTAAATCATTGTTCAATTCAATCCTATTTAATAATAATAGTAGTAAGAATAAGAAGATAAAGGGAATATGAGGTAAAAGCTAACAGGAAAGTAAACAAACAATTAAGAATTAAAAGATAAGAAGAGAATTAAAGAAATAAATATACAACATGTACAAATATGGTTATTTCATTGTCATATTCATGTGCACACGTACAGCTGTGTGTGGTAGGTACACAAAGGTATATATATATACCAGTTAGTTACCATGCTGAACTAATAACACTCTATTTGTGCATGATCCAACGACAATAAAATAACACAGAAGACATTAAGAATTTCATTGAAAAATCAAAGTATAATAGAAGAAAACAAGGATGTAATATTGCTGTATATATATATAAGGATAAAACGAAGACAGTAAACATCATTAGGAGAGGTATGGTTTCACACACACACACACACACACGAAGTAACGATTAAAAAAACACAACAAAACAAATATAAGATAAAATTTCATTTTTCCTATACAAAAATATATGGATAATATAGAAGTGTAATGAGCAATTTAAGAATAAGCAAAATGAGAACAATATAGATAAACATTCCAATTGAATAGATTCATAGAATATTCAATGAATAAATGGAATGTACCAATACTTAGTTATAGTTTATTATTATTATTGTATAATTTGTATAATATGTATCAGCAGTATAAACAATATACATGAATAAAACAAATATGCATTCACAATACAACAAAACATTGTATATAAAAATGAAAACCAAAGAGGGGGTGGGAGAAAGAGAGAGGGAGAGAGAGAGGGGGGAAAACAATACGAGATCGATCATAAACATAATAATCCAAGCATAGATACATTTATATGAATTAGATAATATTAAACAAGAATAACCATTCACCAAAACCGAAAAAAAAATCTATCATAAGTGAATACATCATGGAATAAAAAAAGCGAAAAAAAGAATCAAAACACTATTCGATTACATCATCATGACAGAAAAAAAAGAAAAGAAAAGAAGAAATCTTGTTAACAAGAAAATTGAGAGATTTACATATCATTCTACTTGTTTCATATTTCATATTTTATAAGATAATAGAAAATGAATGAATAATGGATTCAAGTAATTGAGTAAACACATATTCATTTCTAAATTGGATTAAGGGAAACAATCAATTAAAAAAAAAAAGAAGAGATCATTTGAGAAACCGGTAACAATAGAACAATATTGACAATTGAATGAATAAATGGAATAAAATAATTAAAAAATACAGTTTATTTTTCTCTCTGTTTTCTCTCAAAATAATGATAGAAACTAAGTGAATCATCATCTTCCACACACACACACACACAAATAATAATAATAATAATACTAATTACAGTAATAGTAATAATATTTGTTTATTTATTCATTCATCTAATGACGACAAAATTATTATTATTATTATAGTTATATCGGAAATGCCTAAAGAAGTTACAAAACCAAAAAAGAAAAAGAGAAAACAAGCAGCAAACAATGTCTGAAAGCCTTAGACACACACACACACACGCACTATATATATATAGTCGTTAATTTTGTTGTTAGTCTCCCGTTTTTCTTGTCCGCCGTCACAATCCCCACGTAATGTACAATACAAATGACATGTAGTCTACAAACCTATATGTCTATACCCGTACAATCTTTAATGATAGCAACAATAATAATAACAATAATAATAATAACGTATACATGTACATATGTGGATATCTCAATATAAAATCTAATCACCATATTATTTTAATCAAACATTATAAATCAACCACAAAATGACTAACTTAAATACACAACATTTAATGATGACGCTGATGTTGGTGATAATGATACAAGAAAAGAAAAAAAACACAACATGAACAACAACAAAAGATAATAAACAGAAGAAAGAAGAAAAAAGGGACAAGAAGGAGAAAACTAATGATTGAACATAGAGTATCAGATTAAAGAGTAACAAAGATGTATAGGAAAAGGAAGTGTAACTTACCTTCCTTTAAAGAAAAAAGTATATGATTATTTATCAGTCAATTTTGTTAACATGCCACATGTGAAGGTTGTATCGTTGATAATGATGTTGAAGGATGATGAGCTACAAAAAAATTGATTGTAAAATTATAAAGAGAGAAAAGAAAAAGAAAATAATTGAAATAATATGGTATTTTTCATTGAATAGTAAATGAAAAATGTCTAGCTATTATTACTTTTTTTTAAAGAGTGCTAACCGATTTCTACTGACCAGTTTGTAATATGATGGGGTTGAAGATGCTCGGCTAACTTTTGCCAACTTGCGTCATTTATGGTGTAGGCGAGAGATCAGTCTACCAAACAAAGGATAAGTTTACTGTGCAGCAGTTCGTTCCGTCTTACTTTATGGCAGTAAAACATGACCGGTAAGAATAGAGGATATTCGTAGGTTATCAGTATTAGATCATAGATGCCTTCGAAGCACTGCTCGTATATCCTGGGACCACCGACTAATTAATGCACTTGTTAGGAAACGGGTACTAAGTAAGGATGGCGAATCAATTGATAAAGTAGTGAAACTTCATCAGTTGAGATGGCTGAGACACCGACTGCCCCGATATGCGATGTTTTATGGTGTACGAGTAGGTTAGAAGAAAGCTAGGGGCGGCCAGGTTAAAACATAGCATAAATCCATGAAGTCACTGACAAGTGAACTGAACCATGTTGCCCCCAAATGCCCTGGTACGGCCGAGAGTGGGGAGAGTCCGCTCTCCCTCTCGAAATACTCTCACACGGCCACGCGTATATAGCCTCTGCCAGGGAAGTCCTACTCACTGCCTTCTCGTGGCGGGGGTGTTGTTTACGAAAATGAAAGGACGAAAAGCGAATGTCCGGCGCTTTAACCGGATTCCAAACCAATGGTGCACATGGTTTCCAGTATCCTGCGGGAACAAATGGCGAATGAACCAATTGTTGGTCACCGGCTTCCATGGGACTGCATCTCCTCACGATGCTCCATTGCCTTGTGGATCAGACCTTCAGGTCGAAGGCTCGGGGTGTGGCCCCCTAAGAAAACCACCTGCTTCGGTTTGGGCACCCAAGCAGTATCACAGCCCTCACACATATCGAATGAGATTTGTGTGGCCCATATGTATTTGGTGCCTCTTTGTACCATTATCTATGTGTTGAAATAATAATAAATAATAATATCAACCGATGGTTAGGGACCTTGAATGACATGGCTCAAAATCGTTTGCAATGGCGCAGGCGCATCCACTCTTTGTGTCCTCCTAAATTCTTTATGTCCCTTTTTCTCTTTCCAAATATATTTCACTGTATTATACTCCTTGGATAACATCTTAAAACCCTAATCTTTCCGATTACTGCTTATACTTTTACTACCTCTACCACTATGGAATTTTAATCGACAATTGTATCTGTGTGCTGATGTGGTATGGCAACTAGAACTGATGTACATACCTACGACGTTCTACGTTGTTGCGGACTGACTGGATTGGAGATAGTTGATAGGAAATCCTGGACTTAGATTTCGTGTTATTTGGCACTACTCAGAAATGTGTACTAGTAATTCTTTGGGGGGGATCGATGCTACCTGGGAAATTCGATTCCAAAGCACTCAGCTTTAAGTTTAGAGATGTTACAATTGAGCTATCCAGGTTGCAACTGATCTCCTGTATGATTGAGATGTACATGCAATTAGTCGATCACTGAATAGTGACAAATGTAATGTATGTTAAGCCTATTTTAGTGCAAATCAAATTCTATCAATCAAGTTGCAATGTGACTACCAGTCGCGGCCCGTATAGTTCAGTGGTAACATCTCTGACTATGAAGCTGGGTGACACGGGATCAAATTCGCTAATGAGCATCAGTTCCGTCAAAATTACTGGTACGACTTGCTGACTATCACCAAATAACATGAAACCTGAGTTGAGGATATCCGGTCGACTACCACCACATTGCATATTAACATAGTGTATGTGATATCGAGTCACCTATGTATTTGAACTAAAAAGGATCTGACATACATGACATTGATCACTACCCTTATTTATTTGAACACATAAATATTGGTACAAGAGGGCACCAAATATATGTGCGCCACACAAACGTTTGATTATTAATCAAAGCAAGAAAAGTATTTTCAATAATTATCGACAGTTCATCATATTTGTATGAAGGCTGTGATACTGCCCGGGTGCCCAGACCGAAGCAGGTGGTTTTCTTAGGGGGCCACACCCCTGTGATCAACCAATTGTAAAAAAAATTAATTGACTTGTCTAAGAGGCTAGATATCACACTCACTGTTGATGTAAAATGATTGGAGCTAGTGATTAGAAAAAACCAGTATTTAGGTTTCGTATTAGTATCAGTAATGCATACCTATACCGTCCCAAACTTTGAAGCTAGATGAAATAAGTTCGAATCCCAGAAGGGCAGTTGAGATTCCAGGTACTGCTCCCTGGCAAGTATCATCTAGCACAAAATCTAAATAAATGATTTCTTCCCAACTACCTTCAATCGCCTGACAATTGTCATTTCATGTAGGAGTAGCTCAGTGGTTATAGCATTCAAATTTTAGTCACCAAGATGTAGATTCAAACCCTGCTCCATTTGCTTCGGTTCGGGCAATTAGGTAATACCACTAACCCCCATACTTATAAAATAGTTAAAAGAATATGTATGTGGTCACTGAGTTGTCATTTAAATTATCATTACTACTTCCAAGTTGACCAATTGGAAATTGATCTGTTACATTAAAGGGTTCCATCACATCTCAATTCACTTATATGGGTTTTTCAACTGGGTAGGTATCATTATTAGCCTTGATACATAAAAATACGACCCAAAATCGAGTGCATGTACGCGTATATAACAGGAGATTTGTTATTTTACTCAGAAATCGAAAATCAAAGGAATCGATGTACAAAAAACATTGGTCAGAAAAACTAATAAAAATAACTGCATATCTGAATTGCTGTAGATCCATGTATGCTCAAAAAAAAAAAAATCGAATAACACATTTCATATAGCATCAGTTAACAGTAAGTACGGAAATCTTAGGTACAAGCTAATCTATTTGGCTTTAAGTAACACTGTTTTGTGTGAGGGCTATTGGTACTAATATTCCAACCTTAATAATTCCATATTTTTTTAATAAATATTAAATGGAGCAGTGACTTAGTGATTAAAGTGGTGAAATTAAATTATACTTGAAATATTGAGAGACTTCAGGAAATGACCTTAAGAAATTTTACCCATTTATTAGCTGAGTAGAAGGTAAGTGTTTTAGAGGAGTTATAAATAAGTTGTAGAAAACCCAAAAACTTGAGATGTATATATATACTTTTTACATAGATAATAATCTTATTAAGGTTTGTAACTGGTTGATCGAATTCAAAATCAAATTATATCCTATACAAAAGAACTCGTTCATATGACTCTAGATTGTTTTAACTTTACAGCATTTAAAATGGGGGGGAAATTGTTTTTTTTAGATATGGCTATATTGCTTCAATATTAGATACCAGTAGATACCAGTTATAGAGTCACACAATTAACTGATTATTATGATCACATATCGGGAAGCACCTATACATTATTCAATTATCTGTATACATGGTAGTCCTCGACTGCACATGTCATACATAAATGAATAATTTTTCTGTATCAGTTAGGCTATAACAAATAAACAACCTTGAAAGATCTAACAAACATTCTTGACTAAGTCCTAAGTTACACTAAGTACACCCTTACAAATACAATCTGCGTCAGAAGTAGACTTTTCTTGGAATTTAGCATTTACCGTAGTTACAATTATATATATATATATATATATATATATATATATATATATATATATCAATTTTGAGCAGAAATTTGAGACACAGCTATCTTACATCTAATTGATTCGTCAGTATAGTATAGTTCTGTCATTAAAACATTCAGGTTTTACCAGTAGGTCGAAGGTTTCAATGCTTCCCTACTTTGGTTTGAGGATCCAGGTAGCAGATCATAAATATAAAGTGTAACTCAATCTACGTTATATAAGTTAGTTAAATCTGTTCAGTAAATATCGAATTTACTATTTCTGAGCACACATAGAAATATAACAGTAACTTGTGTCTGTTAATATATAACAATTATTTGTAATTGGGTCATCACGTCAACCAGGCATATATGTTGGTATATGTTCATCCTGTGCGGATTGCCTTGATATTACCATCTTATTTATTTATTTAAACACATAAACATTGGTACAAGGAGGGACCAAATACATATGCACCAAATAAATCATCCGGTTTGTGTGAGGGCTGAGATACTGCCCTGATGTCCAAATCGAAACAGGTTGTTTTCTTAGGGGCCACACCCGGAGCCTTTGACCTAAAGGTCTAATCCACAAGGCAGTGAAGCAACGTATGGAGATGCAATCCCATGGTAGCCGGTGACCAACAATTGGTTCATACACCATTTTTTCCCTCACGATCATGTAGTCCATGTGCACTATTGGTTTGGAATTGTAGTTTTCCAACTCCCCTAGGTGGACTATCCGTGTCCGCCAAACCGGTTAAAGCACCGGACATTCGCTTTTCATCCTCTCAATTTCGTAAACAACACCCTCGTCGCGAGACGACAGTGAGTAGGACTTCCCTGGCAGTGGTTATATGCACGTGGCCATGTGAGAGCAATTCGATAAGAAGAGCTGACTTTCCCCGTCAAGTTACAAGCATTATAAGCAGAGATGAATGATGGCTAGCAGCGGAATTCAAGACGCGACTTTTTGTCCTATTTGGGACTCGTCAAATGGATGTACATGCATCTCAGAGTTGATGTTCAGTCTGTGACTCCAACCCAGTACTGTCCACTTTAAACGCCATCACGTTATCTACTTAGCTACTGAGTCCAGACAACTACTAGCTTGTGCAATTGGGTGAAGTTTTAATTCATTGATGTTAACGACAACAATTGATCAGTCTTCATAGCTCATTCAAATGAAATTCATGATTTTTAAATAAAGATTTTAAAAAACACGAATGGGAATTATATGTCAAATAAAGATTTTTATTAGTTGAATCCAAGAGTCGATCTATGCTATAAAAAAAATTACTACAATCTCCACAAAACGCCACTGTAATAAAATAAAGATTTCATATATTCTCTGTCTCTGTTTCTATGTGTCTCTTTCTCTCATGTATTGACTACTTTCAAAATAACGACAATATGACCTTTGTCTCTTTCTTGTTTTGTTTCATTAGGTCAACTTAAACACAAATATCATAGAAAAATGTGCATATATATATATTAAACGGAAGAAATGCGAATAACATAAGGAAATAATTCAGATAACAGCAAGCCTATAAGCACACACACACACACACAATGTGTGATTCAACAGGACATAAAAACGATAGCCAAAACAACAACAAATAAATAAATAAATAATGATCAAATAAATGATAAGAAATTCTTGTATACATTTGTAATATTGCTTGATTTGTAATGTCGCTAGTTCCACAATTAGTCATTTACAACTAAATGAGGAAATCAAAAGACGTACAGTCATACAAGGACTGACGTTATTAGTAACGTTTCAATTTCAATAATTGTGTTGTATCGAACACATTAGTTTCATCTAGTGACCGAGTGTTGTATATTGGAATGTTATTTTTACTAAACATTCTATTTCGAGTCTCTGAAATTATCGGCAACTATATGCTATAAACATAACAGCGTGACGCAGTCCTACATGTCGAATGGAAAACACGCATATGTTGCAAAAATTAGGGCTTGGAATGGGATCTGGGATGAAAACTACACGATAACAGCTAGCACCAGCCCGATTAATGAATAGAACAGAGATCAAATGTGCTGGATACATTCACCAATAGGTATCCGCTCAGTAGTTGAAAGGTGATGTCTTAGCTGAGACACTTGAAGCTCAATCCCTAGTGTGGTCCTGGATGTGTAGTGTTGCTGAGAAGTAACATACCAGAACGAAACAACTGTTTGTTACTTTCAAGTTTTCAATGATCCTCCAATTGAAATCAATCCATAACGGTTGAATATAAAATGCTCAAATCAACTACACAAACCATAATACAATATTTTTCAATTAGCTTTTACAGTAGTCTCTATTATTATAAGAACTAACATGTACGAAAAAGTTTGAAAAATTACTGTGGGCAGAGCAGCATACAATTACAATGAGAAAACATGAATTCATGAGTCAAATTACATCGGTATTAAAAAAAAGTAGATTTGAACAAAAAAGACAAAACTTACCAAATATATGTTGATCTGTAGAATGAGGTGTTGACAGACTTTCATGATTAGGCCACTCTGATGAGAGACCACTGGTTTTTGATAGAGAATGTGAAGATGTTGGAAGAGCACTATTACTTTCATGTTGTGATATTAACCAGTTGTGATGTGAAGAAGAAACAGGCGGACCATTACTACCATTAACGTCACAACCACCTTGATGTTGAGATGATGATTGTCGAAAATCACTATAGGCTGAATCCTCACCGCTACCCGAACAAGGTGCGTCACCTAGAGACCAACTTGTAAAATGATGTGGAACCGGAGAGAAAGACGGAAGTGACGGAGGTGGGTAGTCTGGAGGAGGAGGTATAATCTCTGCAAGTGATAGTTGTCTACCACGTGCCGCCTGTTGCATAACACCATAATCCATAGGTGCATGATCAAATATTACAGGTTGAATCACTGATACACTAGCATACGGTGTAGCATGATCTTCTGATGATGGATTATGTGAACTATGAGTAGGAGGCAAAGGTAAACATCCATTCGGTAATAAATGAGTTGTACCATTGTGCATAAGCTCTGATGGACAATGAGTGCCTCCAGATAACACTAAAATGTAAAGATGAAAGAAATCGGCTAAAATCACAAACGATAATCGTTAATTGTCAACAGTGAAATTATTAATATTTAGACAAACTTATTGACTTAAATCAAAAAAACGTTTTACCACATAAACCTTAATTTATAATGCTTCATACGATGTTATTTATTTATTTACTTGAACACATAAATATTGATACAAAGGGGCAATATATTTATGCGCCACACAATAACAATGAGAATGTGAAGTTCAAATAGCAAAAGTACAGCCACAAAGAATTCTTCCACTTAATAAGATTGTCTTTTTTATTTTAAAAAAAGTAAAATAAGGTTACAGCAGGATACACGAACTTCTCAGCTATTTTTATCTGCTCACCATCCAGGGTGAGTACAGGATTAGAATCCTGCCAGTCTTGTAAAAATACTTTGCATATCTTGCCTTATCCCACGGATATCCGCCTCCGGCGGGAAGGTCCCAATCAGTACGTAGCTAACACGAAAATTGCCCATAAAAAGGTCGTATGTGGCCGACCTCAAGCAGTTGTCCCTCGGACATTGTGGTCACGCTCTCAGGTCACCAAGACCAACTCTAACCCAATTTCCTTTTCAGGTACCTCTAGAAGAACTGATCTACAGTGTAGACAATCGAAAAGTGATAACCACCCTCATACCTCTAACAGCACACAAGACCACTTGATTTATAATCAATCTCCCTCTTCAATTCCTATTATTCCTCCTACATCAACTTCAAACTCTAAACTTCTTTATTCAGCTTCCCCTTCAAGTGTCACCATATCCAACGATTCTAGTGCTCAAAACACTGTCCCAGGTCTACTGAAATCTCGCTCCAAACTACACATTAGAGCCTTCAACGTACGCACACTATGTCAAATCGGTCAGCTGGCTTCCTTGGCTAGAACCCTAGAATCTCGTACCATTGATGTATGCTGTGTCTCTGAAACACGCATACAGGATCCTAGTGTGGTCATTCACTTGACCTCACCTCGGTAAAACGGAGAGCCAACGAGATACACCCTCCGTGCATCTATCGAACCAATGGCCAGTTCTCGTGGACTGGCAGGAGTAGGGATAGCACTAAGCATGAGGGCTGAACAAGCACTTTTAGAGTGGATCCCCGTCAACAGTCGTCTATTTGCTGTCCGGCTAAACGGCTCCGTAAGAACTCGGAAGGATAGGGACACACGTCGTTGCCTTTTTGTCGTTTCTGCCTACGCTCCCACCGACTGCAGCTCAGATGAAATGAAAGATGAATTTTATAGAAAGCTATCTGAACTTCTTCAGAAAGCTAAACGTTCAGACATAGTACTCGTAGCAGGTGACTTTAATGCCCAGACAGGTAGCTTAAACCAAACAGAAAGGCATTTAGGTGGGTATTTTAGTATACCGGCACAACGAACAGATAATGGTGATCGTCTGCTGCAACTATGCTCAGACAATCGTTTATTTTTAGCAAACACAAATTTTAAGCATAAGGAGAGACATCGTCTAACATGGCGACCCCCTACACCAAACCAACGATGGACTCAAATAGACCATATTGCCATCAGTCATCGTTGGAGAGGGTCGGTAGAAGATTGTCGCTCATTCCGGAGTACCTGTTTGGACTCCGACCATGCTCTAATACGGGCACGCATCTGCTTGCGCCTCACTGGACGCAAAAAAGCCACATTAAAAAGACCCATTAGAACTGAGTTGAGTAACGAGAAAACCGAAAGTACGTTCCAGGAACAACTGAGGTCACACTTAGGTAGTTCTGAAGACGAGGCTGACCCAGATGTTGCTTGGAAAGATATACAAACAGCTGTGGAAACAGCAATGAAATCTATTAGTGACTTAAACCACAGAGTTACAAAGAACCAGTGGATTTCTTCAAAGTCTATCACACTGATGGACTCTCGCAAACTCGTCCCATCAGGTTCCGAACTTGATGAAGAGCGACAACAAATCAGATCTAGGTTAAGAAAAAGTTTAAGAAACGACCGTGAGCAGTGGTGGGCAACGAAAGCAAAAGAGATGGAAAAGGCGGCGGCTATAGGGAACACAACACAGCTCTACAGACTAATAAAAGATACTGGGACTAATAAGTCAGACTATCTCGAAAAAAGACGACGCATTCATCTGCTCCCAGTCCAGACGTTTAAAACGATGGGTAGAACATTTTAGAGAACAGTTCAACTGGCCTTCAGCTACTCTATAACTACCCTCCATTCCCAGACAGTGTAAATGGAACATTGAAGTAGGTCCCCAAACTCTAGCTGAAGTTCAAAAGACTATAGCTAATCTGAAACGAGGAAGAGCAGTTGGTTCAGATGGATTGGCTCCGGAGGTCTTTAAGGATGGTGGTCCAATTTTATCAATTAGGTTGACTAATACTTTAGCTAAGATCTGGGAGTTGGACGCTATCCCATCTAACTGGTCACAATCACTGATTGTCCTAATATATAAGAAAGGATCAAAATCCTCTTGTGACAACCACATAGGGATTAGTTTAACAAATATAGTATCTAAAATAATAGCCTCAATAATAATCAGACGCCTAACTAATACTCGTGAACTGCAAACACGAGAAAACCAAGCTGGCTTCAGACCTGGTCGTGGCTGCATCGACCACATATTCACCATCAGTCAGGTTCTAGAACACAGGCATACTTATTGACGTCCGACAATGGTGGTCTTTCTTGACTTAAAAACAGCATTTGACTCGGTAGACCGCGAGATTCTGTGGCAGTGTCTGTCATTGAAAGGCGTACCCCAGAAGTACATAAACCTTGTAAAGGCTCTTTACTCGAACACTACTAGTCGAGTGAGAGCTTATGGCGAACTGTCATCTACTTTTGCAACCTCAAGTGGTGTCCGTCAAGGCTGTCCACATTTTCCATTTCTGTTTAACTTCATCATAGACCTATTGATGGAAATAACATTCTCGTCGACTGAATTCTCGGCTATTGATCTCCTTCCAGGAGGTCCACTTATCGACTTAGAATATGCAGATGATATAGTCCTGTTGGGTGAAGACGCTGATAAAATGCAGAGTCTTTTGACAGCACTAAGCAACAATGCCAGAATGTTTGGAATGCGCTTCTCTCCCTCTAAATGCAAGTTGTTGCTTCAGGACTGGCCTGCGTCAACACCTGAACTAAGGATAGGGAGTGAAGTAGTCGACACGTCGACAACCTCACTTATCTTAGAAGTCTGATCAGCCGTAATGGTTCGGTGTCTGACGAAATCTCAGCACGGATTCGAAAAGCTCGTTTGGCTTTTGCCAAATTACTTGTAAGTTACTAGTATTTGATCACCGATGCCTTAGAAATATTGCTCGCATCTGCTGGGATCAACGAGTAAGTCATAGTGCGGTTAGACACAGGGTATTAGGGAATGATGGTAAATCAGTTGATGAGGTTGTGAATCTTCGTCGACTGAGATGGTTGGGCCACGTGTTACGTATACCTGAACACCGATTACCACGAGATGTAGTGCTGACTCGTGTTGGTGTTGGTTGGAATTAAGTTAGGGGCGGCCAAACCAAAACGTGGCATCAGTGCTTGAAGTCACTAACTTCTGGTCACAATTAAGGCGCGTGACCACCACTGATATCCAGAACGCTAATCAGTAAAAGCTTTAACATAACCAAACTTAAACTCAATGACCAGATGAAGATTTATATACATCAAGATACAATGTAAACCTATTTTCAGTGTAAAAATACATAATCTAGTTCATAAAACCCTGATAAACCGACTACTTTATCCGTTGGTTTATACTTTTCATACAACGGACTGATCTCAGTTGGGATACCAGTGAAAACTAAGAAGATCTATTTTTATTATTACATATAGTTTTAATAAAATCTCTTAATAAGACTAGATGATTAACAAAACACTGAAATTCGTTAATATATATCGCATGATAATAATGAAACTTGAATAATTTTAAAATAATAAACTTACATTGAGCACTACCAACTGGGATATTTGGAACTATGACAGCCGGATTATTGTATGAATGATTCTTTAAATTATCTATAGACAACACTGGATTACCAAGAGGGTACTGTGGTAAATATGTTGGCACTGACTGTAAACTCCCATCATTTGTTAAGGAAAATCCATTGGCCATAGATACAGAGTATGATGGGTCCATTGGACGAGTAAAACCATTTCCGTAAGATTTCTCACAAAATATAGGATCGCACAATTTTGGTGCATGGTTTCTGTCAGATATCATAGATGCATTTACAGAGAGAGGTTCCACTAAAGTAAGAGATGTAGCTTCTGTCTCCGTGGAAGTAGAAAAATTACCCATGTAAATCGGAGGCGAAGCTGTGCCCGCTCCCTGTGTGGAATCAACAACACCAAGACGTCCATTTTTGGCAATTATTTCAGCATCCATCACATCTAAAACAGCATGTCGGCGCCTTTGTCGCTCGCTTCTGTGTCGTCCATATATGATAAGAGCGAGGCAAATGATTACCCAAAGTACACTAAACATAACTGCACTAACAATGAACCACGGTTCTCTGGTAAGGCTACCCTTTTCTTCGTGCATATTGGTAGTTTTAGAATTCATTTGTTCACTAAGCCCCTGTGGTGATGGACTTCCTGGATATAGGCTCCTTCCGTCATACAAAACCCTCCGGAAAATATTTCCAGATTCATACAGGTTAGGATTCATTACTGAGAACTTGGATGGTGCTACACCTAATTCTGGAAAATGACCTCGTGTAGGATATGCAAAAATGTAAACCGGTAGTGATCTAACCCCTTCACCATGACAAGTAACTGCAGATAAATAAAGTGTATAATTAGACCATGGATCGAGATCATAAATGTGAAAAGATGACTGTTCAATCCCCATCTAAAATACATGAGTAATAAAATAATTTGGATATTTTCTACAAGAAATTTCAAGCGGATATTAGTACGATAATTTGATGTAAATCAAATCGTTTAATTATTTTGAAACGACAGACAGAAATTAGAGGAAAGTCATTAAAGACTATTTATTTTACACTATTATGGACCTCAAAAGATGCTTTAAGCAAAGACAAGAATTACTCCAGATTTGGTCTATTCAAAAAATTCAAGCATGAAATTAGTATAAAAATCAATTTCCAATAGTAAGAATTAAGACTGTTGAACAGTTTGGAAGAAAATAGACCACTACAAATCCGGAATGAATTCAGAACAATTTAGCTGATTATCCAGAGTGATGAGGTTTTAATTTCTTTTTACATGATTTCTTTATTATCCTTGTCTCCTCTTACCTTCCATTTCTAGTCTAGTTGACCTTTTATTTTTATGTATAAATGTTCTTAACAAGTATATTATGCGTAATCAGACTGTTCGAAATGTACTGTGCTAATACATAACATAGTCCTGATAATTTTCGTCTTCTTCTTATTACACTATCGAAATTTGTCAAATGAACTAATTACTTTAGATTTCAATTGAGGTAAATTATGAATAACAGTAAAAAGGACAAAACTAAGTAAGTCTATTTTGATGAATAAGCACAGCTTCAGAAAAACAGTAAATGAAAGTCAGTTACTAAGTATAGATTATGTTTATTTATTTATTTTAACACATTGATATTGGTACAAGGAGGCACCAAATGCATATGCGCCACACAAATCTCATTTGATATATGTGAGGGCTGTGATACTGCCCAGGTGCCCAAACCGAAGGATAGATTATGTAGACAACTTTAAACAACACTGTGACTGTTAATGGCACTATTCGGTTGCAGAAACCGAAGTTGGATGGGGTTTGGACCTGTGAACTACTAATTGGAAGCCCAATATTTTAACCAGTCAGTAAGGGTAAATTTTATATTAACTTCAAAGACGGACAAAAACTGGGAGACTGTAAGTAGCTAATCACACAATTATTAGCACTGTGTTGTTATTTTTGAAAGAAATAAAAACTGCTACTCATAATTAAAGTAAATCAAAATAACATCAAATAGAACGTTCGATAACAAATAAATTAATTTGTCAAAGCAGAATGTCAAAAAATCTGAACGTTACTAAACAGTCAATTAATTTTTACCATTCCTTATAAGGTTACCTTTCCTATCATCATGAAACACTATGATCAAAAATTTGCATTTTTTTCATAGAAACGTTCCTAGGAGCTCTGATATGTAGTATTTTTTCATATCTCTTGTATATCTCATGTATTGTTTCCGTTATTGTTTACTATCGCTGCTAAATTATTATTTATTTATTTATTTATTTATTTATTTATTATTATTATTATTATTATTTGAACACAAATATTGGTACAAGAGAGCGTCAATATATATGCGCCACACAAAACAATGAAAATTCGAAGAGATAGAAAAAAAAACTAAGGAGTGCAAAAGAAAAAGAGAACGATAACGAAGAGATTAGTGTAAGGTAGTGTGGTAGTAACGAGGGAACGGAAAGGTACAATCAGAAAAAATCTTTCAGGTAAGGGAGACAACCATTTTTTTATGAAGAAAGTAAAAGAAGGTTACAGCAGGATCGCCACTGGCTTCTATTCTGAGCCATATCTGATAACGTCTCTAGCCACTGTGTAGCACCATCTCTCAGACCCCAACCAGGGAGTCGTGAAGGACCGACAGAAGCCAGTCCTTTGCAGCTTTCTTTCATACCACGACACCATGTCATGCACTGACCACCTCTCCGCTTTTTCCAACCAGTCCTAGAGTCAGCAAATAATGCACGACGTGGAATTCTCTGGGACGACATTCGTAGAACATGTCCAAGCCACCAAAGTCGGTGTTTCAAGATGGTGACACTAATTGAATTATCATCTCTGTGCCCGAACACACGAAGCCGAACAATTATTACATTTTGAGATGACTTACTGATGCTATATAAACTCAGTATTCAGTAATTATAGCTTGTATAGTGGTGGGTTAGTGATTAAGTTATCTGAATCTCACCAACGAAGTAGCAATTTCAAAATCCACCCCACCTAATTCGATTTTAGTAACCTGATAGTATCAATAGTCCTCACAGTTAGTATAGAGTGAGCGAAACTGATTTTTCATGCAACAAAAGTTATGTATATACAAACAGTTAAATTTAAACTGATATTTATGTGCATTTACTAATATTTATGCGACGAGATTTATCGTAGGAAAACTCCAAATCAACATAAAAAAAGTTGTTTCTCGTACACCACCAATCAAATATTCAAAAGCAACTTCGAAACTGGTACAAATGTGTATGGGCCCGAGCTACGACAGTACATGACCACAGCTTTAACTGTATGTGGGAATAATGGATATTTTGATGGTCTAAGTTTATGGCGCAAGGTAATAAAACATATATTTTCCAATCTTATGAAGATTGTTAATGATAAAAGTGATTGTATGCCGTTATATGCCTCTGCAGCTTGACCCGAAGCATAGATTTATGTTCCCAGAATATACATCTAAGCGTTAATCGTATTAAATCTAGGCTAATACTTTCAGAAATTAGTTATTAAATATCATTATAGGTTATGAATCTATATGTAATATTACAATTTTATCACATAAACAGGTGACATAACTAAGCCTCTGTACATATGTATGTGATGACTGAGTATCTGATCTATTAAATATGTACAGTGTTATCCTTAGATTTCAAAATTAAAAATAAAACCACTGATACATGAAAATCCGGAAAATTAAGTAAAAATATAAGTAAAGTAACTTACATTGACAGTACGACTAAGTTTTAGTGCAGTACTTAATATTTTCAAAGAATATCCCGTTAAAATACCTCCACGCTCCCATTCATTTGGTGGATTCCAATCAAGTTGAAGTACAGTTCCATTTTTAAGCCAACGGACATTTGTTATTTGTGGTGCACCTGTTGGTGTGCTGTCATATGTAAGAGCAACTGAAACCTGACTTTTTTGTGAAAAAATCCTGCTATGATCTGGATGGTCAACAAATGTTTCAATACGAATAGCGTAGCATATGAAAGGTCGTAAATTACTAATGGCCATTTTTATACTTGTAGTAGTCACACCTACATGGATGTAGTAATCAACCTTTTCACCATTTAGAAAACTAGGTGGGTTCCAGTCAAGCGATTGCTGTTTTGAAATCCTTGGTAAACTGCACGGTGTTAGGTCATCTTCATAAGAGTCTAATAGATTTTCCATAGATTCGTCTTTAAAGGCACATGAATTGTGGTCTGCTTTAGGATAATGCGTGATGCTCTCTTTGATGTAATATCCATTATTATTGCTGTTAGAATTTATGCACCTAGACATTGGTACACTTCGGTAAGTTGCTTTAAAGCCGGTAATAAGAACCAAAACATCTGATGGACCACATAGGAACCACTCTGCCAACAACTCAGACGGCGAAATCGCTCTAACATGTAGAGGACTAAAGTCTACAGACTGCAATTTTACGACCAACTCAGTTGGGAGATAGTTACGTGTTGATTCAGAGATTTTAGTAAACACCAATTTATTCAAAATGAAAGGTTTACCCACTCCATAATGATTTATGTAGCGGACAAGAATGTGGTAACCAGTCTGTGGTAACAAACCGTTTACACGAACCGGATTATATGGACCAGATGATTCCACAACACGCCAACCATTAGAAGTGTTGAACTCTGTTACTTCCACTTGCACACCTGTTATAAACACATTCTCACCAAGGCTACGCTTCTTTATAACGTCCCCGACAGAATAATCGTTAATTAAATTCAGCACAACCCATGTATCACCAATATTAGTGACTCTAACATCTTTTGGGGGATCCGGCAACAACAGATCACCTTCATCTCCAGGCAAGAGGTACGTGCTACTTCCAGATGAACTCCCTTGAATTACTTGTACGAAAGAAGTCCGTGATGTAGAGCGTCTTGAAAAAGATGAAGAATCTTGAACTTCAACTTCACAGGTGTAAAAACCAGTGTCTGATACACGAAGAGCATTGATCTGAAGAGATCCGGAATTTAATATCACAACTCGAGGATTAGAGCTAGTGGAAACAGCAGAATTATTAACTAACCATTGTGTTACAATAGGTGTGAATGTATCAATGTTGGAATGCACTAATGAGTTTGAAACCTGTAAAGTATACTGGAGAACAGTTGAGTGGCACGGTAAAGTTGCAACCATCCCTTGAAAAAATGTCCGATTTTGGGGTCCGATTTCGATAAGCGGCAGGGATATCACAATAGACTCGATGAAAAGCTGAGCTGTTGACTTGACAATACCGGCTTTTTGTGATGCTTTGCATTCAAATAATCCTGCATCAGATAGCATAGTTGAATTTATGAAGAGTGTCCCATTAGGAAATACCGAGTATCTGCCCGCTTGTAGTGGTTTCTCACCCGGCTTTGGTACCCAGAATGAGAATTTATCGTGTAACCACCTGACGCTAGGAGGTGGAGACCCAGAAGTTAGACAATCAAATGAAACATGTCCACCAAGTGGTACTGTCTTATCCTCTGGTGTGATCACGAATATTGGTGGTGAAACTACAGATAAATGTGCGACAGCCTCTACATTACCGGCAACATTTTTCGCCTCGCATATATAATCACCGGCGTCGGATAACTGAACATGCTCTATACGCAGTGTCTTTCTATCAATTAAAGATGCTTGGATAATCTTGTTACCTTCTCGTCTCCATAAAATTGTAGAATTGGGATCTTCAGAAGCCAAACACTGAAATTCTACAGAATCCCCAACAACAGCTTGCTTGCTCATCGGCGTAAATTTAAAACGAGGTTTACGACGAATAGTGAGTGTAGCTGACTTACTTTCCCAGTGACCAGCAGAATTCTCAGAAAGACACTGATATGTCCCAGAATCTTGACGTTTAGCACCATCAATTCTCAAGCCCCCGCTTTCCATAACCCTAGTCCGTAAACTATCAACTATTTTCAGATTATTATGTTTCCAGTACACAGTAGGGGATGGTGATCCGATGGGTGGGGTGCACTCCAATAAAACTGTCTGACCGAAATGGGCAGACTTACTTTCAGGACCAGATGCACTACTGGCATCAAAAAATGCAGCTTTCACAAGAGCGGAAGGTGAACTAGTCCAGCCATGGACATTCGATGCATTGCAATAGTAGTGTCCCTCATCCTCTTCACTGAATGAAAGGAAAAGAAGTTCGCCAGCATTTGTAATTCTGTTAGATGTACCTGGTTTATGCCGTTGAGTTTCAACAACTTTCCCGTCTTTATACCAAGTGATGGAGACTATAGGTTCACCCTCAGCACGACAAAACAACCTAAGTTGTTGACGATGAAGCGGAAATGCATCTCTAGGATATTCAGTGAACGAAGGCTTTCGAGGTTCATCTTTGCAATCTACAGTCCACAGAATTACGATGAGCACGTAACTCAACAGTAGAAAGTACATTAATTGAAATTATCTTGACCAGATATTATACCTGGTTAGGAAGGAAGGAAAAATGAGGAGCGAAATAATTCCATGTACATGTCCACATACAAAAAGCTTAATTAAGTTCATTTAAGATCCACTAGTGATGAATTATATTCAACATCATAATTAGACGAAAACAAATACTTCCCGCGTTTATTTTAAGTCCAACAATGCGCTTCAGTTGCTACTTTTGCTAAATGCTATGAACAAACAAATGTCACTGAAAAGCCTACATCTTTATACAACTGTTGATCATTAGGTTAAAAAATTGGAAGCAACTCACAAAACGTCTCAGCAATACAATAAAGTGAATGAAAAATTAGTTACAGTAATTCAGTAGTCCTAGTAAATGTAAGACGATAAGTCAGTTTCAAATCAGAAAGGATAGGAGGTAAGATGGTCTATGTTAGACTTGACAATGGTGGTCTCTTAGTTGGTTAATTTTTCAATTGTTGAAAGATGGAGCTTTAAACAAGTGATGAGGTGATGAATTCAATTCGTTGATTATTCCATTGGAAAGTCGGTATACAGCTGACAAGTATTTTGTTCTGGGCTCATGAACTTTTATACAATGTCCTCAAGAATTCTCAGTTTGAAGAACAAAAAAATCAGGGGCACATTAGACTCGAGTTCATCACTATGTTACTTAAAAATTGTGGTCAAGTCGCTTCTGGTTTTTTTATATGACATGGGAAATAAATTTAGTCAGTCTGTCATCATATGGGAGCTTAGTGATTCCATTATTCAGTTCGGTTGAGATTCTTTGAACATGTTCTTGTGGCTCATTGTCTCTTTTTATGCAGGGGCTAGCTACTTGTATCCAACACTCCAGTTTAGGGCAAACGAATACTGTGTACAAAGTTACAAATGTTTCGGCGTCGACATATCTAGAGGTTCAACGTATTGACCTTAAGGTTAAAAACCTTTGATGGCTATCACATGGCAGTGTGAAATAATGTTCAGCATTTTATGCGTAGAAAAACCAAACGATGGAGAGAGCGAGAAAATGGAATTCAATTAGTTCGAGTTGGTTGAGTGGCATGGATCGACTGCCAAATATACATGAACCGGATATCCCATTAAGGCCAATTTTGGACATGTGCGATTCCCCATATCATACTCTAGTAAAGTGGCAAGTAACTGTTTTGAAACCACTCCATAATCGCATGGTAAAACATAGTATTAGGGACGTATTCCGATTCGTTGACAGGATTAAAAACATAAACACGAAAGATCAGCCGATGATTTCCTTCGACGTAGCATCACTGTTCACAAATGACCCATTCAGAGAAACTGTACAATATATTTGTGAACAACTTAGAAAGAAGAAACTAGAAACGACAATCCCTGTGGAGATCAAAGAATCATTACTAAAATGCACTATGAATGTACATCTCAAATTCAATGGTGAAATCTACAGACAAATAGATGGCGTCGCGATAGGTTCACCCTTGGGTCCCATATTAGCAGATATTTTCCTTTCTAAACTAGAAAACGGCCCACTAGCACAAGAGATTGATAAGTTTTCATTGTACTGTCGATATATGGATGATTCATTTATCCTTTGTAACGAGCATACGGACTTGATAAGAACACTCGAGCAATTCAATACAGCTCGCCCGTCCATAAAATTCACATGTGAGAAAGAAAATAGGTGTAAAATAGCCTTCCTAGATGTTCTGCTTTCAAGGAGAAAAGATGGATCGCTAAAAAGAAACATAAACAGGAAAATGACCTGGACGGGTCAATATACTAACTTTCTCATTTTCGTTCCTCTACAACAAAAAAGGAACCTTATCAAGACACTACATCATTGAATCAAGACTATATGCACTATGGATACGATTGAAGATGAAACAAAGACATTGTGTACAACCCTGAAAGAAAATGGATATCCGAAGAAAATTGTAAATAAAATCTAAGCCAATAAAAGACAGTGTAGAGAATACCCAATGGTAAATAAAAAGCCTCTATATTTACGCTTACAATTCAGAAGCGACGCTCCGAGTGAAATTTTAAGACTTAAGTAGATCAATTCAAAGGAATTTTAATGCAGCTAAACTACGACTAGTATTCTCCACACGACCAATAATCACTCCGAGGTTGAAAGATAAATTATGTAGACTAGCCACCTTCTTCTGTATCTACCAATTCAACTGCTCCTGTGGAGCAAGTTATATTGGCAGATGTTCTAGGAATTTGTACATTCGGGCTCGTGAGCACCTACCCGTGTGGTTAAGCAAAGGTGTTGTCAAAACTGTTAATAACTCCATCTTAGACAATTTAGTCCAAACAGGACATACAACAAATATGGAGCAATCTTTTGCAATAGTCTGTCGTGTCAACAGCAGTTTACCTAATTCCGTCAGACTGCGAATCCTACAGACTGCTGAAGCAATTGCTATTCGGATCGAAAAGCCAGAGCTTTGTATGCAAAAGAAGAATGTTAAGCCACTCCCTTTACTCTGGCCAATTAGCTAACAATCAATCTTATAATGTGGTGACGTAATCTGATTAATGGTCATTGTATGTCCCAAGCTTATCATTATTATTACTGTTATTAGTACTATTATTATCATTATTACTATTATTGTCTTTACGCTTGATAACCCCTTTTGAGGAATTTGTTCAATATTCACCTCTGAATCTACTATATTTGACCTAATTATTTTACATATTACGCAATTTCCGATTTGTAATCACAATATTCTCTCTCTCTTACCCTATGTTGACCATATTTGTTCTGATAATTTATCTCACAAATTTATTTCGCTTATAAACTGATTCAAGTTAACACTTTATATTAGTCAGTCCTAACATTAACGATTTTGTTTATATAACAAAAAATTCCTGATTCACATATTACAATTTCCGAATTGTGTATTTTGCATTAAATCTGGCCAATTTTATAGATTGATGGACTGAAGAATTGGCGGAACAGGAAGGCTTTCGTTGATCGTCGAGTGGCCAACGAAATTCTTTTACGGAGAACGCTACCAGGTGCAGTGTGCTGTATTTGTTGCTTGAGTTTGCATATTACACCATTGTAGTTTGTGTCCAGAATCTGAAGATTGCATTGGTAAGAGTCCGGACCAGAAAACGCTGCAGACGTAGAACGAAACCACGTTGAACTGAGGAACCGGAGACGACCATAACGACCATAACGAAGCGTATGCCAAGCATTCGAAACCAAAATATTGACTGAGTACGTTGACAAGAGCGTAGGTGATCAGGCCAGCGCACGTCAAATTTGACTTAAGTCGACGATACCAGACGAGGATGGTCGAAGGCTTGTTCTCAGGACAGGAAAAAATTTAAAAAAGAAGAGTGTAGTATTCATGTAGGACAGGAATAGTCGCGGAAGCGTACGAGCGACCATACACTGCGACCGGAACGTGAGACAGTAGTCTCGTTCGTATCATGTGAGCCTGCAATCTCATCCGGGGTCAGAGGCTGCGTGGTCTGCTGATCTGGACGTGAGACCGTCGTCTCGTCCGTAGACGGTGCAGATGACGCGTGCTGTTGACCGGGACCTGAGTATTGGGTCTCAGATATATCTAGCGTGGGGTCTGAAGAAGATTTAAGGATCTCGCTAGTAGGTTTGATAGGTCTAGCATTGAATCTCAAGCTACGAGATAAGGCACTGTCATCGACGTATGCTGGTTTGAGACAGTCAATGCTGACAATCTCGACGCGGCCATGTCGATCAACCTTGAAGGACTTTTCGTGTCGAGCGATCACGTGAAAAGGGTCTTCGTCAGGCTGTTTCAAAGGTTTGCGTACCAAATCTACTCATATGAAAACATGTGAACAGGTAGATAACTCTCGAGGGAGAGCGACCTGTGGATGTGGTATTCGAGTTGACACCAGAGACAGCGTTCGCATAAATGCAGACAGTCATTGGACGTAGTCTGATTTAGCGAAATCATGTCTGCTCCGTGGTGTGAAGAATTCCCTGAGCAGACGCAATGTCGTGCCGTATACCAGTTAAGCGGCGGAACATTGGATATCTGCCTTCAAGCTCCTTCTGATGCCTAAAAGGACGAGCGGTAAAGTTTCGTGCTAGTTTCCGTTTTCGTGTGCTCGTAGAGCACTTTTAAGTTGGTAATGAAACCGTTCACTTAACCATTTGGTACTGAATGGTAGACGGATATGCTTATGCGTATGCATTCCGTACCAAGCAGCCGGGTCAGCGAGAATAGTTAATAGGGGAAAATCTCTTGAATAAAGCGTGGAGTTTATCGTCACGCGAGTAAAAAGTTTCAAGGATTCGGTACACATGCATGTGAGTCTTTTATATTAATACTATTCTTATCGTCATCCGTCATGTCGAGTATATTATATATTAGAAGATAATATGAAAATATACGACAGACGTGAAAAGATAAACTATAGACTCACCGAATTTTTCTTCTTTGGAAGATTCGACCAGAGGTTGCGGCGTGTTTTAGAATCCAGCCCACAAAAATGTGCTTTTGTTTAACTGTGCTAAAAAGCATCTATTATTCTTACACTTTGATTGTGAACTCGCGCGGATTCGGTTACATTCTGTAACCAAGCTTGTATTCTGGCACGATCTCAGTATTCTTTCGATACCATGAGATCGCCAGCAAATATATCTCGACTTGGTCCATTAACTGGATTTATAATTGTAGAACCTGATGAGAAATTATTGAAAAGAACATTCTTCGTTCATACAATTGTGTTTTAATATAATGGGAGTTTTTTAGCAATTAAAATTACGATGAGTTTAAGCTATAAACTTCATGCAATCATAAGGTCAGTTTAGATGGTTCAAAATTATCTGGACCCGTTCATTTGACAAAAATGTTGACAGAACCAATCACTTTGGAATTACTTGCCATACTGCGTATTTCAATCTGGTTGGTTTTGGATCATTACAAATTGTCACAACTGGTCTTATATACGTCAAATCTATTGGATGATCTAATTCCTGAAAATAATCCAGGCGAATTTAACTATTTCGCTGGATGATTTACTGTTTTTGTACGCAACGTGTATATATTTTCACTCAGAATATCCGTATACATTTTATACAACCACTCCCAAGACGTTTTCGGCATAAGATGCATCTAGTAACTTTATACTGCATCATGCTACAATGAAAAATCATGTTGTTTACAGACAAAGCGTATTCAATTCCGAAAAATTATTTGACATTTCTTAGTTCCAAATGCCTTTACCACATATTTGTAAATATCACTAGGCTAACTGCAATAACTTCTTATGGAGAGTTCATAACTCGTTATATTCCTTAATGAAGTTTCATAAGTTGCCTTAACTTATTGTTGGCCAAGTCTATCATTTTTAAACTGTCATATACCTCACAAACCGCCATGTTAACCTGGTCTGTACATACGTTGTATTATTTCATCTCTGTGTCGTTTGAATTTATTAATTAGTAGAACTGCGTTTAACATTTTTCACTAAACTTATCATAGTTCTCATTGCTATACGTATTTGGGTTTATGAATTGGTCTATCATATTAGTTGCCTAATAAGACGAACATAGTTCAGAAAATAAAGTCACCGGATTTAAGTAGTATCATATTACCCTAGCAAAATAACTAGAGTATCAGGTAGTTTTTGACCAGACAAATATTTTACATTGAAACTCCGAAGCCTGCTATTAAAATCAACAGTTTGTAGATAAATATTTTCATGTTAATATCCTGTTTAGGTTTATATAAATATTAGGCAACTGAAAGCTATCAGGGGACCAGTCAAACTGTTCTTCAAGGCGTCCCACACATCGTTCTAATCCCCCTGATCTATGAGTGGATCACTATCTCACACTTTTTGTAGAATTAATCTCACTACCGCTTGAATTTTTGGCCTTTGTCAATGTGATAAGTCTAATAATTCGCATATTGTACCAATTACCTCTGCCTTTCCTATCTCTTGTGCCTTCGCTGCTCATTAATTTCTCGCAGCAATTATGTTATAAAAACACTACAATCCACTACAAAACTAATGATATATGGACGTATATTTTCGGATCGCAAATTATAGTATAATCAGGCAGCTTGCATCTGGTGGTGCTACAAACTTCTGCTACCTCAGAATCACCTTAAAAGAACACTTATTTCTCACTGGCTAATCAACAATGAAACTAGTTATTCACATTGGTTCCAGGATATCGTCATAAAGTATTGTCATGACTTACCAATCACCTAATATTGCTGACGACATTGATGAAACGATCGACAAAGTTGGTCAACAAATTGACTTGTAAGTATCACTGAATAATGTTGCCTTCTCGTTATCTTCATCTATTACAGATCATTTCAGCATGTTGGTTTTGTTGGTTTGCTTGTTGGTTTAACGACAAAAACACTCATGCGAATCATTAGTATAAGCAGCCAAGCAAGCCTCTTACAAAATGAAAATATCGCTATCGAATTTATCACAACACTGACTACAGTTCATATCATTATCAGAGACATGAACCGGTAGTTGTATTTCCATTAGGTACGACTTATGTTCTCCATTATAATCACATAAGCATCGCTCTCTGTCAATCATCTTGTAAAAACTTACTTAACCAAGAGCATCGCACAATACCATGTCACCTTTATTTGTGGCACATAGGCATCGTCGATTTCAATGATTAATAATCAACATCGACACAACATGGATTCTTTTTCTATTTCTAAACACAAAATAGTTGTACTACCTACAAGTTAAGTTATTACTACACATTTTACTGCGACTTAATAAAATACATTCACACGAAAACATTCCTAATTATTATAATCTCACTTTGCATATCTCTTAAATAATCTCCACCAAAATTTTCATTTTGCGCGCGTTAAGAACCAAACCAAACATTCTGAAATTATAACGTGTATTTCCCGACCAGTTGCTGGAAGCTTCTTTTTGATTTATCTTTCGGCTTATCAACAACCGAAGGGTTCTAGCACTATATTTTATTTTATAATCACACATAATCCCATGCTCTCAGCTCCTTTCCGAATTGCCTCCATTTGTCAGTTGTATGTCTACTCACATCTTGTTAACACTTATTTTCTTTAACCTATTAAAATGCTCTTTCTTAGCAAATACCTTAATAAAGGAACATTAGACTGAGTAATCATACCTTAAACATTCCTTCATGAATATTGGCTACTCTGCCTCTCGTCCTTTCTTTTACTTGCTCCCTCTTTCAGCCCCCTTGAGATATGGAACGAGTGACTTCATCCTGCACCATCCTTAAAGCCTTGGATATCCCAAAGGGACATAAGGTTGCGATTTCTAGAAGTTCATACTTTCAATGGACCTATCCTTGACCATCAGTAGCACATTCGCAACTCAACTTTCATGAAGCGCGCCAACTGTAGTACTGATTAAAACCATCTACATTCATATCTTATAAATTATCAACCCAGCTATGTAATTTACTACAGTGTATATTGTATCATTTGTATCAATTTGATCTTGCCTGTAAACTGGCATGTCTCATGTAACAAACTGTTATTTGAGAATAAATTATTATTATTATTATTCTTTGTAACTCCCGGTGTGCGACAATCTCTTTCGATATGGCATCGAAACAACATCATTCTTATTCTGGTTGGAAAGTGGTGTAGTGGCACTGGTTCTTCACTACGCGACCTTTAAAGCTGAGCATATAAATACTGAAAAGAATTAGTTTCAACAACTGACACGAAGAGAAGCTTAACTATGGAGAACACTGAAACATTAGGTTTATTCTATTGGATAACACGGCTCAGCCTTGCAGACATGGTCATTCTTGTGTGACTTACCTCTTATTCGTATTGGATATATATTATTCTATCTTTAGCCTAAATTTGTTCTTCAGAAATATTAGACCTAATATTTCTGATTCTTATGATACAGTGTAGAAAATGTTTCGAATTATTTGAATTATAGCACTAACTAAGAGTCCCAGAAATAACTCAATTGAATTAAGAAGTCACAAGCACAACCGAATGTACTGTATTTGGAATTCGAAATTGTGCAATCGACATGTACAAAATTATCATTAGTCAATTCAAGCACTACATCCGCCACAGCTTAAATAAAAGTATAAGTGTTTGCAATCGGTTGTATGTCTTCTTGTTAAGTTCATCCTGATTCTGTCCGACATTGTATTGGATGAAAACTTTGTAGTATCTAGAATGTGCTCATTAGTACTGGAATTAACAAACGAAATCAGAACACACTAACCTGGAATTGTATACAATCAGCATGTCGGTTTTGTACCGAAATCATTAATATCTAGAATTGGAACCATATATTTTTCAACACTTTCCTCCCCCCACGAAATAATGTTGGATCTTTATATCCCCAAGTTATGAATAATGTGACTTCATTTAGAACATATTTCTTACATTGGCTAGAGTATACATTGGAAGTGGATTTGTGATAAGGATGAACAGCAGTTGGTATGAAATCATCCAAATT
This sequence comes from Schistosoma margrebowiei, assembly GCA_944470205.2. Taxonomy (NCBI): domain Eukaryota; kingdom Metazoa; phylum Platyhelminthes; class Trematoda; order Strigeidida; family Schistosomatidae; genus Schistosoma; species Schistosoma margrebowiei. The sequence goes on from OX104026.1 coordinate 5,153,962, forward strand.
GTAATCAAAATTGAGCTCACTTAATACTCGTGCTTCGTATTGAACAGGTTTTTCACAAGGATCAAATGCATTATAAGGATAGGTAATACATGATATAAAATAAGGATTTGATTCTTCTGAAATATTCTCATGAAATTCATTAAGAATGCCATTGCAGAGTAATGGATCATTAGAAAAATTAGCATCTATCAAAACTACATCAAGTTTTCGATCATAATTATGTTCACTCAACATATTTTCTTCAGATTTGCAAGGAATTTCATCGGAAATATGTGAATAATTAGGAAAGGCCATACCTGGTACAATAGCATGAGAATTCTGATAAATCGATTGGTGAGAAACTGTTGTTTCGCAAGAATTCTGAATTTGATTTAACTCTGAACTGCTTTTTGACTCTACACTGTCTATTGCAATAGTTGATAAAGATAAATCATCATTATAAATACTCGACTCAGTAGAATCAGATATACAAGACATAATATTAGTTGCAGTAAGATCAACATTAGTATTACAGACTGACTGAATATGTTTAATATCACCACATTTAAAGCATTTAGAATTACGAAATTTACATGAATTAGAAGCGTGGAACTTGCCACAGGACAAAAATTGACCAAACTTGCGCCAATCTTCGTGAAACGCACTGTAACTCCTCAATGAATTATCTGCATAACCTTGAGTATGTACTGGATTAGGATAACGTGATGTAGTAGAATTTTTGATGTCCTGATGAATCATTTTAGGAAATTCCCTTTCTTTACTGCAATCAAAATTTGCATACCTGATATGGTCTAGTAGTAATGCCTTGAGAGTTGTATAAGGAAGCGAAATGGGCTTTTCCGGCATAGCCAGAGTTCTTAAGAAGCTGTATGCTTCTTTACCGATGAATGTGAGGAAATATGCCACAATATTAACATCCTCATCATCTTCCTTGGTCATGACCCAGATTTCGAATCTTTCGAAGTAATCCTCAAAAGCTTCAGAAGTTGAATGAATGTCTAACTTTTCCATTGCAGGCTCAATCGCGGCGCCAATATAATGTTTCTAATTATTTGAATTATAGCACTAACTAAGAGTACCAGAAATAACTCAACTGTATTAAGAAGACACAAGCACAACCGAATGTACTGTATTTGGAATTCGAAATTGTGCAATCAACATGTACAAAAGTATCATTAGTCAATTCAAACACCACAAAATGGTGTGACCTCCGCATAAGCTGCTACATATTGGATGGTCACATCTTGAGAAATCTGTGCTGTAAGGATTAGATCCATCATTATAGAAGCATTAATAACGAACTTACACCATAATTCTACGTATAAACCTCACACAACAACTTCATACAGTATATTACGTAGCACTTGTAACATTTTTATCTTGCCTGAAAACTGACATCCTTCACGTAACAAATCATAAGTTAGAAACAAGTAATCAATATTATTCATACTAATACTGTTTTTCAATCGAAAGGCTAGTCACTTTTACTAGGGAATTCAGTGATATACACTCGATGGAACAGTCGTGACTAGTTTGGCTTAATCGTTAGCACCTCAATGCAGAAATTGATCAATCTGTATTCATTAGGCTCAGATAATTATGAATTTAGTGTCCTGAAATGCAAAAAATGAAGATAAAATCAAAAGATCCTCAAGCAGTCTAAGCTATGATTGTCTTGAACTGTAGCCATATACGTATGAAGTTCATTCAAGTTTAATTAAATTAAACTCAAGCGTAGAAACTATGGACGTAATTTGTTGCACTTGGTGGCAGTTTAACTAAATACTCTATCATTCATGATGAGTCAACCGCCGTTGCACAGTAGCCAGAATTAGAGCACACGTAAGCTTTTTACAAAGAACAACCATTGGATAGCCTCTGATTACCTTGAACCCTCTATAGTTCACTTGAAACTCAATAATCAAGACAGGTAGAGCATCTGCTTAGCCCCCGCACCTTGTCACAAACCAATTGAATTTATAAAAGCTCGATTGACCACATGTCTTTCTGCTTGATGAGAAACACAAAGCATGTTGAAATCACGACAAACGTATACATCAAATGATTCGAGACGTGGGGAGCCATTTTTGAGCCATTTATTTAACACTGTAGACTGAATTGAAGACAAACGTTGGACGGTAGGAAGTGAAAGGGAAAAACTCCGAACTCGTAGCAGCTATTTTGTGTCCCTAAATGAGCCGTAATCACAACAGCACTACGAAGCGAAATGATCAAAAACCAGCAAATAACATTCATATCGATCCCAACAACGGCATTTGCAATGAGAATTTAAACCAAACGAAGCCAAACGCAAAGCAATATATGCCATTTACTACAGCTTACGGTGATGGTAGAAGTATTGCAAATGCTGCCATTGGTGAGCGAATTTTTTGCTAGTTATCATAATTGTCAGAAACATGTTGATTACACCTAGACCTTGTTATAGGTTTATTGAGCATTAAAGTAATTAGGGTGGCGCGCTGTGGAAGGTTATTCATTACAGTGGGTTTCTCCCAAAGTTGTCCTATATTTTCTAATTACTACAGAAAGCGACTACTCAAGTCAAGGAAGTTTTTTTGCATCTTCGGGGTACGTAATCTTGACAAATATGATAGTTCTTCACTACGCTGTGATAACGTTCGTTAGGGCTTGAAATGTGCTGCAACCACCCGATCTCAAGATTGGGATAGGGATCCCTATTTCGGGAAAAGGTCTATCCGTTTTGGGGAAATTTTAAACAATCTGCTCTATGAAATTCCGGGGAAATAGCACAACAACCCTAAAATTTCCCTTGATCTGAGGAATTCCCCAAAACTTTGGGGAAGACAATTGAACTTTGCGGAGTTTTCCAAAATTGGGAGATTGGGCAGGATTGCTATCAATTTATCAAGCAAATGGCTTGGTTAAAATCAGAGTTAATCTGCAAGTTTTATTGCTTGACAAAAAAGTCACGATACTTATAATGTTTACATCACGAATTGACTTGCTGCCAAAGATCTATCTTAAATCTTGTCGGTTCGTCAGTCTCGTCGAAATTTCAGACGATAATACTTTATAGGTCTCGAAACTAAATTATTTTGTATCGATATTTGATAAAGTCGTACCAAATGTTTAATGATCTTGTGTAACAGTTCGCCCTCTTTGTCTGATTCTGATATTAGTTGGTATTTATATTGTTACTCTACCATTAAATCTACCTGTCATTATTTTTAAGATTCCGGCATTTAGCACAGAAGATTCCAATCTAATCTCGACAAATTCAACTTAACTCTATCCTTTCAAGGATCCATTCGTGAGTAAAATCCAAACGCGTATAGAAGATGGTTGAGGTTAACGATGGTCGCCATTTTAAAAATCCTTACCAGGATTATATGCCTGGAGACCAGCTTAAAGTACTTTCAGTATTTACTTGTGCACCACGTTCCAGGTGGGAGATACAAACATCCCAAACAAAATTGTCGAACTGTTAAATGTTCTGAATTCGAATTTCGAGAAGTTATCGTCGTCTGACGTATCAATGTACACGGGCTTGTCAGGTGAGTGTTATGTGTTTTAGTCATCCTCAGTCAGTGAATCAGTCATATGCAACTTCGAAGCTGACATATTTATGAATCGGTTCAAGCTGAAACATACCATCAGAACAGCGAAACGAGACTGTCAGGACATGTCTCAGAAAAGTAGATATAGTAACAGTATTAGTGGTAATGGGAGAGATTAGGTGTGGAAAGTACAATTCGAGGAAATATGAATTTGTGGAATGAAAACATGTAAAACAGTTTAGAGATTTCATATCTAACGGAATGCACCTGTGACATTGCGAACGATTTTAAGCCACATCACCCAAAGTCTCTAACAATCGGTCAAGACAATCACGCAGACTTACCAGACAGTCTGAACTTAGTAACATGGCCCATTGCAGTGTCTTAATGTATTTGAACTAAGCCATGGTTTCAGATTGAATTAAATGACTAATCAGAAATGTGAAGACTTTTATGCGTGTATAATGGATTTTATGTTTTCCTTTGTTTACACATACAGGTATTGTATTTTTGTAAGACATTAGGTGTGACTCCCAATGTCACATAAGTATATAGTGCTTCCACCACATCTATTCCGACTTATCAATCATTGAAAGTCAAGTGACTGACTGGCTAATTCGATCAAGTGTTGATTCATATACCAGATATCTAGTCATGTCATTTGAATAAATGTATCAGGATATACCCTTCAATTTAAAGTAACAAGTCATAATCAGATTCTTGGAGAAATCCACCTGTTTATATTCTGTACTGCTACTGATGTACTACATTTAGTGTTAAAAAATATAACGTATGGACCATTGAGTCGACCAGTGAAATCCGTCACTGATCTTTGTTAGTGTAGTTGAACTAACGATGTTCATTTGTAAAAGCTTTCATTGAATGTTGCTAGTACTGTGTTCCAGATTGGTCGTATTCCATTGTTTTGATACTTTTTGCAATTTATTCGGGACCATTCAAACCCACAAACAAACGTCTAGTCATTGAGCTGTAAGAAATGTAAGCGTATACTTTAGAATTTGTGAATAGTATGCGAACCACTCGATCAATTTGTGTGTCTTTCTATTTGTTTGTAGGTGTTGGACTATTCTACAATTTCCTATCACAATGCAAATGTGAATTATTAGACAGAAAGATACGTGAAAATGGTGTTGTGTGTACTGAGAAGTTGTTAAATCGATGTCTCCGTCACATTGACTTAAAAGAGTTGTCTAAAAATATCAGTGTTTACACTAGCCCGATCGGTCCACTGTGTTTAGGTGCTTTATCATCAGTCAAGCATGGAAGTGAGAATACAGAGGCAAAGAAGTTCGTAGAAGACATTTTGTCGGCGAGTAAATATGGCTTGGATGTGGACTGTGGGATGCCTGATGAAGCGTTATATGGACGTACTGGCTATCTAAATTGTTTGGTAACACTTCGAGAAAATAATTTCGACATCCCTGTTTCTGTTGTCTCGTCGGTATGTGTTTGTGTATTTGTTACTGCTTTTGAAGTGTTTATTAATGAATTGTTTGTGCTTGATTGTGCAGAGGTGAATTACTAGAGAAGTGAATGGGAAGGTTTATTGCTCCAGTGTTGTTCTAGATAATTTGTCGGTTTATGAAACTGGTTCAGTTGAACAAGCCTTATAATGATGTGTTTGTGATCACAATACCACTGGCGAGTTATTACAATGCATGGCATAAATCCGTTTCTCATGACCAATACTAATCGTTAAAGTACAATCATCCGTTTTACGTTCCATAAAAATATTCAAGTGACTCATACTGTAACGTTTTACTAATCTTTCAAGAATTATTTCTTGTGATTGTTTGTGCATAAAGTTACGGCATTTCACTATCTGAATAATGAATTTGTGTGTTTTTCCGTGATATGAAAGTAGTAACACTAATGATAACAGTTTTACTTTAGATAACCGATGCTATATTGAAGTCTGGTCAGAAAACAGCTGGTGCTTACAAATCGAATGGTTTTTATGATCGATTGATGTATCAGTCATCGAAACGAAATTTGTGCATGCCACCGTTAATATTTGAATGGTATAATGAATGTTATCTTGGTGCGGCGCATGGTTTTGCTGGTATCTTGACTACTCTACTGAAGGTAAGTTATTTGAATATGATGCTATTTTTGGTTGGTTTCTAATAAAAGTCATTGAATAACTCAGCTGCTTATGAGAAGATTGTTGATGAACATAAGTTAAATAAGCTTCACCAGTGTACTGGCTACCAGTGACACTTAGAATTTGATTTTGTGGAAAGTATGACTTGTAACTAATTCATTGCTACTAAAATAAAGAAGTTTGACATTCTGCTCTTTGCTTACTAGAGCTTGGATTGTGTTTGTTGATTAACTTTGTCTTCCTTTTATTCATCTTAGTTTTGATATCGAGCATTCATGTAAACTTATCAGACATAAGACAAAATAATAATGTTATATACTAGTATATTATCTATGGTGGTCATTATCTTCACTGGATTAGTAGAACAGTTTTCTAGAACTCTATTGTCTACTTAGGCAAAGTACGAATTACTATTTATATTATTGTTGTTGAGTCTTGTGTCATTTCAGTTTCGATTTTCTTTTCTTTCAAAGGCATATCATTTGTTTCCTGGTAGCATATCATCACATTCCTTAAATCAGTTAATTCTACCTACTGTCGATTGGATGAGTCAACTTCAGTTATCCAACGGAAATTGGTCTCCTAGTTTAGGTGATAGCGAAAGTCATGACATATTGGTTCATTGGTGTCATGGTGCAACGGGTGTTATTCCACTTATGCTCTCAGCTTACAAGGTTGGCTATAATATTTTAGTAAATGATTTAATTATCGTCAAATAGTATATCCTATTGCAATGAAAGCATATTAGACGTTTAAATATATAACTATCATTTTAAAAAGTATGAAAATCGAATTCGCAATATATAGTGTACATGAACTCAATGATTTCAACAAGATAACTAGTATATAAACTGAATCTAATCATCATTTGCTATCGGAATGCATGTGCTGACGTTTCTTATTCACCTCCTGATTAAGTGATTATCTAAGAAAGCCATTTACCTTGAACATTTGTTTATTATTACCAAATACATATGCGCCACACAAATCTCATTTAATATTTGCGAGAGCTGTCATACTGCCCGGGTGCCCAGAGTGAAACAGGTGGTTTTCTTAGGGGACCCCACCCGGAGCCTTCGACGTAAAGGTCTGATCCACAAGGCAGTGGAGCAATGTCAGGAGATGCATTCCCATGGTAGTCGGTGACCAACGACTGGTCCATGCGCCATTTTTCCCCTCTGGATACTGTGGCCCATGTGCGCCATTGGTTTGGAATCAGCATTTTTCAACTCCCCTAAACGGACTCTCCATGTCTGCCAACCCTGTTAAAGCGCCGGACATTCGCTTTTTGTCCTCTGAATTTTGTAATCAACACCCCTGGTGTGAGAATGCATTGAGTAGGACTTGTGTGGCAGAGGCTATATACACGTGGCCATGTGAGAGCATTTCGAGAGGGTGAGCGGACTCTCCCTACTCTCGGCCGTACTAGGGCATTTAGGGGCAATCTTGAACCGTATAACCTGGTAGTATTGCGTCTTACATAAAATGCTGGATTTTTCGAAAGTACTCTTAATACACAAAATAAATCATAATACATAAAACCTATATGTACTGTCTCGTGACAAAATGTTTTATGGAAACGTTGTTGGACGAGAGTTTTCTGAGCAAGGCTATGAGAACAAATATTTCGTGTCTAATCTGTAATAGGATTATTATTATCAACCACCAGTGAGTCTATGAAGTGGCAAAATAGGAGTTAGAAACTAATCAAACTGCACTTAAAATATTCTCCTTTTATTTAGATAGATATGTATGATTTTTAAAGCTATCGGTAGTTTGTTTACTGTTATCTAACTTCTGTGTTGTTACATTCTATAGATTACAGGTGAAAATAAATATTTGAAGTGTGCATTAGATGGAGGAGAAGCTGTATGGACTCGTGGTCTACTTCATAAAGGCTGTGGTCTTTGTCACGGTTCAGCTGGTAGTGGTTTCGCTCTATTAGAGATTTATCAAACAACTCAAGATCCCAAATATTTGTATAGAGCTATAAAGGTTGGTGTCAGTTCAGTGACAGTGGTAGTTCAATGCATTTAAAGTATATGTATCTTTTCTTTTGTTTTCTGAATATGTGTGTATTACAAACTTTACAATGTGTCATTATATTTGTTCTGTATATTGTGTATAGTTTGAAGTACAACATTGTAGTGTTTCACTTGAAATCCTCATTTTTTCTGTTCACTATTACGTGTTTTGAGTGGATGGTGTCTGAATTCACTTACCTTTACTCTAATTTGTAATGATATTGTAAGTTGGTGAGGTACTGGTGTATATTCACGTTACTCCATAATTATCATACTGTTATATTTTATAGTGTGAATGAGTGTATTTTGTTAGGTTATTTGTGTATAGTTGTGGGTAGATGATTTATGTTATGATCTGTTGAGTTAGGGGTTGAAAACTATTGGACTGTTCTATGTTTATGTAGAACTGTATTACAGTCATAACAAATATGTATCATAGATGTAGTTTGTAGCTGAACGTACATGTGGTCACTGTGTTTTTCAATCATTAAATAGACGCAAAGCTAGCTGTATTTGTACCGGATAATATGGAAATACCGGTTCCCCAATGTGTCCAAATAAAGTGAGTTCCTTGCCTGGATTTCTTATTTACCGTCTTCAAGGTTCTCATTTCCCTGTTGAACACTACCTGTCATAGGTCTCACATCTTTTCATAATCTCGTGTTGTATTTAAATGGTCGTCACCTATCGAGGCGTTCGACATTGGAGCAGTTGGTCGCCACTCAGTTATTTGTCATTAAGAACTGTTTATCGACCCATTGATTTGAACTGACTGCTTCGGTTGAACTAATTCATTATGGTGTTAAATCAGTTGTTTAACTGGTTCCATAATCATAATAGCGGTTACCTTTGAGTGATTGTTTAGTCAACATCTCGATGATCAGATCGGTGAACGTAATATTCATTTGGCATGATATTTTTTTATCTTAAGCATCTGTGAAGATTTATGTGGCTTTTAGAATAGTCAACCAGACAATTTAAATCAAAAGAAACTCATGATTGTTCAATGTTTTTACATTTGCTCTCCAGTTTGCTGAATGGTGTACTGACTGTTTTAAAAATGCTACTCGCGTTGCTGATCGTCCGTACTCACTTATGGAAGGTTTGTTTAGTGTGCTTTTCCATTTGTAACTAAGATTAATCCCTCTTGTTGCTAATATAGTTTCACACTAATATTACACGTTAGTCCTCATTTAAATGGTACCCACCAGGAGTCTGTGGAGTGTTGTGGAAGGAACTAACTTCGCATTGATGTGTCTACTTTTGAGTAGTGATATTGCGATAGAAAAGTCACACCTTTTCATCGGTTAATTGACAGTGACTCGTATCAAGTTGTTAAAGTGATGATAGCCTACTGATCGGAATGTGAATGGTCAATGTATTTTCGATGTGCGGATAGTTGATATATCGGAACATCTGGAGAGTGTGAACACAGAATGAATGTATGGAAATAGACCTAGAATTGTGTTGAGTTTTCCAGTTGTTAGCAACTAGTAGTGTATTGCTCAATTGAAACTACTCACTTTTCTGATCTGTTAGGATTTTCAGTTGAAATGATTGAATAGGGAACTACTTCCAATTTCCATCTCCGCACGTAATGTTTTCTAGTGCGTAATCAAGTATCACTGTTCCATTCATGCTGTCTGAATTTGTCATGGAGAAGGGTGTTAGTGATTTGATTGGATCGAATTTTCGACAGTTAAATCAATGAATAAAATGCTAATCGACGGATGAGCACGATGATGGCGAGTGTGACCGAGTGGTTTGCTAACGTGACTGTATTACCGACGGAAACCGCCAAGTGATTGTAAATCAGAGAGAAAACGACTAGCCAGATGAATATCTTCCATATGTGGTAAAATAACATGGTTATGCAGAGACTATGAGCACATAATAAGCATGACAAACTGTCACAACCAATTGGAGTTAATTAACATGTAGGTCGTCGATTATGCAATCAATTAAGGTTTGACTGTTAGTCCTAGTCTTTGTGCATTGTAAGAGAAGTGTAGATGTATGCTGGATTTAAAAATGTTATGTGTTAACAATGAAGTCATGTGTGAGACAGATGTCCACCACAGGCAATGGATAATGGGGGTTGTGCGACATTGTGAATTGGTTGAAGTTAATCATTCACACTGTTGGATGACGGCTGGTTTCGATTCCCGTGTTTTGAGTCATGGATGTGCATACGTGAGGAGTAGTCTTTAAGTAGAGTGAATAATAGTTGCCATCGTCACAGTGTATTCTCCTCCTCTTGTCATGAATACTATTCTATCGTAAAACAACAAACTATTCGATCTTCTCATTTCCAGTTTGTTATGTGGAAAGTTGACTATTATTTATCGGTTTGACTGAATTGTATTTATTATTTTGAAATGATAGTTAGTTCAGTGTAACAGTTTGTTTTTTGTGTTCATATTGTGTGTTTAGGTCTTGCTGGGACACTGTACTTCCTTGTTGGTATTTTGGATCCAGTTAATTCGAAGTTTCCTCTACTAAGTGGATTGTGAATAGAAAGAAACAATGATTTTATTTATATCTATTCAACTAACTTTGTTTGTTATTTTGTATTCACATCTATTTGTTCATCATTCACTAAGTTTATGAGAAAATGTTATTTAAGTCTCGTGTCTGCCGAATAGTTCACATTTGTTTTAACGATATTATATTCAGTGTATTTTGTGTTGTATACTCTGTTTAGTCTAAACCCGTGTGTGAAAATGCCAGTTTAAGGCATACTGTGTATATTTAATGGTGTTGATTGTTTGAATATTTGATGAGCATCGTACTGTGTTTGCGTTTGTTTTCTTTTAAGTTGATAGGAGAAGTGAGTAGTCTGACAAGTAATGGATATGGAGAAGAGACGTGGATGGGTGTATACATATGGTGAAAACATTGTTAACTGTAATGATGTGTTATGTTTTTTGTAATTTCTGTTGGACGTTGAGAGCTGGATCATAAGAGCGAATTTTTGTTAGTGTTGAAAGACAGTTGTTCGACCAACATGGTGTGTGTATAGGTGTGATGATATGAGATTTGTTTTGCCTCCGGATCAACATTTCGACAAACTAAATCAACACTTAACAACTCATGGTTTGTAGTTTAAAAGTCATTTTAATATTTCATACATGTATTGTTTGGACGTATTTTGCAATGAATCATGCCCATCGAAAAGTCATTAAGTGTCCAGTAAACTCTTGGGAATATTTTGTCGAATCAGGACTGAATGAGCGTTTCTTCGGAATATTTTAAAGGGAAGTCACGGTTAGCGTAATAAATATAGTGTGGTGTGTGCTACTTATACGGACAGATATAAGTAGTATGTGGTGGTTATGGGAAGTTACTTCCTTGCTGGGAGAAGAGGGGAAAAAGAAAAACAGAGCACTGGTAATAGCAACAAGAATGGAGGCACGATCGGGTTTGTAAAGGTCAACTGAAGGAAGGTGTGCAAATGGTGTGTTAGATGTATTGTCTTTATATTTTACGAATTCAGTATAAATTAAAGACAGTGTATTTAGTTTACGCCTTCCCATGTCTTCGTACTTAATAATCGGTGTCGCTGTCACTACGCAGGATGAAGATTCCGTGCCCACTGGAGTTCGAGGAAGGAGTGTGTTGCGAGAGTTTGGGACTGGTGCGTAGGTGGCAGGTGTGTAGAAGCCTAAGGTGGTGGTGCTGGAGACGCTAATGAGAGACAGCAAAATGGGTGTATGACAGCGTGGATAGTGCCGGCAGGAAGATGGCATGGGAGGTAGTTACGGAGCGGTTGTTATAGACTCTGACAGCCAAGTTTACTAGAAGAAGGCACTGAAGAAATTCACGGTGAATTTCGATCTGTTAGTGTTTCCAGCGTGTCTAACCTTATTGTTACTTCGTGAGCCGTCGATTTTGAATGAGTTTTCTGTCGCCTGACTTGCTGGAGTCGAAGTTTATTGTGAACTACAGGATGAGTTAGCCGCAATACGAATAAACAAGTGCAGAAATAATATATGTTAAGCTTGCGAGGGAACATGCCATTAGAAGAGAGACTGAAAGCCGAAACACATTGTTTGCATATCTTCCTTGGGTTGACCATTACAAACACTACTGTTATTTCATTACTGTTGCTAGTACCATTGCTTTATGTTTTTCTCCTCTCTGTATTATCTCCTTTTCCAGAAAGAGATTAGCTCCCTATATCTGTCCGTATAAGTAGCACGTACCACAGTGTTTATCATGATTGTATAACTTTCTACACGATCAAAGTATGATTATATTGAATATCGACCAGCAAAATTTAATAATATGTAATTATGTTAGCTATTTCATGACTGGTCATCTACCATTATGTACGCGTCGAAAATTGTTTTGTTGGAATCGCTTATACTTGTAAAATGAAGAACCACTGCAGCTTTCACAACGCGATGTAAGAACATCAACACTGGCACAAGTGAAGTTTTATTAACGCCCTATACACGACAAAGACTAGTCGAAAATACACTTGTTACATATATTGACTGTACACCTATTTTAATTATTAATAAGGGTGAAATCACATATTTTTTTTAAAAATACCCCAAGTTATAATGAATTACATTTTATGCTGAACATAGTTCATGTGAATTCAATAAAGGAATATCGTATATTAAACAAACATTACACTTAGATAAATCATTGTTATACTGAATGATAGATTATACTGGAAAACGAAAACAAAATACTACACTGAATAGTTATCACATTAAATTAAAAATACAGAAGTAATATCGTACAAAAATTACAATGAATGAAAGAATGCAATTTTGCATTTTAGTCCCACCATATCACTTCCCCTTCTTTCTAATGGAATGTGAAGAGATAAGTTCTTTATGGAGAGTATTTGAACGGTTTTTGTTCTTTTTCTTATTTGCAGGGACCTTGGCTGGTCATGTGGTCATATTTCAGCTTCCAGTTGGTTTTCCGTCTTCATTTTAGAAAAAAAAATTTAATTAACGTTCTGCTCCTTCGTTCAATGCATACACAAATCTCTCTCCCCCACGAAACAACGTTGGATCTTTATGTACACACGTCACATATAATGTGACTTTATTGACCTGAACTGTTTCAACACTACTCACACCTTCATTATAATAGAGTATTAAGACGTGTAGGTATACATGAAAGTTGAAGGATCCTTGTGTAAGATCTCGATTTGTATGGGTAATATTATATGTGGTGATTTCTCTGCCTTTCATAACAAAAAATTAATGCCATTATTCCATTCACAATACGACTCAGTACATTTTACATTCCGACTTGTCAGTAAAAGTGCATGTGATTCATGTAGGGTCGGTTTGTTTCCAAACCATTTGAACGGGACATTGTTTCTGCATCATACCCATTAGGATCAGTATGTAATTGCATTCTACGTACAGGTATATTGCAATCGGACTGACATTGAATTATTGGAAGTGTATACTTTTTTGCATGTGACATTCACTCTGTCCGAATAAACGAGATAGATATCATCGGATTCGTTGGATATTTGTATATAGCTATAACATATTGAAATTTGATAGCTACACAATCAAGTTTCCAGTACTTTGTGTAAATTGTTCGTATTTAACATTTTTGGCGAGATGGGATTCGCTCGCTTGTTTTCTTCATTTGGTTTCAGCTTCCTGAGATAGGTATGGAGTTTTGAATCAGCGTCTAGTATGGCCGCTTTCATCTTAGACAATCCTCATTTCTAACATAGCAGGTACCGAGCCCTATCCCGACTAGGGTGGTCGTCGTGTTTTGGGCGTTAACAAATGATCACTTATGCCAGTCTTGATGTCTTTACATCGCGTTTTGAAAAATGCAGTTGCTCTTTGTTTTACAAGTATAAGTAATAAGCGATTCCGACCTAACAATTGGCGACGCATTCATAATAGTTGTTAGTTAGCAACAGTGTAGAACTTCGTACGTACGTACGTATATCAGTTCGAGTTGCCATACCACATTAGCACACAGATACAATTGTCGATTCAAATCCCACAGTGGTAGAGGTAGTAAAATTATAAGCAGTAATCGGAAAGATTAGGGTTTGAAGATGTTGTTCATGGAGTGTAATCGAGTGAAATAAATTTGGAAAGAGAAAAAAGGAATATGAGGAATTCAAAAGATTAGAATTTGAGAGGACTCACCTGCTCCATTGCAAACGATTTTGAGCCATGTCATTCAAAGTTTCTAACCATTGGTTACTATCGTCTCCCGGATCCCAACCAGGTAGTCCACACCTACCAACATGACTCAGTCCACTTGTCAGTGACTTCATGGATTTGTGCCATGCTTTGGCCTGGCCGCCCCTAGCTTTCTCCTAATTTACTTGTACACCATAAAACATCGCACGTCGGTAGTTGGGCATACGTAACACATGTCCCAGCCATCTCAACTGATGAAGTTTCACTACTTTATCAATTGATTTGCCGGCCTTACCTAGTGTGGCGGTAAATAAATCTCCAAAATAAATAGCTCTATAAGTTTTCGACATTGGATGCTGACCATTTTTTTTTGATGGATTCACCTAGCTGAAGGCGCTCGGTCACGCATCCTCACCAGACCACGTGTGGGAACGCTGTGCTTAACATCAACTGCAATCGCTATCCAGATTAGATCTGACGATTCTAGACATATTGATATCACATCAAATATATCTCCCAATCTCCTCGATTCTGCCTTTTAATTTCTCTCGGTATGTACGCTTCATATTAGAAGGTGTTACTGGTTAAAGCGTTGTCAAACACTGAATACCTGTGCCATATTCACTAGTACCCGTTTCCTAACAACTGCATTGATTAGTCGGCGGTACCAGGATATACATGTGGTGCTTCGAAGGCATCTGTGATCTAATAATGGTAACCTACAAATATCCTCTTCTCTTACCGGCCATGCTTCACTGCCATTAAAGCAGGACGGAACGAACTGTTGCGCTGTAAACCCATCCTTTGATTGGTAGACGGATATCTGTCCTGCGCCATAAATGATACAAGTTGGCAAAAGCTAGTCGAGCCTTCTGTATCCGTGCTGAGGTTTCGTCACACACCAGACCACAAGGGCTGGTGAGACTTCCAAGATAAGTGAAGCGGTCGACACGCTCAACTACTTCACTCCCTATCTATAGTTCGGGTGTCGATGCAACCCAATCCTGAAGCAACATTTTGCATTTCGGGGGGAGAATCGCATCCCGAACATGTCTGCATTGTTGCTTATGGTGGTCAGAAGAATTTTGGCTCCTCGTAAACTTGATCGTTCTTTTCCAGCCGTCCTGAAAAAGAAAGAAGAAAATGTAAGTGCATGTCGAAATACACTCGTACGCGCGTAAAAAAAATGTCGGCGAAAAAAGGAAAAAAAACTAATATACACGCAATATCGTTAAAAAAATGGATTTTTGATGTTTTTTTGTTTGTTTGTTTTTTGTGGACCAAATCGAGATATATTCGCTGGCGATCTTGTGGTATCGAAAGGATACCGAGATCGTGCCAGGATACAAACTTGGTTACATAGCGTAACCGAATTCGCGCGAGGTCACAATCAAAGTGTGTGAATAATGGATGTTTTTAGCACAGCTAAACAAAAGCACATTAAAACAGTCACTGGTACAGTTGGTTATAATAATAATTGTTTTCAATAAACCAATAGTGTTCTCGTGATAAAACTGAGTCACTACAGAAGCCTTCCGCTAGAAAGGGTTTACACTTTCGATAAGTAGCGGTTTAAATCGTGGGACTGATAGGCTGACGAGCGATTGTAGGACGGAAGAATTGACAGAAATGGAAAGCGATCGTTGATCGTCAAGTTGCCAACGAAGGTCTTTTTCGGAGAACGGTATCGAGGGCGGTGTGCTGTATTTGTTGCTCGAGGTGGCATGCCACACCAGTGATTTGTATACAGAATCTGAAGATTGCGTTCGTAGGGATGCGGACCAGAAACGCTGCAGACGTTGGACGAAACCACGTTGAGCCAAGGGACAAGAGACGAAAATAACGACCAAGTTCGAGACCAAACGTATGCCAAGCATTCGAAACCAGAATATCGACTGAGTGCGTTGACAAGAGTGTGGGTGGCCAATCCAGCTTTCGCCAAAGTTGACTGAAGTCGACGGTACCAGACGGGGATGGTTGGAGGCGTGGGCTCAGAACACAGAAAAAAAATCAAAAAAAGAATAGTGTAACATGCATGTAGTGTAGGAATAATCCTACACCATATCGGTTGTTGACTGTGCAGCTAGTCGCGAAGCGTACGGACAACCGTACTCGGCGGCCGGAACGTGAGACGGTAGTCTCCTTTGTATCGCGTGAGCCTACAATCTCATCCGAAGTCAAGGGCGGCGTGGCCTGCTGATCTGAACGTGAGACCGAGCGCCTTCAGCTAGGTGAGTCCATTAAAACATGTGGTCAGCATCCAATGTCGAAAACTGTGGTGTTTGAACGAACTAATGATACTATTGTACTGGTTGATTGTACGATTTCGAATTCCAAATACAGTACATTCGGTTGTGCCTGTGTCTTCTTAATTCAATTGCGTTATTTCTTGGACTCATAGTTCGTGCTATAATTCAAATAATTCGAAACATCATAAAAACGTACAGAGCTATTTATTTTGGAGATTTATTTACCGCCACACTAGGTAAGGCCGGCAAATCAATTGATAAAGTAGTGAAACTTCATCAGTTGAGATGGCTGGGACATGTGTTACGTATGCCCAACTACCGACGTGCGATGTTTTATGGTGTACAAGTAAATTAGGAGAAAGCTAGGGGCGGCCAGGCCAAAGCATGGCACAAATCCATGAAGTCACTGACAAGTGGACTGAGTCATGTTGGTAGGTGTGGACTACCTGGTTGGGATCCGGGAGACGATAGTAACCAATGGTTAGAAACTTTGAATGACATGGCTCAAAATCGTTTGCAATGGAGCAGGTGAGTCCTCTCAAATTCTAATCTTTTGAATTCCTCATATTCCTTTTTTCTCTTTCCAAATTTATTTCACTCGATTACACTCCATGAACAACATCTTCAAACCCTAATCTTTCCGATTACTGCTTATAATTTTACTACCTCTACCACTGTGGGATTTGAATCGACAATTGTATCTGTGTGCTAATGTGGTATGGCAACTCGAACTGATATACGTACGTACGTACGAAGTTCTACACTGTTGCTAACTAACAACTATTATGAATGCGTCGCCAATTGTTAGGTCGGAATCGCTTATTACTTATACTTGTAAAACAAAGAGCAACTGCATTTTTCAAAACGCGATGTAAAGACATCAAGACTGGCATAAGTGATCATTTGTTAACGCCCAAAACACGACGACCACCCTAGTCGGGATAGGGCTCGGTACCTGCTATGTTAGAAATGAGGATTGTCTAAGATGAAAGTGGCCATACTAGACGCTGATTCAAAACTCCATACCTATCTCAGGAAGCTGAAACCAAATGAAGAAAACAAGCGAGCGAATCCCATCTCGCCAAAAATGTTAAATACGAACAATTTACACAAGGTACTGGAAACTTGATTGTGTAGCTATCAAATTTCAATATGTTATAGCTATATACAAATATCCAACGAATCCGATGATATCTATCTCGTTTATTCGGACAGAGTGAATGTCACATGCAAAAAAGTATACACTTCCAATAATTCAATGTCAGTCCGATTGCAATATACCTGTACGTAGAATGCAATTACATACTGATCCTAATGGGTATGATGCAGAAACAATGTCCCGTTCAAATGGTTTGGAAACAAACCGACCCTACATGAATCACATGCACTTTTACTGACAAGTCGGAATGTAAAATGTACTGAGTCGTATTGTGAATGGAATAATGGCATTAATTTTTTGTTATGAAAGGCAGAGAAATCACCACATATAATATTACCCATACAAATCGAGATCTTACACAAGGATCCTTCAACTTTCATGTATACCTACACGTCTTAATACTCTATTATAATGAAGGTGTGAGTAGTGTTGAAACAGTTCAGGTCAATAAAGTCACATTATATGTGACGTGTGTACATAAAGATCCAACGTTGTTTCGTGGGGGAGAGAGATTTGTGTATGCATTGAACGAAGGAGCAGAACGTTAATTAAATTTTTTTTTCTAAAATGAAGACGGAAAACCAACTGGAAGCTGAAATATGACCACATGACCAGCCAAGGTCCCTGCAAATAAGAAAAAGAACAAAAACCGTTCAAATACTCTCCATAAAGAACTTATCTCTTCACATTCCATTAGAAAGAAGGGGAAGTGATATGGTGGGACTAAAATGCAAAATTGCATTCTTTCATTCATTGTAATTTTTGTACGATATTACTTCTGTATTTTTAATTTAATGTGATAACTATTCAGTGTAGTATTTTGTTTTCGTTTTCCAGTATAATCTATCATTCAGTATAACAATGATTTATCTAAGTGTAATGTTTGTTTAATATACGATATTCCTTTATTGAATTCACATGAACTATGTTCAGCATAAAATGTAATTCATTATAACTTGGGGTATTTTTAAAAAAAATATGTGATTTCACCCTTATTAATAATTAAAATAGGTGTACAGTCAATATATGTAACAAGTGTATTTTCGACTAGTCTTTGTCGTGTATAGGGCGTTAATAAAACTTCACTTGTGCCAGTGTTGATGTTCTTACATCGCGTTGTGAAAGCTGCAGTGGTTCTTCATTTTACAAGTATAAGCGATTCCAACAAAACAATTTTCGACGCGTACATAATGGTAGATGACCAGTCATGAAATAGCTAACATAATTACATATTATTAAATTTTGCTGGTCGATATTCAATATAATCATACTTTGATCGTGTAGAAAGTTATACAATCATGATAAACACTGTGGTACGTGCTACTTATACGGACAGATATAGGGAGCTAATCTCTTTCTGGAAAAGGAGATAATACAGAGAGGAGAAAAACATAAAGCAATGGTACTAGCAACAGTAATGAAATAACAGTAGTGTTTGTAATGGTCAACCCAAGGAAGATATGCAAACAATGTGTTTCGGCTTTCAGTCTCTCTTCTAATGGCATGTTCCCTCGCAAGCTTAACATATATTATTTCTGCACTTGTTTATTCGTATTGCGGCTAACTCATCCTGTAGTTCACAATAAACTTCGACTCCAGCAAGTCAGGCGACAGAAAACTCATTCAAAATCGACGGCTCACGAAGTAACAATAAGGTTAGACACGCTGGAAACACTAACAGATCGAAATTCACCGTGAATTTCTTCAGTGCCTTCTTCTAGTAAACTTGGCTGTCAGAGTCTATAACAACCGCTCCGTAACTACCTCCCATGCCATCTTCCTGCCGGCACTATCCACGCTGTCATACACCCATTTTGCTGTCTCTCATTAGCGTCTCCAGCACCACCACCTTAGGCTTCTACACACCTGCCACCTACGCACCAGTCCCAAACTCTCGCAACACACTCCTTCCTCGAACTCCAGTGGGCACGGAATCTTCATCCTGCGTAGTGACAGCGACACCGATTATTAAGTACGAAGACATGGGAAGGCGTAAACTAAATACACTGTCTTTAATTTATACTGAATTCGTAAAATATAAAGACAATACATCTAACACACCATTTGCACACCTTCCTTCAGTTGACCTTTACAAACCCGATCGTGCCTCCATTCTTGTTGCTATTACCAGTGCTCTGTTTTTCTTTTTCCCCTCTTCTCCCAGCAAGGAAGTAACTTCCCATAACCACCACATACTACTTATATCTGTCCGTATAAGTAGCACACACCACACTATATTTATTACGCTAACCGTGACTTCCCTTTAAAATATTCCGAAGAAACGCTCATTCAGTCCTGATTCGACAAAATATTCCCAAGAGTTTACTGGACACTTAATGACTTTTCGATGGGCATGATTCATTGCAAAATACGTCCAAACAATACATGTATGAAATATTAAAATGACTTTTAAACTACAAACCATGAGTTGTTAAGTGTTGATTTAGTTTGTCGAAATGTTGATCCGGAGGCAAAACAAATCTCATATCATCACACCTATACACACACCATGTTGGTCGAACAACTGTCTTTCAACACTAACAAAAATTCGCTCTTATGATCCAGCTCTCAACGTCCAACAGAAATTACAAAAAACATAACACATCATTACAGTTAACAATGTTTTCACCATATGTATACACCCATCCACGTCTCTTCTCCATATCCATTACTTGTCAGACTACTCACTTCTCCTATCAACTTAAAAGAAAACAAACGCAAACACAGTACGATGCTCATCAAATATTCAAACAATCAACACCATTAAATATACACAGTATGCCTTAAACTGGCATTTTCACACACGGGTTTAGACTAAACAGAGTATACAACACAAAATACACTGAATATAATATCGTTAAAACAAATGTGAACTATTCGGCAGACACGAGACTTAAATAACATTTTCTCATAAACTTAGTGAATGATGAACAAATAGATGTGAATACAAAATAACAAACAAAGTTAGTTGAATAGATATAAATAAAATCATTGTTTCTTTCTATTCACAATCCACTTAGTAGAGGAAACTTCGAATTAACTGGATCCAAAATACCAACAAGGAAGTACAGTGTCCCAGCAAGACCTAAACACACAATATGAACACAAAAAACAAACTGTTACACTGAACTAACTATCATTTCAAAATAATAAATACAATTCAGTCAAACCGATAAATAATAGTCAACTTTCCACATAACAAACTGGAAATGAGAAGATCGAATAGTTTGTTGTTTTACGATAGAATAGTATTCATGACAAGAGGAGGAGAATACACTGTGACGATGGCAACTATTATTCACTCTACTTAAAGACTACTCCTCACGTATGCACATCCATGACTCAAAACACGGGAATCGAAACCAGCCGTCATCCAACAGTGTGAATGATTAACTTCAACCAATTCACAATGTCGCACAACCCCCATTATCCATTGCCTGTGGTGGACATCTGTCTCACACATGACTTCATTGTTAACACATAACATTTTTAAATCCAGCATACATCTACACTTCTCTTACAATGCACAAAGACTAGGACTAACAGTCAAACCTTAATTGATTGCATAATCGACGACCTACATGTTAATTAACTCCAATTGGTTGTGACAGTTTGTCATGCTTATTATGTGCTCATAGTTTCTGCATAACCATGTTATTTTACCACATATGGAAGATATTCATCTGGCTAGTCGTTTTCTCTCTGATTTACAATCACTTGGCGGTTTCCGTCGGTAATACAGTCACGTTAACAAACCACTCGATCACACTCGCCATCATCGTGCTCATCCGTCGATTAGCATTTTATTCATTGATTTAACTGTCGAAAATTCGATCCAATCAAATCACTAACACCCTTCTCCATGACAAATTCAGACAGCATGAATGGAACAGTGATACTTGATTACGCACTAGAAAACATTACGTGCGGAGATGGAAATTGGAAGTAGTTCCCTATTCAATCATTTCAACTGAAAATCCTAACAGATCAGAAAAGTGAGTAGTTTCAATTGAGCAATACACTACTAGTTGCTAACAACTGGAAAACTCAACACAATTCTAGGTCTATTTCCATACATTCATTCTGTGTTCACACTCTCCAGATGTTCCGATATATCAACTATCCGCACATCGAAAATACATTGACCATTCACATTCCGATCAGTAGGCTATCATCACTTTAACAACTTGATACGAGTCACTGTCAATTAACCGATGAAAAGGTGTGACTTTTCTATCGCAATATCACTACTCAAAAGTAGACACATCAATGCGAAGTTAGTTCCTTCCACAACACTCCACAGACTCCTGGTGGGTACCATTTAAATGAGGACTAACGTGTAATATTAGTGTGAAACTATATTAGCAACAAGAGGGATTAATCTTAGTTACAAATGGAAAAGCACACTAAACAAACCTTCCATAAGTGAGTACGGACGATCAGCAACGCGAGTAGCATTTTTAAAACAGTCAGTACACCATTCAGCAAACTGGAGAGCAAATGTAAAAACATTGAACAATCATGAGTTTCTTTTGATTTAAATTGTCTGGTTGACTATTCTAAAAGCCACATAAATCTTCACAGATGCTTAAGATAAAAAAATATCATGCCAAATGAATATTACGTTCACCGATCTGATCATCGAGATGTTGACTAAACAATCACTCAAAGGTAACCGCTATTATGATTATGGAACCAGTTAAACAACTGATTTAACACCATAATGAATTAGTTCAACCGAAGCAGTCAGTTCAAATCAATGGGTCGATAAACAGTTCTTAATGACAAATAACTGAGTGGCGACCAACTGCTCCAATGTCGAACGCCTCGATAGGTGACGACCATTTAAATACAACACGAGATTATGAAAAGATGTGAGACCTATGACAGGTAGTGTTCAACAGGGAAATGAGAACCTTGAAGACGGTAAATAAGAAATCCAGGCAAGGAACTCACTTTATTTGGACACATTGGGGAACCGGTATTTCCATATTATCCGGTACAAATACAGCTAGCTTTGCGTCTATTTAATGATTGAAAAACACAGTGACCACATGTACGTTCAGCTACAAACTACATCTATGATACATATTTGTTATGACTGTAATACAGTTCTACATAAACATAGAACAGTCCAATAGTTTTCAACCCCTAACTCAACAGATCATAACATAAATCATCTACCCACAACTATACACAAATAACCTAACAAAATACACTCATTCACACTATAAAATATAACAGTATGATAATTATGGAGTAACGTGAATATACACCAGTACCTCACCAACTTACAATATCATTACAAATTAGAGTAAAGGTAAGTGAATTCAGACACCATCCACTCAAAACACGTAATAGTGAACAGAAAAAATGAGGATTTCAAGTGAAACACTACAATGTTGTACTTCAAACTATACACAATATACAGAACAAATATAATGACACATTGTAAAGTTTGTAATACACACATATTCAGAAAACAAAAGAAAAGATACATATACTTTAAATGCATTGAACTACCACTGTCACTGAACTGACACCAACCTTTATAGCTCTATACAAATATTTGGGATCTTGAGTTGTTTGATAAATCTCTAATAGAGCGAAACCACTACCAGCTGAACCGTGACAAAGACCACAGCCTTTATGAAGTAGACCACGAGTCCATACAGCTTCTCCTCCATCTAATGCACACTTCAAATATTTATTTTCACCTGTAATCTATAGAATGTAACAACACAGAAGTTAGATAACAGTAAACAAACTACCGATAGCTTTAAAAATCATACATATCTATCTAAATAAAAGGAGAATATTTTAAGTGCAGTTTGATTAGTTTCTAACTCCTATTTTGCCACTTCATAGACTCACTGGTGGTTGATAATAATAATCCTATTACAGATTAGACACGAAATATTTGTTCTCATAGCCTTGCTCAGAAAACTCTCGTCCAACAACGTTTCCATAAAACATTTTGTCACGAGACAGTACATATAGGTTTTATGTATTATGATTTATTTTGTGTATTAAGAGTACTTTCGAAAAATCCAGCATTTTATGTAAGACGCAATACTACCAGGTTATACGGTTCAAGATTGCCCCTAAATGCCCTAGTACGGCCGAGAGTAGGGAGATTCCGCTCACCCTCTCGAAATGCTCTCACATGGCCACGTGTATATAGCCTCTGCCACACAAGTCCTACTCAATGCATTCTCACACCAGGGGTGTTGTATACGAAATTCAGAGGACAAAAAGCGAATGTCCGGCGCTTTAACAGGGTTGGCAGACATGAAGAGTCCGTTTAGGGGAGTTGGAAAATGCTGATTCCAAACCAATGGCGCACATGGGCCACAGTATCCAGAGGGAAAAAATGGCGCATGGACCAGTCGTTGGTCACCGACTACCATGGGAATGCATCTCCTGACATTGCTCCACTGCCTTGTGGATCAGACCTTTACGTCGAAGGCTCCGGGTGTGGCCCCCTAAGAAAACCACCTGTTTCACTCTGGGCACCCGGGCAGTATGACAGCTCTCGCAAATATTAAATGAGATTTGTGTGGCGCATATGTATTTGGTAATAATAAACAAATGTTCAAGGTAAATGGCTTTCTTAGATAATCACTTAATCAGGAGGCGAATAAGAAACGTCAGCACATGCATTCCGATAGCAAATGATGATTAGATTCAGTTTATATACTAGTTATCTTGTTGAAATCATTGAGTTCATGTACACTACATATTGCGAATTCGATTTTCATACTTTTTAAAATGATATTTATATATATTTAAAGATTTAAAATTCCTTTATTCATCTTTAAATAAAGTCTTTTGTTTTCATGTATTAATTTAACAGGATGATTATCATACTGATAATAACCTTCTGTTAGGTATGTTGACAGTGAGGTTAAATAAACAAGGTTATTGAAAGAAAATTCTTTTAAACACAAGGAACGTTTAATAATCGTTTGATTTTGAATGGCATAATTATTCATCAAAAGATAGATAAGGAAACGTTCAGCTCAACATGATAAGATAAATGTTGAAGTTGAGATTAAATGCAATAAGGATGATCGTGGAAACAAAATGAACCAGTTGGAGATAGAAAATTTAGGGGGAAGATGGAGAATGAAGCAGATGGCTGTAAAGGAAGAAGAGTGTGAAGAAAGAGAAAAATTAAAGATAAAAATAAAAAATTATAAAACATCAGGACCATGGTAGAAGGGGTTGTACCAGTCGTTTTTGCACACACAATTCTGGTTTTTCCAGATGTATGGCTAATGCTTCGGCAATGTAAAGAAGATGCAGTCTAATTGTCTTTGGAAGACTTCTACATACCTTGTAGATGACTTTGAACACAGTCTGTCTTGATTGAGTGACCTGTGTTCACAAGGTGTTCAATTACTGAGCTTCTTATTAGGCCGCTTCCTCCTATTTTTAGCCATGGATAAAGTACGCATCGAACGACCTATATACTTAGCTTCACATGAGCAGGTGAACACTCGTAACAAGAATACGACGAATCTGTAGTCACGACGTCATAGAGGATGAATTGGGCCACCTGAAGGAGATACTTATTAAAAACGGATGTCCTTCGATTTTCATTGATAAGAACATAAAGCCGAAAACACATATAACTACAGTAGAGAAGAAAATTTTTTACATCAACATCGAATTCAAGGGCGATAGAGCCGCACACACCCTAAAAAGAATTTCCGATTTTTTAAAAATAACATTCCCCGCAGCAACATTGCGAATAGTATTCTCCAGCCGGTCATTGTTCACCAATAATCTTAAAGATGAATTATCGCATCTGACCAACTCAATGTGCACTTTTTTATTGAGATCGTGAACCGATTGGTGTTAGACCACCATTGAAAACCTGGAAGTACTGAACAGTTGTTTCGTCCCATTGTGGGACTCTTCAGCAGTACGCATCCACAATCCTGCTCGCGGGATCAGCGAAGCTAATCCACGTCGGGTAGAAACAGGTGTCTGCCCCAGTACAACGGAAGATGGTTGCGCAACTTCGTGAATTGGTTGAGGTTAGTCATTAACAGTATTGAATGCCGGCTCAGTGGTTCAATAAGTTAAGAGTTCGCGCGCGAGACTGAAGGTCCTGGGTTCGAATCCCGCGAGCGGTATTATGAATGCGCACTGCTGAGTAGTCCCACAATAGGACGAAACCACCGTCCAGTGCTTCCAGGTTTTCAATGGTCGTCATGGTCACCCGGAGTAGGCCCGACGGGTTTCAATGAGTTGTAAGGAGCCTGAAGAAACCCAGTGCTTATAAGTGGGATGTTTCGCGAACCCACAACTGATTTTACTCGCCATTTTCGTGGCGTCGCGCAATTGCAACCAATGCTCATCTATACTTCTCGGTGGAATGGTAGCTAGCCTAGAAACTAGCTCAGTTCGATACTTACTAGCAACAGAAGTTGCAACCAGCTTGCTAGCATCAATCCTTTGGTGACGGTCACTTCGTTGTCCACTGAAAAGTAAGGTAAGATTGGCGCAGACCAGGGTATGACCAGAGTCCAGATAGGTACTCCAAAAGGAGCGGCAGTTTGTACACAACCACGTCAGCGGTAACTCATCGCGATGTGATCAATCTGAGTCCAGTCTTGAGATGCAGATGGAGGACGCCAGGTGAAACGTCGGCAATGACTGTGCCAAAAGTCAGTGCTAGCTAGAAATAGGTTGTGGTCTGTGCACAATTGCAATAGACGGTTCCAGTTATCTGACTTGTGACCAACAAGTCCATATCGGCCACCTAAACGACTCTTTTCTGTGCCTTGACGCCCGACCTGAGCATTCAAGTCTCCGGCTAGTACTACAATATTTGCCGAACGCACTTTCTGGAGAAGAACAGTTAACTGGTGGTAAAATTCATCCTTGATTGCATCCCGGCTGCAATCTGTCGGGGCATAGGTGAAGATGACGAAAAAAAATCGTTTCTCACACCGATTTCTTCTCACTTTGGTGGAACTTTGTAATCTAACAGCACATAACCGACCGTTAATGGGGATCCAATCGATTAGTGCTGACTCAGCTCTGGCACTTGGTGCGACACCAACGCCAGCAACACCAGACGAAGATGCCACATGGTCCCCGGATAGACGCATGTAAAACAAGCTTTTTGAAGCGACAAATGGAGAGCAAATTTATATTACTTCACTAGAGTCTTGAATACGGATCTCAGATAGACAAGAGACGTCGATATTAAGACTGCCTAAAGACATAGCCAGCCCTATCTGTTGTCCGACCTGCATAAGTGTGCGAACGTTGAAGGCAGCCAGTTTGAATAGTGCACGTGGTTTCAGAAAAACTGCTTCAGTATTCGTATTTGGTGGTAGCATACAATTTTCAACCAGGCAGCGACTAGAGAATGTTTAGATAGAACCGAGTTCCCACTATACGCGAGCTGCTATATAATTCGAAAAATAAGGATACACAGAGTGGGGATAAAAGAGAGTGAATAAATGACGTAAAATAATAATAATAATAATAATAATAATAATAATAATAATAATAATAATAATAATAATAATAATAACAATAATAATAATAATGTGAATCGTTTGACTGTTAATCGAAGCAAGACAAGTATTTTCCATAAATATAGACATTTCATCATATTTGTGTGTGGGCTGTGATACTGCCTGGGTGCTCAAACTGAAGCAGTTGGTTTTCTTAGGGGGCCGCACCCCGAGCCTTTGACCTAAAGGTCTGAACCCACAAGGCAGTGGAGCATCGTGAGGAGATGCTGTCCCATGGTAGCCAATGACCAACGATTGGTTCATACGCCGCGTGTTCCCGCAGGATACTAGAACCCATGTGCACCATTATAGATTACAGTAACTGAATTATGTGAGTGAAATGATTACCTAAATTTCCTATCTCGAGTGTCAAGCGCTATAAATATGGAGGTACATATTTTATGCAGACTGATGTATATCTCCTTTTGTATAGAGTACTTTTGGTAAATATTAAGTAAAGTTTGACCCTCAGGACTGTCATTGGTACTAGATAGACAGTATAGGCGGATTAATCAATACTCGGACTAGACTGATACAAATACACACAAGCTCCGACATAATTTAAGAATCTGCTTTTTTCATTATATCATAAGTCTCCTGTGAAAACCCATTAATCTGTCAAGTCAAAAATTTGATTCAAGCAAACCTGTCCATACAAACGGTAACCCAACATGTACTACTAAGAGATGGTTTATGATATAACCCACTTACTTAATTTCATGATACCGATCTAAATTTTACCCAGAATACTTGAATAAGCTCCAAACAGAATGAGTCAATGAAGAAAATCCTCAATGGAATTAAAAAACCCGGACTTATAGGAATTAAGGAAGTTGTATTTGCAATAGTTTTATACGTTTTAAAGTTAGCTAGGGTATAAAGCTAAATAAACGTCCTTAGTGCAATTGGGGTACCAGATTTGCTTTATATAGAAGGCACAGGACACATACTGCAAGCTGACTGAAATAATTAGTTTTTTTTCAGACAACCAATCATTCACTTGAACTAAGGATCTAATTCGTGAAGTAGTGGGATAACGTCGGTGAATATATTCCCATAGGTATTTGGCTGTGCACAGGTCTATATTAAAGTATAATACGCAGAAGTATAACAGTTTTAAATGCATTCTAATCATGTATAGCATTTATTCTGAATCTGATTTTCAGTGAAGCCGTCGATGTGTACAACTGAGGGGTTCCATACTGGGACGAGACAGCTAACTAATGCTTCTTGGTTTTAAATAGCTGTCCTGTGAAGTGAACTACAAAATAATTGAATCATTTATTAAAATAATATTGCTAACCTACCTTATGGGCTGAGAGCATAAGCGGAATAACACCCGTTGCACCATGACACCAATGAACTAATACATCACGATTTAAGCTATCCCCTAAACTAGAAGGCCAATTTCCACTGATTATCTGAAGTTGACTCATCCAATCAACAGTAGGTAGAATTAACTGGTTTAAGGAATGTGATGATATGCTACCAGGAAACAAACGATATACCTTTAGAGCAAAACATGATGGAAAATGATTAAACATGACTAATTCATTACAATGATCAAAGTATCAATTCATAATGAGATGGGTCATCATTTCGCATATTAATTCGAAAAAAATTAAAAAAGGACTCTTTTTACCCTATTCTTTTTGTAAACTTGGTAGGTTTTAACAATGGTCAAATACACATACGTGTATTTGGCCTTGAGTCATACTCTAAATGAAGGCTAGTAACGTTAGCTGGTTGCCTAAACTGAAATCTACAAAATCACTAAACAGTTGAATATAAACACAATAGACGTCACAGTAGAAATGTAGATAAAAAAAACACTGAAAGTTATATCCTTGTGACTATTTGTATACAAATAGTGAATAACAATCAACTAGACTAAACAATTAGATGACTGAAGTCTTTTACTATTTGAAAAATATTTCAGAACAAGTTCTACTGTTGCTTCAGTTAATAAGTTATATAATCAACTCACAATATATTACTTTTCAAATTGTTTTACTCCCCTTTACGCTAAACGACCACATCAACTAGTATTGCTTAACGGTGGAAAATTTCCCATTTTCTTAATGAAGAGTATAACGAGCCTGATAGACAGAAATACACACTGATGTAAACACGGTGCAAACTAGAAAAAATATACAGCCCTTCAAGATGACTTAATTTATATCACTACATCATCGAGTGCTCGCTTAGTAATCAAGGTGATCAACTTTCAACCAGTAGGTTGTAAGTTCATATTAGCAGTTCATCAACTATTCTTTCAGCTTAGTAGTATCACTAACACTCACATAAGTGAGGCTAAAAGATGACTTCAGTGATTGGTATGTGGTGAGTTGTATTGACACTATTAGTTTGAGCTATGTTGAAAGGTGTATAGTTTTTTTTCTAACAACCCATATAAATTGTAAACTATGGTTCCAGACATAAAGTCAAAAAGGGGAAAACCGATGTCAGTGATGCAGTTGCATTTATTCTTTGTATTCCTACAAATATTAAGTTCATAACTATTGATAAATTTTCGTTCTTCAAACTGGATTTCTATTTGAATTTTGGCTAGCAATGGAATTCAGCATTCGCATTCTATCCTATTTGGAACTTGTCAGCTGAAGTCTGAGATGCAAGTACATCCGACTGATGACTCCTGAATAGGATAAAACGAACCTACCGAACCGAATCCAAACACATTTAAACCTTGTAATGAAAAGACATTATCAACGATTCAGAATAGTATGGATGTATTTCAACAGATAATGATCGACTTCAATCTTGAAAATTAAACGACAGATGAACACACATTGATAAAAATGCATTTCGCATGTTTAAAGTCTCATCGCAATTATTGTTTGATCCTCCATTTTGCTATAAGCTAACGTCTTAAGCTTGCCTGTTGTTTTCTTTCATTCAGACTCAAGACTGATGATAGAAAAGGTATGTATCAGCAGATTGGTAGGAGTTAAGACTGCTTCGAATTCAACTCCTGTCAGACAAAGCGTATTATTAATCAAAGCTTAAGACGCCGGCTTATAAACGAAATAGTATGAGCGGAGTACAGAATTTATAACCAGGATTCTAATTAGCGAAGCTTCGCTAAATATCGATTAAAGTCTCACTCGTGAAAAATCCAACCATCGGTAGTGAAAGTACTAAAGAAATAAAAATGAATAAAGGTGGACGAATGAACTCGGAGTAATGAGAGCCCCAGAATGACTCAATATTCAAGAATTATAAAAGTTTAAGAATCAATCCACCTGATTTATGAAAGAGGTGATTATTTTTAGAAGAAAAAATTCATCTTGATACTCGATAAATCAATAAAGTAGAGAAGTGTAAGCATTATTGAAACGATTTATAGTTAGGAATACGGGAACAATTTGCTTTTTTTAGGAACAGAAGCAAAATAGATAGAGCGATTGGTATCGACATTCGAAAGCTGATAAAATGAAATATTAACGGGAATCAGTTGCAAACACGTTACTAAACATAATAGCTTGGGATTAAGTTGATAATAACGGAGTGGTTAAATTTTTAATGCATCAATCCCAAAAAAATGAGTTACTCAAACGTTATGTTTTCCACAAAATCAGATTCTGTGGGTTACTAGTAGCCAATTGACTTTTGGGGCTTATTTTACGTTCATTAACAATCTTCCCATAAGCAGCTGAGTTATTCAATGATTTGTGTTAGAAACCAACCAAAAATAGCATCATGTTCAGATAACTTACCTTCAGTAGAGTAGTCAAGATACCAGCAAAACCATGTGCTCCACCAAGGTAACATTTATCATGCCATTCGAACATCAATGGTGGCATGCACAAATTTCGTTTCGATGACTGATACATCAATCGATCATAAAAACCATTCGATTTGTAAGCACCAGCTGTTTTCTGACCAGACTTCAATATAGCATCGGTTATCTAAAGTAAAACTGTTATCATTAGTGTTACTACTTTCATATCACGTAAAAAACACACAACTTCATTAATCAGATAGTGAAATGCCGTAACTTTATGCACAAACAATCACAAGAGATAATTCTTGAAAAGATAAGTGAAACGTTACAGTATGAGTCACTTGAATGCTTTTATGGAACGTAAAACAGATGATTGTACTTTAACGATTAGTATTGGTCATGAGAATCGGATTTATACCATGCATCCCAATAACTGGCATGTGGTTCCATAGATACAAACCACTAAGGAGAAACAAATGTGAAGTACAGACACCAATTGTTATTGCTATTATCACAGAAATGTCTCAAACATACAAAAATTAGGGGTAAACAAATATGTTAACGAAAAGTCTTTAGATTCAGATTGTTAACCAAACACAAACCGAAAATCGGTTCATATCACATGAAATTCCGAGTGCTTGTAATTTCAATATAACTCTGAACAAAAGCCTAAAAAACTGATCGATTTCTACATTCTTATATTGACTATTTACGTCTTTAATTTGCTCCAACCAGTTTCTTAAATCAATATAAGTCGTAGAATTGTGGCGATTTCATTAAATTTATCTTCTAATTTCATATTATTTATTACTGACGAAGGTAACCATGTGACAAGAGTATAACACTAAAATGCACACCAAAACATTTGGTTTTAATGTGTCCCTCAGGTTTCACTAAGTATCTTCAAAAACACGAATTCCGATATGAACTTTGAAAAAATGATCGAGAGGTGTGTGCCTCAAGATAACATTCATTATACCATTCAAATATTAACGGTGGCATGCACAAATCTCGTTTCGATGACTGATACATCAATCGATCATAAAAACAATTCGATTTGTAAGCACCAGCTGTTTTCTGACCAGACTTCAATATAGCATCGGTTATCTAAAGTAAAACTGTTATCATTAGTGTTACTACTTTCATATCACGTAAAAAACACACAACTTCATTAATCAGATAGTGAAATGCCGTAACTTTATGCACAAACAATCACAAGAAATAATTCTTGAAAGATTAGTAAAACGTTACAGTATGAGTCACTTGAATGCTTTTATGGAACGTAAAACGGATGATTGTACTTTAACGATTAGTATTGGTCATGAGAAACGGATTTATGCCATGCATTGTAATAACTCGCCAGTGGTATTGTGATCACAAACACATCATTGTAAGGCTTGTTCAACTGAACCAGTTTCATAAACCGACAAATTATCTAGAACAACACTGGAGCAATAAACCTTCCCATTCACTTCTCTAGTAATTCACCTCTGCACAATCAAGCACAAACAATTCATTAATAAACACTTCAAAAGCAGTAACAAATATACAAACACATACCGACGAGACAACAGAAACAGGGATGTCGAAATTATTTTCTCGAAGTGTTACCAAACAATTTAGATAGCCAGTACGTCCATATAACGCTTCATCAGGCATCCCACAGTCCACATCCAAGCCATATTTACTCGCCGACAAAATGTCTTCTACGAACTTCTTTGCCTCTGTATTCTCACTTCCATGCTTGACTGATGATAAAGCACCTAAACACAGTGGACCGATCGGGCTAGTGTAAACACTGATATTTTTAGATAACTTCTTCAAGTCGATATGACGCAGACATCGATTTAACAACTTCTCAGTACATACAACACCATTTTCACGTATCTTTCTGTCTAATAATTCACATTTGCATTGTGATAGGAAATTGTAGAATAGTCCAACACCTACAAGCAAATAGAAAGACACACAAATTGATCGAGTGGTTTGCATACTATTCACAAATTCTAAAGTACACGCTTACATTTCTTACAGCTCAATGACTAGACGTTTGTTTGTGGGTTTGAATGGTCCCGAATAAATTGCAAAAAATATCAAAACAATGGAATACGACCAATCTGGAACACAGTACTAACAACATTCAATGAAAGCTTTTACAAATGAACATCGTTAGTTCAACTACACTAACAAAGATCAGTGACGGATTTCACTGGTCGACTCAATGGTCCATTATATTTTTTCACACTAAATGTAGTACAACAGTAGAAGTACAGAATATAAACAGGTGGGTTTCTCCGAGAATCTGATTATCACTTGTTACTTCAAATTGAAGGGCATATCCTGATACATTTATTCAAATGACATGACTAGATATCTGGTATATGAATCAACACTTGATTGAATTAGCCAGTCAGTCACTTGACTTTCAATGATTAATAAGTCGGAATAGATGTGGTGGAAGCACGTATATACTTATGTGACATGGTGAACCACACCTAATGTCTTACAAAAATACAATACCTGTATGTGTAAACAAAGGAAAACATAAAATCCATTATACACGCATAAAAGTCTTCACATTTCTGATTAGTCATTTAATTCAATCTGAAACCATGGCTTAGTTCAAATACATTAAGACACTACAATGGGCCATGTTACTAAGTTCAGACTGTCTGGTAAGTCTGCGTGATTGTCTTGACCGATTGTTAGAGACTTTGGGTGATGTGGCTTAAAATCGTTCGCAATGTCATAGGTGCATTCCGTTAGATATGAAATCTCTAAACTGTTTTACATATTTTCATTCTACAAATTTATATTTTCTCGAATTGTACTTTCCACACCTAATCTCTCCCATTACCACTAATACTGTTACTATATCTACTTTTCTGAGACATGTCCTGACAGTCTCGTTTCGCTGTTCTGATGGTATGTTTCAGCCTGAACCGATTCATAAATATGTCAGCTTCGACGTTGCATATGACTGATTCACTGACTGAGGATGACTAAAACACATAACACTCACCTGACAAGCCCGTGTACATTGATACGTCAGACGACGATAACTTCTCGAAATTCGAATTCAGAACATTTAACAGTTCGACAATTTTGTT
Source organism: Schistosoma margrebowiei (assembly GCA_944470205.2). NCBI lineage: Eukaryota > Metazoa > Platyhelminthes > Trematoda > Strigeidida > Schistosomatidae > Schistosoma > Schistosoma margrebowiei. The sequence continues at coordinate 5,187,598 of OX104026.1, forward strand.
TGGGATGTTCGTATCTCCCACCTGGAACGTGGTGCACAAGTAAATACTGAAAGTACTTTAAGCTGGTCTCCAGGTATATAATCCTGGTAAGGATTTTTAAAATGGCGACCATCGTTAACCTCAACCATCTTCTATACGCGTTTGGATTTTACTCACGAATGGATCCTTGAAAGGATAGAGTTAAGTTGAATTTGTCGAGATTAGACTAGAATGTTCTGTGGTCAACACCAAAATCTTAAGACAAAATTGATAGATTAGTCGATGGGACAGTAAAAGCATAAAAATGCATAGTAATACAAAACGAGGTAATTTGAAGAAGTGGTTGGTAAACAATGAAATCTTTATCACAAGTGTAATAAGTCAAACTAAAGAAATTATTTTGTGGGAAACTAAAACGTATTTCAAAGAGGAACAAATGAAAAGAATGACATAATACAAATCCAGGATATGCGAAATAAAACAGAAATATTGGGTGAATCCATTTGCCGCACATTACTTAACATCCAATGCTAGAGATTCGAATTTCCCTAGGAACTACAATGAAGGCATCCACTACAAATAGATATTTAGTAACTTTATGGACTGATATTTTGGTCTGTTCACTTGCTCCAATCTAAGCAACTCCTGCCAAAAAGAGAACGCTGTTGCTAAAAGTGGGTTGATATCCCAAGCAACCAACAACGGAGAAATAAAGGTGAACAAAGAGCAAATGAAGGTTTAAATGCTTTGGAAGGACATTGATTGTAAATGTATAGCCATCAATTGTATCAATAATCTAGTTATACTCCTATTGTTGCATGGTTTAATGTAAATGCATTTTGTTTCATTAATGTTGAATTAATGACGATAAACCATTTAATGACGTCTTATGTTATTTTTAGCCCGCTAACGTCCCGATCAATAAAGAACTTATGATTGCAGCCAAGAAGTGGATTGTTAGCAAAGACCTGTGCCTTTATCCAACGGGTCTGGTCGATATCCACCTACAAAGGTGCGACCAACCAGATGATAATTGGGCAGTTGTGAAATGTAAAATCATTAACGAATTCGGTAAGTAACAAACATAGAAACTATGATTCACTATAGATTCTCTTGAGTCGACGAAAGATGTTTTACTTTCAATGCAAATACTGGAATCTTACCGTAGAAACACTTCTACGGATGAGAACACATTACCACAAAACAATGAGAAGCCCAAGAAATCAGTACAATAATCTTACTAATACTTCCTAGAGGTGCAATGAAGCGTAAAGAAGATTTTCTTTACAATTCTGTCGACATGGATGTGGCTGAGATGCAGGCTGGGAATAGCCGCGTACAATATCCGAAATTCCGGTTGTTCGACAAATTCGTATCGCCAAGTATGTTTTATTATCTTTTAGATATTCACGAATTAGTTCGACACAAATAGAGACATCACCATCCACATCGGAATTGAAGCATGTCAGTGGTGCTATAGCGGATCAGTAAGTCACCTGCATCATCTAGTGAACTTTTTCAGCTTTGATAGGTTGTACAAGATTTTGCAGAACATATCATCGGCAATTACTGAATCGAGTAGTAATGTTAGGCAGTTACTATCTAAGTCTAATGAACGCGAACAACCACATTGATTCGATTGAGGGCTCTCCAGCCAGCAGTTCCCTTTGTCATCTGGAGAGGAACTGCAGATGCTGGAAACTGGTTTGCAGCAGAAAGAAACCAGGGACTGATTTGTAAGTCATCAACATTAATTTTATAATTTGTCCCGATTACAGATGGCAATGGTTACGAGGTTATCGGGTGATGATCCGAAAACCTCAATGCGGTATGTTTTGTCGCACTTCTCAACACCTGAGGTTGCCGGTAACTCCACGTTACTTGGAACACCTTCTAAACGACCACTTCTAAAATGCCGGTTTCACGGCTGCACACGAAGTAACTCATGTTTAATATTTAATCTTCAGGTGCGTTAACAAATCGCCTTTTATCATCCTCTGTCAACGAAAAAGATCTTTCGAAGCTGTACGACATCGCGACACAAGTTTATTTTCACGATGTCAGAGACAAAGTGATAAAGTGTAAAAGAAGGAAAGAAGGGCAGGTATGTACTAATTTAAAGTGATAACATTCCTTAAGGCTCTATAGTTACAGTCATCAGAGTTAACGGACATAACCGTAAGTTTAGCTTAAAGTATTTGGCTGTGCCAAGACATGTCATTCAGATATTGTTGTGACTTTTTCTGTTTTTTAAACTTATTAATTCACAGGACGACTATTTCAATTCTCAATAGGCGAACAAATGTGGCTGAAGGGAATAATCCATGCAATTTTTTAATGTTCTACCTACCTTTTAATAAACATTATTTTGTCAAAGGGCTTACTTTATTACCTACTTGGGAAGCTATACAAGTGTTTAGAATGTGTGTTTGAGTGTCAGTTAACTTTAGATTAGATGCAAATGCCTTTTGAATAATACATCACCTGTTTCATCTTTTGTAGATCTTTTCAAATAACAATGAATTGGCAACTACAACGGATATATATCCATTGTAGTTGCATCAATCGTTTTGTATATACAAAACGATTGATGCTCAAGCTTCTGCTCTAATTTTGTACAATAATACGATTTTCCTCTTAAATATTTTTTTAAATATACATGTTTTCCAGTGCATTGCAGTTTTATTTCGGTCTGTTGTTGGAAATAAAGGCGAACATAGGAGACCCTTGGGGTTATGTCAATGGATCAAAAATAGGGAGTTCTGTGTGAATTTAGGCGAAAAGTAGACAATTTGGCGAACATTTAGACGAAAAGTAGACAATTCTGCGGATATTTAGGCGAAAATTTGACAATTCGGTGGATATTTAGGCGAAAAGTGAGTAACTTATCGACAAAACGGCGAAAAGGGGGAAATCCACATTATTTCCCTCGGACAGGCGAAAAAGGCAACATTCTGATGCGTTTTCCCCTTTTTTGGTTGTTTGGGAAGCCTACGTAGGCCTCAAGTATGGAGACGACGTCGAGCAATCCCAAAAATGACAGCGAAACCTTAGTCACCTACCCGGCTTAAAATAGGATTATGAGTTAATGTTGGTTATTTAAATTAAGCCGCTGTTAGGAGTCAGGATAAGAAATTACCCGGTAAAGCTGTACGAACTACCTTGAGATCATACCCAAAATGACCAATCAGGAGACAGAGAAGATAAATGGGTTATTTAATACCCTAATCTGTAAGGCTTCCACTTAAAGGACTCTTGGGGGTTTTCGTTCACCACCCAGTATCATTCCAGTGGTTTAATTTAGGTTGACTGATCTCTTTCCATTCCCGTCATGGTGTTCAGTCAGTCTTCAGTCTTCAGTAATAAGGATAGTAGGTTGGTGAACCTGTATTAATCCTGACACATTGCTTTCCAGTGAAGGTCCAACTTCTCCTTGAAATTATTCACTGATGAGGCTTATACCACTTGTTCGGGTAAGGCTCTCCAACCATTGACTACTCGATGAGAAAATCGGGACCCCACTTTAAGTTTATTAGATCGTGGTTTATGAACCTTCTTGCTATAACCTCGGAGATTATTAGTGCTGGAGGGAGCAAAAAGATAAGACATATTGACACCCGAATCATAATTAAAGATATGAAATGCCAGTATAAGGTTACCTCGTGTCCTACGATAAGACAATGGTAAAAGGTTTAGGCGTTTTAAACTCTCATCGTTAGGGAGCTTAAAAGACTCTTTATTAATTTTGTTCCTACACGCTGAACACGCTCAGGGGAGTTAGTATCCTTCACCAGGCACAGGATAGCTGCTTGAATACAGTACTCTAAATGTGTTCTTACATATATGGGATATGAAATTCGAAACGTTTCCTCGTCAAAAGATTTGAACGCTCGGCGAAATTACCATAACTCACGAAAACCTTTGAAAGCGGCTGCTTTGCAATGCATAGTTGTATTTAAATCATGACTTATTACTACTCCTAAGTCTTTATGTTCTTGAGCATATGGAAGAGGTTTACCCTCAATAGTATAACGGTAACTATTACCGTGACCGATGTGCATTAATACACTCTTCCTAGCATTGATTTCTAAGCCCCACTCTCGAGTCCATCTAATTAAATTGTTTACGTCGGCTTGAAGATCCAAATGATCAGCCTTACTTTTTATTGTTCTTCAGATTTTTACATCATCCGCAAACAATAATGTTGACGACCTAAGTAACAATGGTAACTCATTAACGTAGAGAAGGAAGAGCAGAGGGCCTAAGATAGTGCCTTGGGGTACACCACTTTTGACCGGCTTCCAATCGGATGGTATTCCGTTGACCCTCACTCTCTGTCTGCGGTCACATAAGAAGTTTCTTATCCACCCACATACAGTACCTAGTATTCCGAAGCTCCTGAGCTTCTGCATAAGACCTACGTGTGAAACTTTGTTCCAAGTCTTTCTAATACCCAGAATATAATATATTTGTGACAAGCATGTACAGACCGAACGAGCTTTTTTCATTTCCTTCTTGTTGTCTTGACATGACTTCAGGTATTCGGTAACGTTCAATGGGTGGTAGTCTATCCACTCAGCTGCACTTATTTTAGTCATTTTAATAGTTATTTGTGGGTTTGTATACCTTTTAGTCTGAATGCGTGTGTTTGTCTTCAAGCAATATGGTCTTTGAATCCCAGCAAATATCACCTGAACAAGCAAGAGGATTGTTGTTTACAATGCGAAAAACAATAAAAAGGAAATTCGAATGCTAAGAAAAGACGAACGTCTCAAGAACAAAACAAGCAAGTTAATTAGTTAATTGGCGATTCAGACAGAGTTAAGAGGCAGATTTGTAAGAATAAAAGGGAAAACGAAAATAATGATCATAGGTTAATGTTTAATGATGATAATTGTAGATAATTTACTATACATGCATCAAGCACAGCTAGTTTGAAGTGGAGACAGTAATCAGTGGATTAGCGCGTGTGATTCAACTCTTATCTCCGCAGAAAGAGTTGTTGTCGACTCGGCTTAGAGAGGATTCCAAAATGAAGTAACTCTGAATGACAAAGAGTGGGAGCGTACTTTGTCGTCGGTTCTTTGACTTAATTTTCCAGGGGTTACCTCGAAGCGTGTGATGGTGATGATCCGGTAGGATGCTCGTTTTAGGTCGTAGTAGTTAATTTGTTGTATTGCATCATCAAGTAACCTCCTATCCTCCTGTATCACCTCGAGAATAGGTCCAAGTGTGTTTTTATAGACTTTATCACTAGCCCAGTCATACACTTGGTTCCCGTCTTTGTACTTTTTCTGGGAGTTTTCCGTTTATTTTGTATTGGTGTGCGCGAAAACGGTGTGGACTTCAAAGGGAGGTCGTGATTAGGTATCAATCGGTGTCAGGAACAATTCGGAGGTGGTCGTTTTAATTTGCCTCTGCATTAAATGAAGAGCTGAGTTCGCCTTCGTTCCAACTGCCATGCAGTTTGAGCCGGTGTCTAAGATCTCTTCTTACTAGTTCGGGTTGTGATCTGAGTAGAAAATATCGAGCAAAGTTTCATGAAGGATATAAGTTCTTTGTATAAAATGGAGCCAAAATTTTCTTCACACAACACTCCGGCATACGTTGTATTAACCCATTTTGTATACCACATTCCTATATTGTCGCCAGATAATTTTGAATCTCAAATGAATTCTTTTCGTTCTCTATGAGCCTTCAGATCCTCGCATAGCCAGCATAAACTAACGCTGCTAAGCTTGTTTTATCTAGAAGGTCATTAATAAATGTCAGTCACAGATTCGGATCTAAGAATTTTATATGCGAAACTACAGAAGTCTAGACCATTCGAGCCGAGTGGACTTTATTTATCTTGGTACGAATCATCTTATCACTTAGGTAGTTAATAAGCCAAGATAGAACTGGGTCAGTGAAATCCATCTTCGCCATTAAGAGTACGTGCGGCGCCGGGTCAAACCTTTCTGAGAATTCAGGGGATATAGAGAGAGTAGTTAGACAAGTGGACTGACGAGAGTACTGGCGATGCCAGTTTCTGTTGTAATTGGAAAGAGAGGGCTAGATTACCCAAGTTACCGGCAGAGACATGGGTCTTTCAGTTGGTTCAGCTTTCCTTCGTTTTAGTCGGCGGCTGAGATAAAGGGGTTCATATGGTCGAAAACGTGACATGAAAGCCAGCTTTCGGTAAAGAATCACTTGTTCTGGTGTCTTTAGCTGCTTAAATGTGTTGTCTACCAGTATTATATCTACTGGTCAAGTCTAAACTCGAAAAGAATTATGTACGCGACTCTGTTGTCTTTGTAAATCATGATTGTTGTTTTACTTAGCATGGTGTATCTTTTGATTTTAGGGTTTCATTGCAGTCTTTGATGCCCCAATTAATTTAAATATAATTACCTAGACTACGTTTGCTGTTAATGTTATTCTTAATAGCTACATAAAATGTCTCTTTACTTATCATTTTAGAATAGTAATGACATTTTAGCACCTACTGTCAACTTCAATATGATTTAACGATGATGTTTGTAAATCATGGCTTATTTAACTTTGTGTTGTCATCCAGATTAATCATATTAGTATAACATGAAAATAAATGTCGAATGCGAGATGTCGCTAGGGCACGTATATTCCAGATATTCATGTGAGGAGTTAGGCCCAATGAGTAATTAATGAAATTGAATAGGTTCAGATACGAGGAGTTGAACATGATAACTCAACGAATAATGAATCAATCACTCTTTACACACAAGTATGAACTACAGATGACCAACTGAATTTTAAATGCCCAATGCATAAGCCAGCACAGATAAACATTAATTACAATGAACGCTGAATAGTTCATAGGTGTGCATTTATGGAATTAAGCGAGTAGTAAGATGGATGGATATGCTGGCATCTCATATATGTTATCCCGAAACGAAAACTCACAACCGTAAATATGGTTAGTTTAACTTTCCTAACCCTAATGCTCCTAGCCATAGCACTCGTAGATCCAAATATTCTCGATCCTAATCGCTTAAAACAACCTCATCTCCAGATTACGTGTTTTCACTATATCATTTCTCGACTACAGCTAAGTAATATCTTTCAAATCGGTAGTTCAAAATTCTGTGAGAGACCTACTACCATTACGCCAACTGAATTAACCAAAACGCGAATTCGCTTCAAAAACACGATATCCCGTACAAAGATATTATCCGCTATGTAGTAAGTGCTCTCATGCATACATAATTATAGCCCGGTTCAGAAGTCTCCTTGATGATTTTATTTCCGAATGTGAATTGTGTCACCCATTGAGTTTCAATGTGTTTAACAATGGTTTACACAAGCAAGGTCTATTATCTGTCTGATTGACCGAAAAGCAAAGTATAACCTTTGAAACTTTTTTCGTCTGTTTTCTTTCCTTTCTATTCATCATATTATCTGAAGTTTGCTTATGTTGGTGTTTATGATTGTTATTTTTTTTATTTTCATCATGGTTGGCCCCTCGACACATCAGGTATTCTTTACGCTCCTTCTTTTCCTTTTAAATATATTTTATTTCTACGCATTAAAAGTCTATAACTAAAAACAAACTAATTTCTCAGATTCAACTTATCTTCACTACACATAAATAACACATAGAAATTTATATTTGATTATTCTTTGCGATTAATTGTGAATTTCATAACATTCTTCTAAATTATTATTGAATAAAAGTTTATACGAACATCAAGTTTTGCTATGAATCCTATTACAATAATTAGCTTATGTCCACCTAAGTGCAATAAGAAGTTAAAATATGGTTTACTTTAGAGGTCGATATTCATAACATTCTTATAATCTTGGTTGAACCCCGTCACTAAATGTTCATTTCTTTTCTCCATCACTCTTTTCCTTCCAAATAAATATTATTCTTAAGTATCTAAAGTTTGTAACTAAGCTAACATCATGTGTTACACTCAAGTAAATTGCCTTTTCAGGTTCTTCTTATTTTCACAATGTATATAATAATAATAATCACAGTTTGTTACATGAGGCATGTCAGTTTACAGGGAAGATCAAAATGATACAAATGATACGATATACACTGTAGTAAATTACATAGCTGGGTTAATAATTTATAAGATATGAATGTAGATGATTTTAATCAGTACCACAGTTGGCGCGCTTCATGAAAGTTGCATCGCAAATGTGCGACTGATGGTCAAGGATAGGTTCATTGAAGGTGGGAACTTCTAAATGTCGCAACCTTATGTCCCTTTGGAATGTCTAAGGCTTTGAGGATGGTGCAGGATGAAATCTTTCGTTCCATATCACAAGGAGGCTGAAAGAGGGAGCAAGTAAAAGAAAGGACGAGAGGCAGAGTAGCCAATATTCATGAAGGAATGTTTAAGGTATGATTACTCAGTCTAATTTTCTTTTATTAAGGTATTTGTTAAGAAAGAGCATTTTAATAAGTTAAAGAAAATAAGTGTTAACAAGATGTGAGTGGACATATAACTGACAAATGAAGGCGATTCGGAAAGGAGCTGAGAGTATGGGATTATGTGTGGTTATAAAATAAAATATAGTGCTAGAAACAGTATTGTGATATACAATTGGCTATCTTCCTTTTATTATCGAAGCTATTAGAGCCCCTTTCGTTTTTTCGCATTATTTTTTTTCCAGGTATTATAGGGTCTGGAGTAGGCTTCGTATATTAGCAAATTGTCTAGTTTGCTTGTAATAGGATTTCTGGGTAGGAAGTGAAACCAATTCAACATTCTTATTACGATTTAAAGAGGTATTTTGCGTGATATATCAGCATCAATACCATAAGTTCGTCATGGTTACAAGGAAAAAATAAAAAGCAAGCTAATAAGAAACAAATCACAAGAAGCTGTAAAATATATTAGTCGACAGCTTCAACTGCAGATTCTCATATCAACGTTGAACAGACTGCGGTGGGTAGAAAGCTGCTTTTAGAAACAGAGGGGGGAGTTAACATTCATAGAATAAAACGAAACCTACTCTGGCAAGCCGCTTTTTAAAAGTTACTTTGGCATCCGCAGAAGAAAGAAACCTAATAACAAAAAACCTCACACAACGTGACTGAATCTGGAATATATGTCTATGACGATCTCAGTCTAATTGATCGTATTATGAGACGACAGACAGAAGTAATGATTCATGAAAGCTGCCTTAACAGTGAAAATCCTTTCACTTATGAGTTTTCGCATACTAGATGTTTGAAGCAAAAGTATCCACAAACCATTATCTGTGGTACCGAAAAGTTCTTCAAAGAACTAATGTGCATTACACAAATGCCCTCAGGCTACTAAATCAAGTGCCGGAGCCCAGAAACATGGTAGAAACAGAAAAACCTGATGTCACTGTCAACTCAGAAATATGGTATATGTCAGATTTGTACGATGATGAAACTCACTTGCTTGACTTCTCGCTTTGTAGGTTTGACAGACCTAACCGTTGAGAAGGTGTGGTTATCCTGTACATGAGGATAACCTTAACCACACAACCCTCAGAGATAGTGGAATATGGTGATGATGTCAGCTAAATAACATGTCCCTCATTTTTTGAGAGAAATGATCATGCTGTCATCTTATTCAAGTTCATCAATGAGATAGTTTGTAAAGCAGATGCTCCGGTCCATCCTAACATATGGAAGGCAAACCTGAAGGTGACCAACCTCACAGTATCAGCTGAAAACCGGAAAGTTGACTCAAACGCACTAATACAAGAGGCGTGGATTCATTATCAGCTGTTATACAATCAAGCAACTCATCGATTTGTATCATGAACCATCTCAAAAAAGAAGAAGAACGCCCATCCCTGGATAGATCAAAATTTTCGACGTTTACTAAGGCAAAAGAAAAAACGTCAGAACTATTCCAAGGCAGTTTTTACTCAGGAGTCTCTTCTTGGCGAAGGAATAAAGTGAAATGCAAAGTTGCCTGCTCACTGTGAACTTCAATCAAGACGACTTACGTAAGGTTCTTAGCACTTTAAACGGAAAAATCAACGGGACTAGATAATCTACACTCTAAAATCTTGGAACAAACTGCACAATATACTGATGTCCTACTAAATACGATACTCGACATGTCACATGGCCAAGGTGAGTTACCTGCGGACTGGAAGGATACAATTGCCACACACATAAAACAGGATCAAGATAATTTCTACCAAACTATAAACCTGTCAGCTTCACCGGTGTCGTGGCTAAAATACTGGAAAGAATAATCCAAAAGGCGATAACGACATTCACGGAAGCCAGCAACTTGCTAAACAGAGAAAGGATTACCTTACACAACAAGTCTCCTTATAGCAGGAGAGCTAGGTAATAAAATATCAGAGGACATTGTCTACGTATACTTCAGCAAAGCATCTGATAAGATGCTCAAAAATAGGCTATTATTGAAGCTGAAAATATAGGAATCGTCGAACTTCTAAAGCCAATCGAGGATGTTTAGTTATGTCATAGACAGAAAGTATGAATAAATTTGAAATTCTCTTCTAAGAAACAAGTACTTAGTGGAACAACGCTATGTTCTGTCCTAGGTCCTCTACTTTTTATGCTATGTATAATTGAACTCCCAAGCAAAGTTGAGTTCTCAATGCCACGGTACTTTGATGATGTAAATATCTGGCGGAAAATGACAAGAAACGCAGATGCATGTACATGTAGATGCTAGTATCCTCTATATCTGACTCCAATGAAAGATATCCCGTTAACTGGATATTTAACGCTGTTTATATGTCCTAGTAGAGTTTATAGAACTATGGTCGACTATGATATTAGTACTGCGTTAATAATAGACATAATCCTAAAACTGTAGACTTGCCATGATATAACAACCTAATCTATAAGATCTTACGTAGAAGTCATACCATCGTCAACACCAACTCATCGTATCCTAACAATCACGAATACATGATGTAGAACAAGCTTAGGCAAGAGGTAGAACAATATATTTAACATTCAAGAAGGACCACGCCTGCATGTCGAAGCCATACCATTCGATCACTTCCAATCGATTCAATTCATTCTTCCAGCCCTCTTCATCGTCGAGTTTTTCTAGGTGTTAAATTTTGAATGACTGTTTCTCATATTGTCTCATATTAGGGCCCAATGTCACTACAAGTTTACTCGGGATTATTCAGAAGCCCGAATACCAGTTGTAGATATATTTTATTGTTAAGAATGAATATGAGGATGATACAGGTATTCAGTGTTTGACAACGCTTCTACCAGTAACACCTTCTAATATGCTTTGTTCCCACCAAGAGAAATCAAAAGACAGAGTCGAGGAGATCGGAAGAGTGTATTTGGTGATAACCAATATATCGGGAATCTCTGATCTAATCTGGCTAGTGATTGCGGTTGATGTTGAGCACAGCGTTACAGCACGTGATCTGGTGCGGATGCGTGACCGAGCGCCTTCAGCTAGATGAGTCCACTAAAACATATGGTCAGCATCCAATGTCGAAAACCTACAGAGCCATTTAGTTTGGGGATTTATTTACCGCTACAAATAAAATCCGCAAGCGTACAGCAAGCAAGCGCACAGGGAAACCAAGAGTGTGTGTGTGAGAGAGAGTTGAAAATTCATATATATTTAATAATGTTAATCAAGTGTGGATAAATTATTGATTATCTATGTGTCACAACCAATGAGAGAATAGATTAAGGATTGATATCCAGACACGTGCTCAATCATACACACGCAGAAATTAACATAGTGAATTAAGTGTCTAAATTACAGTGAGTAGACAAATAATACAATAGTTGAATGTGCTTACTGCATAAGCTTCCATCCAGAACAATGATGTTTTTATTTACAAAGAATATTTTTATTAACATCTATGTTCGACAAAGAGTTAAAAAACGAAAGTGGTTTTGAAATAAATGTAAAACTTGGTATGATGAGTAAGCGTTAAATTTTAATAACAGCTTATGTGTTGAAATGTTTTATATCATGTTTTTTTAAATGTACATTTAACATCGACAAATTGCACCAAGTTAAAATGTAAGTATACTGAAGATCCGTGGGGCCGATAAAAGAAGGAATTTTGTGTTATAAGAGCAATCTCTGGACTTGGTCTAGATCATATGATGGTTGCTACATACTTATCTGGTAGGTGTATTCTTCTTCCTGATCTCATTGTAATTTCTGTTGCTACTGAACTTTAACGTGAGGTATTGTTTGTTGCAGGTAGTTTGTATGATGCTCGCTCTGCTGCGGGTTTAGACGGTTTTACAGTTTTCTGCTTTTCAGTGTTCTCTAAAAGCGCTGGTTTTACTCTGTTGATGCTAACAGTATCATGTTTACCTGCTCTTACCACTGTAACCATTTTACTGTCCTTTCGGATGATTTCAAAAGGGCCGACGTAAGAAGTCTGTAACGACTGTCGTACTCAATCATTTCTGACGAATATATATGAGCATTTGCTTAGTTCATCGGGTACGAATGACCTCACCTTTCGGGTTCGTGGTTCAAAGGACCTAATGGATTCCATCTGCTGTTTTACTTGTTGCTCGTAGTTGGTTATATCTGCTGAAATATCTGTTGCACGGTCAAAAACATTCACCAGGCAATCGTAACGTTGTTCCATAAACCAACTCAGCAGCACAACAACCGATGTCTTGTTGGATAGTTGAGCGAATACCTAATAATATCAAAGGAAGCATGACATCCCATTTGTAATCTCCTCCTGTGGTCGTCAAAGAGACTTTTAACTGTCTGTTGAACCTTTCTATCATTATATTAGCAGTCGGATGTTAAACAGTGGTTCTAATCCTCTTTATTCCGAAAGTATCTATAAGTTGCTGAAATAGTTTGCTTTCAAACTGAGCTCCACGGTCGGTCGTATTTGTTGTAGGGACACCAAATTTTGTAATCCAGTGTTTCACTGGTTTCTTCACCACTGTTGATGCCAACGTGTCTTTTAACGGAACAGCTATGGGCCATCTCGTGAACCTATCTATACATGTTAATATATGCGTGTAACCATTAGAAGTAGGTAACGGTTCAACGATGTCGATGTGAATGGGGTCAAACCTAGCGCTGGCGGCGGGAAAAATTTCTGTAGAAGACATATCTGTGTACTTTTGACTTCTGACATCGGATGCATTACCGTGACCATTGTCGTACATCTTTCTTTATTTTTGGCCATACAAACCTATCTGTGATAAGCTTTACAGTGGCTTTTATACCTGGATGAGATACGTTATGTAATTTCTCAAAAATGTTTCGTCTCATATTATCAGGAAAAAAGGGACGAGTTTTACCTGTTGAGGTATCACAAGTTAAGGTGTCCTTGTTGTTTATGGGGATGTTTTGGAATAATAGTTTTGTTTCCTTAGACTGAAAAAGATTTTCTAGCTCCCTATCGAGATTTTGATGTTTTGCTATGTCTTGATAGTGTATATCAGGGATCGAGAAGGTATTGATATTTAATCTCGATAGTTTATTCTCTGCATAGGAACAGTTTTTCTTGTGTACCATATGGAGCAGTGATAATCATGGACTATCGGAGGGGCATATTATACCCAACTCTACCATTTTGTTAAATTTGCTCTTTGCGAGAGCTAGACGAGAAGGGTCAAGGTGCCTTGAACGTGTGAATACTGATGGACCTTCTGTCTTTATGTGATGTACGACGGTATGTGTCCGTTTGCCCCGTTTGAAACTCGGTCGTAATAAGTCTAGAAACTGGTCACGTAAATTAACGTACTTGTCATTCTCTCAATGAGGTTTGATCAATAAATGTATGGAAGTCTCATTAGATATGATTCCTATGATTTCATTACTCTTATCGGCAAGGACAGGTTTCCGATTTCTAACGTCTACCAGTGTTTTATGGAATTGTAGAAAGTTAACACCGATTATAGGAACGAGGACGTCAGGTATGATGAAGCCCCGTAAAAAATAGGATTTTGGACCGAAATTTAATTGTAACTGCCTTTTGCCGTATGTCTTGATCTCAGATCTGTTTGCGGCTTGTAGTTTTAGTTTGGGATCAGGTGTGTTTTCCTCAAATGCAGTGGGTGGTACTACACTAACCTGTGTCCGGTGTCGACTAAGAACTTTGTTCTGGTTCTTTTGTCAGTAACACATAGCAAACGACTGTCTCGAGAGTTGTGGCCACCGACTGCAGTCGTCACTAACCGACAGCCTTGACGTTCCCTTTGCTGTGTGCTTGCGAAGTTATTGAAAGAGTACATTTTTTAACTTGTTCACCATACTTTCTATGGTACCAACAGATGTTATCACTTGGTAGTGCTAGGACTACGACGTCTATGGATTCTGGATCTTCTTATACACATGCTTTGAAGGTATTCAGAAACTGGAGCCGGGTTATCTGTCTAGTGAGGACGTCAACTGTTAATCGTAATTCGACAATCTCGTCAGTTGAGCTCGATCGTATGTGAAATACAGAGTGAATCCTATTCCGCTCGTAAATTCTATCGACTATGTCCGCTAGCCTATCAAAATCGACATCTTAGTCTCCAACTGCAAGTATCTGTTGGATGTTTTGTGGGGGACGTCTGAGACACAATTGATGGAATAGACGTTTATGTAGTGTACGATTCCTTACTAAATTTGTCATGTGGTGTTTTAATTCAGAAGGTGTACCGTCACCTAGCTCTACATTAGCTAAAAGTTGATCGATTGTCTGCTGGCCGGGGGGAGGTGTAACACGAATGACCTCTCTTTTTAGACAATCGTATGGTGAATCTAGGTCCGGCTTAAAAATGACGTCAGGCACTTGTTCAATAACGTCGTCCAGCAGCAACGAATTTGCGTAACTAAATTTCGTGCTGTGACTTGTGATTCTGTCTGCGACAAAAAAGCTCTCTAAGCGTGCAAACCATAGTTCAGCATTTCGGAGATTGAAGACAGGCAAAGGGACAGAGATGGCACCCACGAAAATAGACTTAGATGAAAGGCTTGGTGAATTATCAAGTGACATGATACGAAGAAATAATAATAATAGGCTGAGAATTGAAATATACAATATGAGGAAATCAAAGATATTAATGTAAAGCAATTACTATCTAAGTCTAATGAACGCGGAAAACAGCATCAATTCCATTGTGGAATCTCGAGTCAGCAGTTCCCTTTGTCATCTGAAGAGGAACTGCAGATGCTGGACACTGGTTTGCATCAGAAAGAAACCAGGGACTGATTTGTAAGTCATCAACATTAATTTTATAATTTGTCCCGATTACAGATGGCAATGGTTACGAGGTTACCAAGTGACGATCTGAAAACATCCATGCGGTATGTTCTGTCGCACTTCTCAACACCTGAGGTTGCCAGTAACTCCACGTTACTTGGAACACCTTCTAAACGACCACTTCTAAAATGCCGGTTTCACGGCTGCATACGAAGTAACTCATGTTTAATATTTAATCTTCAGGTGCGTTAACAAATCGCCTTTTATCATCCTCTGTCAACGAAAAAGATCTTTCGAAGCTGTACGACATCGCGACACAAGTTTATTTTCACGATATCAGAGACAAAGTGATAAAGCGTAATAGAAGGAAACAAGATCAGGTATGTACTAATTTAAAGTGATAACTTCCCTACGGCTCTATAGTTAGTCTACAGTATTAATGGAAATAACCGGGAGTTCAGCTTTAAGCATTTGGCTGTGCCAAAGCATGTCATTCAGATGTCGCTGTGACTATTTTTGTTTTTTTAACTTCAGAATTCACGGGACGACTACCTCAATTCTCAATAGCCGAACGAACGTGGCTGAAGGGAATAGTCCGTGCAATTTTCTTTATGTTCTACCTCATTTTTAATAAACATCATTTTGTAAAACATTATATTTTTTCACACTAAATGTAGTACAACAGTAGAAGTACAGAATATAAACAGGTGGGTTTCTCCGAGAATCTGATTATCACTTGTTACTTCAAATTGAAGGGCATATCCTGATACATTTATTCAAATGACATGACTAGATATCTGGTATATGAATCAACACTTGATTGAATTAGCCAGTCAGTCACTTGACTTTCAATGATTAATAAGTCGGAATAGATGTGGTGGAAGCACGTATATACTTATGTGACATGGTGAACCACACCTAATGTCTTACAAAAATACAATACCTGTATGTGTAAACAAAGGAAAACATAAAATCCATTATACACACATAAAAGTCTTCACATTTCTGATTAGTCATTTAATTCAATCTGAAACCATGGCTTAGTTCAAATACATTAAGACACTACAATGGGCCATGTTACTAAGTTCAGACTGTCTGGTAAGTCTGCGTGATTGTCTTGACCGATTGTTAGAGACTTTGGGTGATGTGGCTTAAAATCGTTCGCAATGTCATAGGTGCATTCCGTTAGATATGAAATCTCTAAACTGTTTTACATATTTTCATTCTACAAATTTATATTTTCTCGAATTGTACTTTCCACACCTAATCTCTCCCATTACCACTAATACTGTTACTATATCTACTTTTCTGAGACATGTCCTGACAGTCTCGTTTCGCTGTTCTGATGGTATGTTTCAGCCTGAACCGATTCATAAATATGTCAGCTTCGACGTTGCATATGACTGATTCACTGACTGAGGATGACTAAAACACATAACACTCACCTGACAAGCCCGTGTACATTGATACGTCAGACGACGATAACTTCTCGAAATTCGAATTCAGAACATTTAACAGTTCGACAATTTTGTTTGGGATGTTCGTATCTCCCACCTGGAACGTGGTGCACAAGTAAATACTGAAAGTACTTTAAGCTGGTCTCCAGGTATAAAATCCTGGTAAGGATTTTTAAAATGGCGACCATCGTTAACCTCAACCATCTTCTATACGCGTTTGGATTTTACTCACGAATGGATCCTTGAAAGGATAGAGTTAAGTTGAATTTGTCGAGATTAGACTAGAATGTTCTGTGGTCAACACCAAAATCTTAAGACAAAATTGATAGATTAGTCGATGGGACAGTAAAAGCATAAAAATGCATAGTAATACAAAACGAGGTAATTTGAAGAAGTGGTTGGTAAACAATGAAATCTTTATCACAAGTGTAATAAGTCAAACTAAAGAAATTATTTTGTGGGAAACTAAAACGTATTTCAAAGAGGAACAAATGAAAAGAATGACATAATACAAATCCAGGATATGCGAAATAAAACAGAAATATTGGGTGAATCCATTTGCCGCACATTACTTAACATCCAATGCTAGAGATTCGAATTTCCCTAGGAACTACAATGAAGGCATCCACTACAAATAGATATTTAGTAACTTTATGGACTGATATTTTGGTCTGTTCACTTGCTCCAATCTAAGCAACTCCTGCCAAAAAGAGAACGCTGTTGCTAAAAGTGGGTTGATATCCCAAGCAACCAACAACGGAGAAATAAAGGTGAACAAAGAGCAAATGAAGGTTTAAATGCTTTGGAAGGACATTGATTGTAAATGTATAGCCATCAATTGTATCAATAATCTAGTTATACTCCTATTGTTGCATGGTTTAATGTAAATGCATTTTGTTTCATTAATGTTGAATTAATGACGATAAACCATTTAATGACGTCTTATGTTATTTTTAGCCCGCTAACGTCCCGATCAATAAAGAACTTATGATTGCAGCCAAGAAGTGGATTGTTAGCAAAGACCTGTGCCTTTATCCAACGGGTCTGGTCGATATCCACCTACAAAGGTGCGACCAACCAGATGATAATTGGGCAGTTGTGAAATGTAAAATCATTAACGAATTCGGTAAGTAACAAACATAGAAACTATGATTCACTATAGATTCTCTTGAGTCGACGAAAGATGTTTTACTTTCAATGCAAATACTGGAATCTTACCGTAGAAACACTTCTACGGATGAGAACACATTACCACAAAACAATGAGAAGCCCAAGAAATCAGTACAATAATCTTACTAATACTTCCTAGAGGTGCAATGAAGCGTAAAGAAGATTTTCTTTACAATTCTGTCGACATGGATGTGGCTGAGATGCAGGCTGGGAATAGCCGCGTACAATATCCGAAATTCCGGTTGTTCGACAAATTCGTATCGCCAAGTATGTTTTATTATCTTTTAGATATTCACGAATTAGTTCGACACAAATAGAGACATCACCATCCACATCGGAATTGAAGCATGTCAGTGGTGCTATAGCGGATCAGTAAGTCACCTGCATCATCTAGTGAACTTTTTCAGCTTTGATAGGTTGTACAAGATTTTGCAGAACATATCATCGGCAATTACTGAATCGAGTAGTAATGTTAGGCAGTTACTATCTAAGTCTAATGAACGCGAACAACCACATTGATTCGATTGAGGGCTCTCCAGCCAGCAGTTCCCTTTGTCATCTGGAGAGGAACTGCAGATGCTGGAAACTGGTTTGCAGCAGAAAGAAACCAGGGACTGATTTGTAAGTCATCAACATTAATTTTATAATTTGTCCCGATTACAGATGGCAATGGTTACGAGGTTATCGGGTGATGATCCGAAAACCTCAATGCGGTATGTTTTGTCGCACTTCTCAACACCTGAGGTTGCCAGTAACTCCACGTTACTTGGAACACCTTCTAAACGACCACTTCTAAAATGCCGGTTTCACGGCTGCACACGAAGTAACTCATGTTTAATATTTAATCTTCAGGTGCGTTAACAAATCGCCTTTTATCATCCTCTGTCAACGAAAAAGATCTTTCGAAGCTGTACGACATCGCGACACAAGTTTATTTTCACGATGTCAGAGACAAAGTGATAAAGTGTAAAAGAAGGAAAGAAGGGCAGGTATGTACTAATTTAAAGTGATAACATTCCTTAAGGCTCTATAGTTACAGTCATCAGAGTTAACGGACATAACCGTAAGTTTAGCTTAAAGTATTTGGCTGTGCCAAGACATGTCATTCAGATATTGTTGTGACTTTTTCTGTTTTTTAAACTTATTAATTCACAGGACGACTATTTCAATTCTCAATAGGCGAACAAATGTGGCTGAAGGGAATAATCCATGCAATTTTTTAATGTTCTACCTACCTTTTAATAAACATTATTTTGTCAAAGGGCTTACTTTATTACCTACTTGGGAAGCTATACAAGTGTTTAGAATGTGTGTTTGAGTGTCAGTTAACTTTAGATTAGATGCAAATGCCTTTTGAATAATACATCACCTGTTTCATCTTTTGTAGATCTTTTCAAATAACAATGAATTGGCAACTACAACGGATATATATCCATTGTAGTTGCATCAATCGTTTTGTATATACAAAACGATTGATGCTCAAGCTTCTGCTCTAATTTTGTACAATAATACGATTTTCCTCTTAAATATTTTTTTAAATATACATGTTTTCCAGTGCATTGCAGTTTTATTTCGGTCTGTTGTTGGAAATAAAGGCGAACATAGGAGACCCTTGGGGTTATGTCAATGGATCAAAAATAGGGAGTTCTGTGTGAATTTAGGCGAAAAGTAGACAATTTGGCGAACATTTAGACGAAAAGTAGACAATTCTGCGGATATTTAGGCGAAAATTTGACAATTCGGTGGATATTTAGGCGAAAAGTGAGTAACTTATCGACAAAACGGCGAAAAGGGGGAAATCCACATTATTTCCCTCGGACAGGCGAAAAAGGCAACATTCTGATGCGTTTTCCCCTTTTTTGGTTGTTTGGGAAGCCTACGTAGGCCTCAAGTATGGAGACGACGTCGAGCAATCCCAAAAATGACAGCGAAACCTTAGTCACCTACCCGGCTTAAAATAGGATTATGAGTTAATGTTGGTTATTTAAATTAAGCCGCTGTTAGGAGTCAGGATAAGAAATTACCCGGTAAAGCTGTACGAACTACCTTGAGATCATACCCAAAATGACCAATCAGGAGACAGAGAAGATAAATGGGTTATTTAATACCCTAATCTGTAAGGCTTCCACTTAAAGGACTCTTGGGGGTTTTCGTTCACCACCCAGTATCATTCCAGTGGTTTAATTTAGGTTGACTGATCTCTTTCCATTCCCGTCATGGTGTTCAGTCAGTCTTCAGTCTTCAGTAATAAGGATAGTAGGTTGGTGAACCTGTATTAATCCTGACACATTGCTTTCCAGTGAAGGTCCAACTTCTCCTTGAAATTATTCACTGATGAGGCTTATACTACTTGTTCGGGTAAGGCTCTCCAACCATTGACTACTCGATGAGAAAATCGGGACCCCACTTTAAGTTTATTAGATCGTGGTTTATGAACCTTCTTGCTATAACCTCGGAGATTATTAGTGCTGGAGGGAGCAAAAAGATAAGACATATTGACACCCGAATCATAATTAAAGATATGAAATGCCAGTATAAGGTTACCTCGTGTCCTACGATAAGACAATGGTAAAAGGTTTAGGCGTTTTAAACTCTCATCGTTAGGGAGCTTAAAAGACTCTTTATTAATTTTGTTCCTACACGCTGAACACGCTCAGGGGAGTTAGTATCCTTCACCAGGCACAGGATAGCTGCTTGAATACAGTACTCTAAATGTGTTCTTACATATATGGGATATGAAATTCGAAACGTTTCCTCGTCAAAAGATTTGAACGCTCGGCGAAATTACCATAACTCACGAAAACCTTTGAAAGCGGCTGCTTTGCAATGCATAGTTGTATTTAAATCATGACTTATTACTACTCCTAAGTCTTTATGTTCTTGAGCATATGGAAGAGGTTTACCCTCAATAGTATAACGGTAACTATTACCGTGACCGATGTGCATTAATACACTCTTCCTAGCATTGATTTCTAAGCCCCACTCTCGAGTCCATCTAATTAAATTGTTTACGTCGGCTTGAAGATCCAAATGATCAGCCTTACTTTTTATTGTTCTTCAGATTTTTACATCATCCGCAAACAATAATGTTGACGACCTAAGTAACAATGGTAACTCATTAACGTAGAGAAGGAAGAGCAGAGGGCCTAAGATAGTGCCTTGGGGTACACCACTTTTGACCGGCTTCCAATCGGATGGTATTCCGTTGACCCTCACTCTCTGTCTGCGGTCACATAAGAAGTTTCTTATCCACCCACATACAGTACCTAGTATTCCGAAGCTCCTGAGCTTCTGCATAAGACCTACGTGTGAAACTTTGTTCCAAGTCTTTCTAATACCCAGAATATAATATATTTGTGACAAGCATGTACAGACCGAACGAGCTTTTTTCATTTCCTTCTTGTTGTCTTGACATGACTTCAGGTATTCGGTAACGTTCAATGGGTGGTAGTCTATCCACTCAGCTGCACTTATTTTAGTCATTTTAATAGTTATTTGTGGGTTTGTATACCTTTTAGTCTGAATGCGTGTGTTTGTCTTCAAGCAATATGGTCTTTGAATCCCAGCAAATATCACCTGAACAAGCAAGAGGATTGTTGTTTACAATGCGAAAAACAATAAAAAGGAAATTCGAATGCTAAGAAAAGACGAACGTCTCAAGAACAAAACAAGCAAGTTAATTAGTTAATTGGCGATTCAGACAGAGTTAAGAGGCAGATTTGTAAGAATAAAAGGGAAAACGAAAATAATGATCATAGGTTAATGTTTAATGATGATAATTGTAGATAATTTACTATACATGCATCAAGCACAGCTAGTTTGAAGTGGAGACAGTAATCAGTGGATTAGCGCGTGTGATTCAACTCTTATCTCCGCAGAAAGAGTTGTTGTCGACTCGGCTTAGAGAGGATTCCAAAATGAAGTAACTCTGAATGACAAAGAGTGGGAGCGTACTTTGTCGTCGGTTCTTTGACTTAATTTTCCAGGGGTTACCTCGAAGCGTGTGATGGTGATGATCCGGTAGGATGCTCGTTTTAGGTCGTAGTAGTTAATTTGTTGTATTGCATCATCAAGTAACCTCCTATCCTCCTGTATCACCTCGAGAATAGGTCCAAGTGTGTTTTTATAGACTTTATCACTAGCCCAGTCATACACTTGGTTCCCGTCTTTGTACTTTTTCTGGGAGTTTTCCGTTTATTTTGTATTGGTGTGCGCGAAAACGGTGTGGACTTCAAAGGGAGGTCGTGATTAGGTATCAATCGGTGTCAGGAACAATTCGGAGGTGGTCGTTTTAATTTGCCTCTGCATTAAATGAAGAGCTGAGTTCGCCTTCGTTCCAACTGCCATGCAGTTTGAGCCGGTGTCTAAGATCTCTTCTTACTAGTTCGGGTTGTGATCTGAGTAGAAAATATCGAGCAAAGTTTCATGAAGGATATAAGTTCTTTGTATAAAATGGAGCCAAAATTTTCTTCACACAACACTCCGGCATACGTTGTATTAACCCATTTTGTATACCACATTCCTATATTGTCGCCAGATAATTTTGAATCTCAAATGAATTCTTTTCGTTCTCTATGAGCCTTCAGATCCTCGCATAGCCAGCATAAACTAACGCTGCTAAGCTTGTTTTATCTAGAAGGTCATTAATAAATGTCAGTCACAGATTCGGATCTAAGAATTTTATATGCGAAACTACAGAAGTCTAGACCATTCGAGCCGAGTGGACTTTATTTATCTTGGTACGAATCATCTTATCACTTAGGTAGTTAATAAGCCAAGATAGAACTGGGTCAGTGAAATCCATCTTCGCCATTAAGAGTACGTGCGGCGCCGGGTCAAACCTTTCTGAGAATTCAGGGGATATAGAGAGAGTAGTTAGACAAGTGGACTGACGAGAGTACTGGCGATGCCAGTTTCTGTTGTAATTGGAAAGAGAGGGCTAGATTACCCAAGTTACCGGCAGAGACATGGGTCTTTCAGTTGGTTCAGCTTTCCTTCGTTTTAGTCGGCGGCTGAGATAAAGGGGTTCATATGGTCGAAAACGTGACATGAAAGCCAGCTTTCGGTAAAGAATCACTTGTTCTGGTGTCTTTAGCTGCTTAAATGTGTTGTCTACCAGTATTATATCTACTGGTCAAGTCTAAACTCGAAAAGAATTATGTACGCGACTCTGTTGTCTTTGTAAATCATGATTGTTGTTTTACTTAGCATGGTGTATCTTTTGATTTTAGGGTTTCATTGCAGTCTTTGATGCCCCAATTAATTTAAATATAATTACCTAGACTACGTTTGCTGTTAATGTTATTCTTAATAGCTACATAAAATGTCTCTTTACTTATCATTTTAGAATAGTAATGACATTTTAGCACCTACTGTCAACTTCAATATGATTTAACGATGATGTTTGTAAATCATGGCTTATTTAACTTTGTGTTGTCATCCAGATTAATCATATTAGTATAACATGAAAATAAATGTCGAATGCGAGATGTCGCTAGGGCACGTATATTCCAGATATTCATGTGAGGAGTTAGGCCCAATGAGTAATTAATGAAATTGAATAGGTTCAGATACGAGGAGTTGAACATGATAACTCAACGAATAATGAATCAATCACTCTTTACACACAAGTATGAACTACAGATGACCAACTGAATTTTAAATGCCCAATGCATAAGCCAGCACAGATAAACATTAATTACAATGAACGCTGAATAGTTCATAGGTGTGCATTTATGGAATTAAGCGAGTAGTAAGATGGATGGATATGCTGGCATCTCATATATGTTATCCCGAAACGAAAACTCACAACCGTAAATATGGTTAGTTTAACTTTCCTAACCCTAATGCTCCTAGCCATAGCACTCGTAGATCCAAATATTCTCGATCCTAATCGCTTAAAACAACCTCATCTCCAGATTACGTGTTTTCACTATATCATTTCTCGACTACAGCTAAGTAATATCTTTCAAATCGGTAGTTCAAAATTCTGTGAGAGACCTACTACCATTACGCCAACTGAATTAACCAAAACGCGAATTCGCTTCAAAAACACGATATCCCGTACAAAGATATTATCCGCTATGTAGTAAGTGCTCTCATGCATACATAATTATAGCCCGGTTCAGAAGTCTCCTTGATGATTTTATTTCCGAATGTGAATTGTGTCACCCATTGAGTTTCAATGTGTTTAACAATGGTTTACACAAGCAAGGTCTATTATCTGTCTGATTGACCGAAAAGCAAAGTATAACCTTTGAAACTTTTTTCGTCTGTTTTCTTTCCTTTCTATTCATCATATTATCTGAAGTTTGCTTATGTTGGTGTTTATGATTGTTATTTTTTTTATTTTCATCATGGTTGGCCCCTCGACACATCAGGTATTCTTTACGCTCCTTCTTTTCCTTTTAAATATATTTTATTTCTACGCATTAAAAGTCTATAACTAAAAACAAACTAATTTCTCAGATTCAACTTATCTTCACTACACATAAATAACACATAGAAATTTATATTTGATTATTCTTTGCGATTAATTGTGAATTTCATAACATTCTTCTAAATTATTATTGAATAAAAGTTTATACGAACATCAAGTTTTGCTATGAATCCTATTACAATAATTAGCTTATGTCCACCTAAGTGCAATAAGAAGTTAAAATATGGTTTACTTTAGAGGTCGATATTCATAACATTCTTATAATCTTGGTTGAACCCCGTCACTAAATGTTCATTTCTTTTCTCCATCACTCTTTTCCTTCCAAATAAATATTATTCTTAAGTATCTAAAGTTTGTAACTAAGCTAACATCATGTGTTACACTCAAGTAAATTGCCTTTTCAGGTTCTTCTTATTTTCACAATGTATATAATAATAATAATCACAGTTTGTTACATGAGGCATGTCAGTTTACAGGGAAGATCAAAATGATACAAATGATACGATATACACTGTAGTAAATTACATAGCTGGGTTAATAATTTATAAGATATGAATGTAGATGATTTTAATCAGTACCACAGTTGGCGCGCTTCATGAAAGTTGCATCGCAAATGTGCGACTGATGGTCAAGGATAGGTTCATTGAAGGTGGGAACTTCTAAATGTCGCAACCTTATGTCCCTTTGGAATGTCTAAGGCTTTGAGGATGGTGCAGGATGAAATCTTTCGTTCCATATCACAAGGAGGCTGAAAGAGGGAGCAAGTAAAAGAAAGGACGAGAGGCAGAGTAGCCAATATTCATGAAGGAATGTTTAAGGTATGATTACTCAGTCTAATTTTCTTTTATTAAGGTATTTGTTAAGAAAGAGCATTTTAATAAGTTAAAGAAAATAAGTGTTAACAAGATGTGAGTGGACATATAACTGACAAATGAAGGCGATTCGGAAAGGAGCTGAGAGTATGGGATTATGTGTGGTTATAAAATAAAATATAGTGCTAGAAACAGTATTGTGATATACAATTGGCTATCTTCCTTTTATTATCGAAGCTATTAGAGCCCCTTTCGTTTTTTCGCATTATTTTTTTTCCAGGTATTATAGGGTCTGGAGTAGGCTTCGTATATTAGCAAATTGTCTAGTTTGCTTGTAATAGGATTTCTGGGTAGGAAGTGAAACCAATTCAACATTCTTATTACGATTTAAAGAGGTATTTTGCGTGATATATCAGCATCAATACCATAAGTTCGTCATGGTTACAAGGAAAAAATAAAAAGCAAGCTAATAAGAAACAAATCACAAGAAGCTGTAAAATATATTAGTCGACAGCTTCAACTGCAGATTCTCATATCAACGTTGAACAGACTGCGGTGGGTAGAAAGCTGCTTTTAGAAACAGAGGGGGGAGTTAACATTCATAGAATAAAACGAAACCTACTCTGGCAAGCCGCTTTTTAAAAGTTACTTTGGCATCCGCAGAAGAAAGAAACCTAATAACAAAAAACCTCACACAACGTGACTGAATCTGGAATATATGTCTATGACGATCTCAGTCTAATTGATCGTATTATGAGACGACAGACAGAAGTAATGATTCATGAAAGCTGCCTTAACAGTGAAAATCCTTTCACTTATGAGTTTTCGCATACTAGATGTTTGAAGCAAAAGTATCCACAAACCATTATCTGTGGTACCGAAAAGTTCTTCAAAGAACTAATGTGCATTACACAAATGCCCTCAGGCTACTAAATCAAGTGCCGGAGCCCAGAAACATGGTAGAAACAGAAAAACCTGATGTCACTGTCAACTCAGAAATATGGTATATGTCAGATTTGTACGATGATGAAACTCACTTGCTTGACTTCTCGCTTTGTAGGTTTGACAGACCTAACCGTTGAGAAGGTGTGGTTATCCTGTACATGAGGATAACCTTAACCACACAACCCTCAGAGATAGTGGAATATGGTGATGATGTCAGCTAAATAACATGTCCCTCATTTTTTGAGAGAAATGATCATGCTGTCATCTTATTCAAGTTCATCAATGAGATAGTTTGTAAAGCAGATGCTCCGGTCCATCCTAACATATGGAAGGCAAACCTGAAGGTGACCAACCTCACAGTATCAGCTGAAAACCGGAAAGTTGACTCAAACGCACTAATACAAGAGGCGTGGATTCATTATCAGCTGTTATACAATCAAGCAACTCATCGATTTGTATCATGAACCATCTCAAAAAAGAAGAAGAACGCCCATCCCTGGATAGATCAAAATTTTCGACGTTTACTAAGGCAAAAGAAAAAACGTCAGAACTATTCCAAGACAGTTTTTACTCAGGAGTCTCTTCTTGGCGAAGGAATAAAGTGAAATGCAAAGTTGCCTGCTCACTGTGAACTTCAATCAAGACGACTTACGTAAGGTTCTTAGCACTTTAAACGGAAAAATCAACGGGACTAGATAATCTACACTCTAAAATCTTGGAACAAACTGCACAATATACTGATGTCCTACTAAATACGATACTCGACATGTCACATGGCCAAGGTGAGTTACCTGCGGACTGGAAGGATACAATTGCCACACACATAAAACAGGATCAAGATAATTTCTACCAAACTATAAACCTGTCAGCTTCACCGGTGTCGTGGCTAAAATACTGGAAAGAATAATCCAAAAGGCGATAACGACATTCACGGAAGCCAGCAACTTGCTAAACAGAGAAAGGATTACCTTACACAACAAGTCTCCTTATAGCAGGAGAGCTAGGTAATAAAATATCAGAGGACATTGTCTACGTATACTTCAGCAAAGCATCTGATAAGATGCTCAAAAATAGGCTATTATTGAAGCTGAAAATATAGGAATCGTCGAACTTCTAAAGCCAATCGAGGATGTTTAGTTATGTCATAGACAGAAAGTATGAATAAATTTGAAATTCTCTTCTAAGAAACAAGTACTTAGTGGAACAACGCTATGTTCTGTCCTAGGTCCTCTACTTTTTATGCTATGTATAATTGAACTCCCAAGCAAAGTTGAGTTCTCAATGCCACGGTACTTTGATGATGTAAATATCTGGCGGAAAATGACAAGAAACGCAGATGCATGTACATGTAGATGCTAGTATCCTCTATATCTGACTCCAATGAAAGATATCCCGTTAACTGGATATTTAACGCTGTTTATATGTCCTAGTAGAGTTTATAGAACTATGGTCGACTATGATATTAGTACTGCGTTAATAATAGACATAATCCTAAAACTGTAGACTTGCCATGATATAACAACCTAATCTATAAGATCTTACGTAGAAGTCATACCATCGTCAACACCAACTCATCGTATCCTAACAATCACGAATACATGATGTAGAACAAGCTTAGGCAAGAGGTAGAACAATATATTTAACATTCAAGAAGGACCACGCCTGCATGTCGAAGCCATACCATTCGATCACTTCCAATCGATTCAATTCATTCTTCCAGCCCTCTTCATCGTCGAGTTTTTCTAGGTGTTAAATTTTGAATGACTGTTTCTCATATTGTCTCATATTAGGGCCCAATGTCACTACAAGTTTACTCGGGATTATTCAGAAGCCCGAATACCAGTTGTAGATATATTTTATTGTTAAGAATGAATATGAGGATGATACAGGTATTCAGTGTTTGACAACGCTTCTACCAGTAACACCTTCTAATATGCTTTGTTCCCATCAAGAGAAATCAAAAGACAGAGTCGAGGAGATCGAAAGAGTGTATTTGGCGATAACCAATACATCGGGAATCTCTGATCTAATCTGGCTACTGATTGCGGTTGATGTTGAGCACAGCGTTACAGCACGTGATCTGGTGCGGATGCATGACCGAGCGCCTCTAGCTAGATGATTCCACTAAAACATATGGTCAGCATCCAATGTCGAAAACCTACAGAGCTATTTAGTTTGAGGATTTATTAACCGCTACAGATTAATTCCGCAAGCGTACAGCAAGCAAGCGCACAGGGAAACCAAGAGTGTGTGTGTGAGAGAGAGTTGAAAATTCATATATATTTAATAATGTTAATCAAGTGTGGATAAATTATTGATTATCTATGTGTCACAACCAATGAGAGAATAGATTAAGGATTGATATCCAGACACGTGCTCAATCATACACACGCAGAAATTAACATAGTGAATTAAGTGTCTAAATTACAGTGAGTAGACAAATAATACAATAGTTGAATGTGCTTACTGCATAAGCTTCCATCCAGAACAATGATGTTTTTATTTACAAAGAATATTTTTATTAACATCTATGTTCGACAAAGAGTTAAAAAACGAAAGTGGTTTTGAAATAAATGTAAAACTTGGTATGATGAGTAAGCGTTAAATTTTAATAACAGCTTATGTGTTGAAATGTTTTATATCATGTTTTTTTAAATGTACATTTAACATCGACAAATTGCACCAAGTTAAAATGTAAGTATACTGAAGATCCGTGGGGCCGATAAAAGAAGGAATTTTGTGTTATAAGAGCAATCTCTGGACTTGGTCTAGATCATATGATGGTTGCTACATACTTATCTGGTAGGTGTATTCTTCTTCCTGATCTCATTGTAATTTCTGTTGCTACTGAACTTTAACGTGAGGTATTGTTTGTTGCAGGTAGTTTGTATGATGCTCGCTCTGCTGCGGGTTTAGACGGTTTTACAGTTTTCTGCTTTTCAGTGTTCTCTAAAAGCGCTGGTTTTACTCTGTTGATGCTAACAGTATCATGTTTACCTGCTCTTACCACTGTAACCATTTTACTGTCCTTTCGGATGATTTCAAAAGGGCCGACGTAAGAAGTCTGTAACGACTGTCGTACTCAATCATTTCTGACGAATATATATGAGCATTTGCTTAGTTCATCGGGTACGAATGACCTCACCTTTCGGGTTCGTGGTTCAAAGGACCTAATGGATTCCATCTGCTGTTTTACTTGTTGCTCGTAGTTGGTTATATCTGCTGAAATATCTGTTGCACGGTCAAAAACATTCACCAGGCAATCGTAACGTTGTTCCATAAACCAACTCAGCAGCACAACAACCGATGTCTTGTTGGATAGTTGAGCGAATACCTAATAATATCAAAGGAAGCATGACATCCCATTTGTAATCTCCTCCTGTGGTCGTCAAAGAGACTTTTAACTGTCTGTTGAACCTTTCTATCATTATATTAGCAGTCGGATGTTAAACAGTGGTTCTAATCCTCTTTATTCCGAAAGTATCTATAAGTTGCTGAAATAGTTTGCTTTCAAACTGAGCTCCACGGTCGGTCGTATTTGTTGTAGGGACACCAAATTTTGTAATCCAGTGTTTCACTGGTTTCTTCACCACTGTTGATGCCAACGTGTCTTTTAACGGAACAGCTATGGGCCATCTCGTGAACCTATCTATACATGTTAATATATGCGTGTAACCATTAGAAGTAGGTAACGGTTCAACGATGTCGATGTGAATGGGGTCAAACCTAGCGCTGGCGGCGGGAAAAATTTCTGTAGAAGACATATCTGTGTACTTTTGACTTCTGACATCGGATGCATTACCGTGACCATTGTCGTACATCTTTCTTTATTTTTGGCCATACAAACCTATCTGTGATAAGCTTTACAGTGGCTTTTATACCTGGATGAGATACGTTATGTAATTTCTCAAAAATGTTTCGTCTCATATTATCAGGAAAAAAGGGACGAGTTTTACCTGTTGAGGTATCACAAGTTAAGGTGTCCTTGTTGTTTATGGGGATGTTTTGGAATAATAGTTTTGTTTCCTTAGACTGAAAAAGATTTTCTAGCTCCCTATCGAGATTTTGATGTTTTGCTATGTCTTGATAGTGTATATCAGGGATCGAGAAGGTATTGATATTTAATCTCGATAGTTTATTCTCTGCATAGGAACAGTTTTTCTTGTGTACCATATGGAGCAGTGATAATCATGGACTATCGGAGGGGCATATTATACCCAACTCTACCATTTTGTTAAATTTGCTCTTTGCGAGAGCTAGACGAGAAGGGTCAAGGTGCCTTGAACGTGTGAATACTGATGGACCTTCTGTCTTTATGTGATGTACGACGGTATGTGTCCGTTTGCCCCGTTTGAAACTCGGTCGTAATAAGTCTAGAAACTGGTCACGTAAATTAACGTACTTGTCATTCTCTCAATGAGGTTTGATCAATAAATGTATGGAAGTCTCATTAGATATGATTCCTATGATTTCATTACTCTTATCGGCAAGGACAGGTTTCCGATTTCTAACGTCTACCAGTGTTTTATGGAATTGTAGAAAGTTAACACCGATTATAGGAACGAGGACGTCAGGTATGATGAAGCCCCGTAAAAAATAGGATTTTGGACCGAAATTTAATTGTAACTGCCTTTTGCCGTATGTCTTGATCTCAGATCTGTTTGCGGCTTGTAGTTTTAGTTTGGGATCAGGTGTGTTTTCCTCAAATGCAGTGGGTGGTACTACACTAACCTGTGTCCGGTGTCGACTAAGAACTTTGTTCTGGTTCTTTTGTCAGTAACACATAGCAAACGACTGTCTCGAGAGTTGTGGCCACCGACTGCAGTCGTCACTAACCGA
Source organism: Schistosoma margrebowiei (assembly GCA_944470205.2). Lineage (NCBI taxonomy): Eukaryota > Metazoa > Platyhelminthes > Trematoda > Strigeidida > Schistosomatidae > Schistosoma > Schistosoma margrebowiei. The sequence goes on from OX104026.1 coordinate 5,218,398, forward strand.
CAGCCTTGACGTTCCCTTTGCTGTGTGCTTGCGAAGTTATTGAAAGAGTACATTTTTTAACTTGTTCACCATACTTTCTATGGTACCAACAGATGTTATCACTTGGTAGTGCTAGGACTACGACGTCTATGGATTCTGGATCTTCTTATACACATGCTTTGAAGGTATTCAGAAACTGGAGCCGGGTTATCTGTCTAGTGAGGACGTCAACTGTTAATCGTAATTCGACAATTTTGTCAGTTGAGCTCGATCGTATGTGAAATACAGAGTGAGTCCTATTCCGCTCGTAAATTCTATCGACTATGTCCGCTAGCCTATCAAAATCGACATCTTAGTCTCCAACTGCTAGTATCTGTTGGATGTTTTGTGGGGGACGTCTGAGACACAATTGATGGAATAGACGTTTATGTAGTGTACGATTCCTTACTAAATTTGTCATGTGGTGTTTTAATTCAGAAGGTGTACCGTCACCTAGCTCTACATTAGCTAAAAGTTGATCGATTGTCTGCTGGCCGGGGGGAGGTGTAACACGAATGACCTCTCTTTTTAGACAATCGTATGGTGAATCTAGGTCCGGCTTAAAAATGACGTCAGGCACTTGTTCAATAACGTCGTCCAGCAGCAACGAATTTGCGTAACTAAATTTCGTGCTGTGACTTGTGATTCTGTCTGCGACAAAAAAGCTCTCTAAGCGTGCAAACCATAGTTCAGCATTTCGGAGATTGAAGACAGGCAAAGGGACAGAGATGGCACCCACGAAAATAGACTTAGATGAAAGGCTTGGTGAATTATCAAGTGACATGATACGAAGAAATAATAATAATAGGCTGAGAATTGAAATATACAATATGAGGAAATCAAAGATATTAATGTAAAGCAATTACTATCTAAGTCTAATGAACGCGGAAAACAGCATCAATTCCATTGTGGAATCTCGAGTCAGCAGTTCCCTTTGTCATCTGAAGAGGAACTGCAGATGCTGGACACTGGTTTGCATCAGAAAGAAACCAGGGACTGATTTGTAAGTCATCAACATTAATTTTATAATTTGTCCCGATTACAGATGGCAATGGTTACGAGGTTACCAAGTGACGATCTGAAAACATCCATGCGGTATGTTCTGTCGCACTTCTCAACACCTGAGGTTGCCAGTAACTCCACGTTACTTGGAACACCTTCTAAACGACCACTTCTAAAATGCCGGTTTCACGGCTGCATACGAAGTAACTCATGTTTAATATTTAATCTTCAGGTGCGTTAACAAATCGCCTTTTATCATCCTCTGTCAACGAAAAAGATCTTTCGAAGCTGTACGACATCGCGACACAAGTTTATTTTCACGATATCAGAGACAAAGTGATAAAGCGTAATAGAAGGAAACAAGATCAGGTATGTACTAATTTAAAGTGATAACTTCCCTACGGCTCTATAGTTAGTCTACAGTATTAATGGAAATAACCGGGAGTTCAGCTTTAAGCATTTGGCTGTGCCAAAGCATGTCATTCAGATGTCGCTGTGACTATTTTTGTTTTTTTAACTTCAGAATTCACGGGACGACTACCTCAATTCTCAATAGCCGAACGAACGTGGCTGAAGGGAATAGTCCGTGCAATTTTCTTTATGTTCTACCTCATTTTTAATAAACATCATTTTGTAAAACAGCTTACTTTATTACTTACATGGGAAACTATTTATTGATGCTCAAGATTGTGCTATAATGTTGTACAATAATTATTGTACAACTTTTAGTCAAAAGTTAACTGACTCTCAAACACACATTCTCAACACTTCTATAGTTTCCCATGTAAATAATAAAGTAAGCTGTTTTACAAAATGATGTTTATTAAAAATGAGGTAGAACATAAAGAAAATTGCACGGACTATTCCCTTCAGCCACGTTCGTTCGGCTATTGAGAATTGAGGTAGTCGTCCCGTGAATTCTGAAGTTAAAAAAACAAAAATAGTCACAGCGACATCTGAATGACATGCTTTGGCACAGCCAAATGCTTAAAGCTGAACTCCCGGTTATTTCCATTAATACTGTAGACTAACTATAGAGCCGTAGGGAAGTTATCACTTTAAATTAGTACATACCTGATCTTGTTTCCTTCTATTACGCTTTATCACTTTGTCTCTGATATCGTGAAAATAAACTTGTGTCGCGATGTCGTACAGCTTCGAAAGATCTTTTTCGTTGACAGAGGATGATAAAAGGCGATTTGTTAACGCACCTGAAGATTAAATATTAAACATGAGTTACTTCGTATGCAGCCGTGAAACCGGCATTTTAGAAGTGGTCGTTTAGAAGGTGTTCCAAGTAACGTGGAGTTACTGGCAACCTCAGGTGTTGAGAAGTGCGACAGAACATACCGCATGGATGTTTTCAGATCGTCACTTGGTAACCTCGTAACCATTGCCATCTGTAATCGGGACAAATTATAAAATTAATGTTGATGACTTACAAATCAGTCCCTGGTTTCTTTCTGATGCAAACCAGTGTCCAGCATCTGCAGTTCCTCTTCAGATGACAAAGGGAACTGCTGACTCGAGATTCCACAATGGAATTGATGCGGTTTTCCGCGTTCATTAGACTTAGATAGTAATTGCTTTACATTAATATTCAAGTCAGTAATGGCTGTGGACATTTTCTTTAGCTTTTTACTAAAGTCAGTCATAGTTGACGAAATGTTCTGCACCACTGTATACAACTTTTCGAACCTGAAAAAGTTCACTTGATGATGCAGGTGACTTACAGGTCTGCTATAGCACCACTGACATGCTTCGATTCCGATGTTGACGGTGATGTCTCTAATTGCGTCGAACTAATTCGTGAACATCTAAATAGTAATGAAACTTACTTGGCAATTGGCGAGACGAATTTGTCAAACAACCGGAATTTCGGATATTGTACGTGACGATTGCCAGCCTGCATCTCAGCCACGTCCATGTCCACTCAATTGTAAAGAAATTCTTCTTTATGCTTCATTGCACCTCTAGGAAGTATTAGTAAGATTATTGCACAGACATCTTGGGCTTTTCTGTGTTTTTTGCCAATGTGTTTTCATCCGTAGAAGTGTTTTTACGGCGAGATTCTAGTATTTGTAAAGAAACGAAAAGATCTTTCGCAGACTGCAAAGAATCTATAGTGAATTATAGTTCCTATGTCCATTACTTACCTAATTCGTAAATTAGGTTACATTTCATAACTGACCAGTTGTTATCTGGTTTATCGCAGTTTTGCAGGTGCGTATCGACCAGCTCCGTTGGAAAAAGGCAAAGTTCCTTGTCTACTATCCACTCCTTGGATGCTATCATAAGTTGTTTCTTGCTAGGGACGTCAACAATGACGTATCGCTTGTTAGTGGGCTAAAAATAACATAAGACGTCATTAAATGGTTTATCGTCATTAATTCAACGCTAATGAAACAAAATGCATTTACATTAAAGTATGCAACAATGGGAGTATAACTAGATTATTGATACAATTGATGGCTTTACATTTACAATCAATGTCCTTAACCGATATCCGTGTGTTCATGGCTAATTATGGAGCACATAAAGATTCCTATATCACTAGATGGGAAAGGATCTTCAAAGTAATTGCGTAGGTCAGTGAAAAACCTCAATTTCAGTAGTCCATCCTCCTTCATATCAGTGACTAAACCAGGCTGCCCGTCTACTACTACTACTACTACATTATCAGGCTCAAATGAAGTTATTTCACTATTCTGAAACATAATTACTTGTTTTTTGGAGACATTATCAGCGCCTATTGGGGTAGTATTTGTTGGACAGCTAAGTTGAAGCCTATCGCAGAAGGACATTTTTTCAGCATAACGCTGAGCTGCTTGCTTAGCTACTACAAACCCACTGTGCACAGAATCCTTGATTTTTCTCATATAAGATTCGAATGGAAAGGCTGAAAAACTATCTAAAGGTCCATGTGCACCAACGTTGTCAGGGAGGTGCTGTAACGAATGCACATTGTAAAGTTTTCAGACCCACAACACCATCCGTATTCCTTCAGGAAGTTTTGTAAATCGGTTCTGGCGGATTCTACAACTATTATGTAATTTAGGGTGTGCAAGCAGATAAATGGATAACGCTAAACGCCGGAAATTAAGATACAAAGGTTGCGGCAATGTTTTTTGAAGAATCACCGGGCCTAAATACAGAAAAACCAACCTACATTCAGAAGCTTTCCATGCCGATACGTAGTCTAGTGTACGGCATTTACGCGGGAAGTCGGAAGGAGTACTTGCCACGCAACCTGATTTTAAATTATTTATGTCCTTAATTGCACATGAGTTCAAGTTCAGCAGTCTCCTGTGTGCTACATCTATCCATAAATTAGCCAGCTTTTTGTGACACCAAGGTACACCATGTACATAGAATTTAAAGGAAAAGTTAAAATCATATTAATCGAAAGCGTTTCCATATTAGAATGTCCTTGATGATGAAATAATATGTATATCATTCTGTCATCTATAATCTAGTTTCTAAGGTTGTTTTCTATTAAACTTCTTAATCTGCTTTATTTTGAATATTGCATTATATTTTGATTTCCATACGTCAGATTACACTTCATACTAATTCCTACTCAGATCATCATTCGTCTCTGACTCCAATTATTAGTTTGTGCCGACATCCTTTTGAATTCTATGTCCCAAGACATCTTAAAAAGTGCTGTTCATTCTCAACGTGTTCGTTTCCTGTACAAATTCATACTTACTTTGCATCGTTCACTGCCTCCGCATTTACGAGAAATTGGTGACAAATATGTAAAGACAGAATTCAAGAAGCATAAGGATGTCAAACCCGGATTTGTTCAACCATTCATGGTTGAATGGACAGTAAGTAGGTTTAAATATCTACATATTTTGTATTTCAGGACTAGTTCTAAACTTCATATATGTTTATTAATTACGAAGTCCATTTATTAGTTCCCATAAAGAAGTTTAAATAATGACAGAAATATTGGTTATGATAGTATGTAATATAAGAGGTAAATTTATCAGAATACGTTTGCTTTTTTTCCTTTAAGTTATGTATCTAAACAATCGTGTGACATAAAAGTGTAAACTTGAATAGTCGACTTTCAGGTCGTAAACGTACCGTAAATTTTGTGACCAGTGATAAAATAAAGTGACAATTATTATGTGCAGTCAGCTTAAGCTTGATTTCATAATAGTCGATGCCTTCATTGTTATGAATAGTTTGAATAAAGGGTGGCATAAAATATGGTGGTTGACTTTTATCAGGAATTCTTGCTTATGGTGTGTATATGGACGCTTATTTCAGTGTTACTTAATTACTTACGCCGATTACTCCTCATGGAGTAGCATAAGCCGACCATCACCACTCTCCATCCAACCCTGTTTTGGGCAATTCTCTCCAGCTCCTTCCAGTTGTTATTCATCGTTTTCATATCTGCTTTTATTTCCCGACGTGATGTATTCTTTGACCTTCGTCTTCTCCGTTTCCCTTCAGGATCCCAAGTTAGTGCTTGCCTCGTGATGCAGTTTGATTATTTGCGTAATGTATGTCCTATCCATTCCCATCGTCTTTTCCTAATTTCTTCAGCTGGAAGCTGGTTTGTTCTCTCCCACAGTAGGCCGTTGCTGATAGTATCCGGCCAATGGATGCTGAGTATCTTGAGTGGACAACTACTTATAAATACTTGTACCTCCTTGATGATTATTGTTGTAGTTCTCCAAGTTTCAGCTCCGTACAGTAGAACTGTCTTGACGTTGGTATGGAAGATTATGACTTTGATATTGGTTGACAGATAGTTGTTATGAGTCCCATCTGTTCTTCAGTTGTAGGAATGTAGCCCTTGTTTTACCAATCCTCGCCTGTACGTCTGTATCTGATCCTTCTTGTTCATCGATGATGCTTACCAGGTACGTGAAGGATTCTACATCTTCCAGAGTTTTGCCATTACTAGTGATTGGGTCGCTGTTCTCCGCTTTGAATTTAAGGACATTGGTTTTCCCTTTGTGTATGTTGTGGTCTACTGATGCAGAGACTGCTGATACGCTGGCTGTCTTTATCTGCATTTTTTCGTGTGTATGGGATAGGAGGGATAGGTCATCTGTGAAGTCCAAATCGTCTAATTGATTCTGAGTTGTCCACTGTATGCCATGTTTTCCCTCAGATGTCGAGGTCTTCATAATCCAGTCGATCACCAGAAGAAAGAGGAAGTAAGGGAGTAGACAGTCTTGTCTGACTCCGGTCCTTACTTGGAATGCATCTGTCAGCTGTCCTCCATGCACGGCTTTGCATTGTAGTCCGTCGTATGAGTTCCGGATAATATCGACAATCTTTTCAGGAACTCCGTAGTGTCGAAGAAGTTTCCATAATGTCCTCCTATCCACACTGTCAAATGCCTTTTCATAATCAATGAAGTTGATGTATAGTGACGAGTTCCACTCAACTGATCGTTCGACGATGATCTGTAGTGTTGTAATTTGGTCTGTGCACGATCGATCCTTACGGAGTCCAGCTTGTTGATCTCGAAATTGGGCGTCTACTGCATCTTTCATCCGGTTCAGCAACACTCTGTTGGAGACCTTCCCTGGTATTGACAGCAGTGTAATGCCTCTGCAGTTTTCACATTTGCTCAGATCTCCTTTCTTTGGAATCTTGGCGAGGTGCCCTTCTTTCCAGTCCATCGGCACTTGTTCCTCCTCCCAAATCTTTTTGAATAGAAGGTAAAGCATTTTTGTGGTTGCTTCGATGTCTGATTTCAGTGCTTCAGCTGTTATGTTGTCCGGACCCGCTGCTTTCCCGTTCTTGATTTGTCTGACGGCCATTCTGATTTCTTCCTTCGTTGGTGGGTTGACGTCTATGGGAAGATCTGTGTGTGCCGCTTCGATGTCCGATGGATTCATTGGAGCCGGCCTATTCAGGAGTTCCTCGAAGTATTCTACCCATCTGTTCCACTGTTCTTGAATTTCAGTGATTGGCTTGCCTTCTTTATCTTTGGCCGGTCTTTCTGGTTTGCTATATCTCCCTGCTAGTTTCTTCTTTGTAGATTTGCAGATTTTTCCGCCGTCGTTGCTAGTTCTTCCACTTATTTCTGCTTGTCAGCTTTGATCCTCTTCTTCACTTGCTTGTTTGCTTCTATGTACTCAGCTTGTGCCTTGACTTCCTCTGCTCGTGTTCTGCTGGCGTGGTTTCTTAGAAGTGAAAGGTAGAGTATTCGGTATTCTGCCCTTTAACATTCAGGTGATTTCAGTTAATTAGTATACTAACATTAAAGTTTTATATGAAGTCTTTGGAATTCTGTCCAGATTTTGTTTTTAATTAAATATGGACTGCAGCATATGTAACAGTATCATTAAATTTTTTCTGTAAATTCACCAGCGTAATCATTCGTATACTCCAGTTAATATTTTCCAAGGCCTGTAAAGGTAAACAATAGGATATAGTGATGTATATATTCTTAGTTTTTTAGTCAACTATGGGAAAACCATCGAATTAGATTTCGTTTTTATTGGATTTTTCAATAAGGTCTATCTACAGTCTTGATGCTAGTTCATTGATCCATCCATATTGTTGCTATAAATTAAGCACCAGCTAAAACATGATACTTTTCTAAAGTTTTAGTTGTTGATCCACTGGTCGAATAGTGCAATAAGCTTAACGTTATCGCTTGCTTTCACTTATAGGTTTGCTGCACATATTTCAGTCCAGGTATCTGCGTAGTGACATCAGTCCAAAACCCAGTACAACAATTTTCCGACCATTAATGATACTCTTATTTTTCACTACATTTGTATTCCTGATCATTTTAGTTCATTGTTCAGTGATGTGACAACATGAACAGATGGATACATGTGCTCTATTCTACGCTGCTTATGACTGACAGCGCTTTGACCCTAAGCATACTCCTATCTACCACTTAATACCAAACATGTTTGGTAAATATTATGTTATCATTGTATCCATGTATAGACTTCCATTTAAGCATTCATTAAATGTCTTAAAAGCTGTCTTTAACTATTTGATTGACTAACCCATAATAAGTTAATCAATAGTCAATCTAAGTTTGGCCTTTTACAACTTAACATCCTTAATACTTATAAGTGATTAATAACTTTGCTAATTTTTACTTAAAATAATTATTTTATTTTACAGAAATATGCAGTTGAATTATCAATGCAAATTCAACAATCAATAGGAAATTCAAATAATAAAATTAGCGAAAAGGATGAAATTAAAATGAAGAAGGAAGAAGCGCTTGGTAAACCATTGGATGAAACTTCATTGAATTATTTTTCTGAAACACAACTTAATCAGCTATTAACTTTAGCTAAAGAAATTTATGATGAAAATCATAAATCATTAGAAAACTAATCGAAAAAAGATCAACTATTACAAATCAAATTTACTACAATGTGTTGCAAACTATATCAATAAAATGTAGCGATTATATTTGTTTTTAAATTTTCTGAACTTCTTGAATTAGTTGATGTGAACAAGCTACAGTCATTTTGAAATAAACCTTTCGTATGTTTTTATCTGACTTGGTCAGTCAGTCAGCTGCAACGTCGGACCAGGCACATATGTGTATCGGTCCAAGTTGTAATACTTCATTAGCACAAAAAGATGAACACCGGATTCATAAAAGTAGGTACTTCAATGGTAATGATATATAAAAGAGATTGCATATAAGGATATAGTACAGGAAGAAAGAATTAGTTCGTAGAAAGAAAGATATGAAGCGATTTTAATCTCTTAGTTTAAGGGAAGACAAAGAGTGTATACTCCGATGCCATTGTGACCGATTCTGAGCCATGTCACCGAGAGTCTCCAACCATTGTTTACGATAGTCACACAGACCTCAACCAAGTAGTATGCATCTACCAGCATGGCTCAGACTAGAAGTTAGTGACTTCAAGGACTGATGCCACGTTTTGGTTTGGCCACCCCTAACTTTCTTCTAACCATCTCCAACACCGGTTAGCATTGCACGTCGTGGTAATCGGTGTTCAGGCATACGTAACACGTGGCCCAACCATCTCAGTCGATGAAGATTCACAACCTCATCAACTGATTTACTATCATTCCCTAATACCCTGCGTCTAACCTCACTATTACTTACCCGGTGATCCCAGCAGATGCGAGCAATATTTCTAAGGCATCTGTGGTCAAATACTAGTGGCTTACGAGTGTCTTCTACTCTTAGTGGTCATGTTTCGCTGCCGTAAAGTAAAGCAGAATGGACTGCGGCGCAGTATACTCGTCCTTTTATAGATAGACGGATATCTCGCCTTCGCCAAAAGTGACGTAAGTTGGTAAAAGTCAAACGAGCTTTTCGAATCCGTGATGAGATTTCGTCCGATACCAACCCATTAGGGCTGATCAGACTTCCAAGATAAGTGAAGTTGTCAACGCGTTCGACTACTTCACTCCCTATCCTTAGTTCAGGTGTTAACGCAGACCAGTCCTGAAGCAACAACTTGCATTTAGAGGGAGAGAAGCGCATTCCAAACATTCTGGCATTGCTTGGTGCCACCAAAAGACAAAATTTTATCAGCGTCTTCACCAAACAGGACTATGTCATCTGCGTATTCTAAGTCGATAAGTGGACCTCCTGGAAGGAGATCAATACCCGAGAATTCAGTCGACGAGAATGTCATTTCCATCGATAAGTCTATGATGAAGTTAAACAAAAATGGAGAAAGTGAACAGCCTTGACAGACACCACTTGAGGTTGCAAAAGTAGATGACAGTTCGCCATAAGCTCTGACTCGACTAGTAGTGTTCGAGTAAAGAGCCTTTACAAGGTTTATGTACTTCTGCGGTACGCCTTTCAATGACAGACACTGCCACAGAATCTCGCGGTCTACCGAGTAAAATGCTGTTTTTAAGACAAGAAAGACCACAATTGTCGGACGCAGATAAGTATGCCTGTGTTCTACAACCTGACGGATGGTGAATATGTGGTCGATGCAGTGACGATCAAGTTTAATTCCAGCCTGATTTTCTCGTGTTTGCAGTTCACGAGTCTTAATTTGGCGCCCGATCCTTATTGAGGCTATTATTTTAGATGCTATGTTAGTCAAGCTAATCCCTCTATGGTTACCACAGTATGATTTTGACCCTTTCTTATATATTGGGACAATCAGTGATTGTAACCAGTCAGATGGGTTAGCGTCCAACTCCCAGATCTTAGCTAAAGTATTAGTCAACCTAATCGCTAAAATTGGACCACCATCCTTAAAGACCTCTGGAGCCAATCCATCTGAACCAACTGCTCTTCCTCCCTGTAGTCTTTTGAACTTCAACAAGAGTTGGGAGATCTACTTCAATGTTCCATTTACACTGTCTGGGAATGGAGGGTAGTTGTAGAATAGTTGAAGGCCAGTTGAACTGTTCTCTAATATAGGTGTCATTACCAAGGTTTGATTTGATAATTTCGAATAAATTGAGCATTGGGTTCATTGTTATAAATAAAAATAATATATTTGTAATATCCCAATAAGTAGAAAATTGGATTTTATGACTTACACTAAGTCACGAAACGTCAGAAAATCCAATTTTCTACTCATTGGGATATTACAAATATATTAATTTTATTTGTTCTCTAATATGTTCCGCCCATCGTTCTAAACGTCTTGACTGAGAGCAAATGAGGGTGTCGTCTTTTTCCGAAATAGTCTGACTTACTCTTAACTTATTAATACCAGTTTCTTTTATTAGTCTGTAGAGCTGTCTTGTGTTCCCTATAGCCACTGCCTTTTCCATCTCTTTTGCTTTCGCTGCCCACCACTGTTCATGGTCGTTCTGCAGACTTTTGTTTAATCTATATCTGTCTTGTTTTTGCTCTTCATCGTGTTCAGAGCCTGATGGGATGAGTTTACGAGAATCCATCAGTGCAATAGACCTTGAAGAAAGCCATTGGTTCTTTGTAACCCTGTGGTTTAAATCACTGATAGATGTCACTGCTGTTTCCACAGCTGTTTGTATATCTTTCCAAGCAACATATATGTCAACCTCGTCTTCAGAACTACCTAAGTGTGACCTCAGTTGTTCCTGGAACTTACTTTTGGTTTTCTCGTTACTCAACTCAGTTCTAATGGGTCTTTTCAATGTGGCTTTTTTGCGTCCAGTGAGGCGCAAGCAGATGCGTGCCCGTATTAAGGCATGGTCGGAGTCCAAGCAGGTACTCCAGAATGAGCGACAATCTTCTACCGACCCTCTCCAACGATGACTGATGGCAATATGGTCTATTTGAGTCCATCGTTGGTTTGGTGTAGGGGGTCGCCATGTTAGACGATGTCTTTCCTTATGCTTAAAATTTCTGTTTGCTAAAAATAAACGATTGTCTGAGTACATTTGCAGCAGACGATCACCATTATCTGTTCGTTGTGCGTAATACTTAAATATTCACCTAAATGCCTTTCTGTTTGGTTTAGACTACTTATCTGGGCATTAAAGTCACCTGCTACGAGTACGATGTCTGAACGTTTAGCTTTCTGGAGAAGTTCAGATAGCTTTCTGTAAAATTCATCTTTCATTTCATCTGAGCTGCAGTCGGTGGGAGCGTAGGCAGAAACGACAAAAAGGCAACGACGTGTGTCCCTATCCTTCCGAGTTCTTACGGAGCCGTTTAGCCGGACAGCACATAGACGACTGTTGACGGGGATCCACTCTAAAAGTGCTTGTTTAGCCCTCATGCTTAGTGCTATCCCTACTCCTGCCAGTCCACGAGAACTGGCCATTGGTTCAATAGATACACGGAGGGTGTATCTCTTTGGCTTTCCGTTTTAGCGAGGTGAGGTCAAGTGAATGACCACACTAGGATCCTGTATGCGTGTTTCAGAGATACATCATACATCAATGGTACGAGATTTTAGGGTTCTAGCCAAAGAAGTCTGCTGACCGATTTGACATAGTGTGCGTACGTTGAAGGCTCCAATGTGTAGTTTGGAGCGAGGTTTCAGTAGACCTGGGAGCGTTTTGCACACTAGAATCGTTGGATATGGTGACACTTGAGAGGGAAGCCGAAAGAGGAAGTTTAGCGTTGAAAGTCGATGTAGGAGGAATAACAGGAATTAAAGAGGGAGATTGATTATGAATCTAGTGGTCTTGAGTGCTGTTAGAGTTATGAGGGCGGTTATCACTTCCCTGTTGCCCACACCATGGAAGGGTTCTTCTGGAGGTACCTGAAAAGGAAATTGGGTTAGAGTTGGTCTTGGTGACCTGAGAGCGTGACCGCAATGCCCAAGGGACAACTGCTTGAGGTCGGTCACACACGGTCTTTCAACTGAACTCTACTCACTACATTCCTTCAATGTTATTCATTATATAATCGATTGTTTCTAACCCACTTTTGAACTGTTGTCACAATTAATGTTGTAGAATATTCTTTCACATTAGGTATATATTTACAATACTCAGTTAGCAATTTAAACCCATTATGTAATTATGAATTTTAAATATCACAGGTTGTAAGCAGCTGACGAGAACCTACGAACTAAAATGAATTCATGCTATTCTGCTAGAATCTTTGTTCTTTCTCTTTTCAAAATGATAAAGGGAACTATGTGTATGAAATTTCTCAAAAAACGCCTCCCTGAACAGTTATTTAAGTCACTGAATCACCTTGTGATAATACGTTGCAGAATATCAAGAGAAGTGACAAGGATCAAGTTTTATGGTGAATGTCTCACGTCGGGCTGTTTCCCACGTCAGTTTGTAAAATCCTTACGTTCATGTAAACTTCCACCATCTCTTAAAAACCTAAGACGCATTACTAAATCTCACATTGAATCGACAAAATTACTCATTACACGACTAAGGATTGAGGCCGGTGCTTTCGGTAAAGCCGTTAATGATCTAAACATCGTATGTCGAATAAAATTCATGAACTTTATTCGTAATCTTCAAATCAAGGTTTGAAAGGATTTCCATAAATCTCTATCGAAAACTCTGATAAAAGAACAACTATGTTTAGGGTTTCCGGAAAACCCTTCGAAGTTTATCTATAACTTATCAAACACGAAGCTTAATAGTATAGAAACAGAAGCTTTATCACTGGGACTCAAATTTCATATACCAAAACCAAACACTGACAGGATTGATACAGAAGCTCAATTCGAAAATCTGTTTGACCAGTTAAAAGATTTGCAGCCAATGAATGAGGAAAAGAAAGGATGGTTCAAATCAAAGTTAGTTGATATTGCCAACCAATACTTCGTGTCATCGACACCAAAGTCGAATATTCTATCCAAAGAACATCTAATAACCCTCAGAAACATCAAACAAAATAATGAGGTGATGATTTTACAACCGGATAAAGGTTCAGGTGTTGTCCTAATGAATACAGCTGATTATGTCACTAAGATGAAGTCAATCCTCGACGACCAACTGAGGTTCAAAGTAGATAAATCCCAAAAAGATTTGACTGATTCAACAGAAAAACGAATCACAGGCATGCTTAGAGAACTCCTAAAAAAGAAAATGATTGATAATTCTACTTACAATGATCTAAAACCACGTGGTTCACGTCTGCCTCATATGTATGGTTTAACAAAAGTTCACAAACATGACGTTCCTCTTAGACCTATCCTGTCAATGATCAACTCACCATATCATAAAGTTGCACGCTGGTTAACAGAAAAACTAGAACCGATTCGTCGTAGATTAGCAACATATACGTTGAGAGATTCATCCCAGTTTGCTAACAGACTAAATCATACGAATGTTAACGACAAGTTCATGGTCTCTTTTGATGTTACATCCTTGTTCACCAATATACCACTTTTTGAAACTATTGATATAATTTCTCAGAATGATGATCTCCTACCTTTACCAGCCCCAGAATTCAAAAAAACATAATGTGAAAGTAATTATGACTGAATTCAAGATAACGAGTAGAATCGTAAGTGCTAACTATATAGGAGTTTCGAAATAGTATGTGACAACCAAATGTTCAGTTCTCTTTTGTTTTTTCATTATTTACCAATTGATATCAATCTTTGACGAAAGTCACTCACACACTCTGAAGTCCGAAAAAACTCAATGATAAAGTATCAAACTATGAAACCTGGTGATTCTAGTTCAAATCTCACTAGGACACACCATCTCCATCAAAATTCCAACTACGCCTTATTGAAAAGTGTCATATAGTACGATATCCTGTCGACCATCTACAAATACCTAACAGACTTGGATTTCTTGGATATGGTACAGAGATCAGGTTCACTCTTATTAAACTTCAGTGTGTCCGATTACTAGTTTTAATCATGCAAAACAGGATTTACACACGATAAGTTAAACAAACATTCAGAAGAATTACCTGAGTTTATTTAATTTTCGATAAGAAATAAAAGTATTGGAATTAATTAAGAACACTGAATTTTATTAGTTGAAATCATGAGCTAGACCAACATGGAAAACCTGGATGCACTGAACGGCTGCTTCGTTCGACTATGGAATTCCTCAAAAGTGCACATCCACAATCCCGCCTCACGAGATTGGAACCTAAGATCTGTCAGTCTCGCGCGCGAGCGCTTAACCAGTAGACCACTGAGCCGGCCGGTATCTAACGGTATTAATTTTTAACTTCAACTCATCCACTTATTTTCATTTGTCCATTTATAATTCTAGTAAGAAATCACAGTGATCTATCTGTATAAACTTCAATTTTAGAAGTGAGGCAATGGTTGAATAATATCGTAATATAGTAACTCGCTGAAGACAATGGTGGATGTGTCGCTCAATTTCGTGGATTAAAGACTTATAGCTCCTGTGTTCGAATCTCGCGAGGCGAGATCGTGGATGTGGATTGCTGATGAGTCCCACAGTAGAACGAAACGGCCGTTCAGTGCATCCACGTTTCCCATGGTAGTCTAGCTTCAATCGACTCATGATCTTAACTATTAAAATTACTATAATATCCAAAAAGCCCTTTTGATATCAATAACATTGAATCTCACTGCATACGTTTTATTCATTCAAAGATATCTATTCTCATAGAAATAAATGTGTTTACTATTAATTAGCTAATATACTCATCATTACAATGCTACAGTACACTATACATACAAAGTCATATGTCACATAAAAAGATATTAAAAACGTTTTTGTGTAATAATCCTATTAGTTGTAATAGGAATGAAATATGAAGTTTTGGTCCACTACATTTTCTATTCATGATTAAGTTACTACTTCATTTCAATGTCCACCCCATATTTCTTTTGAATGTCCACAACCATTTTTATTACGTCGTCGAATATAATCCGTTGGTGCACCATTTATAATAAATCTATCAGCTATTTCACCTTCAATTGATGTTCCAGGTGGTGTCTAAATTAAAAGAAGAAAGAAAAAAAAGAACGAAACTAGTAAATTATTACAAAATTAACCTCACAAGTAACGAAATTTTGAAAAATGTAAGTTAAGATCTACACTTTCTTTGAACTTTTCCAGTAATTCACCAAAATGTGGTTACCTGAAGTTCCCCTATATTTTCTCAAAGTTAACTACTAATGTTTTCATAAATGGAACTATATTCACTTGGTGTCGTTTGGCTTGTATCTTCCCATTGAGCCTTAAGACTACAATTGGTCAGTCTGTTATTGGCATACGTGCATACTGTGCGTATGCCTCGATATTGCCTTAATTCACAAGCTATTTGTAAGCAATGATGGATAATGGCTAGCAGTGGAATCCAGGACGCGCGTTTCATCCTATTTGGGACTCGTCAGCTGGTTGTACCTGCATCTCAGAGTTGATGTTCACTCTGAGACTCGAACCCAGTACCATTCTCTTCAAACGCCATCGCGTTATCCACTTAGCTACTGAGTCTTGATAGCCACTTGCTAGTGCAATGGAGTGAAGTTGAAATTCACTTGGTGTTATTTACTTGAATCTTACTATTGATGTTTAGGACTGTGATTGATCAGTCTGACGAGTCCCAAATAGGGCGAAACACGCGTCCTGAATTCGACTGCTAGCCACTATTCCTCGTTGCTTACAAATGGAACTATAGTTCTTAAATTAAAAAATATTCCTATTGGCAACAAGTTTGAATCAATCTTTAAAGGTGTGCGATGGACAAGCACCGGAAAAAATATTTGATAAATTGATATGCCTGAAATTGAATGTTAGTAATTTCTAGCTTTGAGCTATGAAAATATCAATACCACGATTCTTTTCCCACCCCCCCTCCCGCTCCCTCAATTATTCTAAGATGCACTAATAAAAAAATCACTTACTGGTAGAGATCAAAGAAAATTGACTTCTATAGCTAACGTATGAGTAGAATGACTATGATAATAGGATAAACATTTAACATATACAAATATATCCTATTGTGGGACTCCTCAGCAGCGCACATCCACGACCTCGCCCTCTGTGAGATTCGAACCCAGGACCTACTGGTTTCGCGCGTGAGCACTTAACCACTAGGCCACTGAGCCTCATCCAGTGGTGTTAATGTTTAACTCCAACTAATCCACGAAATTGAGCCACACATCCACCATTGTCTTCAGTGAGTTACTATCTCACAACAGACCTGGTTGAACTCCAATGGTCACTACTTCTCATTAGAACTCCAGGATATACCTCTTGAAGCCAGTCACTAGTGAGCATATATTGATGAATATCAGATGGGTTTTGTGGATATTATAGTAATTTCAATGGTTAAGATCATGAGTCAGTTGAAGCTAGACCAGGGGGGTGAGGTCATGGATGCTCACTGCTGAGGAGTCCCACAGTAAGACGAAATGGCCATCCAGTCCTTCCAGGTTTTCCATGTTAGTCTAGCTTCAATTGACTCATAATCTTAACCATTGAAATATACAAATATATATTGATCATTAGGAAAAATAGAATCTATAATGAAAATGAAAATGAAAGGTAATTTCTGTTACTAAGGGTTATGAGAAAATATAAATTAGATTTTACATAATTAAAAAAAAAGAAGCTTATAATTAGTTTTTAAAAGATGTAACATCTTTAATGGAGAAACAAACATTTGAAATAAATTCATATGAACAATATTGTACTTTAATTTAAAATGTTCAATAGTGAATTGTTAGATTGTTTATAAAACACACACCTATTTGTAAATTTTTGTGTTTTTTAGAGGGTTACCTGTAGTAATTGTATAAACTAACGATTCGTTTGTATTTGTTGAATGGTTGATTATGAATTTCCAACTATAGTACATTCGTTTGTGGTTATCTAGTACTTCTTGATTCAATTGTGTTATTTCTAAGAATCCTATTTACTTACTTACGCCTGTTACTCCTCGTGAAGGAGCATAGGCCGCTCACCAGCATTCTCCATTCAACCCTGTCCTGGGAAATCCTTTCCGGCTCCTTCCGGTTGACATTCATCATTTTCATATCTGCTTCTATTATCCAACGTAATGTGTTCTTTGGCCTTCCTCTTTTCCGCTTCCCTTCAGGATTCCAAGTTAGCGCTTGCCTCGTGATGCAGTTTGACGATTTGTGTAATGTATGTCCTATCCATTTCCATCGTCTTTTCCCAATTTCTTCTTCAGCTGGAAGTTGGTTTGTTCTCTCCCACAGAAGACTATTGCTGATGGTATCCGGCCAATGGATGTTGAGTATCTTGCGTAGACAGCTATTTATAAATACTTATACCTTCTTGATGGTGGTTGTTGTAGTTCTCCAAGTCTCAGCTCCATACAGTAGAACTGCCTTGACGTTGGTATTGAAGATTCTCACTTTGATATTGGTCGAAAGCTGTTTTGAGTTCCATATGTTCTTTAACTGCAGGAATGCTGTCCTTGCTTTGCCAATCCTTGCCTTTACGTCTGTATCTAAACGTCCTTGTTCATCGATGATGCTTCTAGGAATCCTAGTTTGTATTATAATTCAAATACTCCTAATCATCACATTAGTGTAATGATGGAGCTTGTGATGGAATAGTTGGATATACATTCAGATTTTGATGCTTTTGAGGATTACTTTGAAAGGTTCGAAATTTGGGTTATGACTAAGGAAGATTTTGAGGATGTTAATATTGTGGCACATTTCCTTACATTCATCGGAAAAGAAGCATATAGCTTATTAAAAATTCTGGATTTATGAGAAAAGTATGTTTCGCTTACTTATGCAACTCTCAAGGAACTACTGCTAGACTATGTTAAGTTTACAAATTTTGAATGTGGTAAAGATGGAGGATTTCATAAAATTTCTCATCAGGACATCGAAAATTCCGCCAAATTACTATGTTATCCCAATCCAATGCGTACTCAACATTGTGTTGATCATTCATTGAGAATATTAGATACAGTTCATGAAGATGAGATCAAGTTTGGTCAATGTTTATCTTGTGGTAAATTTCATTCTCGTAATTCATGTGCATTTCGTAATGCTAAATGTTTTAAATATGATGAAATTGGATACATTCAATCAGTTTGTTATACTACGGTTCATTCCACTGCAAATAATACTAAAAATTATAATTGTGATCCTATTAAGTTTGATGTTTCTAACAATCATTTATCTTTATCCACTACTTTGAAAAGCGGTATAGAGTCCTATAGCAGTCCAGAGTTAAATGAAACTCCGAATTCTTGCGAGACAATAGTTTCTAATCAATCAATTTGTCAGAATTCTCATGTTATTGTACCAGATATGGTTTTTCCTAATGATTCACATATTTCTGATGAAATTCCTTGCAAACCTAAAGAAAATATGTTGAGTGAACATAATTATGATCGAAAACCTGATGTAGTCTTGATAGATGTTGATTATTCTAATGATCCATCACTCTTCAATGATATTCTTAATAAATTTGAGGAAACTAATTCAGAAGAATCAAATCTCGATTTCCTCATAATGCATTTGTTTCTTGTAGGAAAGTTGTTCAATGTGAAACACGAGTGACTAAATGAGTTCGATATTGATTACAATTCGGATGATTTCATGTCAATTGTTGTTTGTCCTTATCATGAAATCACTTCTAATATATACTCTAGTCAATGTGAGAAATATGTTTTCAATGAAGCCACATCATTCATAACGTGGGGATATAAAGACCCAATATTATTTCGTGGGGGAGGATATTGCTGAGAAATATGTGCTTTGAATTGTAGATAATGGTTTCGACATAAAATTGACATGGTGATTGTATACAATCCTAGGAAGCAGGTGAATGTGCTCCGATTTCGGTTGTTAATTCCAATACTAATGAGCATACTGTAGATCATATAGAGTCTACATTCAATACACTGTTGGATAGATACAGGATGAACTTAAGAAGACACTTAAACTTCAATTTAGGCTGTGATGGATGTGGTGTTTGAATGAATTAATGATTCTTTTGTACTTGTCGAATGCTTGATTTTGAATTCCAAATACAGTACATTCGTTTGTGGTTATCTAGTACTTCTTGATTCAATTGTGTTATTTCTAGGATTCCTAGTTTGTACTATAATTCAAATACTCCTAATCATCACATTACCCAATTCATTATTGGATGATTTTTTTCTTAAAAAAATTTCTCACACAATGTAACTATCGTAGCATTCAATATCAGTATATACATAGAATTCAATCGTATATTCGAAGAAATAATGATACTCAAGAAGGAGATTAAAAAAATGAAAGCATCTGTATAATTGTAACCTGTTCTGAATCCTGTCGTTCAACGTTTTCAATCGCTAATCGTGATCATAGCTAAGAATCTAACCAAGTAGTTTACATCGTTATGCATCCATATTATCAGCTCAATTTCCAAATGGAAGGAAAACAGTTATGATAACTGGTTATGTCATTACCATCTTTCCAGTAAAATATTCAAACTGTTATTGCTAATGAAAATTACTATGATTTTCTTCAGTAGTATTGTAATGAACAAGAACACGAGTGGGGACAATCGAATGTATTTGACACAAAATTACAGAGTATCTCACTAAGATCTGAGAACCATACAGTAAATAGTTAATTTGCCAAATATTAATCCATTGTCTCGAACTTGACTGTTCATTTTGCAAATATCAGTCCATCGACTCAGATTTCATTGTTCATGCATTTTCATACCAATTGCTTTCCATTCCTGTTCTTTCCTTCTTGATCTTCTACTGAAATACATTCTATCCCTGACTATCTTTATATACTACTTATGTGTATATAAGTAGCTCACAACACAATATAATTCATATGTTCATGTAAATGACTTCGATTCAAAACTAAGATGTTTTATGCTCATGACAAATCAATATTTAAAGTAAAAAACCCTCTAGATATTTATTCTTAGTAAATTTAATTAAGAGTTTAATGTATGACCTATTTTTTTTCTAAAGAAAAGAACTTTAATGTTGAAACATGTTCGTTCAATATTGAATTACAAGTTCACTGACCCCAAATGCCCTGGTACGGATGAGGGTGAGAAAAGTTCACTCTGCCTCACAAAATGCTCTCACAAGATCACGCATATACAATCACTGATAAGGAAGTCATAATCATTGGCTTCTCGAAACAGAGGATGTTGTTTACGAAATCGAGAGGACGAAAAACGAATGTCCGGTGCATATACGGGTCAGTGAATTTACAGAATCGACCTAGGGGAGTAAGAAAACCCTGATTCCAAACCAATGGTGCATATGAGCCTCAGTATCCTGAAGGAAAAAATGGCGTATGAACCAATTGTTTGTCACCGGATACCATGGGACTGCATTTCCTGATGTTGCTCCACTGTGTTGTGTATAAGACCTTTAGATCATAGGCTCCGATTATGTCCCCTTTTGAAAACCATCTGCTTCACTTTAGGCACCTAGACAATATCGCGGCCTTCAAACAAATCAAATGAGATTTGTGTGGCGCATATATGTATCTGGTGCTCCCTTAAATATTTTTAATTTATCACATAGATATTGGTACAAGGAGGCACCAAATACATATGCGCCACACAGATTTCATTTGATATGTGTGAGGGCTGTGATACTGTCTGGTTGCCCAAACCGAAGCAAGTGGTTTTCTTAGGGGGCCACACCCAGAGCCTACTATCTGAAGGTCTGATCCACAAGGCAATGGAGCAACGTCAGGAGATGCAGTCCCATGGTACCCGGTGACCAACGAATGGTTCATACGCCATTTCCCCCCTCAGGATACTAGGGCCCATGTGCACCATTGGTTTGGAATCAGTATTTTCCAAATCCCCTAGGTGGACTCTCCATGTCCACTAATCCGGTTAAAGCGTTGGACATTCGCTTTTGGTCCTCTGAATTTCGTAAACAACACCTTTGGTGTGAGAATGCAATGAGTAGGACTTGTGTGGCAGAGGCTATATACACGTGGTCATGTGAGAGCATTTCGAGAGGGTGGGCGGAATCTCTCCACTCTTAGCCATACCAAGGCATTTGGAGTTATGTAGAAGAGTTATTCCTAGATTCAGCCACTCACTACAATCTATCTATTTCTTCAACAAAAAACAAAATAAATGATATATCTATATATCTATTCATTAATAAAATAAAACTAACCTGACCAGTTTTTTCTAATAATTTTTGTATATTTAATGATTCAAAATATGATTTAGCATATGGATCTAATTGTCCATTATATGGTGGTATAATAGATCCATGTTTTGGATTTGCTTTAGAATAATCATCACATATTTTTCTAACAGCAATACAATCTAATATAAATTGACGTTCTAATAATTCTAATTGTTTTAAATCAATATGAGAATGAATTTTATTAAGATAATTATCATTTAGTTTATTTTGTTTTTTACAACAAACCATTTTTCCTTTTATTTTTACGATTAGGTTTCTTGTTTGAATGAACTCAATGTTTTAAAGTGTTGAATAGTCTGTTCAATGTTTCAAAGTGTTGAGTAGTCTGTTCAATGTTTCAAAGTGTTGAGTAGTCTGTTCAATGTTTCAAAGAGTTGACTATTCTGTTTAATGTTTCAAAGAGTTGACTATTTCGTTCAATGTTTCAAAGAGTTGACTATTCTGTTTAATGTTTCAAAGAGTTGACTATTCTGTTCAATGTTTCAATATGCTTGTTGTGTTTGTTTTAAATAGTAGTAGTAGTATCCAGGAGAAAGAAATAATCTAGTAGGGTTTTATGAATTCATATTCCTTTTTTTTCCTTCCAATGCTTGTCATTGGTTGATATTTAATAAAAAAAGAAGTGAAATGATACACATACACACACACATACACACACCTATGTGTATCGTTTTGATATGGATATCTATTTTGTATCATGACTTATATAATTTTACATCAAATGAATGATTTAAAGTACAGTTGAAAAAAAAGTACAATTTTGAGTAATTTTGAACTTTGATGATTTTTTTTCTTCTTTCTATTGAATAGTTACTTTATCAAAAGGGATTTTGTGGAGATTGTAGTAATTTTAATAGTTGAGATCATGGATGCGTACTGCTGAGGAGTCCTACAATAGGACGAAAGGGCCATCCAGTACTTTTCCATGGTGGTCTAGCTTCAATTGACTCATGATCTCATCTGTTTAAGTTACTTTATCACAAAATACTAGAACTATAAGAGTAGTGAAGAGAAACGAACACTAAACCTTAGTCAAATTATTCAGTCATTGAGTTATTGACTTTCTCAGACAAATATAAAGAATTAAATATAAATAAGTAGCTTGTTGTACAGTTCAATCTCGTTTTGTCTACTTTACCCTTTCTCTTATTGCCCATCTAAATACTGTTCCTTTGGAGAATGTCCAGTCGTTTTTTTAGACTGTACATATTAGCAAGAGAGCTTTACTAATTGGTTAGGGTGGGTCAGGCTAAAAATCTAATGATTTTAGTGGTGTTTGCTAGAGTATATGTCAGCTAAACAGTTACACAATTTTCAAAGTTGAGATCATGAGTCAATTGAAGCTAGACTACCATGGGAAAACTGTAAGCGTTGGATGGCCGTTTCGTCCTATTGTGGGACTCCCCAGCAATGCGCATCCACGACCCCGCCTTACGGGATCCGAACCCAAGACCTTCTAGCCCCGCGTCAGACGCTTAAGCAACTAGACCACTGAGTCGGCATCCAACGGTGTTAACGTCTAACTCCACAAAACCCTTCTAATGCTAATCAACATATGCTCACTAGTGACTGGCTTCAACAGGCATATCCTGGAGTTCTAGTGGGAAGCAATGACCAGTGGAGTTCAACCGCGTCAGTTGTGAGTTAGTAACGCACTAATTGCAATGGTAGATGTGTCGCTCAATTACGTGGATTAGTTAAAGTTAGACATTAACACTACTGGATACAGGCTCATTGGTCTAGTGGTTAAGCACTCGCATGCGAGACTGACAGGTTCTGGGCTCGAATCCCACGAGGCTGAATCGTGGATGCACACTGTTGAGGAGTCCCACGATAGGACGAAACGGTCGTCCACTTCTTCCAGGTTTTTCATGGTAGTCTAGCTTCAATTGACTCATGATTTCAACTATTGAAAATACTACAGTCTCCACAAAACCTTTCTGATATTTCTCTTTATCAATTGAAATATTAGCCTCAAACTTATAAGATCATTTTCAACTTCTCAATTAAATCTTCTTAATCTAACATATCAATTAAGTATTTCTATTGTCTTTCTTTTCTTCATATTCAATGATTGTTAGTTATTTAAAAAGATGTTAATTCGTTTTGTAATGTACTAATTCAAATTTATCATTATTTGTTGATGATCTTTTGTTTGAATTGTGAAATTATATGAAGTACAAATCAAATTCTTAAAAAACCAAACAACATATGATCACTCATCTGATCTTTGATTATGGTTAGATGCTTAGGGAATAGGATATTTATGTTATAGTAAAGGTGTTATAGTAATGGTGATGTTTAGATTATCATTAATATAAAATAGAAGTCAATAAAAATGAACATGTTCAATGTAAATAAATTAGTTATGTGGTTGTGTCAAGTCGCAGTTGACTATGATCACCACTACAGATCGATTACATGTCTATTACCAGGTTAAGTCCCTCCATAGGATAAATATTAAAAGGACAGTTGTAGATTGTAGTTAGGATGTATTTATTAATGATTTCGTGGTATCAAAATAATATCGAAATCGTGCCAAAGTTTACAGGCGAAACTACCGTGTGTACGTGAGTAAGTTGAAGGTCATAAATAATGGAAAAAGTATATTTTTGATACAATTAAACAAAAGGTACAGTAAAACAATCACTGGTACAGTTGGTTATAATAATAAATGTTTCCATTACACCAATTGCGTTCTTGTTGTGACGGAAAAACAAAAGCGCTGATCACTTATACTCGAAACGAGGGACCTTGGCAATTCCCACGATACGAAAGTAAGAACACAAGACTAATATATGTGAAGATTTATTAGCCCCAAACACTATGACAACGACGAATCAAAATAGTCTGAAATACACTGGTTTATATATTGATTGTACACCGATTTTGATTAATAATTAGGATTAGATCACGTACTCAGTTATAAGAAATCACAGACTGAGCATAGTTCATATCAACTGTATATAAGAATATCGTATATTATACAGAAGAAAATATCATACTGGGAAAACAAATCAAATACAACACTGAATGATCCTCACTTTGAATATTGAACCAGAACTCATAATGAGTAATTCAATCGAAAATGGACTTTTCTTTCCATCATATCAAGCAATAATTAATCTACTGTGTATAACTCGGGTCCTAACAGTTCTCTTCATAAAACTAAATCACTACAATTGTATAGGAAACCATTTTGCTGAAGTATCATATATATAGTTCTGTTTATTAATCTAAAAAGAATAGGAAAAAGGTGCTATTTTAGATCCTACAACAAGATTCAAAAATATTTTTACTTAAAAGGAGTAATTACTGTTAATTATAGAATATCTAAGCAACTAAATAATGTAGAACATCAATTGGATACTTTGAAATCACTTTAAAATCCTCGTTAAACTGATTTACCTAGTTAGAAACAAACAGCTCTTAGTCTTTCCTTTCATTGGTAACTTTTCCTATATGTCGCTTCAACATTTTCATTTACTTATTAGATTACACTGTTCATTTCTAGTGTGTTATTATATTTTTAACTGATTAACTTTATTGCCAACTATTTCGTCACATAACCATTTAATGTTAACCTTGTTTTTTTTTAATACCGCTTTAATGGATCTGCCAGGAACTTTTATCGCAAACTTTTATTGAATATTTCTAATTTTAAACAAACATGGGTGGTAGCTAGAAGTGGAATCCAGGATACGTGTTTCATCTATCCATCTTTGCTTAGAATGAATGTGACTTAAGGCAATATCAAGGCAATCCACACAGTATGCGCATATGTCAATGAGAGCGACTGATCAATTGCAGTGTTAAACATCAATGGGATGATTCAAATAAACAATACCAAGTGATTTTTAACTTCACTCCATTGCACTAGCAAGTGGCTATCAAGACTCAGTAGCTAAGTGGATAACGCGATGGCGTTTGAAGCGAATTGTACTGGGTTCGAGTCACAGAGTGAACATCAACTCTCTGAGATGCAGGTACAACCAGCTGACGAGTCCCAAATGGGACGAAACGCGCGTCCTGAATTTCACTGCTAGCCACTATCCATCTTTGCTTCTAATGCTTTTGAATTAAGGCAATATCAAGGCAACCTTCACAGTATACACATATGTCAATAAGAGAGATTGATCAATTGTAGTCTTAAACATCAATAGAGTGATTCAAACAAACAATACAAAAATGAATTTATGTCTAATTTTGTTTACATTTTTATTATACCATGCTGATACTTGTTTTCATCAACTTCTATACAATATCACCTCCATTTTAAACGTTATGAGAAATTTTACTACTGAAATATTACAGTGTAGCAGTAAATAAATTCCCAAAATCTATAGCTCTGTAAGTCTACTACATTGGATGCTGACCACATTAGTTTTAATGGACTTACCTAGCTGAAGGTGCTAATTCATGCATCCGCACCAGATCACGAGTGGGAACGCCGTGCTCAACATCCCCTACAATCGCTAGACAGCCTAGATCAATCGATCCTCGATATATTGATCACCTATGAAATATGTCTTTGAACCTCCTCGCTTCTATCTTTTGATTTCACGTGGTGGGTACGATTCATATTAAAAGGTGTTACTAGTTAAAGCGCTGTCAAACTCTAAATACCTGTGACATCTTCAAGGAGATGAAGTTGAAAATTATACAGAAATAAAGTGAGTTGTTCATATTTTTATAATGTTAAATATTTAATGATAAATAACCCTCTGAAATAAAGAGCTTACAAGCCATTCTATGATAATACCAGCTCCTCATGTTCAAACAGACATTTATTCCTGAAATTTTTAGATTAAAGATTACCATTTAGAACGATACAAATGGGACTATAATAAACTTCTGTTTAGGTTGAACCTTGAAATTCAAGGTGCATTGTTTGTTTGACATGGTGATTATTTTTCTCAGAATACACTGTTACTAAGGCCACTCTCTGTTCTCATTCAATCAGCTATCACGTAACAGATGAATAATATCACTGCTACTTGAATTTCCTATTACTAGATTATTCATGAAGTCATAAATAGCGACACGATATCAGAATTAAACAAAATTTACTCTTGTGTACTTTCAATAATTTGCATCTTATTCGATAGAAGATTAGCAGAAATGTTAAATTAGTTTCGATATAATGTAACTACAATCAACATCATGGAACAAATAGTTTGAACTAATAAGCAGTAAGTTTTGGAAATGAATGTCATTATTCAATTGGTCTGCAACATTTAAAGACAATCGTACTTATTGGAGAGAGACATGCAGATTGCACAGATATACTTGACCGAACTTACATTGTTACACCATAGCACAATAATAATACCTACATTACACAGGGAAATGGTATGATAGTCACTGTTATGAACACTGTCGAAGTTGTCAATACTAACACTTTCAAACTTAGTGTTGAATCTCATTTACATTTACTAACACCTATTTATAATATACTTTACTATCCATATGGTTCGTTCGTATTTTCGAGTTTATATCTTGGTTGTTAACATAGAATAAATCGAATATTTTAAATATCATATTATCAGTAAAAATTTAAATGAAATGGTCTTCACTATCTAATTTTCTAATGAGAAGCCTTCACGTGGTTAAAATACATGACGATGGAGACAAGTAACGGATTTATATTCATACCATCGAAAAAATCTGTCATTTGGACAAACAAATCGTTAATAATTTATTATTTGAATTCACGAATTCAACTGTTAAAAGTACAAAATTAGATGACAGACAAACTTTTAAAATATGAAACAAACTTAAGTAATAAATAAGCGGACAATAAAATCTACTCTTTTGATGTCTATATCTATTCAGGGTGATCTTATCCGCAACGCAACCATGTAAACTTAATGTACCGGTCATCTGTGCGTTCAAGTAACCACAGATTTTGACATTTCATAATGTATTTTTAATTAAATAACTAGATTATATAGCTAATTTTGATCTTTTTTTTATCTATCAAGCGGACAATAATCTTCTCATCTAACACCCTGGTTATTACGCAACTTTGTTTGATAATAAGTCTATAATCAATTTATAATGTAATCTTTTCTATCCTTCTATAGACATAAACAGCCGTCCAGTGCTTCCAGGTTTTCCATGGTGGTCTAGCTTCAATTGACTCATGATCTTAACCATTGAAATATATTTACTATCCAAATATAAATATGAATATACAACTTAAGTAAATGATTTCGTCGAAAAGGGCATTTTCTTCACTGACTTTTTTTAAAATAACACAATGGAGTGTTTTAATTAACCAAAGTAATTCTTAACCATACTGAATGTCTAAATTAAATTGTTATTTGATATTAAGAGTTTGCTTGGTGGTCTTGTAATAGTATTCCGACACGATACAATGGATTTTAAGCGTTCTATAAGCCCTGACGCTTCAGGCTGAGCTATTTCATTTACTACCGTACATATGTGTTTTATGGATTATAAGCTATATTACTATGTAGAGCTGAAAATCTTATATGAGATTGGAGGTTCGCCATCGATATTGTGGATGGTTTGGCATTACTTTGACAATTACAATTGATTGATCACTGGGTGGTGATCAATGTCATGCTTGTCTAGTCCTGATTAGTGCAGATCGAATGCTATCGATCATGTTGCAATGTGGCCACTAGTTTAGGTGACTGAACACTGCGGGCACTATGTATTGAGATTTAGATGGTGATTTGAGGCAGTCAACAGGAAACCCTAGACTCGGGTTTCGTGCTGTTTGGCACTCGTCAGCAAGGTGTACCTGTAATCTTGAGGTAACTGGTGCTCCCTGGCGGATTCGATCTCGTGTCACCCAGTCTGTTGACTACCTCCAACCACCATCTAAATCTCAATACATAGTGCCCGAAGTGTCCATTCACCTAGACTGGTGGTCACATTGCAACATGATCGATAGCATTGGATCTGCACTAATGAGGACTGGACAAGCATGACATTGATCACCACCCAGTGATCAATCAATTGTGATTACATCTCAGTCCTACAGGAGGTTAGTCACAGCTCGGATAGCTCAGTGGTAAGCTGGGTGACACGAGATCGAATCCGCCAGGGAGCACCAGTTCCCTCAAGATTACAGGTACACCTTGCTGACGAGTGCCAAATAGCACGAAACCCGAGTCCAGGGTTTCCTATTGACTACCTCCAACCACCATCTAAATTACTTTGACAAGTTTTGCTGACTGTTCATGTCCAAAATCGGTTAGCTGGTTAACCGATTTCATTCATACTGCTGGTTGCTTTTCAGTGTTTTCAAGCGCCATTGTCATTGGGACATTGTAAGGCAAGTCGTCATTGCTAACATTAATGAGTTTGACTGTTGTGTAAGCGGAATGGGTCAAGTTTGGCCAGTTCGTGTTGTGCATAATTAATTCACGCGATCATTGATCGGAATAACTATACATGTAATGTGAATGTGTATATGAATGATGCGAATAGTCCACCAGGGTGCTTGGTACCTGTCTAGTTGCACCACGAGATTGAGCTGTGCTATTCAGATCGTAACGTTAAAGCCTATACGGTGTCTGGTTCTCCTATGAAGCAGGATTGAGTTGTACTGCTCGGATTATAAAGTTTAAGCCTGAACGGTGCCTGGTTCTCCTGGAAACGGAATTGAGCTGTACTGTTTGGGTTGTCACGTGAAAGTCTGGATGGTGTCTGGTTCTCCTGAAAGCCAATGTAAAATTACCCTGGCCCACAGGGGTATATTATATAATTATGATATTCATGCAGAGGTAGATAAATCCCCAAAATCAATAGCTTCGTAAGCCTTCAACATTTGAATCTGACCAAATTAGTTTTACTAGACTCACCTAGCTGAAGGTGCTCGGTCACGTATCTGCACCAGATCATGAGTGAGTACGCCGTGCTACACATCTCTTACAACTTCTAGCCAGTCTAGATTAATCCCTTTACAATATATCGATAGCTTATCAAACATATCTTTGAACTTCTTTGCTTCTGAATTTTGATATGACGGAGTTGGCATATTTCGATTATAAAAGGTGCTACTGGTTAAGGCGTTGTTAAACTCCGAGTACATGTGGCATCTTTATTCACTTAGCTAGATTTAACCATTCTTAGTAGTTTTGTTAACGTCAAACAGTCATACCCACATTTTGCTTAAGTCAACATCCATATGGTTTAGTCCAGAATAAAAAGCAAACTAAGTTTCAGACAACGTTAACAAAAAACACAACCTGAATTTGAACAAAAAATTAAAATAGTCAATCTCTTAAAGTCATTTGTAAAGCAAATTGATTTGGTAATTCAGTAGCTTAATCTTTCATGTCTACTTTAAGCGAAATAACCCAATGAGGATTCTCAATCCTGAGTAACGAAAATTTGTGTTTGAACATAAATGTGAGGTGACGTTTTTTATATCGAAATAAAAAGTATGAATATGTGTACGGTAATATTTTGTTACTGTGATTTAAATCCGTACCAAAGTTTTTTGTTGACCAAACCTACTCCGTTAAATACCAATACACGTCTGATCTTATGGTCATATATACTTCCGCGTGAATATCCCTTCACACTTGAAACATTATCGCTTCTGTGAATTGATGGTCTGTTGGCGACATTTGATGAAGAATAGTTCAGAAATAAGAGGTAATGCAAGAGATTTACGAAGAATCCCGAACATGGTAGTTTACAACACTGACTGGCTGTTGCAAGTTGTCGTTAATTACCCACAGTAAATCATTGATGGAATCACTTTTCAAAGGGTGAAAAAGCTGGGTGTCACCGATAATTTCGGAGTAGAATCGATGAACAATGAAACGTATCCAGAAGCAAGTGGTATTGTGAAGCCTACGTTTATAAGTATGGGTTTCTGAATTCTTTCTCACATAGGATTTTTAAAATTCACATTGGAAAAGTCAAATACTTGTGGGAATTCAATGTGATTCTCATTCAAATGATCACTCCTGTTGTATTTGTTTTGATAAATAGAACACGCCAGTTGACTAACTGAGAGGATGAAGAGTAACCTTTACCAGTTTTCGTTATTACATCGATGATCACAAATAAATTAAATATATTGGTTGTACATTACGTAATTTCCTT
Organism: Schistosoma margrebowiei; assembly: GCA_944470205.2. NCBI lineage: Eukaryota > Metazoa > Platyhelminthes > Trematoda > Strigeidida > Schistosomatidae > Schistosoma > Schistosoma margrebowiei. The sequence goes on from OX104026.1 coordinate 5,249,002, forward strand.
TCTGCACTCGTTCATAATCCGACTATGTAAATACTCAATTTAAATGTTTATCATTAAAGACGCATTCCAATGACAAATGTGAAATATTTAGGTCGAGTTTATGGTTATTTACTGGCAGTTACTTCAAAGTGATTGCTGATATTGCTGTTTTATTAAAAAACATATTTATTGTTTTTCTGATCACAACGAGTTTTTAGGATAAACAAGGTAATGAAGGTATCCAAACCGAGAATTGGCTTGTGAACTATGAGAGTGTCAAACATTCTGGGTACTGATGGAGAAGTTTCTTGAAATGTTTCCCTTTAAACTAAAAAGTGAGAGATTTCTAAGGCATAATAAAGTATGCATGATTGTAAAGCTTTTCCTAAATTAAACATTGATTCGATATTGACAACGATTGTATTATTCTCAATTAACACTACTAGCTGAACAGACTGAGTCAAGTAGTACATTATGGACTGTGAAAAAATCTCCTCCGAATTCATATAACCATCTCATCAGCCCTAAAATCTTCAAATACTACCTCCAAATCTACTTAATTACGCCTGTTACTCCTCGTAGTGAAGCACAGATTGCCCATCAGTATTGTTCATCCATTTCTGTCCTGAGCAATCCTTTCCAGTTGTTTTCAGTTGCTTTTCATCATTTTCATTTCCACCTCCAATTCTCAGCTTAGTGGAATCTTTGACCTTCCTTTATTCCGTTTCCTCCTAGGATTCCAACTAAGTGCTTGTCTTGTGATGTAGTTTGGTGATTTTCTCAATGTATTTTCTATCAACTTCCAATGTCTTTTATTTTCCAGCTGGCTTGTTCTTTGCCACATTAGACTGTTGCAGATGGTATTCGTGTGTATGGGATAGAAGGGCTAGGTGATCTGTGAAGTATAAATCGTCTAGTTGAATCCAAACTGTTCGTTGTGTTCCGTGATTCCTCTCAGATATGGAGGTTTCATAATCCAGTCAAACACCAGAAAAAAGAGAAAGGGGGAGTGAAAGCATCCTCGTCTGACACTGATCCACATTTAAAATGCATCTGTCACCTGTCCTCCTTGCGCAACTTTGCGGTGTTGTTTATTGTGTGTATTCCATATGACATTGACGGTCATAACAATTACATCATGGTGCCGAAGAAATTTGCATGGCGTTCTTCTATCCACAGTTTCAAATGCCTTCTCATAATCAATGAATTTGATATATAGTGACGAGTTCCACTCAGCTGATTGTTCAACGATGATGCGTAACGTAGCGATTTGTTTTGTACATAACCGATCCTTACGGAATCCTGTCTATTCGTTTTGAATTTGGACGTCTATGCCTGACTTTAGTGCTTTGGCCGGTATATTGTCAGATCCTGCTGCTTCCCCACACTTCATTTGTCTGATGGCCATCCTGATTTCTTCGATCGTCGGTGGAGTGACATCTATAGGAAGGTCTGTGTGTGCCGCCTCGATCTCCGATGGATCCAGTTGAGCTGGGAACCTGGGTATGACGGAAGGGTAATCCACGTCAAGGGCTAACGATGAGATGTGATTTTGAAGTCAGCTGGTTGGTCAAGCTCTTCCCATCCAACTCGATTAGGTCCCCAGTCATTCGACATAGATCATCTACGTTGGTGATCAACAGCTAATTGAGGACCATGTGTTCATTTACAAGCTTATTCAAGTTACTCCAACTACGAAAACTTTCCTAGCGGTCTCTACGATCGTTCAGCTAAGAAATAATTCCTCAGCAACTTTGAAATCTCACTAAGTTTATTTCTACGAACTTAAAAAAGTATCTGTAGCATTTTTTAAAATGAGAAATTGACTTACGTTTTTCAACATAATGAAATATTCTTCTTATGTTCGATGCCACTGAAATAATTTGATGTGTTTTATCTTAATAACTTCGATTGATCAAAAATAATATTTTCTGTCTCTAGATCATCAAAGTACCAGAGGAGGTATTTCACCTTTCCATAGCTGAACAATGTCTTGTGCAACTCAGCTGATCCTGAAATTCAAATCAGAAATAATTTTCATAAACCGACTATACTAAAGAATAAGAAAATTCATGATAGTGGTGAGAAAGAAATCTTATGAAAATAGGCTTCAATGCTCGTGGTTATTCTTTCTGAGTCGTAAGACGATAAGACGTAAAATGACAACGGCATACAACATACTAAGCAAGCCAAGCCACCCCAGCACATATATTATACCAGAACCTCACCAACACGGTCGACGAGTCGTTCCCAAAATTATCGGATATCAAACAGTACAGTCTCGGGTATACTTCTTTTCATTTTGATGACAGCTTCGATAATTTAGCATGCTGTCCTGGCAGAAAGGATTACAGCAACCTAAGGCTATTGCTTCACGATAATGATTGTTCACGGAACTTCATCTCCTGTTTAGAAAAGCTATCCCTAATGAATATCTTGTAATTTATTTACTTTCATCATGATCAGATATCATCATTTTAATCTTATCTCTTTAACCCTCAACTCCATCTACCTGTGGTTACACTTCGTGTTTCTCAAATCTTTGGCATAACTAATTGATTCACTTATTTGTTTCTTTAAACGATCAATTTCTCCTAGCTCTCCTACACTCCGATTTTTCATTTTTCTTTTTCAAACTATAGCCAATCAAACAATGCGTGGTGATGCAGTAGCTGATAATGCCAGGAACCATACTGTTGTGGAACAAACATAATACCCAAACACATAAATATCTACTAAAATGACTAGAAATATTCGAGTTGAGTGACTAAACACCTTTAACTGAGCATTAATGAAGACATTTAATCGTAGTGAAACACAAAAGAGCGAGCGCAAAGGAACTGATCGTTTTATACAAGCTAGTCACAAAGATGTTTGTTATTGAATTTTGAAATCACATAACCTTGGGGGACGCAAATTGTATATAGTTAGGCGTTACAGTGAGGAGATACCGTAAATTTGGTTTAAAATTGCTTTTAGTCTGTAATTAACTCCAAGTATAAAGTGCTTAAGTGTCTAAAGGCCGATTAAGTTGTGATGTTTGGCAAGTTTCGGCACTACATCCCCAAAACCTTGTTGATTTCTTCATGCTTTGGGGAAAACCCCAAAATAGGGAGATTGGGTACATTCCGAGGACCCAAGATAGTACGTCATTCTTCTTAACTGATATTTCTACTTTGCTTCTTATGTAGTGGGACTATGAGTTATGAAGGGACTCATGAGGTTAAAGTTAAAACTACTTGATTATTCGCACGAACCTCAATTCATCTGAATAGATAGCATTTTGGCATTATAGCTTATATCAGTTCGTGGTAAAAAACATGACTTGAATCGTTGGCTTTAAGCACAAACAGCTTGTTGTAATTCCTCACATTTATTTTTAAACTTTTCCTGGTTCTAGTAATTGGTTGAAGTCTTTCTAGTCCACCTAAATATCGCTTTAAAGTCTTCCATAAATTATAGTTTCACCACTTCTTTTATTCCATTCATAACCACTTGGATTTTTATCACTACTTTCAAGACATCCTGTTATGAGCTTGCAAATGTTATGACATTTGCAGAGCATTATAATGCTCTGTCGCTCTTGAATTTGAGTCTTTTGTCGGTGAAAGCTCCGACTAAACAAAATGTCTTTTGTGGCCACTTTCTCTGTATTACATTCTTATGTTAATATTTCAAGTTGAATCTAAACGACTTCCCTAAAGTTCTTATCGATTGTCATATCCTGGAGTCCACTTAAAGTTCCCGTTCACCCCTAGTTTTAATGCTTGTTGATAATGTAGTAGGTTTAAAACCAGGGCAAGCAGATAGAAACTTGTTATGAATTTATATAGTCACTGACTAGCTGTGTGAACCGTGCTGTTGTGCTCAGGCCTTTCTAGTTGAAGCCCATGTGTTATTCAGGATCCACGGTTGAAGGCGTTATGTGATATACCGCAAGATCAGTCGCAACGGTGCTTTGGCCTTCCTTATGATATGGATCTCGAGTCAATTTTGATTAGTTATTCGTCATTCTTAGATTTAATTTCATCTCTTAGTGCTGTATCTTCTAATTTTTGATACTCGTTCAAGGAGGTTCAGTTCTTTTACTCATCTTATCAGCTTCCTTTACAACTGGTCTGATGTGGTGTGTGGCGACTTAAACCTATACATATCTGTGGTTAGGCGTACGTTTACGCTAAGAAACGGACTAAATGAAATTTCTCGATCATCAACATTATTTTTCAGAACATACATCATCTATTAGCAGGTGAAATTTTATTTCATTCGTTTTTAAATCATACTTTATTTGTTCTGGGTAAACATTCTAATGCGTTCAACAACACGTTCACTCATTAGAATTTTTCATGGTGGCACAGGATCTATGACGTGTCCAGCGCCACTGTATCAATGGTATCCGAAAGTGAATGTTTCATTATTACATTGATCAATCTCGTTAGTAATCACCTTTTTTGTTCTTATCTCACTGGTTTACTTTTAGATCTATTCAAATTATGGCATATTCAAGTCGTGATGATAATTTAATAGTACCAAATTACGCATTAGATACAAGTCTAGCCACAAACAAATTACGTATTACTATACAAATTCATGGCTTAAAATCGTCAACTATATTAGAATTTCATAAAAAACTTATTCCCAAACTTTACAAAAAAGCATCAAATGGTGAAATAGTATTTCATCTAAGTAATGATGGTTTTCTGTTTGAATTTCATGGGCTTGATACTTTAAAAGACTGTAATTATCGACTTCATGTTAACAAATTACCGGGCACACTAGATAATAAACGGTCACAATTGATTGTACGTGAAGATGCTGTGGAAATCATTCTCATAAAAATTGATGATAGTTCATGGTCCTCTGTTATAAGTGAAGGTTTACATATTATTGAGAATGAGAAGAAATAATCTTTTTTATGTGATAATAAGTTCTTTTTTTTCGAAGACATTCCAGCTAATAATAAATACTGCTTTCAATTTGCCTACTTTTCCTACCAGGTTTTAGGTAAATGTAAATAATTTATTTGATTTTCGGTTTGTATCTTCAGTTTATGACTTCATTTACTAGTTTATATTTATTCAAATTTTATTTTAATTCCTCGATAAATAGCTTATGTCTTGTTTATTACCAGTGAAATGCTGTTTTCTTAATTAATGTACACTAAAAACATTTTGTTGCATTTTGACAATAGACTCATGTAAAAAGAAATTTTTTTTCCTTATTTCGGTTTCTTTGATCTACTATAAGTGGAGTTGAATTTACTGTGACATATTTTGACTGGCATTTTCTTTTTATATAAAGATTAATCTTAATATAAATTTACTGTTTAAATGATCAACCAGTAAAATTATTTCTTCCAATTTACCTAGTCTAAAATAGTAGACAATATCATTTACTCTTATACATTGAAAATTGCCATTTGAAATTATAATGACAAGATTGCTACATTTTGTGTCCTATGTACTTATAGGTGTATATTAGCTTCACTGAAACTAGTTGTATTAGTCCAACCATTTGGCAATCTTATCACCGAGTTATTAATCATGACTATTTGGAAAGTAGATAAGGAAAATATACAATTTTGTAAATCTGCATTTGGTCGAAGGTATTTGTCAAAATCAGCAGTAAGACATAGTAATAATATATTTCGAAAATAATAATAACATTTAAAAAACGAGGGTAGATTATATGAGATGTGATTGATAAATTGTTTTGACAGTAAATATTTCATAAATATATTAATGATGTCAGGTGTGAGGTGCAAGCTACATGCATAATCTTAGAGTTCATCAATTATTTTCTGAATACATACCTTGAAAGGCATAAGCATTGTAAACAGTGTTGTCCGAAATAGATAACATATGAAGAACATAAATAAGCTGAGTAAGTACCATAACTACATTGTCACGAGCGTTTTGAAATGATAGATGTTACGTTTACGCCAAGAAAGATACACTAAACAGTTTCTTCTCCAGTGTTACAGTTCGGTTTTTCACAACATGCTTTTGTTCAGCACTAACTGGGGGCCATTGTTACTGTGTTTAGATATGTAGTGGGTTGTAAGATCATAAAACACCTTAAATTTGTGGGGGAAAGGTGGGATTGTTGAATTAGATCTAATGAGGTTGCTGTGGTTTGACGTAACTTATGGACTGTACTAAGATTTGTGATTGATTTTCTGGCTATCAGTTGTTATATGCTACAACATATAGGAACCGGTGTTTCCGTAATAGAAAGACTGATACACCATGTTTCCAAAGAGGAGAAATAAACGGAATGAAATAGGCCCATTCCAGTCCAGTTAAAATTTACATGTAATCATTTAAAACCAGAAAAGAACGCGAAACAACAATCATTCTCTATTTCATGGTGTGATGCAGTCTGATCTGCTTGTACATAAGGTACGTCTGTATAAAATGTAATAACGATCTTAGACTGGTGGTCATTGGTCTTGTGTTCCGTCTTTTTGTTCGGCGCTAGTTAGTATTGGGCCTACATTCAATCAAAGAGTATCAGTCTTCTTTTCCTAGTGGAATAGAAATATATTTATAAAACGTTTCTATAAACTAACTCAAAATTTCAAGAAAATTGTCTGCTCTTTAAATGCAATTAAAACAGACGTAATTCATTCAGTTCTTGTAAAATGTATCACCTTGTTTTAACTTCTGTGGATTGAATCGAGAATTCTGTCTGCCAGAAATTAAGATAAAATTCCTCAATAAGATATTTTAACGCAATTTTCTATTCAGTTCTCTAAATGTTTAGAGGCTTATTTACTTTAGATAAATCTCATCTCTTATGCAAGGTTAGTGACTAATAGTAGGATCCAAGACACAAGGTTTGCCCTATCTGTTATTCGCCATCTTAACTTCTATCCCAGTGTTGATGTTTACAATGGAACTCAAGCCCAGTGGCTTCTGCTTCAAACTCTCTAGGCGTTATTTACGTAATCAATATCAAGTCAGTCATCTCAGAAGGTATTGACTAATTGTGGTCCATAACATTAACTACAGAGGATTCAAACCTTTACAAATGGATGAGGAAATTTCCGTTTATTAACCTTCAAAAACAAGAAGTGCTTGAAATACTATGTTTTGATTGTGATATATACTCGTTTTGTCTAACTATCTTGGTCTACAGTTCGATCTCGTTACAATAAAACTTTCCAACTGACTTATCAGATTAACTGCGGAAATAAAAAAACTGAAATGAGTAGAAAGGTTTAATTGTCAAAGCTTAACAACTGATGTATAAATTGTTTTAATCCTTACTGACTCAGACAACGATGTGTAGACTAGGACCATAGTCATATACTCAACTCACCTACTCCAATAGTACATCTCGTTTTCACTTCTCACTTACCATTTGGGTTTGAGACAGCACACGATGTATCTAGGACTTCCCGGTTTATCACTAATTAGTTTCTCTAAAATGTTAATAATAAGCTTATTAAATGGTTATCCTGTGAAAATATTCGACCATTTTGCAATCCAAACCCAATATTTCCTAATCTTAGTGTCGGATAGGATTGACTACCTTTTAAAGCCAGTTGCTCGATATAATAAACGTAACCTGAGACCAGCGCTACTTGTCGACTGCCTAACACCACCCAGCTAATAATGATTAATGATTTTGACTCTGTTCACTCAGTCATAATCAATGTAGGAAATATAGTCAATAAATAGTATGATTCAAGAAGGAATCAAAAGTATAAGATAATTATAAGACACAATAACTAGGGGAATACAAAGATCGAACATCATTGAGACAGATTCTGAACCCCTTTTTGAACTGCTGGTTATAATCAACTACACAGACTACTACACTGTTCAGGCCAACATTAAACAACTTCAGCGATTGGTACCACATCTTAGTTAGACCATCCACCCTTAGTTAATGCAACTTGTAAATTGAATATAGTAGTTACCACTTATTATTAATTGAGATCTTGAACCGATTGGTGTTAGACCACCATTGAAAACCTGGAAGCACTGGACGGCTGTTCCATCCTGTTGTGGGACTCCTCAGCAGTGCGCACCCACGACCCCGCTCGCTGGATTCGAACCCAGCGCCTTCAGCCCCGCGCACGAACGATTAACATACTTTACCACTGACCCGGCACCCAACGGTGTTAATGTCTAACCTCAACCAACCCACTTAATTGCGCCACCATCTTCCACTATACTGAGGTAGATACTTGTCTCTACGCGACACCGAATAACTCCACTGGTCACAGTTTATTATTAAACATTTAATTATTGATTACGTGTATTCATTTTACAAATTAATTAAAATAGACAAATTATGTCTGTTGAATTATAGCAACAAAAACAAAACAATGAGTATAATCTATAAATCCGGTGTTCATCTTGTTGTGCTAATGAGATATGTCAACTTGAACCGATGCTTATATGTGCCTGGTCCTACGTTGTAGTTGACTGACTGTGAAGCAAAATTAATAAGAATGGAATTTAATATTTTAAAAGTAACATAATTGTAAACTATTTTGGTTTTTAATAATAAAGGTTATTTTATTCTTATCTATTGTTATAATTCTTGGTTTTACTTCGTCTATATGTATGGAATATTAAGTTACCTTAAACAAATATCTACATTAAATTCCCTCCCAGTGTCTATTCTACAAGACTTCAACACAAATCAGATGATCACGAACATATGATTAGCCTGACTAAAATGTAAATATATATTTCCACACTGGAAACCGACAATTATCCGACACAATCCAACAACAATCGCAGTAATAATAACTCACCTAAAACCTGTCGGACTATCTGTATATCTAACTAAGCAGACAACCAATCATTATCATTCACATCCACACATCATCTATCATAATGTATTATTCAATATGGGTATATTATCAAGTAGCTAAATTCATCTAAGTTAATGAATTGATGTTAAATTAGTCATTGAATTACATTGTTTCTATTTTACACTAATAATATGTTAAAATAGAATTTGAAATATATGTGTATAAATATAGAGAAACCTTTCAACGGATTCTTTTGTGACTAACTTTTATATATATATATATATATATATATATATATATATATATATATATATCCGGGCTTGTCTGTCCGGAATGTTTATGCCTTAGTAACTAGTTGTAACTATGCCTTAATAATAGTTTGATTGTCATTTCATTCATCAATTTAATCAATGCTTTTTAATGTTCTACCAATCTTTACGACATATTATTGATCATAAAGTTGCACTTGAAATTTTCAAACCTTTTATTGGTCAAAAATCTTTTATTTTTGCCGTAGTTACCTTGATATTATTGCTATTTTTCAGCCAACATAACTATATTCTTGCAACATTTGGCAGGACATGTATATTTGTTATGAATTAATAAAATAAAGGTTACAAACTGTGTTTGTAAACAGGCTCATTTATCAGTTTTACATTTTAATGTATATATACATAGACATTGGTTAAATGTAGTGTAGTCCAACATTTTAAAGAATCCCAGATACCCAAAAGAATAAAGTTCGGGAAGGAAGGAAGTCGTGTTTTAAGAAAAAAAGAAACTTTTAATGTTGATGTGAGCTACAATACACTTACTAAACAAAATATTCAGTATTTACAATGTTTATTTTCTCAAATCATGTATTCAACCAATTGATTAACAGTAATCTGTTCTGAGAAAGATTGTAGCTTGTATAAATCAAACTAACAGAGTTTTATTAACTCCAAAGTAATAAATATGACTCAGGTTTAAACTCAGTATTGAGAATTACGAAATTTCTAATGTTTATAATTGTTCAATCAATCACATTAAATAACTCTTGTTAACATTTTAATGGAGGATAGTTTTCTATTGCATTAATCCAAATCTTTCATATTGAAAATTAAACAGATACATACACGTTGACTACTAATTTTTAATTAAGTAGCTCAATAGATATTCGTAATATTTATAAGAAGCTGATTATAATCTCATACATCATGATTTAAAAGAAATATTTCCATAAACAAATTACAATACAAAGGCAATAATAAGCAAGGGAAAACATGTACGTTTTCTGTTAACTACCTCCAATCACCATCTTATCTCAACTTAGTGCACTCAATGTCGAGTCATCTAGACTAGTGGCCACATTCCAACTTGGTCGATAGTAATCGACCTGCACTAAGAGGGACTTGACACACATGACATTGATCACCACCCAGTGATCAGTCAGTCAATCGTGATTACATCTCAGTCCTACAGGAGGTCTGTCGGGGCTCAGATAACCAAGTGGTACCGTCTCTGATTGTGAAGCTGGGTGACACGGGATCGAATCTCTCAGGGAGCACCAGTTCCCTCAAGATCACAAGTACACCTTGCTGACTCGTGCCAAGTAGCACGGAACCTGGGTCCAGGGTTTCCTGCTGACTACTTCAAATCACCATCTAATAAAGATTTCCCTAAACAAATTATAATACAAAGGCAATAGTAACCAGGAAAAAACATGTATGTTTAACATAATATCCTTACAATCCTTTAACCATGTGTAAGACAGGATCGTCATTCTTATAAAATTTTGATTTGACCGAAAATTATCCATAAGTATCATAGTACCATTTTATTATTGTTTATTTGAACATGCAAACATTGATACAAGAAGGCACAATATATATATATATATATATATATATATATATATATATATATATATCCCACACAATAACGATGAGACCAGTAGCAGTTATCTTTGATTCGTGTGAGGACTATGATACTGCCTGGGTGCCTAGACCGAATTAGGTGGATTTCTTAGCGGGCCACACTCCGAGACTTCGACCTAATAACAATGAAGCAACGTCAAGAGATGCAGTCTCATGGTAGCAGATGATCAACAATAGGTTAATACGCCATTTGTTCCCTCTGGATCCCATGTATACCATTATTTTGGAATCATTGTTTTCAAACTCCTCTAGGTGAACACGGAGGGTCTCTCAAACCGATAAAAGGACCAGACATTCACTTTCGTTCTCTCAATTGTGTAAACAACACCCAGGTCGCGAGAAAGCAGTGAGTAAGGCGTTCCTGTCAGTGGGTGTATACGCATGGCTATGTGAAAGCATTTGGAGAGGGAGAGCGGACTCTCTCCACCCTCGTCCGTACCAGAGCATTTGTGGGTAGTACCGTTTAAAACATCTTACATGTTGTTCGGATGTCAAATGAAGCAATGGATGGGTTTTTAACACCTTACAGCAAAACGTCTAATCTTGTTGTTCGATGAAGACACTTTCTTGAGGAAAGAATGTTTGGAAGAAAGTGGATGATGATTTTCAGTAGTATGCTGCCAAATGGCGTGACTGAGGACAAGATAGTTAGATTTACAATTTTTAATACTTGGTCGAAAGTGCTTGGAAATTAACATTATGGTACAGGCTACTTTAATAAGTTTCCGTCTATTGTTTGGTTTTCGAGATTCAAGCGTAGTCGATTTTTGGAGGCTACACAGTGATCAGAAAGCTACTGGTGTTAAGAGTTCAATACAACCAAAGGATATAAACTCACTGAATTATTATTGTCATAGTTTAATGAAGTGCAAATTATCCCAATTGATCAATGAGAATTTGTTCATTTTAAAGATAAATTTTTATTATTATGAACTAGTATAAATAAATGAATCATTTGAATATACTGTCAAGCTGTTCTAGTCTACTTGAAGATTGTTCAGTTGTATACATCTAGCACAGAGATAGTGAAAATTTATAGCTCAGATGAATGATTTTGATAAAGTCTTGCTTCAGAAGGGGTTATGTGGAGATTGTAGTAATTTCAACAGTTGAGATCATGGGTCAATTAAAGCTAGACCACCATGGAAAACCATGGTGGTTTTCCACAAACCCCTTCTGATACTAATTAACATATGCTCACTAGTGACTGGAACTCCGCCTGTAGCTCTCATAGGGTTACTGCCGGTCCCAAGCCCGGGTAAAGGAGGAGGGTTGGGCATGGGGTTAGCGTCCCCATCCCGTAGAAAACTAACTCGCTAAAAAAACGCTTACCAGAAAAAATAATCCAAACCATTTAAACTCTGCCCTGGGAGTTAGAAGGTCTTCATTTAGAAGATTTATGACGCTTCATGGTGAAAGCCGAATTCCTTCGGAAGCCACGAGGCCGATGCCCCTTCTAACAACCAGAGCAAAAATTTTTATAGGTACATGGAACGTTCGAACAATGTGGGAAACCACTAGTGACTGACTTCAAGAGATATATCCTGGAGTTCTAGTGAGAAGCAGTGACCAGTGGAGTTCAACTGAGTCAGTTGTGAGGTAGTAACTCACTGATGACATTGGTGGATGTGTGGATCGATTTCATGGATTAGTTGAAGTCAGACATTAACACTGCTGGATACCAGCTTAGTGGTTTAGTTGGTTAAGCGCCTGGCGCGGGACTGATAGGTCCTGGGTTCAGATCTCACAGGAGGCGAGGTCGTGGATTCGCACTGCTGACAAAACGGGCGTCCAGCGCTCTCAGGTTTTCCATGGTGATCTAGCTTCAATTGACTCATGATCTCAACTGCTGTAAGTTTTGTTTGTCTGAAATCCAGTTCAAAGAACATAGGATTCCCCAGTTTCCTAAGAAAACACAATCAAGTTTTATTTCTAACGGTTCTGATTTTTCTAATTTGGTCATTTACTAATATTGCAATACTACAGTTCCATATCATAATAGTTTATTATTTATTTAAGATGTTTCGGTTAGTCTATAATTTATGGATGACCTTAGAGCGACGCTAAAGTGCCCTGGGGAATGTCCATCTACTTAATAGGGCCAAATGAGAATTATAAACCAGTATGAGGAATTAGAATTATGATTTACAGTTAATGGTTAGTATTAGGAATTAGATTGATGGTTTTCATCATGAACTGACATCAGCTAAAATGCTAGGACGCTATTTAAACAACTGGATGAATGAATTTCGCTCCAAAATCTAAGACCTGTCATCCTAAATCTGATTGGTTCGTCCATAAATTATAGTCTCACCGATGTTTCTCAGGGTTTGAGAATTATGAAGGTGTTTTCAACACTAATGTTTAAGTAGTTTACACTAGAATGGAATTACAATAAAAAAAACTAATGATAATAAGCTTTGTGTGGTGTTTGAATGAAATAATGATTCCTTTGTACTTGTTGAATACTTGAATTCGAATTCCAAATACAGTGTATTCGTTTGTGCTTATCTAGTACTTCTTGATCCGATTACGTTATTTCTGGGATTCTTAAATCATACTATAATTCAAATACTCCCGACTATCACATTGGCGTCGCGATGTACCCTGTGATGGAACAGTTGGACATACATTCAGATTTTGATGCTTATAAGGATTACTTTGAAAGGTTCGAAATCTGGGCTATGACCAAGAAAGATGATGAGGATGTTAATATTGTGGTACATTTCCTCACACTCATCGGAAAAGAAGCATATGGCTTATTAAAAACTCTGGCTTTACCAGGTAAGCCTATTTCGCTTCCTTATGCAACTCTCAAGGAACTACTGCTAGACTATGTTAAGTATACAAATTACGAATGTGGTAAAGGAGGAAGATTTCGTAAAACGATTCATGAGGATATGGAAAATTCCACTGTATTACGTCATTTCAACCCAGTTTATACTCAAGGTTATGCAGATAATTCATTGAGGAGTTACGATGCAGTTCACGAAGATGGGAATAAGTTTGGTCAATGTTTGTCCTGTTGCAGGTTTCACTCTTTTAGTTTCTGTAAATTTCGTAATTCTCAGTGCTTTAAATGTGGTAATATTGGATAAATTCAGTCAGTCTGTAATACTGATTTTCATCTTACTGGAACTAATATTAAGTCTTGTAATTCTGATTCTACTGAGTCGAGTATTTATAATGATGATTTATCTTTATCAACGATTTTAAAAGACAGTGTAGAGTCATATAGCAGTTCAGAGTTAAATGAAACTCAGAATCCTTGTGAGACAATGGTTTCTAATCACTCGACTTATCAGATTTCTCATGTTATTGTACCAGATATGGTTTTTCCTAATGATTCACATATTTCTGATGAAATTCCTTGCAAATCTGAGGAAAATATGTTGATTGAACCTAGTTATGATCGAAAACCTGATGTAGTTTTGATAGATGCTAATTTTTCTAATGATCCTTTACACTACAATGACATTCTTAATAAATTCGAGGAAACTATTTCAGCAGAATCAAATCTTGATGTCCTATCAAATATTATTTATCCTCATAATGCATTTGTTTCTTGTGGAAAACTTGTTCAATGCGAAGCACGAGTACTAAATGACCTCCATATTGATTACAATTCGGATGATTTCATATCAACTACTGTTTATCCTAATCATCATACTTTGTCACACTGTTTGATGTATTCATCCTCTTAGATTTTATGATAAACAGACGATTCATTTGAAATAGAATTTTACAAATGATATGAAATAATTCTATATACCATGTCAACTGTAGTTACTTAGCCTCATTGAGAATTTCTTGTAAATTTATCTACAGATCAGTTCAAACAAAATATAAATCTTCACAGATTGAAATCATGAGTCAGTTGAAGCTAGACCACCATTGAAAACCTGGAATCACTGGACGGCCGTCTCGCCCTAGTACGGGACTTCTCGGCAGTGCGCATCCACGACCCCGCACCACTCGGGGCTCGAACCCAGGACCTACTGGCTTCGTGCGCGAGCACTTAACCACTAGACCACTGAGCCGGCATTCAACGGTGTTAATGTCTAACTTCAACCAATCCAACCAAAATATAAATCATAAATCTGTGTAAAGGTATTAGAGTCAGTATTTCATCAGGTGAGACTTCATTTCTGTATTGATTTATCTAATTCATCATTTCAGTACGATCTCTATTTACGTTCTAATTTTACGAGGTATTATTTTATTCAAGTGGACAAGTTCTAGTTTTTTTTTCTTCTCGGTTTGATTATCATTCCTCTTGTTGATTTGTAGATAACGTATCCATCATTTTTGATTAGTTACTAATATTATTCTATCTATATAATATCCTTTTGTATGTAATTCGTTCAATGGTTGACTGCTTCTTTCTCCTTGCGAATTTCTTGAACGGTTATGACATAAAATAACAATCGTTTTATGTTTAATGCTATAAATGTAAAGAGATTGTCGAATGATTTATTCTTAACTACAAATTATTGCTTTCTTTCAGTGTTAAGTGCCGTTTGTTTAATTCAGTGGAATGATCTGAATCCCATATGGCGGGTAAACGTCTGAATATGAAATGTCATAATTGAATATTCCCATGGCTTTAATGAAGAATTGATGTTAATTCGATAACTATTATAAATTAGGAATCATTAGATAGTTGTTTCATCCTAGTATAAGACACATTGTTAACAGCGAGCATTTACTACTTCACTAAAGATCGAATCCAAGAGCGATTACTTCACCATTAGATCACATAGTTAAAATCCAATGGTTTACAAGTTTACTCGTAATATTACACAACTATCAATAGTATCAAGAGGTAACTGCCTCACAATCAACATGGTTGAACTCTAATAGTCATAGTTTGACATTAGAACTCAGTGAATTACTTCTTGAAAGTAATCTCCAATGAGAACATAGTTATTATTATGTTGGGTTTATTTATCAGTTTAATCGTATTTATCTTTATTACTGGTTCATTGTATCATTTTAAATAATCTGAATGCCAGATTGTAGATTTATACAATGATTATAGTATTAATCTTTATTGATTGAATGTGTTATCATGATTTAGAAGTGTACCTTGGTAACAAAAAATTTATTCTCCTTTACAATTTATCTACACTTATATTTATAGTGTTGCTAAGGGATATTCAATAAGAATTTACATAAATTTCTTTTGAAAAAGAAATTGTACTTGTCCTTAAAATGTTATGACCTCAAATTACATTTAACAATTGTCAGTTATGATAGATATAATACATTTTCCCCCTTCCCTTCTCCCTCCAAAAGAAACACAACATTTTTTGTTAAATTTACATTATTAAACTGATGGACCAATGTTATTCTTAACATTTGTAATAGAGTTAAATGCCTTCATTACATTTCTACATTTAGTATTCAATATTCATCTTATAAGATAAACAAATATTAGTTTTAAATTTGCTTGATGTTGTTTTATCTGTATCTTTCCATTGTTACTTAGAGCTGCAATTGATCAGTCTCTTATTGGCATATGTGCATCCTGTGAGGATTGCCTCGATATTACCTTAATTCACAAGCTATTTGTAAGCAATGATGGATAGTGTCTAGCAGTTGAATCTAGGACGCGCGTTCCGTCCTATTTGGCACTCGTCAGCTGGATATACCTGCATCTCAGAGAGTTGATGTTCACTCTGGGACTCGAACTCAGTACCGTTCGCTTCAAACGCCATCGCGTTATCCACTCAGCTACTGAGTCCTGATAGCCACTTGCTTGTGCAATGAACTGAATTTCAATTCACTTGGTATTGTTTCGCTTGTATCTTCCCAGTAAGGTTTAAGACTGCAGTTGATCAGTCTCTTATTGACATATATATATCCTATGCGGATTGCCTCGATATTGTCATAATTCACAAGCAAAGATGGATAGTGGCTAGCAGTAAAATCCAGGACACGCGTTTCATCCGATCAAGGCTGAAAGAGTTTTGAGACCTTATCATTGCTCCAAAGGCCAACTATTCTATAGCCATATGGATGATTTCTTCTACTGTATGCATTACGATTTTAGAACCTCTGAACCTCTTTCTAAACTTGACAAGTTTTCGAACCATGTAAAAGAAGTGTATCCACTTTATTTCTTTGGTTTTGTATAACATATTTTTATTCTACACTGACTGTTTGTTGATTGACTAATATTTCTCAAGGTCATCTGGGATTCGTTCAAAGGTCGTCCATAAACTATGGTCTCACCAGTGCTTTTTCCTAGTATGATATTTCTCTCCGATGCTCTCACTGAGAGGTTTGAATGTCTTAAGATAATAGAAATTATAGGATTTTATTAAAATCATGAACCAATCTAAGTTAGATCAGGATCGGAAACCTGAAATCACTGGACGGTCGTTCACATTCACAACTCCGTATGAGGGAATCGTTATGTTAAGATCAGTTGGTTATTTACCAAACCAATTAAATAATGTTTTATCAACTTACTGTCGTTGATTAATACAAGTTGAAAGAATTCAAAGGAGTTCACAGGAAATCAAAAACTTCTCCAAACGATGTTAAACTAAACAACCATATAGTCAACCAATAAGACTTGAATTTATAAGGCTTTTTTTACTTGAAATCGGTAACTGAAATGTGTGTAGTGTTTACTATCAGTTATTACAATTTGGATAAAGGGATCCACTAAACAATTATAGGTTTATAACTTCAAAGAATCTTTAACTAGGTTATTTTAAATCTCAAATATAATCCTTGATTTCGTCCTAACTAAAGTTACATTCCATGAAATTATTCATTGAAGTTTCAATATTAAAGTAAGAACTTGGTGAGACTATAATTTATGAACAAACCAATCATGTATAAGAGATCTCAGATTTTGGCACGAAATTCATCCATCCATTTGGCTGAATAGAGTCTTGGCATTACAACTGATGTCAGTTCATGATGAAGACTCGAATTCTAATCCTTAAGCTTAAACATCAACTGTAAATTCTAATTCTAATTCCTCACACTGCTGCTTTATAACCTTCATTTGCTCCTAGTTATTAAGTAGACACTCTCAAAGTCAGTTTACCGTTGCTCAAAGGTCGTTTATAAATTATAGTCTCATCAAGAATTCTATTCTAAGAAATAAAAGTCATTAAATGAAATCTAATTCAAACAGTTGAGATCATGAGTCAGTTGAAGGTAGACCACCATGGAAAACCTGGAAGCATTGGACGGCTGTTTCGTCCTAGAGTTTCGTCCTAAAAGTTCTAGTGAGAAGTAGTGACAAGTGGAGTTCAACCAGGTCTGTTGTGAGACAGTAACTCATTGAAGACAATGGTGGATTTGTCGCTCAATTTCGTCGATTGTTTGAAGTCAGACATTAACACCGTTGGACGCTGGCCAACTCAGTGATCTAGTGGTTAAGTGATCGTGCGCAAGACCAGTAGATCTTGGGTTGGAATTTCGGGAGGCAGGATCGTGGATGCTCACTACTAAGGAGTCCCACAATAGGACGAAACGGTTGTCCAGTGCTTCCAGGTTTTTCATGGTGGTCTAGTTTCAATTGACTCATGATCTCAACCATTGAAATTAATACAATCTCCAAAAACCCCTTCTGATACTAATCAACATATGCTCACTAGTGACTGGCTTCAAGAAATCTAATTCACTTGACAATGAAATATAGATTTTAAACAACATTTGTTTATCGTCTATATTACTTATTAAATTTTTTTCTAATAAGTTAAATCTTTATTGATTATTCACATGGTAACAAAATGTTGATAATTGTGTTGCCTTAGTGTTTAACATTCAATTGTTCACATGTATAGTCATCTTTACACTATTTAGATTTAAAATTTAATATCATAAATCAATATGAGAATATAGTGCAATATGATCTTAGTTATGAAAATATTGATATAAAATCACACAATCAAACAAAACAAAAACAAACACATTCACCAGGTTAATTGTACATGATCATGTTTTTATTGAAAAAAAGTTCGTATCAGGATTATATTAATTTCAATGGTTGAGATCATGAGTAAGTTGAAGCTAGACCACCATGAAAAACCTGGAAGCATTGGACGGCCGTTTCGTCCTATTGTGGGACTCCTTAGTAGTGAACATCCACAATCCTGCCTCCCGAAATTCCAACCCAAGATCTACTGGTCTTGCGCACGATCACTTAACCACTAGATCACTGAGTTGGCCAGCATCCAATGGTGTTAATGTCTGACTTCAACCAATCCACGAAATTGAGCGACAAATCCACCATTGTCTTCAATGAGTTACTATCTCACAACAGACCTGGTTGAACTCCACTGGTCACTGCTTCTCACTAGAATTATTTGAACCATTATTGTAGTTTAAGTAAAAATGGATAGTAGCTAGCGGTTGAATCCAGTTTGACTCACGTTTCGTCCTATTTCAGACTCGTCAGCCGGATGTACATGCATCTCAGGATTGATGTTTACTCTATGACTAGAATCCAGTACCATTCGCTTCAACAACCATCACGTTCTTCACTTAGCCACTGAGTCCTGATAACCACTTGCTTGTGCAACGGGATGAAGTTTAAATTCACATCGTATTATTTTAATTGAATATTTCGATTTATGTTTAGGACTGCAATTGATTAGTCTTTTATTAACATATGTGCATCATTTGCTGATTGCCTCGTTATTGCCTTGATTCACAAGCATTTAGGACGTGAGCTTTGTTCTATTTATATTCTAGAGTTGATATTCACTCTGGAACTCAAACATTGACTCTAAGATGCAGGTACATCCAGTTGACAAGTCTCAAATAGGACGAAATGCACCATCAAACTGAATTTTATTGCTAGCCACTATCCATCTTTGGTTAAAAAAGTTTGTGACTTGAAGCTAGATCGAAGCGATCCGCACAAGATGCATATATACCGATAAGAGAGACTAATCAGTTAAAGTTCTAAATAACAATGGGAAGATATAAGTAAAACTATACCAAGTGAATCAATCTATTTTGTTTAGGCTGAAATCTAAATTGTTATTTCAATTATGTATTAGTTAAATTAATTTTTTGTTGTTGACAAGATGGTAAAGTTGTTTAACTGTAGAGACTATAACTTATAGATGAACCAATTAGATACAAGAAAACAGACATTGGATTTTGACGTGAACATTATTCATCAATCTGGTTTAATAAGATTTTGGCATTATAGCTGATATCAGCTGGTAATGAAAACTCTAAATCTAATTCTTAACAGAATGCCCTAGTACAGTCGAGGGTGGAGAGAGTCATCTCTGCCTCTTCAAATGCTTTCATATGGCCACAAGTGCATACAGCTACGAACAGGGAATTCCTAGTCACTACCTTCTCGTGGCATGGGTGTTGTTTATGAAGTTGAGAGGATGAAAAGTGAATGTTCGGCGCCTTAATCGGGTTGGTTGGCACGCAGAGTCCACCTATGGGAGTTGGAAAACCTTGGTACCAAACCCGTGGTGCACATGTGATACAGTATCCTATAGGAGCAAATAGCGTATGATCCAATTGTTGGTTACTGGTTACTATGAGACTACATCTCCTGATGTTACTCAACTGCCTTGCGGATTGGACCTTTAGATCAAAGGTTCCGGGTGTGGCCTCCTAAGAAAACCACCTGTTTCGGTTTGGGCACCCGAGCAATATCCCAGCCTTCACACAAATCGAATGATTTATATAGCTCATATCTATTTGGTGCCTTCTTGTACCAATGTTTATGTGTTAAATAAATAAATAATAAATTCCTCACACTGCTTTATAAACCTCATTTAGTCTTAGTTAGCAGATGGACATTCCCAAGGTTAACGTCGTATTTTCTTGACCGAGGTACCTAGCCTATCGTATACCCTGACCGTATTCTCATAACTTTCGGGTTGCCTGATCTGTCAAGGGCAATTGGATAGTGCATGATGCTATTGTGTTCTAAGTTCAAAGAGAATTGTATACTATATCCATGCAAATCCACTCCGTTATTTTTCCTATAAATGAACTATGTTATCACTAACATATACCCTAATTTATAGACAATCATCAGACTATTATTACGTCAATCTTTAAAATTTCTAAAGATTCATAGTTTAAGACGAAAATAATATCATAATAGTTGAGAGAATAACATTCATTAGTATCTATGTATCTATATATCTACAAATACATAATAATAATAATAATAATAATAATAATAATAATAATAATAATAATAATAATAATAATAATAATAATAATAACAGTAATAATAATACGTCAGAATAACAAGTATTTAGTTCCTATGATAATACATTGGCATACAACTACACATCTATATTGTAGGCATCCATATACATGAATCACATTTCCCAGTAAATTATTCCCTGTTCATACTTGTCATAATGATATTGAAATGTTCTTTTTTTTCTAAAATCAAATCGCTTATCAAATAAATTCAATATTCCCCCCCTTCACACAGATAAAGTTTTGTATAATGATGATAGAAAAAGAAAAGTATATAAAATACAAAATGTGATCATTTTACAAAGTATACATTAAAAAAATCAATATCATGGTGTTTCTATACTACTTAATACATATAAGTAGTTGAATAATCTTAACGTTTTTTTTATAAATCCCATCTATTGGATCTGTTAAAAATTTCATGAATTTTTCTAAAACTAAATATATGAAATATGAATTATAATAGAATTTGTTGATAAGTGATTTGAGGTGATTAGAATTACATTATGAAATTGGATTTCATGTTAATTAGCATTTGTCAGTAGGGTATAATAGTATCATCGATGATGAAGGAGGATCAGATACGGACGTACAGGCGAGGATTGGTAGACTATATTCATTTAAACCCAACTTTATGCATATGTATATGGTGTCCGTCAAGGCTGTCTACTATAAACATTTCTGTATGATTTCATTAAAGACGTACTACTGGAAATAACGCCATCGTCGTCTCAATTTTCGAGAATTGATCTCTTTCCGAGAAAACACCCTATTGACTTAGAATACGTAGATGACATAGTCCTGTTTGGTGAAGACGCTAATAAAACGCAGAGTCTTTCGGTAGCACTGAGCAACAATACCAGAATGTTTGGGATGCTCTTCTTCCCCTCTAAATGCAAGTTGTTGTTTCACGACTGGCCTGCGTCAACACCTGAACTAAGGATAGGGAGTGAAATAGTCGAACGTGTCAACAACTCCATTTATCTTCGGAGTTTGATCAGCCCTAATTGGTTGGTGTCTGACAAAATCTCCTCACGGATTCAGGAAGCTCGTTTAGCTTTTGCCGAATTACGTCACCTATGGCGAAGGCAAGATATGCGTGTGTCAATTAAAAGACCAGTATACTTCGCTCCGTTATACTTTACGGCTACGAAACGTGGCCAATAAGAGTAGAAGATAGTCGT
This sequence comes from Schistosoma margrebowiei, assembly GCA_944470205.2. Lineage (NCBI taxonomy): Eukaryota > Metazoa > Platyhelminthes > Trematoda > Strigeidida > Schistosomatidae > Schistosoma > Schistosoma margrebowiei. The sequence goes on from OX104026.1 coordinate 5,271,075, forward strand.
AAGCCACTAGTTTTTGACCAGAAATGCCTTAGAAATATGGCTTGCATTTCCTAGAATCAACGAGTAAGTAATAGTGATGTTAGACACAGGGTATTATAGAATGATGGTGAGTCAGTTGGTAAGGTTGAGAATATACATTGACTGTGGTGGTTGGGCCACTTGTTACGCATGCCTGAACACCGATTACCACGACGCGTAATGCTAACTAGTGTTGGAAATGGCTGGAAGAATGTTAGGGGAGGCCAAACCAAAACGTGGCATCAGTTCAAGAAGTCATTAACTTCTAGTCTGTGCTATGTTGGTAGATGTAGACTACTGGGTTGAGGTCTGTGTGACTATCGTAACCAATGGTTGGAGACTAAGTGATATGGCTGAGAATCGATCACAACGGCGTAGTTGTACACACTCTCTGTCTTCCCTTGAACTATGAGAATAAAATCGCTTCATGTATTTCTTTCTACGAACTAACTCTTTCTTCCTGTACTATATCCTTATATGCAATATTTTTTTTATATATTATCATCACTGAATCAACTACTTCTATGAGTCCGGTGTTCATGTTGTGCTAATGAGGTAATGGAAACTTTGGCCGATGCATATATGTGCCTAGTCCTACGTTGAAGCTGACATATATATATATATATATATATATGGTTACTAGAAAGCTAAATTAGTTTCCAGGGTAAGGTGAATAAAAATAATTCACTTGAAAAATATTTCACATCTACTATAGTTGCAAACCTATAGTAATGGTTCATCATTTAAAATTGTTCTATTATAATGTGTGTACATAAATATGTGATAATGATTTTGCATTAGTAAATCAACACATACATTTTATATATTTGTAAAGTCAATAATATAAGATACGATCAATTAGGTAAATTTAATGATAATTTTTTTTATCAATATAGGGGTTCGGAGGTTATTAAGTTATTAATTGTGATCATAAACCGATCGATGTTAGACCACCATTGAAAATCTGTAAGTACTAGATACCCGTTTGGTCCTATTGTGGGACTTCTCAGTAGTGCAAATCCACGATCTCGCTCGCGAGATTCGAACTCAGGGTCTTCAACCTCGCGCGCCAACGCCTAACTTACCATCGATCGGTTGGAGATCTCAATCAATAACTTATTATTATCCACAGTGCTATACTGATAATTATCATGTGTTCACTAGTGAGTAAATTCTAGGAGTTCTGGTGAGAAGCCGTTTCCAGTCGGGCTAATCTGTGTCGGAGCCGACAAGATGAAATATGTGGAAGAACTAGCAACGACGGCGGAAAAAGCTGCTAGAGAAGGAAATATGAAACAGCTTTACGGTACAACGAAGAAACTAGCAGGGAAATACAGTAAACCAGAGAGTCCGGTCAAAGACAAAGAAGGCAGGCCAATCACTGGAATTCAAGAACAGTGGAATAGATGGGTAGAATACTTCGAGGAACTCCTGAATAGGCCGGCTCCAATGAATCCATCGGACATCGAAGCGGCACACACAGATCTTCCCATAGACGTCAACCCACCAACGAAGGAAGAAATCAGAATGGCCGTCAGACAAATCAAGAACGGGAAAGCAGCGGGTCCGGACAACATAACAGCTGAAGCACTGAAGTCAGACATCGAAGCAACCACAAAAATGCTTTACCTTCTATTCAAAAAGATTTGGGAAGAGGAACAAGTGCCGATAGACTGGAAAGAAGGGCACCTCGCCAAGATTCCAAAGAAAGGAGATCTGAGCAAATGTGAAGACTGCAGAGGCATTACACTGCTGTCAATACCAGGGAAGGTCTCCAACAGAGTGTTGCTGAACCGGATGAAAGATGCAGTAGACGCCCAACTTCGAGATCAACAAGCTGGACTCCGTAAGGATCGATCGTGCACAGACCAAATTACAACACTACAGATCATCGTCGAACGATCAGTTGAGTGGAACTCGTCACTATACATCAACTTCATTGATTATGAAAAGGCATTTGACAGTGTGGATAGGAGGACATTATGGAAACTTCTTCGACACTACGGAGTTCCTGAAAAGATTGTCGATATTATCCGGAACTCATACGACGGACTACAATGCAAAGCCGTGCATGGAGGACAGCTGACAGATGCATTCCAAGTAAGGACCGGAGTCAGACAAGGCTGTCTACTCTCTCCCTTCCTCTTTCTTCTGGTGGTCGACTGGATTATGAAGACCTCGACATCTGAAGGAAAACACGGAATTCAATGGACAGCTCGAAATCAATTAGACGATTTGGACTTCGCAGATGACCTAGCCCTCCTATCACGTACACACAAACAGATGCAGATGAAGACAGCCAGTATAGCAGCAGTCTCTGCATCAGTAGGCCTCAGCATACACAAAGGGAAAACCAAAGTCCTCAAATTCAAAGCGGCAAACAACAATCCAATCACTCTTGATGGCGAAACTCTGGAAAATGTAGAGTCCTTCACATACCTAGGAAGCAATATCGATGAACAAGAAGGTTCAGATGCAGACGTAAAGGCGAGGATTGGTAAAACAAGGGCTACATTCCTACAATTGAAAAACAGATGGGACTCATAACAACTATCTGTCAACCAATATCAAAGTAAGAATCTTCAATACCAACGTCAAGGCAGTTCTACTGTATGGAGCTGAGACTTGGAGAACTACAACAACCACCATCAAGAAGGTACAAGTATTTATAAATAGCTGTCTACGCAAGATACTCAACATCCATTGGCCGGATACCATCAGCAATAGCCTTCTGTGGGAGAGAACAAACCAACTTCCAGCTGAAGAAGAAATAGGGAAAAGACAATGGAAATAGATAGGACATACATTACGCAAATCGTCAAACTGCATCACGAGGCAATCACTAACTTAGAATCCTGAAGGGAAGCGGAAAAGAGGAAGGCCAAAGAACACATCGCGTCGGATAATAGAAGCAGATATGAAAACGATGAATTACAACTGGACGGAGCTAGAAAGGATTGCCCAGGACATGGTAGAATGGAGAATGCTGGTGAGCGGCCTATGCTCCTTCACGAGGAGTAACAGGCGTAAGTAAGTAAGTAATCTGTGTCGGGTAGAGACAGGTATCTACCTCAGTACAATGGAAGATGAAGTCGCAATTTCGTGGATTGGTTAAGGTTAGATATTAACACTATTGGATTCCAGCTCAGTGGTCTAGTAGGTTAAGGGTTCGCGCGAGAGAGTTTGGAATCCCGCGAGCGGGTTCGTGAATGCGCAGTGCTGAGTCTCACAATAGGACGAAACGGCTGTCCAGTCCTTTCAGGTTTTCAATTGTGGTCTAACATCAATCGGTTTAAGATCTCAATGGATAATATTTTTTTCTTTTTTACATCAGTTACGGAACCACTAAATAAAGGATAAAACATTAGGTAATTTCGTCATTCCTAATTTAGGAATCTCATTTAATCTGTATTTTATAGACTTCAATTCTTAAATATTGACTAAATGATCACTCATTAATCCTTATTTTTTTGAAGCACGTATAGTAAACAGAAGTAAACATATATAAAAGAAGATTTAATTCGAAGTTTATTATAAGCACAAGAAAGATTTTATGTATCTACATGATGATCTGTAGTACTAAGATTCTAGAAGTTTCTAGTGAAAACAATTTAATAATTAATTCGCTTGGTGTCGTTTTTACTTGAAATCTCCCCAATGATGTTTAGGACTGTAGTTGATCAGTCTCTTATTGGCATATGTGCATACTGTGCATATTACCCCGATATCGCCTTAATTTACAAGCATTATAAGCAAAGATGGATAGTGGATAGCAGTGGAATCCAGGACTCAGCAGCTAAGTGGACAACGCCATGGCATTTGAAGTGAACGGTACTGGTTTCAAGTTCCAGAGTGAACATCAACTCGGAGGTGTAGGTACATCCAGCTGACGAGTTTGAAATAGGAAGAAACATGATTTAAACTGGATTCCATTGTTAACCACTGTCCATCTTTCCTTTTAATGCTTGTGAATTAAGGCTGTATCGAGTCGATTCTCACAGGATGCACATATGCCAATAAGACAGACTGATCAACTGCAGTCCTAAATAACAGTGGGAAGATACAAGCAAAAACAACGCCAAATGTATTCAATAAAGCTCCTGTTTGTACAAAGTCAGTGTAACTTACATTTAAGTTAAAATTGATCGTATTTTAATGAATAATCAAACGCGAAGTAAATCTGTATATAAATGAATGTATTAAAATGTTAATACACTTCCAGAAAACTTAGTGTTTGAATAATGAAATAAATCTTCGACTGTTATTAGTGTTTGTCTTCTTCTTTCGTGAGTTAAAATATACTAATTTAAGTGGGAAGCCGTGACCAGTAGAGTTCAACCGGGTCTGTTGTGAGATAGTAACTCACTAATGCCAATAGTGGAAGGTGGATGCCAATCGACTCAGTGGTCTAGTGGTTAAACGATCACGCACGAGACTGATAGGCTCTGGGTTTGAATCTCGCAGGGCGGGGTCGTGGATGCGCACCACTGAAGAGCCCCATAATCGGACGAAACGGCTGTCCAGTGCTTGCAGGTTTTCCATGATGGCCTAGCTTCAATTGACTCATGATTTCAATCAGTGAGATTTCTATCTATCTGAAGTTTGTGCTGATGATGTCATTGAGAAAAATGATGAAATCTCCACGACCAAATCATCCAACTTAGAGAACAAAACACCATCAATTTCATTTTTAACTAACCACTTTTTCTTAAAATGATTATTGAAATTTGCACATAACTATCTAGACTAATTAAATGTTTGATTATCTTATTTCATTCACTTGTTTACCTTTAGAATAGATAATCTTAATCATTTCAAGATGAAAACAACCTTTTTACTTGACCTTACACTTTCAATTAAGATGATGATTGGTTAGTATTTACACACACATGACCTTATTTCCTCAGTTTGACCTTGAAAATGAGTCACAAGTAAATAGTCTTTGTTGAGTGACCTGATAACATTTTAGAAGAAAAATAAAGTTATTACTAACATGTGACAACTTGATTATCATTATTGTTAGCGGCTATATTCATTATTATTATATTTTTGGTACAATATAGAATTCTCAGCACAAAGTATTTCAACAAGTTTCTTTTGAGATGATGGAAAAGTAAACAATGACATGTTTAAGGTCAACAAGAACCAATCAACATCGAGGTCTACAGGATAAGCTGTGAATCACATGTGGAGAAATTCGAATACTTTACTTCTATCTGAAGTTTGTGCTGATGATGTCGTTTAGAAGAATGATGAAAGATCCATGACCAAACCATTCAGCTTAGATAATAAAACTCCATCAAAAGTTTCCTTTCGTTATTTGTCTATCGATCCTAGCGATAAATATTGATTGGTCACCAGTTAGATGTTAGCAATTTAGGAATCGATATCTGAATAATGTATATTCTTTTAAATGCATATTACCAACAACTACAATATCTCTGATTGGACTCTTTTGTAACTTGTACAACAAATTGTCGTAAATTTTTTATAAACGCACCTGTGAAGCTGGGTGACACGGGATCGCATCTGTCAGAGAGCACCAGTAACTTCAAGATTACAGGTACACTTTGCTGACCCGTGGCAAGTAGCACGAAACCCGGATCCAGGGTTTCCTGTTGACTACCACCATCTAACCTCAATATATAGTGCCCGCAATATCGAGTCACCTAGCCTGGTGGCCACATTGCAACATGACCGATAGCATTCCATCTGAACTAAATAAGGACTTGACACGCATGATATTGATCACCACCCAGTGATCAATTAATTGTGAGCACATGAATAAGTTCTAAGATTAATAGGCATAATAACGTGTTAAATACAACCAAAAAAAAAACACAACAGATAACTTGTGGAAATATTCAGATGATAGGAACAAGTAGCCAAAATATTCAAACAGGCTATCTCATATGTATGATTTGTATAATATTATATTCAGTAATGATTTCTAGGAAGACTTCTTTCTGAGAATGTTACTATTAATATCTTATGAATTCTTCGTGTCCCTATTCCTTCTTTTTTTTCTTTTTCCAAATTAGTTTCCTTGAATAACATATTCAAACCCTAATCTTTCCAATTAATGATAATAATTTATCTATTCTGAAAATAATAATAACAACAGAGTTCACTCCAGTTTACAGGCATGATCAATTTGATATAAATAGTAACATTAGATGTACAGAACAAATATGTGATAGAAGAAAGTTTTAAGTATACTAGTTCAGTAATTGTTTAGGTCGTACATGCATTACAGCGATCCAATGCATCAGCCAGGAACTTTTAAATTTTTCTGAAGTGGATAGCCTGTTGATTTATAAACGGTGTAATTAAGGTCATTTCCTGTGCCAGATTGAATTTATGATAATTATCTACAACTAGAGAAAGTAAAACGAAAACAGAGAGCACGGAACGACAAAGCAATAATTACCTGAATATGTCAATCAGGTCTACCAAAATGCATGTGTCATTTGACACAGCGATATACTGTTCATGTTAGATATTATTCAAATTAGTTAAAGTTGCTAGAGACAGTGTTAATGTAAAGCGACAGTAGGTGGGTGGTTTTACTTAGGGAATGCACTAATAATAATGGCTAAACATTTAAACTTCCTATAATATCACATGTAGAATAAGATACATTTACAGGTGCTAGAACATTCTATGTATTTTCAGAGGAGCAGTATTCATCGATACAGCGAACAAATAATGAGAATGATTTTATCGTACGGATAGATTGTAATAGGTTATCATAGAGTCTAGAAAATTTACAGGTAAAGTAATTCATATAGAGAGATGATTTAGAAAAAGTTGGTTTCACTAGTGCCAAGGAACTACGGATGTCATAATGAGAAGTTTCTGCATATTAAATCACGTGATTGGATGTAAAGGATAGTTTATTAAGCATTTTAAAGAAAAAGATAAGATTTAGTTTGAGTCTTCTCTTCCATAAAGGGTCGAGCCCAAGTTTATTAAATCTAGAATTATAAGTTAAGGTACAATCAGCACCAGGAATACGAAGTGTAAGTCATCTCAGTACTGATTCCAGCCTTAATTTATCCTTTATGCGTGCACTGCTGAGAATAAACGTGCAGTATTCTAGGAGTGGTCGAACACAAACTTTGTACATTAAAATACGTGACTCATTGTTATAAAGGTTTCTAATTGTGTTACCAATAAGATGTTGAGACTTGGAGGTCTGTTTCAAAATCTGTTCTGTAATCGACAAGTCCTAAGTCTACTACTGTATATAACCTAGATAACACTTTATCCTTTATGATAAGATCTAAGTTGAGTGATGTATCGCCGAAGCATATCCATCCTTCACATACCTGGGAAGCATAATCGATGAACAAGGGAGCTCAGATACAGACGTAAAGGCAAGGATTGAAAAAGCAAGGACAGCATTCCTACAGTTAAAGAACATATGGAACTCAAAACAACTTTCAACCAATATCAAAGTGAGAATCTTCAATATCAACGTCAAGGCAGTTCTACTGTATGGAGCTGAAACTTGGAGATCTACAACAACCATCATCAAGAAGGTACAAGTATTTATAAGTAGTTGTCCACTCAAGATACTCAACATCCATTGGCCGGATACCATCAGCAACAGCCTACTGTGGGAGAGAACAAATCAGCTTCCAACTGAAGAAGTAATTAGGAAATAACGATGGGAATGGATAGGACATACATTACGCAAATCACCAAACTGCATCACGAGACAAGCACTAACTTGGAATCCTGAAGGGAAGCGGAAAAGAGAAAGGTCAAAGAACACTTCTCCATTTATGGTAATGTCTAGGTTGAGTGGTGTATCGCCGAAGCATATCCATCCACATTTAGCCGTATTAAGCTCCAGTGACCACTTTAGGTACCACTGTGCTATCTTGTTAAGCTCCATGCTGATGCAATTTTGCATATTTTTCAGCTCATGTGGAGAAAATGAATACACTACTTCAAGATCATCTGCATATAGAAGGGGCTTAGCCACACAAAAACGTACTGCTTATACTTTTACTATCTCTACCATTATGAGATTTGAATTGATGATTGTATCTGTGTGCTAATGTAGTATGGTAACTCGAACTGATATACGTATGTAATCATGAATTTCTATATTGTTATTGACTAACTGACTAACTGACTACTCTTAATGTTGACTGAATGTAAACATGAACTCACATCTATACTAAATGATGATAAAAACCAAACATATTTATTGATTCATCCTATAAAACATGTTTTAACTTGTATTTTCATTCAATTATTTCTTTATATTTACATATTTCTTTTTGTTTGTTTTTCTCTTTTTGTTTATTTATTTGTTTTTATTAAAGTTTATTATTGAATTATTGTTGTTTTCTTTTCTTTTTCTTTTCCATGTTACAATGAAGATGAACCATCTAGGGGTATAAAATGAAAATAATGAATAATATTATGGAATCTATTTGATGGTTATTTTCAGTAACTATGTACATAAATGAAATAGAATGATTATTGTAAACATTAAAAGTATTGAAAGTAATCAATTTAAAACGATTAAGTTTTATGTTTGAACACTGTATAGTCTAATTTCATCATGTTTGAACATATAAATATTGGTACAAAATGGTACTCAGTATATATGTGGCAAACAAGTCATTTGATTTGTGTATGGGCTGTGATACTACTTGGGTGCCCAAAGTAAAACACGTGGTTTTCTTAAGGGGACACACAAGGAGCCTTCAACTTAAAGGTCTAATTCACAAGGCAATGTAGCAATTGTTGAGATATTCAGGAAAATATCCCAGAAATTATCCTATTAAGCCTAATGCTATTCTTGGACTTGGAGATGGTATTATTCACTCATTGGTCAGTACTTGTTTCACGTGTCATTTTCCTACTGGTCAATATTGTACAATGTTATTTTCTATTTTATGGTACGTTGTGGTCTGCTTGACTGGTATATAAACAAAGTATGTTTGAAATATAATGATTCATATATCCGAGGCTGAGACTTGCGTTCTGGACTCAACTGCTGGGCTAGATAGTGAAGCGGGACCAATCAGAACACTAGGTCGTTCTACGTGTTTGTGCGTCTTTGGTCCGATCGATAATTCACTACCCTCAAATCTGCTGTCTCACAAGTATAGCAGCAATGTCAAGAGATGCAGTCCCATGGTAACTGGTGACCAACGGTTGGTTCATATGCCATTTTTTCCATCAGAATACTGGAGCCCATGTGCCCCACTGGTTTGGAATCAGGGTATTCCAACTCTACTAGTTGGACTCTACGTGTCCACCAACTTGATTCAAGTACCGGACATTCGCATTGTGTCCTCTGAATTTCGTAAACAACACCCTCATCACGAGAAGGCAATGAGTCGGACTTCCTTGTCAGTGGTTGTATACACGTGGCATTCGCTTGCGAGATCGAAAGTCCTAGGTTCGAATTCCACATAAAGGTTTGTCGCCAAGTACTGCTGAGGAGTCTCATACTAGAACGAAACGACCTTAAAACAATGCTTCCAGGTATATCTCTCCAAATCAATCAATCAATTCTTTTTTTTTAACTGGCGTCATTTTATGATTTAATCATATCAACAAATTGAATGAAATCTGAAAATCTATGAATGATTTAAATTAAGCTATAAAATCATTTATAGAAGTTATAGTAGCCGTCATAAATTGAAAAAAAAAATAGTGTAATGTAGTTTTACTATTATCAATAATCACCAATAACAACACCAAGAAAAAGAGAAAAAGGGAAAAAGAAAAATGGACTAAAGAAAAAAGTTACTATTCATTAGCCAAGTTATTCAAATTGAAATTTGCTTCATTCTTTTTTTCTCATGTAAAAAACTATAAATATAGAAAAACAAATATACAGGAAATGAAGAAGATAAGGAAGGGTACATCATTGGAAAAGTAAAAAAGGAGAGATGAATAAACTTAGATGGAGAGATTTTATAGAGTTTGTTAGTAAATTGTAGGTAGTATTTATGATAGATTAATTTCTAAAATCTCCACAAAACCCTTCTGATAATAATCATCTGCTCACTAGTGACTGACTTCAAGAGATACTCCTGGAGTTCTAGTGGGAAGCCGTCACCAGTGGAGTACAACCAGGTCTGTTGTGAGATATCAGCTCACTGAAGACAATGGTATATGGTGGCGCAAATTCGTGGATTGGTTGAAGTTAGACATTAACACCGTTGAATGCCGGCTCAGTGGTCTAGTAGTTAAGTGCTCGCGCGCGAAGCCAGTAGGTCCTGGGTTCGAGCCCCGGGTGGTGCGGGATCGTGGATGCGCACCGATGAGGAGTCCCATACTAGGACGAAACGGCTGTCCAGTGCTTCCAGGTTTTCAATGGTGGTCTAGCTTCAACTGATTCATGATTTCAATCTGTGAGATTAATGTTAGTTGAATTAATTCTTTCTCTTTAGAGTTTTTTTAGAGAGTTAGTTTTCTAAGGGATAAGGTCGCTAAACCCATGCTCAATCCTTCTTCTTTATCCGGGTTTAGGATTGGCAATAGCCTTAAAAGGGCTCCATGTGGATTTAGGAAAGTACCCAACTGCATCACAAGGCAAGTTCTCACATGGAATCCTCAAGTCTAAAGGAGGAGGGAAAGATCAAAGAATAGATTACTCTGAGAAATGGAGACAGATATGAGAAGAATGAACAACAATTGGATAGAACTAGAAAAGATAGAGTGGGTTGGAGAATACTGGTCGGTGGCCTATGCTCTATTGGAGGTAACAGGCATAAGTAAGTGATGTCAGTTGAGCTACCATTGATAAATACAGAAAATGATGAAGCTATTTCATCTTAGATTGGAGTGAAAGGCATATATTTTTGAGGAGTAACGATTACAATCTGCAAGACTGTACAATTCCATATAAATACAATTTGCAATTACTAATAAACCCAGACGAATTTTCTATCAGTTGAGATTATTCAACTAACTTTAGATATAGTCCACTTCAGTGTGGAATCATTTAATTCTTTGATCACATCACAATAATATTGATAGGACTGAGTTAACAGAGTTACTTACTTGCTTACACCTGTTACTCCTCATGGTGGAGCATGGGCTGCCCAGACTGAGTTAACACTACAAATTAAATTATCATGATTTTCTTCCCAATAGTCTGTGACATATATTAACATAGTAAATATATTCCAATCGTCGTCTTAGCTATCTTATCGACTTCCTTGGCCACTATGTTTCCAGATATATACTTATTGCCATTAATTTTACTATTTTTTAGGCTTGTTATAATTAACTAATTATGTTTGTCAACCAATTGTATTTAGGAACCTTTTTAGAACATCTACGTCTTATGTCGAATTGGATTATTGGAAAAGTTCGCGAAATAACATCATATAATGGGTTGTGTACTAATTCTGTCGGCGAGACTATAATTTATGGATGAACCAATCAGGTATAAGATAAGAGGTTTCGGGTTTTTGTGCGAAGTTTATCCATCCATTTGGCTAAATAGTGTTTTGACATTTTAGCTAATATCAGCCCGTGATGAAAACTCTAAATCCGATTCCTAACCCTAACCATCAACTGTAAATCATAATTCTAATTCCTGGTTAATAGGTGGGCACTCTCAAAGTTCGTCTAGCGTCACTCAAAGGTTGTCCATAAATTATAGTCTCACCAATTCTGTCTATTGATGTAACAAAAGATGATTACGATAGAATTATTCCGTCAAATAAATTCAATTATGAAGAATTACGTCATAAGAGTGAACATTTACCAATGAATATGCATTGCAACTAATCACTGGTAAAACAAAGCTTTATACATATCAATTAGGATATTCACAACTAAAATTATTGTTGTACTGAGAATTCATTGGTTTTAATGGAGCATATAGAATAGAATATAACAGGTACTACACATGCATACCATACTAACACAGACTACACTGTGAAAATAATAATGAAATTATTTTCAGTTTGAGGTTGTAGAGAATGGTGAATTTCGTTGAATTCATGAGCCGATCAATGTTAGATCACCACTGAAAACATGGGAGTTCTTTAACGGCCGTTCCATCCTAGTATGGGTCTCCTTAGTAGAGCGCGTCCACGATCCCACGTGTGAGACTCAAAACACAGAACCTTCACTGTCGTGTGAGACCTCGTGGCTTGGTTGAAGTTAAAACTTGACACTATTAGATGCCGGCCCAGTGGTCTAAATGTTAGGCATGAGCACGTAAGACTGTAAGTCCTGCCAGTAGGATCATGGATATGCACCGCTGAGGTGTTCCACAGTAGGAAGAAAAGGCTGTCCAGTGCTTCTAGGTTTTTAGTGGTGGTCTAACATTGATTGGTTCATGAATTCAATGAAATTAGTGAAGTTAGTTTTGTACTAGTAGGATATTAATAGAGTTAATGTGCAATCACAATTGTTTGATCATTGGGTGGTGATCAATATCATTTGTGTCAAGTCCTTCTTAGTGCAGATTGAATGCTATCGACCAAGTTGCAATGTGCCCACTAGTCTAGGTGACTCGACATTGGGTGCTCTATGTTGAGATAAGATGGCGGTTGGAGGTAGTCAACAGGAAACTCTGAATCTAAGTTTCGTGCTACTTGGTACTCGTCGGCAAGGTCGATAGCATTCGATCTGCACTAAGAAGGACTTGACACACATGAAATTGATCACCACCCAGTGATCAATCAATTGTGATTACATCTTAGTTCTACAGGAGGTTGGTCGCGGCCAGGTTAGCCCAGTGGTAACGTCTCTGACTGTGAAGCTGGGTGACACGGGATCGAATCCGTCGGGGAGCACCAGTTACCTCAAGATTACATGTACACCTTGCTGACTCGTGCCAAGTAGCACGAAACCCCGGTTCAGGGTTTCCTGTTGACTACCTCCAACCACCATCTAAGAGTTAATATTGCATAAGGAATTCGATCACAAGTCCTAATCAATTAAGTAAATAAATGTATTCTCACTAAAAAGATTAGATTATCATATCAATAAACTTATTTGCAATTAATGATCAAAAAATGTTCAAGACAACAATATTGATAATATTTATTTACATGTCAAGTTCTTTAATCATTTCTTTACATGTATTAAAGGTTGCATGATACTAAAAGTTATGTAAATCTGAAGAATATTTGCTATAATTTTGCATATACTACTATATAAAAATTAGCGAATTTTAATGGAATATAGATCCGGTACATTCTACGACACAGTCAGTCAGTTAATCAGTCAGCTACAACGTAGGATCAGGCACATATATGAATCAGTTCAAGTTGCCATACCTCATTGGCACAACAAGATGAACACCAAATTCATAGAAGTAGTTAATTCAGTAGTGGTAATATATAAAAGAAAGATTGATTGTCCATACTTTACTGATACAGTGAGTCATCTAAGGGTAAGGATAGTCTCGATATCTAACATGGTAAATACGTCCTGTGGCAGTATGGGAACGTTTAAATTATTTCAAAAAGGCGAAATATCGAATTTACAAGACACAAATGAGACTAATGGTTTAGATATCTTGAGAAATCTTCAGTAGAATACTTTTGATTACATTCAAGTAACTTACTAATTCGGTTAGGTAAATTAATAGTGGGTAAACACACATAGGGAACTAATGGTTATTTCAGACGTTTAGAAATGATTTCAGATATTTTAACGAGGACTTCATACAAATTGACAACAGCTGAATCAACATTGTTCTAGTTCAAACTTGCTTCATTAATCGAATGACTAAATGCATTTAGTATTATGTCGACTAAGTATAAATAATTATCAGGAGAGGGTTTTGTAGATATTTTAGTAAGTTTTTATTTAAATTCATGAGTCAATTGAATTTCGACCATCATGGAAAATTTGGAAGCACTGGATGGCCGTTTCGTCCTGGTATGGAACTCTTCAGCAGTGCGCATCCATGAACAGATGAAATCAAGATTTTTCAATAGTTGATAAGGTAATTAACTACAAAGAAGTGTAAATTGTTTAAATAACATTCATATGAAAAATGAATCGTCCGTTTAATTTCTTTACTAAACATCTTGTTAGACTTTCTTCTCGTTGTGATCATGTTGTGTATGTGTGTGCGTGTGACCAACTAAATCAATACACATTTACACTAATTCTGCCATTACACCTGATTATTGATTAAATAATTGATAAACTACTATAATTCTGTCAGTCTCATACGTGGGTATTTAACCACCAGACCATTGAACTGGAATACAACGATGTTTATGTCGTGGATGTGAACAGCTGAAGAGTCCCACAATAAGACGAAATGGCTGCCCAGTGCTTCCAGGTTTTCCATGATCTCAATTACTGAAATTGCTATAATATCCACAAAAACCCTTCTGATATTGATCAACATATGCTCACTAATGAATGGCTTTAAGAGGTATTACATGGAGTTCTAGTGAGAAGCAGTGACCAGTGGAGTTCAAACAGATCTGTTGTAAGATAGTAACTCACTCAAGACAATGGTGAATGTTTAGCTCAATTTTGTGGGTTAGTTGAAGTTAGACATTAACACCATTTGATGCCAGCTGGCTCAGTGGTCTGGTGGTTAAGCGCTCGCACGCGAAACTGATAGGTCTTGGGTTCGAATCCCTCTAGGCTGGTTCGTGAGTATGCATTGCTAAGAAGTCCCATACTAGGACGAAACGGCCGTCCAATGTTTCCAGGTTTTTCATAGTGATATATCTTCAATTGAATCATGATCTCAATTATTGACAACATAATTCTATATAAAAATATTTAAAAATAATGATTTATTGATTTTTAATATGAATTTATATAACATTGATTGATATCAACAACAACAAAAAATAACAACAATAAAATTAATCGATAATCAATATTTCTAAAGAGAAAAACTATAATTATAAAGAACAATTAAAATTATCAATCAACATTATATTTTTTTTAAACATTGTTTTTGTTTTTATGTCCGGAAATGAAAATATCAATAATTGTAAATTGATTTGTATATATTAAATGTTTGTATGCGAAGAAGTATTGATTGATTGATTGGTTGATTACCATGACAACAACAACAACAACAAAACTATGAATACTACTAATACTACTATCAGTACTACTTTAGTGAACAAGAACACAAGTGAGGACAATCGGATGTAATTACAGAATATTTTAATAGAATCTGAGAATCATACATTAAATAAAGATGGATAGTAGCTAGCAGTGGAATTCAGGATGCGCATTTCGTCGTATTTGGGACTCGTCAGCTGGATGTACCTGTATCTCAGAGTTGGTGTTCACTCTGGGACACCCCGGGCAATATCGAGGCAATACTCACAGTATGCACATATGCCAATAATCGAATTATCAATTTCAGTTCTAAACATCAATGGGAAGATTCAAGTAAAAACAATACCAAGTGAACCATACATTAAATAGTTAATTTGACAAATATCAATCCATTGTTTTAAATTTGACTGTTTCTTTTCTAAATATCAGTCCATTATCTCAGATTTTATTGTTTCTGCATTTTTATAGCAATTGCTTTCTGTTCTAGTTCTTTCCTTCTTGATCTTCTACTGAAATACATACTATTCCTGACTATCGTTATATACTACTTATGTGTATCAAGTAGAGCACGCCACACCACACTACTACTATTACTATTGTAATAGAAAACTTAGGTGAGGACAATCAGTTTATTTTTTAACATAAAATTATAGAATATCTTTGTAAAATATAAAAATTGTATATTAAATAATTCATTTGTACATTATCTATCAATTATCTCGTACAAACACTTCATCATTCCTTCATTCTTGTTGTTATTATTATTAAACTGTCTGTTTGCATTCTTCTTCTCTACTATTCAAGTTATGATACCAAGAAATGAAGTAATGTGTTTACATTTCTGTAATGGAATGTCGACATTATCATTCAAGGGATCAAATTTACTAAATAATAAAACGACATATTTTGACGTTAAATTATCTCTTATAATAATGACATTTTAACTAGTTTAATGCATATATCACATTAACTGACTTAATACTGAAGGATTTCACTTCACCAACACCACCATCACACCACTCCCCCACTCCCAGTAACTGACTAACAGATTAGAATATTCAAATAAAGCAAGAATGAGTAGATAACCATTCGGTTCAGATAATTCTAATTCAAAAGTATCATTACAATGGAAATGAATTAAATAGAGAAAATTAATTCATGGTACTACAGAGAATTCACAATAATTAAGAGTATGTTTTGTATTAGTGTAGGACTACACATCGGTGATCATCCACAAACCTACTAAGTAACTGATTAAAGACTATTAGATTTTGGAAAATGTACATTATTTTAAGATTGATAAATTAATCTTGATTGGTTGACATTTTCAACTTCATTCAATTTGTAGTGAATGAAAACAGACAAGTGGGGATAACCGATTGTATTTGCATACACAAATTACAGAATCTGAGAAGCATACAGTAAATACTTCATTTGCAAAATGTTGATCAATCATGTCGGAGTTCATTGTTCCTTCATTTTAAACATCGATTATTCACTGTGCTCGTTCTCTTTTCTTCTATCTTCTCAATCTTCTGCCTCCAAACATTTCACTTTCTATTGATGATACATACTACTTATATCTGTCGACATAAGTAGCATACACCACGCTACTATTACTACTACTACTACTACTACTACTAATAATAATAATAATAATAATAATAATAATAATAATAATAATAATAATAATAATAATTGATACTTTTACTTCATTGTGCCAACATAGTATGGAAACTTATCGGGAATGTATATATTTGTAAGGTTCCAAGTTGTTTACAACTAATTTACTAATGTCATTATCAGAATACTAGTGTTCATTGTAGTTTTATTGAAGAAAGAACATTGTTTTAAATTAAATAATATTATCTCATTTTATGTGGATAGTTTTAAAGGAAAAGTTTTATCATAAGGGAAATCGTGTCAATTCTTTCGTCGAAGATATCTGCAATATGAGAAGGGGTTTTGTGGAGATTGTAGTAATTTCAATAGTTTAGATCATGATTCAATTGAGAATAGATCACCATGAAAAACCTGGAAGTATTGGACGGCCGATTCGTTCTATTGTGGGACTCCTCAGCAGTGCACACCCACGATCCCGCCTCACAGGATTCGAAGCCGGGACTTATCAATCTCGCGCGCGAGCGCTTATGCACCAGACCACTGAGCCAACTGACGTCCAACGATGTTCATTTCCAACTTCAACTAATCCACGAAACTAAGCGACACATCCACCATTGTTTTCAATGAGTTACTATCTCACAACTGACTCGGTTGAAATTCACTGGTTACTGCTTCTCACTAGAACTCCAAGATATATCTCTTGAAGCCAATACAGTTTTACAATGTATCACAATCAATTAAATCTATGGTGGTTGAACTCTTATTTCAATAGGCTATAATATGTTTTCAATAAACGTAACGGATGCTAAAATGGTTAAACTATTCATAATTATTGATTCGATTTAATATTCATTACTATGTAAATATGTAGTGAAATAAATATTCAGTGGTCTAGTGGTTAAGTGCTCGCGCACAAGATCAGTAGATCCTGGGTTCGATTCTCGTAGGGGCCGAGGTCATGGATGCACACTGCTGAGGAGTCCCACAATAGGACGAAACGGCCGTCCAATGCTCCCAGGTTTTCAATGGTGGTCTACCTTCAACTGACTCATGATCTCAACCATTGAAATTACTAAAATCTCCACAAAACCCATCTGATATTAATCAGTTATATTATAAATTGTTTATCAGAAATCAATTAATCCACAGAAGACTAAACAAATATGATATATTGGTTAATCAATTAATTGTGTATAGAATATCATTTTCTATAGTATGAATCGTATGAATACAAGTGAAGACATGTTTACATTAATTATAACTTGAATAAACGAATTAACTAAATGTATGATTCATTTCAATGATAAAAACAATAAAATTCTAAATGATTCATTTCTATTATTGAATTAATAATTCCATGTTATTTTTTATAAAGAAAAGATAGATTGTATCTATTAGAAGATTATAGAATTTATGTTTCGTCTTACAGCTAAGATTCATCAAGTGAATATTTTTTCATGATAATGTTAATATTGATTATGAGACTCGATCTTAAAACGTTTCATTTCAAATATCAAAAGGTTATTCACTGAGTTAATGAGTTTAGATAAGTGAATGTTTTTGTGACAGGTAAGGTTGCTTACTCTTACCCTTTCTCTTACACCTAGTGATCGACTGGATAGTGAAGACGTCAACATCTGGGGTAAAGCATGGGGTACAGTGATTAGCTAGGATGCAGCTAGGCAATCTAGACTTCACAGATGATCTGGCTCTTCTATCGCACATGCAATAACAAATGCAGGAGAAGACGATTAATGTAGCGGCAGCCTCAGCATACATACACGACAAGATTCTCCGACACAACACAGCATGCACCAATCAAATCACACTTGACGGAGAAGATTTGGAGGATGTAAAAACCTTCACATATTTGGGCAGCATCGTTGATGAACACGATAAATCTGATGTAGATGTGACGGCGCTAATCTGCAAAGAAAGAGCAGCATATCTACAGCTGAAGAACATATGGAACTCAAAACAACTGTCTGTCAACTAATATCAACGTTAGAATTTTCAATACAGATATCAAGGCAGTTCTACTGTATGGGGCGGAAACTTGGAGAACTATGAAAGCCATCATCCAGAACACACAAGTGTTTATTAACAGTCGTCTACGCAATATACTTCAGATCCGTTAGCCAGACACTATTAGCAACAATCTACTGTGGGACAGGACAAACCAGATTCCAAAGGAGGAAGAAACCAAGAAGCTGTGTTCGAAGTGGGTAAGACATACACTGAGGAAAGTACCCAACTGCGTTGCAAGGCAAACCTCAATCCTCAAAGCCAAAGGAGAAGAGGAAGACCAAATAACACATTATGCCAAGAAATGGGAGAGATATGGGAAAAATGAACAAAAATTTGACAGAACTGGAAAGGAAGGCGTAGGGCAAAGTGCGTTTTAGAATGCTGGCCGGCGGCCTATGCTCCATTAGGAGTAAGTAAGTTTGTTACATGCTTAATATTTATATCATCACCAGAAAAAATTCAAAGTATCCCACAGTTATTATCAAAAACTGAATTTTATTCAATCTTATTCAGAATATGTCGATTCTTCGCAGATTACCTCTATATAGCCATTTTATTGTAATTTTCCATACAAAATAGACAGATTAACTTTTGTTGTTGTTCAGTTGAAGATGATTATTTCATCCTGTAATTGATGAATTGTCAATTGGATCCATCTAGACTGTAGTGTTGATGTTCATATACCAAGACTTAAATCCAGCTACATCTTAGCTGTTCATCATTTGTATACTAGAAAACATTTCAACAATAAATCAACTGATAATCTTCAATTAGTTTTTTTTGTTAAATCAATGAATATTTCAAAGATGTTTTGAAAAGAGTTTTTTTTTTAGCCATAACGGTTAAATGATAATTATAGATCACATGTTATCTAGAAGTGATAAAAGATAAATTTTGTTGTTACCATACAGTTTTACATTGGATACAAATATGTTATTCTAGTTTTTGGACATTTCAATCATGGATACATATGATGTTAAACATGTAAAGTTTATATTATATGGCAAAAGCTTTATTTTTAGACAATGAATAGTCAGTATTCCCAACTGAAGTATATTCACAATTTAACGGATGTTTAAAACGAATTGTATTATCAGAAGGGGTTTTATGGATATTTTAGTAATTTCAATAGTTGAAATCATGAGTCAATTGAAGCTAGACCACAATGGAGAACATGAAAGCATTGGATGACCGTTTCACCCTACTGTGGGACTACTCAGCAGTGTGCATCCATGATCCTGCCCGACGCGAGATTCGAACCCAGGACCTGTCAGTCTCGCGTGCGAGTGCTTAACCACTAGACCACCGAGCCGACTGGCATTCAACGGTGTTAATGTCTAACTTCAAATAGTTCACGAAATTACGCCACCGTACACCATTGTCTTCAATGAGTTGATATCGCACAACAGACCTTCTCACTAGAACTCCAGGAAATGCCTCTTCAGGTCTTGATGGTCTAATGAATATGCGCTCGCGCGTGGTTCATGATCTCAATGTAGAATTCTTAGAACAAAGTATTTCAACAAGTTCCTTTTTTCTTTCTTCTTGATCGACCTCTACGATCAATATTGAATAGTTATCAGTTAGATGTTAACAGTTCAAGAATAGAAATTTGACTAATATATATTCTTTTTATTGCATATTACTTGCCAACAATCACAAAATCTCTGATTGAGTTTTATTTGTAACTTATATCTTCTGTCAAATACAACTGATATGAAAAATAACCTTCCCTTTATGTACTCACATTTTTCTAAGGGAAAATTGTTCATATATTCTTGGCATATATATATTTGAAGAGGTTTTGTGGAGATTTTAGTAATTTCAATAGTTGAAATCATGAGTCAATTGAAGCTAGATCACCATGGAAAACATGGGATCATTGAACGATCGTTTCATCCTACTGTGAGAACCCTCAAGAGTGCACATTCACGAACTCGCCCCCCGCGAGATTCGAACCCAGGACCTATATGATTATTACTATTATTATATAAAGATTATTGAATTAAATACGAACGCACTTTATCATAAATATTTATATTAAATACATGAATGTATACTTAACATCAATTAATTCACCAATAATGCATATTTATACAAACAAATAAAACACTCACGGACACGCACACTTACACGCACATATATATATCATATAGAAAAATGACATAACACTTAACCAATATATTTTATATATAAATATTCTGAAAATAATTAAAGTTTCTAGGTAGGTTTAATAGTTTTCATAAAGAAATTAATAACAACTAAAAGGTAAACTAAAATGACAATGATGGATAGTAACTAGCAGTAGGATCCAGGATGCGCAACACTTCGTACTATTCGGGACTTGTCAGCTGGATATACCTGCATTTCAGAGAGTTGATGTTTACTCTGGGACTCGAACTCAGTACCATTCACTTCAAAGGTCATCCCGTTATCGATTGAGCTACTGAGTCCTGATATTTATTTGCTTGTACAATGGGGTGAAGTTTAAATTCACTTGGTGTTGTTTTATTTGTATCTTCGCATTGTTATTTAAGACTGTGATTGATCAGTCTCTCTTTTTGGCATATGTACATCCTGCGAGGATTGCCTCGATATAACTTTAAGTCAAAAGCTGTTTTTTAAGCAAAGATGGATAGTGGCTAACAGTAATATAGGCATATCCAACTGACGAGTCTCAAATAGGATGAAACGTAAGTCTTCAATTCCACTGCTAGACACTATCCATTAGGGAGCGCAAGTTCTCTCAAGATTAAAAGTACACCTTGCTGACGAGTACCAAGTAGCACGAAACACTAGATACAGGGTTTCCTGTTGAGTACCTCCAACCAATATCTTATCTCAACATAGTGCAAGCAATGTCGAGTCATTTAAACTAGTGGCCACATTGCAACTTGGTCGATAGCTTTCGATCTGCACTAAGAAGGACTTGACACACACAAGACACTGGTCACCACTCAGTGATTGATCAAATGTAACTATCCATCTTTTTTTACATCTTTGTTTTATTATTATTATTATCATCATTATCCTATTGATAAAAGAAACTGATACAGTTAAGTTATACTTAGTATTTTAAACATTGTATATATACATCCTTTATATGTATTTCTATGTTTATAATGCATATTCATTGGACATAAATATTTCAATATCTAACTATATTGAACTATTATTCTATCCGATTGTTTAAATGATTGACTGTTTCTTTCTTATGTCAATTGATAAGGAATTATAATGTTGTTCTCGTTGTTGTTGTTGTTGTTGTTATTTTGGGAAAACTGAACAACTGTCATAATTTATCGAAAAAAAAAACTCTCTCATAAGAAATAATATTCATATTTTATTCACATTAAAAGAAAAATACTACTATGAAATGTATTCACATTTAAATTACACTTTATGATGTAATAAACATTGCTCTACTATTGTATTGACAATTTAAATTCACTTAGCAACTAAACGTATATGGGTATCAATCATGTTCAATTTCAAGTGTATCGATTGATTTCTTTTGAAAGTTTCTTTTTTTTTCTTTTTTTTTACAGAAACCAAAAAAATTGTTGACATGGCAAGTAAAAGAATGTTTGTTAAGCAAAATATGATTGAAATATATATGCACAAATGTACTAGACAACTGTTGAATATTGATAAATAATACTATTTTTAAAGATGTTTATAATAAAATAAAAACATATCAAGAATTGAATGATGAAAATTGAATTGGGAAACATTTAATTTAGTTCTATCCTATGAAGCAATACCATGTGGATATGGATGTGTCATTAGAAAAGTTTTCAGTTTTACTATTTGACATTAACAAATTACATTAGTCATACTAGTCTATCTAAATAGACAAGTAAACTGATATCAGAAAACTATATATTTTTTATCAGAAGGGGTTTTGTGGAGATTTTAGTCATTTCAGTAGTTGAAATCATGAGTCAATTGAAGCGAGCGCACCTCGGAAAATCTGGAAACACTGGACGGCTGTTTCATTCTACTGTGGAACTCCTCAGCAGTGTGCATCCATGATCCCGCCTCACGTGAGATTCGAACTCAGGACCTATCAGTCTCGCGCGCCAGCGCTTAACTATTAAACCACTGAGCTGACTGGGATCCAACGGTGTTAATGTCTAACTTCGACCAATCCACGAAATTACGCCACCGTACACCATTATCTTCAGTGAGTTGATATCTCACAACAGACTTGGTTGAATTCCACTGCTTACAAAATTGATGAATCTTTATTATTTTAAAAATACGACATTTCAATACTATGTTCAATTTGTTCATTTCTCATTCTCCTCCTCCTCCTTCTCAACCTTCTCCTAAAAATGTTTACGAAAAAATTGTATCCGTAAATGGTTTTCCTAAAAACTCAATCAATCGGTAATTGTTTTATGCAGTGAATTGTTGGCTAATAAATGAAACGACAACAACAACACCAACCCAGAATCAGTACAGATTCAAGTTTTCATTAGCATTTATGAATAACTGTCCTTATAGAACTGCATCATCTTTGCATTCTTTATTGTAGGCACCGAATTCAATTGAAATAGACTGTTATTTTTTCTCAGTACTAAATGGGTTATTCCTGTTAATATTACTATGAGTTTTATGAATTCTTTCAGTATATTTTACTAGTTATATTAAAATTTACTGCAGTTCAGTTTGACCATTTATTGTAAAGACCATGTGTTGTGGATGTAGGACATGTAGTGTAGTGATTATGACGAACACCTTTTGGGACGGTAAATTGAATGAATTGACTGCTGACCTGTTCATAATTTACTATTTTAATAAACGAATAATTGGTGGAATAAGTCCCAATCAGATATGGAAATCAAACTTTAAAAACATCGTTTGCGCATCTTCTTTTATTTGTTTCCTACAAACTTCATCGTTTCTCCATTTCTTCTGTTAATTTGATCGCTGTCAGTTTTTTTCGCCCTTCTTTTTATTTTAATTTTCTTAATCTTCTGCTCATAGACATTCCACTTCTGACTAATACTACATACTATTTATATCTATCAATATAAGTAGCATACACCACACCATGACATGATATGATCATACATAAAAACCTGTAAATATCTTTATTTCCCGGACCTAAACATACCATGGAAGAAAAGTTTCTTTTAAAACTTATTTCAGTTCGTCTTTTGTTTAGGGTTCAGGTATTGAATTTAGGGGAGGCGGGTTTAGAATCGATTAAATAGTCATATCAAAAGATCAAGGACCAGATATACTATGTAATTAGGTTACTAGGTCAATTGAATGTATGTATGTGATAATATGTGAATCAGCATTGTTGATGACATTTTAATCGTCCATTTAATAAAATAGTTAACAGAAAATTGTCGAAATTATAAATGAGTAAACTGTTTCTTTAATTCTGTTTCAGAACTCTGTGGGAGTACACGTTCATGACTCGATGACATGATTTGTACTATTATTAGGTCGTAGATTTGTAACTCAATTATAATTCATTAGAATATGTAATACATTCATTATGACTTTGAATGATACAGCCATTTGGTTTGTTTATCACACAGTTTACAAATGATTTATCATTCAGAAATCTTTAGGAGATAAACATCCAGTATTTTGTTTATTGAACATTGATATTTTATTATATTGTAGTCATTCATGAAGATTTACCATGAAAGATATCTAAAGAATACTGTAAAAATAAGTGAACAATATTAAATGAAGTCATATTACAGCCCCCAAATGCCGACTGTGGGAAGAGACAGCTGTCCTTCTCTCATATAGTCACACGTATAAAGTCACTGACAGGAAAATCATACTCACTACCTTCCCTTGGCACGGGTGTTGTTTACGAAATTCAGAGGACGAAATGCTAATGTCCGGCCGTTTAACCGGGTCGATCGATATGGAGGATTCATCTAGGGGATTTGGAAAACCATGAATCCAAACCAATGGTGTACATGGGTTCCAGGATCCTTAAGGAACAAATGGCGTATGAACGAATTATTGATCACCGGCTACCATAGAACTGCATCTCCTGACGTTGCTCCACTGCCTTGTGGATCAGACTATTAGGTTGAAGGTTCTGGCGTGTGGCTCCCCCTAAGAAGACCATTTGCTTCATTCTGGCCACTCGTGCAATGTAACAGTCTACACACAAATGAAGTGAGTTGTGCAGCGCATATCTAATCGGTGCTCTTTTGTGTTCAAATAAATACATAAAATAAATAACTTTACTAGGCAAAAATCATTAATTACTTTAAAAGTATTCAGTATATCAAGTCTTAAGTTCTTGTTCTCTTACATTAACATAAAAATACTTGGCTTAATTCTATACAATTTTAAGAGTATATTATCATTTTAAGTAATAACAGATAATACATCAGGCAAATTCATTCAATACTTCATAATTGTAGATTACAATCATTCATTAGTTTACCATGGTGATCTAATGAAAACTATTGATTTTACAGATTATTGTATAAAAACAAATAAGAGGTTAATCGTTAGCACTCAAGACTGATAAGTCCTGGGTTCGAATCCTTCAAAGTGAGATGGTGAATGTGTCCTGTTTATAGAGTCTCATAACAGAATGAAACCGTTATCCAATGCTTCCAAGTCTTCCATAGTGATCTATCTTCAATTGACTCATGAATTCAACCATAAAATTGAAAAAAATACTTTATATGAACTAAACAAAAAGGTTGTTTCTCTCAAAGATAAATAAACATAAAGTAAAATGAAAAAGAAAAAAGGAAAGAAACAAACAAACAAAAACAAAATGTGTCTTAATTAAATTGTCTCATTTAGATTAATTTATAATTGATTTTTTTGAAATTTTTTTAGTTTAGAAAAGAGAAAAAAAAGAGAAAAACGAGTACAACAAATTAATTGAATATTGAACGAATATAAAAGAAAAGAAGATATGGAATATATTAAAGTTTATAAGCAAAGATGAGTAGTGCTTAGCAATGGAATTCAAGACACGTGACACTTCAGCCTGTTTGAGAGATGTCAGCTGGATGTACCTGCATCCAAGAGTTGATGTTCACTTGGAAATTCAAACCCAGTACCATACAGTTCAAACACTATCGCGTTATTCAATTACCGTTCTAAACATCAACGGGAAGATTCAAGTAAATAATAACAAGTGATTTTAAAATTCATCCCATTGCACAAGCAAGTAGTTATCAGAACTTAGTAGTTAAATAGATAACGTGATGTTGTTTGAAGAAAATGGTACTGAGTTTGAGTTATAGAGTGACCATCAACTCTCATATGCAGGTAATATCTAGCTAACAAATCTCAAAAGTACAGTGAACCTCACATCATGGATTGCATTACTAACCAATGTCTAGCTTTAATAAAAATATAGATTTTAATGATTAAGATCAGGAATCAATTGAAGCTAGACCATCATGGAAAACCTGGAAGCATTGGAAGGCCGATTCGTCCAATTGTGGGATTCCTCAGCAGTGCGCATCCACGACCTCGACTTTTGCGAGATTCGAACTCAGAACCTACAGGTTTCGCGTGCGAGCACTTAACCACTAGACCACTGAGCTGGCTGGCATCCAACGGTGTTAATGTTCAACTTCAACTAATCCACGAAATTGAGCGACACATCTACCATTGCCTTCAGTGAGTTACTATCTCAAAACAGACCTGGTTGAACTCCACTGTTCACTATTTCTCACTAGAACTCCAGGAAATACCTCTGGCTTCAACTGACTCATGATCTTTACCATTGAAATTATTATAATATCCTCAATACCCATCTGATAAAAATATAGATGTTTGGTTTGATGGAACTTGTATTTATGTGTTGGTTTTTTTCTTTGCATAATTACATATATTCTATGTATTCATGATAAAATAATGTACATATATGAATGTTTTACACATGTCTATATGCATAAGTTTCATAACTATAACTACACTATTATATTGATTCATAAAAATTAGCATAAATCTTTCTAAATGACATTTCCTACGATTTCATGGTTATCAATATTGTCTATTTGTAATTTATAATGGAATGAATAGTTCAGATACTATTTAAATCTGGCGTCATTTAAAGATTCTATAGAAACGAGTTACTATGGAATAAATTAAGCTAAGATTGAGTAATCAATTAATTTAATATCCGAATTGCCTCCTCCATTGAATAGATAGAATTTGGTGAGTGTTTTAAAAGTGAACATTATGGAGTCATTCTATAATTAAGTAATTAATATGATGGTACCAATTAACAGTTCGAGTATTTATAGTTTATTTATAGTATACACCTACTCCATTATGATTGATTCTGAGCCATGTCACAAAGAGTCTCCAACCATTGTTTACGATAGTCACACAGACCTCAACCAAGTAGTCTGCATCTCCTAACAGACTAGAAGTTAGTGACTTCAAGCACTGATGTCACGTTTTTATTTGGCCACCCCTAACTTTCTTCCAACCATCGCGAACACCAGTTAGCATCGAGCATCGTGGTGATCGGAGTTCAAGCATACGTAACACCTGGTCCAACTATCTCAGTTGATGAAGATTCACAAAATCATCAATTGATTCACCATCATTCAGTAATACCCTGTGTCTAACCTCAATATTACTTACTCGGTGATCCCAGCATATGCGAGCCATATTTCTAAGGCATCTGTGGTTAAATACTAGTAGCTTACGAGTATCATTTACTTTTAATGGCCACGTTTCGCAGCCGTAAAATATAACAGATCGAAGTGTACTGGCGCTTTAATTGATACACGCATATCTCGCCTTCGCCATAGGTGAGGAAATTTGGCAAAAGCTAAACGAGCTTTCGGAATCCGTGAGATTTCGTCAGACATCAACCCATTGGGGCTGATCAGACTTTCAAGATAAGTGAAGTTGTCGACGCGTCGACTATTTCACTCCCTATCCTTAGTTCAGGTGTTGACTCGTGAAGCAGCAATTTGCATTTAGAGGGGGAGAAGCGCATTCCAAACATTCTGGTATTGTTGCTCAGTGCTACCCAAAGACTCTGCGTTTTATCAGCGTCTTCACCAAACAGGACTATGTCATCTACGTATTCTAAGTCAATAGGGTGTTCTCTCGGAAAGAGATCAATTCTCGAAAATTGAGACGATGAGGGCATTGTTTCGAGTAGTACGTCTTCAATGAAATGGATATAGTGGACAGCCTTGACGGACACCACTTGAGGTTGCAAAAGCAGATGACAGTTCGCCATAAGCTCTGACACGACTGGTAGTGTTCGAGTAAAGAGCCTTCTCAAGGTTTATGTTCTTCTGAGGTACGCCTTTCAATGGCAGACACTACCACAGGACCTCCTAGTCTACAGTGTCAAATGCTGCTTTTAAGTCGAGAAAGACCGTCACCATGGATGGTGAATATGTGGTAGATGCGACCACGACCACGTCTAAAGCCAGCCTGATTTTCTCGTGTTTTCAGTTCACGAGTCTTAGTTTGACGCCCGATAGTTATTGAGTCCAGTATTTTAGATGCAATATTTGTCAAACTAATCCCTCTATGGTTGTCACAGGATGGTTTTAACTATCTCTTATATATTGGGACGATAAGTGTTTGTGAACAGTCAGATGGGATAGCGTCCAACTCCCAGATCTTAGCTAAAATATTAGTCAATCTAATCGCTAAAATTAGACCACTATACTTAAATACCTCTGGAGCCAATTCATATGGACCAGCTGTTCTTCCTCATTTTACATTAACTATAGCCTTTTAAACTTCATTCAAATTAAATAATCTCATGTTGCCTAATCATCCACTAAAAACTAATAATATTCATAAATGAGACAGAGTGAACTGGTGAAATAGAAATAAGATATCTAATGCATCATAGTTTTCAGTGCTATTTTTAATCAAGGTTTATGATGAACATAAATGTTCAAACTAAGTTAAAATTGTCTTCAGATTACTTTAACGTAATAATTACAAACAATATATAAAAACTTTCTTTTTCTCTCCCTACAATACACACTCATTTTAACCTCTCATATTGAAATGTCCCCAATTTTATTATGCATCGAGACGATAAAGAAGATTTCGAGTTTAAGCACATAGTTTGAAAGATATTTCATTCTTAAAAAAATGATACTATCCAGTAAAACAATAAAGACTTGAAGGCTATCAATTAACCAGCTTAGAGAACAATACACTTTCAATAGAGAAACAACTTGATCTTGAAAAATATATTTTCTTCATACTATGGCAAGTAATTTTAAAACATTTTAATAAAACCCTCTTATAAAATGATCTTGGTTGTTCAGTATAGAGTTCCTTCATGAACTAGGAACAACATTTTCAATTCTGTTTAATACATATACAGACTCCGCCTGGAACCCATCTGAAGCTACTGCCGGTCCCAAGCCCGGATAAAGAAGGTAGGTTGGGCATGAGGTTAGAGACCCCATCCTGTAGAAAACTAATTCGCTAAAAAAACGCTAACCATACATATAGATCTATAGATATCTAGGTGTACATAATGTATTATATGCTGAGACATGATTGGATAATTTGTTAATGACCTTTGGTTTATTGATTAATGAGGTCAGTAATTGATTGCAAACATTTCAAAGAAAATCCAGGTCAAAGTCAAATAAAACAAAACTCATGAATTAGAAATGTAAATAGAAATATGACTTTGAGATAAGATGGTGGTTGGAGGTAGTCAACACAAAACCCTGGATCCGGGTTTTGTGCTACTTGGCACTCGTCAACTAGGTGTACCTGTAATCTTGAGGGAACTGGTGCTGCCTGCCGGTTTCGACCTCGTTCACCCAGCTTCACAGTCAGAGACGTTACCACTGAGCTATCCGGTCCGCGACCGACCTCCTGTAGGACTGAACTGTAATCACAATTAATTGATCACTGGATGGTGATCAGTGTCATGTGTGTCAAGTCCTTCTTAGTTCAGATCGAATGCTATCGACCAAGTTGCCATGTGGCCAGTAGTCTTGGCGACTCGACATTGAGTGCACTATGTTGAGGTAAAATGGCGATTGGATGTAGTCAACAGGAAACCCTCCTAGCTGCACTAAGAAAGACTTGACACACATGACATTGATCACCACCCAGTGATCAATCAGTTGTGAGAAATACGATTGTTTTTTCCGGATATTTCAAACAATTATTATTTGTATGTACAATGTGATATATAATTAATAAGTTGAGGGATTCATCGAGTTAGAAGAATGTTCAGAGTTTAGTTCAAAATCTGATTCTAATTAGATCATCATCAAAAATTGGAAAGTTGTTTCATCCTAGTATGGGACTATCGAATTTGATCCTTGATAGGGTTTGAAATTCCCACGACAATTCTTTTTGATTACAAAATAGTATTATTCATATCAGAAGGGGTTTTGTGGATATTATAGTAATTTCAATGGTTGAGATCATGAGTCAATTGAAGCTAGACCACAATGGAAAACCTGGAAACACTGGACGCCCGTTTCATCCTATTGTGAGACTCCTCGGTAGTGCGCATCCACGATCCCACCCTTTACGAGATTCGAACCCAGGACCTATCAGTCTCGCGCTCGAGCGCTGAACCACTTGTATTACTAACAAATTAATCACTGAAAATGAAAATAAGTGGTAGTAGAAGATTAGGATATGACAGTTGATATTTTGATGAACCTCACACTTTGAATAAGATAGAAATTTGAAGTTTTTGCTGATGATGTCGTTTGGAAGAACGATGAAAGCTCCATGACCAAATCATTCAACTTACAGAACAAAACTCCATGAAAATTAATTCACTTCACTTTTACCAACGCAACCAGTATCTTAGTAATGTCTCATATGAACGAATGGAATTGTTTTATTAACATGTTTATGTTACTTAACGGTCCCAGATTATTAGTAACTGCTAGGCACTCCATTGCAGTGTTCGAGGTTGATATATTTCCCGATTAGATATTAAATGCATTTAGTTAGTAGTTTTACAAAGAGATGAGAAAAATAAATGAGGATTAAGAAATAACATTAGTGGAAAAATAATTAAAATGAAATGAATAGATAGGAAGACTAAAAGGTAGATAGGACTTAAGCTAAGGAAAAGGTAATGAATAGATACATAATACAATAGTCTCATGCACCTATCCATCATTTTAACTGAAAGAGAATAGAGTTCATAACCAAGTACATAATTGTCTATCTTTCACATGGAAAATTTAACCGAAACACTTAAGGTGGTATATTTCTAAAGAGGAATGAATAAAGAAAATATAAATGAAAACGTCGGGAAATAGAAGCAGATATGAAAAGGATGAATAACAACTGGAAGGAGCTAAAAAGGATTGCCCAGGAAAGGGTTGGATGGAGAATGCTGATGAGCGGCCTATGCTCCTTCACGAGGAGTAACAGGCGTAAGGAAGTAAACGAAAACGATTTAATCTCATTCTATATGATAATGAACAGAACTATTCAGAAAAGAACAGTCTTCTTTGGATGATTGTCTTATCTTAAAATAAAATAAAATGTAAACATAAATTCACTTGGTATTGTTTACTTGAATCTTCCCATTAATGTTTGAGACTGCAATTGATTTGTCTGTTATTGGCATATATGCATCCTGTGCAGATTGCCTGAATATTGCCTTGATTCACAGGCATTCTAAGCAAAGATGGATAGTGGCTAACAGTGAAATCCGGAATGCGTGACACTTCGTCCTATTTGGGACTCATCAACCGGATGTACCTGCATCTCAGAGTTGATGTTCACTCTAGGACTCGAACTAAGTACCATTCGCTTCAAACGCCACCAGGTTCTCCACTTAGTTACTGAGTCGTGATAGTCACCTGATTGTGCATTGGGGTGAAGTTTAAATTCACTTGGTGTTGTTTACTTGAATCTTCTCGTTGATGTTATGCACTGTAATTGATCGGTCTCATGTTGGCATGTACAAATGGCACTATAAGCAGAGATGATGGTGGCTAGTAGTGGAATCCAGGATGCGCGTTTCGTCCTATTTAGGATTAAATGGATAATATGATGGTGTTTGAAGTGAATAGTAATGGGTTGAAGTTCCGCAGTGAATATCAACTTTTGAGATGCAGCTACATCCAGCTGACGTTTCCCAAATAGGACGAAATGTCACACGTTCTAGATTCCACAATTAATCACTATTCATCTTTACTTAAAATATAAACATAGTTTTCTGTTGATCCATCTTTCATCATATTCTCATCACTATCAAATTAACAAACATCAATTGTTACTTAAATAAATAAACGAATTGGATGAACCATGACAACAACTGTTTTCTTTCTTCTTTTTTTTCATGTTTATTAGCTAATGTTTGAACAGTTTTTTTTTTGTAGAAAAATATTTAGTTGAGTAACAGACATATGACTTAATGGTAGTACTAAAGTCATAAAACCTAGAAATAGTAACTAGACAACCTTGAATAATCGAAAGATTATTGTATATTTAAAGTGCAAATTACATGTGATAATCATTCTCATTTTTAACTTTATTTATACATTGTGTTTTGTCTAATTTTATTTTCTTAGTGTATAGTTCCATGACTAGAACTATCCTACATTGATAATAGATGTGATAAATAATATACAGAAAATAACTAGGTAACTATTTTAGATTATTACACTAAGAATGTAGGGTTAGAAATTGTAAAATGGTTACAAATGATTCTTCAAAATGATTAGTTCTCACTTACTTACTTTTGTAGTTCACTGGGTAGCTCTTATAGGGTTACTGCCGGTCCCAAGCCCGGGTAAAGGAGGAGGGTTGAGCATGGGGTTAGCGTCCCCATCCCGTAGAAAACTAACTCGCTAAAAAAACGCTTACCAGAAAAAAATGATTAGTTCGCTAAGCATTAAATGTGGACTCAAATCTTGTTAGTTATAATGGAATTAACTATCTAACAGTGTATGATCTAGTATACGCTTATTAACCATACTCTTTTGTAATTCTAAGTATAATCAATTACATTGATCTTTTCAATCATTACCTCCTACTTCTGCTTCACAAACTATAAACGTAATACCTACCGTCTAAGCCTATTGTCAGTATAGTTTAATTCTAGCATACCATGTCATCTTCAGTATATGTTCTAGAATTATTTTCCAAAAAGCAAAGTATAGGTTAATGATGTTATGCTGAAAAACAGTAAAAACAGTCATTAAATAAAGTAATCATTTGAAATTAACGAAAATTAAGTTCAGACATTCATTCAGCTACAATGTAGGAACAGGCATATATACGCATCGGTTTAAGTTGTCATACCTTATCAGCACAACAAAATGAACACCGAATTCATAAAAGTAGTTGCTTTAATGGTCGTAATAAATAAAGGGAAGATTGCAGAGAGAAAGAATTAATTCGTGGAAGAAAATGTATGAAGTAATTTTAACCTCAAGGTTTAAGTGAAGGCAAAGAGTGTATACACCTACTCCATTGTGATCGATTCTGAGCCATGTCACCAAGAGTCTCCAACCATTGTTTACGATAGTCACACAGACCCCAATCAAGTAGTCTGCATCTTTAAACATGGTTCAGACCAGAAGTTAGTGACTTTATGGATTGATTCTATGTTTTAGTTTGGCCACCACAAATATGCCTATCATTGTAGCTCTAAATTGTCTGATTTCACTTAATATGATTTCAGTGGTTTACAAGTTGTTTTGTAAAACCAGAAAGTGATATGCTAAATTTTTAAGCTTAGATGTTAAGTCAAGAGATATATAAGATTAGAATGGGGTTTTGTGAATATTATAGTAATTTTAATGGTTGAGATCATGAGTTAATTGAACCTAGAAACCATGCAAAACTTGGAAGCACTGGACGGCCGTTTCGTCCTATAGCGGATGTGTCACTCAATTTCGTGGATTAGTTAAAGTTAGACGTTAACACCATTGGATGCCGGCTCAGTGGTTTAGAGCTTAAGAGTTCGAACGCGAGACCGATAGGTCGTGGGTTCGGATCGCGGATGCACACTGCTGAGGAGTACAACACTAGGACTAAACGGTCATCCAGTGCTTTCAGGTTTTCCATGGTCGTCTGGCTTCAATTGACTCATGATCTCAACCATTAAGATATGTAAGAATTTAAGCTAATATACAATTACATTTGCCAATTAAATACAATGATTATGAGGAATTCAGCTTCTTTTTCTTTCAAAGTGTACAGGTGTATTCAGGGTAATTGAAATTGCATAGATAACTATCAGTTTTTTTAGTACAGGATAACGTTGTTATTTTTTATTGGAGATTTCAAAAGTAATCTTCTGTATGTACTAATACACTTAGAGGTGATGTAACACAGTAGTTAGAGACGTTATCAGATATGGCTCAGTATAGAAGCCGTTAGCAATCCTGCTGTGACATTTTTTTATACTTTCTTCATAAGAAATGGGCGTAACTTCTTTAAGTGGAAGAATTCTTCCTGGTTGTAATTTTACTAATTGTCTCTCCCATTATTAGCATTTCACTATCATACACTAATTTCTTTTCATTGTTGTACTTCTTTTTTCTTATACATACCTTATATTCTTTATACCTTTACATTCACTTTAAGATTGTGTAGCACATATGTATCTGGTACCCCTTTGTACCAATATTTATGTGTTCAAATAATAATAATAATAATAATAATAATAATAATAATAATAAAGTCCCTTATATATATGCAGATGATCTTAAAGTAGTGTATTCATTTTCTCCACATGAGCTGAAAAATATGCAAAATTGCATCAGCATGGGGTGTAACAAGATAGCACAGTGGTACCTAAAGTGGTAACTGGAGCTTAATACGGCTAAATGTGAATGGATATTATTTACTTACTTACTTACTTACGCTTGTTACTCCTCGTGAAGGAGCATAGGCCGCTCACCAGCATTCTCCATCCAACCCTGTCCTAGGCAATCCTTTCCAGCTCCTTCCAGTTCCTATTCATCCTTTTCTTATCTGCTTCTATTATCCGACGTAATGTCTTCTTAGGCTTTCCTCTTTTCCGCTTCCCTTCAGGATTTCAAGTTAGTGCTTATCTTGTGATGCAGTTTTGTGATTTGCGTAATGTATGTCCTATCCATTTCCATCGTCTTTTCCTAATTACTTCTTCAGTTGGAAGCTGATTTGTTCTCTCCCACAGTAGGCTGTTGCTGATGGTATCCGGCCAATGGATGTTGAGTATCTTGAGTGGACAACTACTTATAAATACTTGTACCTTCTTGATGGTGGTTGTTGTAGATCTCTAAGTTTCAGCTCCATACAGTAGAACTGCCTTGACGTTGATATTGAAGATTCTCACTTTGATATTGGTTGAAAGTTGTTTTGAGTTCCATATGTTCTTTAACTGTAGGAATGCTGTCCTTGCTTTTTCAATCCTTGCCTTTACGTCTGTATCTGAGCCTCCTAGTTCATCGATTATGCTTACCAGGTATGTGAAAGATGGATATGCTTCGGCGATACATCACTCAACTTAGATCTTACCATAAATGATAAAGTGTTATCTAGGCTATATACAGTAGTAGACTTAGGACTTGTCGTTTACAGAACAGATATTGAAACAGACCTCCAAGTTTCAGCGTCTTGTAGGTTACATATTTCGAAACCTATATAACAATGAGTCACGTATTTTAATGTACAAAGTTTGTAATCGACCACTCCTAGAATACTGCACGTTTATTCTCAGCAGTGCACGCATAAAGGATAAATTAAGGCTGGAATCAGTACTGAGATGTCTTACACTTCGTATTCCTGGGGCTGATTGTACCTTAACTTATAATTCTAGATGTAATAAACTTGGGCTCGAACCTTTATGGAAGAGGATAGTCAAACTAAATCTTATCTTTTTCTTCAAACTACTTAATAAACTATCCTTTACATCCAATCACGTGATTCAATATGCACAAACTTCTCATTATGACATCCGTAGTTCCTTGTCACTAGTGAAACAAACTCATTCTAAATCATCTCTCTATATGAATTACTTTACCTGTAAATTTTCTAGATTCTATGATAACCTACCACAATCTATCCGTACAGTAAAATCACTCTCATTATTTGTTCGCTGTATCGATGAATACTGCTCCTCTGAAAATGCATAGAATGTTCTAGCACCTGTGAATGTATCTTATTCTACATGTGATATTATACGAAGTTTAAATGTTTAGCCATTTTTATTAGTGCATTCCCTAAGTAAAACCACCCATCTTCTGTCACTTTACAGCAATACTGTCTATAGCAACTTTAACTAATTTGAATAATATCTAACATGAACAGTATATCGCTGTGTCAAGTGACACATGCATTTTGGTAGACCTGATTGACATATTCAGGTAATTATTGCTTTGTCGTTCCGTGCTCTCTGTTTTCGTTTTACTTTCTCTAGTTGTAGATAATTATCATAAATTCAATCTGGCACAGGAAATGACCTTAATTACACCGTTTATAAATCAACAGGCTATCCACTTCAGAAAAATTTAAAAGTTCCTGGCTGATGCATTGGATCGCTGTAATGCATGTACGACCTAAACAATTACTGAACTAGTATACTTAAAACTTTCTTCTATCACATATTTGTTCTGTACATCTAATGTTACTATTTATATCAAATTGATCATGCCTGTAAACTGGTGTGAATCCTGTAAATCCAGTATTTGAAATCATGAGTCAATTAAAGCTAGATCACCATGGAAAACCTGGAAGCACTTGACGACCGTTTTGTCCTACTGTGGAACTCCTCAGTAGTGCATATCCACGATCCCACCCACGAGATTCGAACCCATGTCTGTTTTGAGATATAAGCTCAGTGAAGACAATGGTGTACGGTGGCGCAATTTCGTGGATTGGTTGAAGTTAGAAGTTAATACAGTTGGATGCCAGTCGGCTCAAGTGTCTATGGTTAAGCGCTCTCGCGCGAGAGTCATAAGTTGTGGGTTCGAATCTCGCGAGCGGGATCATGGATGCTCACTTCTGAGGAGTCCTGTACTAGGAATAAACGACCTTCTAGTGCTTCCATGTTTTTCATTGTGGTCTAGCTTCAATTGACTCATGATTTGAACTATTAAAATTTCTAAAATCTCCACAAACCCCTTCTGAGAATTCTGTAATTATCATTTTCAGAATATATGATTATTATTATACCTCGAAAATCTATT
Source organism: Schistosoma margrebowiei (assembly GCA_944470205.2). Classification (NCBI taxonomy): domain Eukaryota; kingdom Metazoa; phylum Platyhelminthes; class Trematoda; order Strigeidida; family Schistosomatidae; genus Schistosoma; species Schistosoma margrebowiei. The sequence continues at coordinate 5,307,920 of OX104026.1, forward strand.
AATAATTAAGAGTAGAGGTTTAGTTACTTTGCGATAGTTTGATTTTGAATAACATTACAAATTCATAATTTCATGTGGTATTCAATTCAAGGTGTTTGTATCTTGTACTACTTGTGATACATTAGGATTACTATAAAAGAATCAGTAGTCTACATTTCCTAAACTTTAGTATCATAAAACTCAATCAAACGATTTTCTACTGAATTCTTTCTATCATAGAATATTGTTATTTTAAACTAATGTTCAGACTATAGATTCCATTTTATCTGAGTGTATGTTGTTCATCTTATTATCAGTCATTATAGTCATTGTATATATTTCCATAAGTTTCAGAACAAGTTTTATAAACTATTCTGAACATTTTTTTAAAAGCAGAAATGGATGGTGGCTAGTAGTGAAATCCAGAACACATGACACTTCATCCTATTTGGGAAATGTCAGCTGGATTTACCTGCATCCTAGAGTCGATGTTCACTTCGAAACTCGAACCCATTACCATTCACTTTAAACACCATCATGTTATCCACTTAGCCCGAAAAAAGGATGAAGCGCGCATTCTGGATTCCATTACTAACCACCATCATCTCTCGTTATAATGCTTCTAACTGAACTTAATATCTAGACAATCCGCAAATGATGCACATATGCCAATAACAGACTGATCAATTGCAGTCTTAAATAACAATCGGAAGATACAAGTAAAACAACATCAAGTGAATTTTTTCTAAACATTGTTTATACTTTCTGTTATTTATCACAAAAAGTTATTGTCTCTCTCATTATAAAATCAACTCAACAGCTGAATCATATGGGAATACACTGATTTTCAAAATGTTTTATTTATGTCATTACTGTGTGAAAATTGTCAGAAGAATCTGTTATAAAATGTATACGTATTTAAACCTGCTTTATGTTAACTACATATAACACACTAACAGTTATTCGTTCCATTGGTCAATCTAAGGGTCATAAACTTGGTCTATCTGATCAGGACCATAATGTATAGCGATGATTCATCATTCTATTGGTCATCATTGTATGGGTAAAAGGCAATTAGTTTGGTTGAAATAGTGTTACTGAATTTTATGTAGTAGTAGAAAGATAAATACAAAATATTAATTGAGATCATGAATCGATGAATGTTAGATCAACATTGAAAATTTGGAAGTACTGGACAGTTATTTCGTCCTAGTGTGGGACTTCACAGCATCGCATATCCACGATCCTTTGCTCGAGGTTCGAACCCTGGACTTTTGGTCTATGCACGCGAACGCTTATTATTTAGACCGGCATTCAACGTTGTTAATGTCTAACCTCAACCAATTCACGAAAATGAGCGATCATCTTCTATTTTTACTAAGGTAGATACCTATCTCTATCTGACACGGATTACCTCCAATAGTCATGGCTTCTCAATATAACTTCGAGAATTCTTTCATGAAGCTAGTCACTAATGAGCACATAGTAACTATCCTGATCTCGATAAAAAGTATGTAACAATCTCTACAACTACACACTGGCAAAATGTTATCAGTCGTTATCCTGTATTTATATTATGAATTAGTCTATATAACATTTCAAATCTATAGAAATGTAAAAGATTTTAAAAGAAAATAAGTCTAAATTTTATTTATTTATTTTTTCATTATCAAATGAGACGACTATTATCTACAAAGTCGCGCCACCGTATACCATTGTCTTCAGTGAGCTGATATCTCACAACAGACCTGGTTGAACTCCATTGATCACGTCTTCTTACTAGAACTCCAGGAAATGTCTCTTGAAGTCAACTACTATCTGTTGATTGGTATCTTATGTTGTCATGCTTAAATCATATAATGTTCATTTAATATTTTTACTGACATAATAACAAAAACAACTGGATCATTTCAATCATCAGATATATACATGATTGATGTAGAAGTTATAAAGTTATTAAACTTGGTTTAGTAAAAAAAAGTATTCTATTAATTTCTACTTAGTAGGTTTCTGTCACTGTCTAATAGCTTGATTTCATGTATACTGGAATTCAACTTTGATTAGAATGTTAAATACCCCAGAGTATTGATAAACATCTAGCCGATAAGTAAAAGTACACTGTAACATATATATCTCTTAAATTGTACCATTAACGATTATTCAACCCCGAACATTCAGAAAATTTAAATAGATAAAGATCATTAAGGAATATTATCAACTAGGTATTGAATAAATAAGACAACATGAGACAATTTGTTATTTACATATCATTCAATATGATTCAAATGTATTTTATGTTAATCAGGGAACCTGATTACTAAGTGGTTAGTATGGAATGATAGCTGTTATATCGCGATGTGAATAATGAATGGTAACTGTCGTACTCTATTTCTGGACTAATATTATACATATATTTGTTAAATAACTGAACTATTCATATTCGTGTTCCTCTTATTATAAGCTTTATTTTGACCTATGAACTATTATTATACGATTTACCATTTTTGAGTTGTACCCAGTCTATCAATTGCTATCTCCCACATTCATGGTCATATTTGGCTAAATCTTGTATAAATGTTGTTTCTTATTTTATGGTACGATGTGATCTATTTGTTTGGTATATAACCTCAGTGTGTTTGAAATAAATGATTCATATTGCGGAGACTGAGATTGGTGTTCTGGACTGTAACAGGTAGGGCTAGGCGGGAAGCAAGACCGATAAAAGACTCTAGATTGCTCGTATCCGTTTTGTGAATCATTGGTCCGATCGATAATTCACTGTTCTCTAATTGGCGGTATCATTACGTTATATATTGATAGGGGCACAAACCCACAAGTTATAACAATAGCACAAATGAATTGATAAAGTATCAAAGTAGTTGATGTAATTGAAATAATAAGCTACTAAACAAAATCCATCACAAATTTAAACTGATTAAGTTATCGCAGGGTAGAACTCACTGATCGATTCAGGAAAAATTCAGTTTTTAGGATTAAACTCTTACCTACATATAACATTGGTCCACCAGGGTGCTTGGTACCTGTGTGGATGCGTCACAGGATGGAGTTGTACGATTCAGATTGTAATGTTAAAGCCTATATAGTGTCTGGGTCTCCTAGAAACGAGATTGAGCCGCACTATTTGGGCTACAAATTTTAACCCTGGGCGGTGTCTGGACCTTCAGTTAAACGGGATTAAGCTGTACTGTTTGTGTTTTCACGTGAAAGTTTGGATGGTGTCTGGTTCTCTTGAAAACCAATGTAAAATTACCCTGGCCAACAAAGGTATATTATATAACTGTATATAACATTACGACGTAACAAATCATTGGTCAACCGTGTTCATTATTTTAAAATAACCATAATTAGTTGGAATGAATTCGTTTTGCTATCACAACATCTGTGAAAATCATAGTAACCAGTAATGATTGCAAAAATGATAATATGACTAATAATAATAATGATAATAATAATAATAGACTTAGGTTACGAAAATACACGAGAAAAGGTTGTATGCACATTACTTAAATTAAGTCATATTACATCTGAGATAAATATTAACTTACTGGGGCTGAAGTCAATCACTGACCGAATAACTTAATAATAAAGTCTTAGCCTGAGAAGCTGGGTGACAAGGAATCAAGCCTACTGAAAAGTATCAGTTTCTTTAAGATTATGAATAGATCTTGTTCACGAATACTAAATAGTAAGAAGTTTAGGTAGAGAATTTACTGCTTATCACCTCTAACTACTGAACATCTTAATGGGATTTACTTAGGTTAGTGGCCACTTTACAACTTGATCGAAAGAGTTTGATCGATACTAAAATAAATAATTATCATTGTAACAATGTATGTATTCAGATTTGATACTGTATAGTTTCATATGCATCTAATACTCACAAAGAATCGTAAACTGTTGTTCAATGATTATAAGATTCTTAGTTGTTCTTCTTAGGTATTTTGCATTTCATGATGTAACTTCACAAATCTCAGCACAAATTAATTCAGTTTTTTTTTTAATTTCCAAAGTTTCTGTCCATTGCAATACAAGTGAGACTTGATTAAGTGTCTCTTTAATAGGACTCAAAGAATTTGCACTACTGATACGGTTGATAAGGATCAAAAGTTACTGACTGACACATTAATAACAAATGATTATTCGCTGAAGTTTATTAATAGGTGCAAAAGTCAGTTAATTCCAAGACCTATTGTTTATTCGGTTCCAAAGGAAAAAGTTTATATCCATCTACCATATAGAAATGAATCCAATAGTATGGTTTTAAGACAGAGATTGAAAGCAGCTATCAGGAAAACCTATTATTCTGCTCAATTGGTTGTGATTGGAAATTCTAAGCCCATGTTTCCTAATAGACCCAAACAATGCACGAATGATTACGTCACATACCATTCTAGTTACCAACTTACATGTTTATGTGGACACATATATATGGGAAGGAATAATCGAATAATGCAATCAAGGGTCATTGAACATGTACCTACATGGCTTCAAAACCAATTAGTATCAAATGATCCGATCAATGTGAGATGTAGAAAAGCATGTTCATCGATAGCGAAACATAAAATTGAAATGTAGCACAAAATTAACATTAATACAACTTTTGAAATGTTGTGTAGAAATTTTCAATGACGTATTCTCAAGTTTATTGAAGCCTTGGTTATTTGCAAATTTAAACTCTCCTTATATGTACAAAAACAAATTGTCGTAACCTTGATTTTACCCTGGTAATCCTTAAGTTATTCTATGGCCTACTATAACGGGATAATTTCATATTCTTTCTATACGGTGTAAAATGGTTTTTCTCCCCTTTGTAGCTAAGTGAATAACGCGATGGCGTTTGATGTGAACGGTACTGGGTTCGAGTCACAGAGTGAACATCAATTCTGAGATGCAGGTACATGCAGCTGATGAGTTCCAAATAGGACGAAACGCGCATCCTGGATTCCACTGCTAGTCACTATCCATCTTTGCTTATATACTAAGTTTAAATCACACTGTATTAATCAATGCTATGATTCAAGTAATTCATTTATTTGGTCTTAAAAGTAGATTGAAATGTATGAATTGAATTTAACATACTGATTTGTGATTTATTAAACATGATCAAAACTGTGCGAAAATTACTATACAATACTAAAAAGCACTATGAAATATTTAATTAATTAATATAATAACACATAAAAAAACATCCCTCATTTGATTGATTACTTATATTTTTAATGATCACAGTTGGCGGTAGATTCAATGTTTCGTTATAAGAAAGATTTTTTAATGACAAAACTGATAAATTTAGATCAAATATTTTTAATTATTCAGATTATTAAGTTTTTGATTGAGATCATGAACCAAGTGATGTTAAACCATCACCTTTGGAAACCTGGAAGCATTGGATGACCGTTTCGTCCTAGTGTGGGGCGTCTCAACAGTACGCATCCACTATTCCGCTAACGGGATTCCAACCCAAGGCCTTCAGACTTATATGAACAACTTAGCCGAACAGCATCCAACAATGTTAATATCTAACCTCAACCAACCAAATGAACAAAAGATCAGATCATATAACTTGACAAATCGAAAAATACAAAATGATCATTGATTGGTTACATAACAAAATATATAAATCAAAACCAATATCTGAATACATTTATTGATTTTTTTGTGGTATGATTTAGTTACAATGAAAAAATAGTTGAATTTTAAAAACATATTCAATTGACCAATCAATAATTTATTTTGGTTGAGATCATGAACCGATTGATAATAGACCACCATTGAAAACCTGGAAGCACTTGACTGCCGTTTCGTCCTAGTATGGGACTCCTCAGCAGTGCGCATTCGTGACTCCGCGTGCAAACACTTAACCTCTAGACCACTGAGCCCACTGGCATCCAATGGTGTTAATTTCTAACTTCAACCAATCCACGAAATTGCGCAACCGTACACCATTGTCTTCAGTGAGCTGATATCTTACAACAGACCTGGTTGAACTCCACTGGTCAAGACTGATAGGTCCATTGTCCAAATCTCGCGGAGGACGGGATCGTGGGTGCGCACTGCTGTGGAGTCCCATTCTATGACGAAACGGCCGTCTAGTGATTCCACGTTTTCCATGATGATCTAGATCTAGAACTAGTTCTTGTAAACATTCATTATTGATGTTGACAATTTAAAGTCACTTGATCAATCATCTATACTATAACATATTTTAACCTAGTGTTGAACAGATCTTCTACTCTAGTTAGCTAATGAAGAACTTACATATTTAAATATTTCTGATTAAGAATCAAATGTTATATTCATACTAATTATCAATAACTTTTTAATTAAAGATGAGAATATTTAGGGTAGGAGAGAATCGTCTACCATCTTTATCTGATTCTAACATATTCAAGACACCTTGATACAATAGATATTTCATGAATCAGACAGTTTACTTTTGATACTTCTGTATCAAAAACATTCATAATTCTTAATTTTATAAGAAACTGTATTGAGTTCGAGACTAGTTTTTATTTTTTGTTGTTGCCCTGAACTAATGCCAAAAAGAACTTTCTACTGAAGAAATTGTAGTGGTAAATGAATTCCCAAAATAAATAGCTCTGTAAGTTTTCGACATTAGATGCTGACCACATGTTTTAATGGACTCACCTAGCTGAAGGCGCTTGATCATGCATCCGCACCAGACCACGAGTGGCAACGCCATGCTCAGCAACCCCTACAATCGCTAGCCAGATAGATCAGACGATCCTCGATACATTGATAGCTTATCAAATATATCGTCGAACCTCCTCGCTTCTGTCTTTTGATTGCACTTGATGAGTACGATTTATATTAGGTGTTACTGGTTAAAGCGTTGTCAAACTCCGAATACCTGTAGTATCTTCAAAATCTTACATTCTAGAGATTCTTTTATTTAGTTTCCTTCAATCTCTTGATGCCTAAATAATGTGTACTGTATTAAATCAAGTCATAGAGATAAGTAATCATCACATTACAGTTTAATATATAGAAGTTGATAAGCACTTGAAAAGACTAAACAATCAAGAAAAAAAGTAGGTACATAGATTACCAATTACCTATCAATTAAAGTACTTTATTATCTAGACACCTTTTTTTATATTCTATAGATTATTCATCGTTAAACAATCTATATCATAGTGTATATCTTATTAATAAACTAATTAAATAGTAACTAAGTGATTTCTAATTTATGGATATGAACCAATCAGATAAAAGATAACAGGTTTCGAATTTTTGGCGTGAAATTCAATCATCCATTTGTTTAAATAAGGTTTTGATATTATAGATGATGTCAGTTTATGATGAAAACTTTAAATCTAATTCCTAACCTAAATCATCAATTGTAAATCATAATTCTAATTTATCACTTTGGTTTATAACTTTCATTTGGTTCTGGTTATTAGGTGGGCACTTTCAAGATTAGTTTAGCGTTACTCGTAGGTTGTCCATAAATTATAGTTTCATCGAATACACTTTTACATTTGATATTTGTCAAATTCATAGTAACGGACAACTAAACAAAAAACATTCATCACTTAATTAAGTATGAGAAACTATGAGGATGCTTAAATTTTATAGATAATTTGAGAATTCTAGCTTATATTTGGTCTGAATATAACTGACTTATTGTTACTATTATTATTACTTATTATTTGAACAAATAAATATTGGTGAAAAGGGGCATCGAATGTATATGCGCCACACAAGTCACTTCATTTGTGTGTGCTGTGATACTATTCAGGTGCCCAAGCTGAAACAGGTGATTTTCTCGAGGAGACACATCTGGAGTCTTCAACCTAAAGGTCTGATCCATAAGGCAGTGGAGCAACGTCAGATGTAGTCCCATGGCAGCCGGTGACCAATAATTGATTCATACGCCATTTGTTCCTTCAGGATCCTAGAGCCCATGTGTACCATCGGTTTGGAATCAATGTTTTCCAACTCCCGTAGTTGGATCCTCCATATCCACCAACCTGGTTCAAGTGCCAGACATTCGCTTTTCGTCCTCTCAATTCCGTAAACAACACCCGTGCCACGAGAAGATAGTGAGTTGGACGTTCTTGATAGTGGCTGTATACGCGTGGCTATGTGAGAGCATTTGTAGTGCGGGAGCCGATTCTCTCTACCTTCGTCCGTACCACGGCATTTGGGAGGCATATAACTAAATGGATACAGTTGAACTCAAATGAGAGTTGTGAAATTGAAAATACTAATGATTGTAAAACTTCGATAAGCTTTTCATGAAATAGATTGAATGAAATATGTCTATGTTAATTAACATGAATTATGTTATCCTATCGAAATTGATTAGTTATTTATAATGATCAAGACTAAAACTCTTTACGGATCAGGTTTTACCATGAATCATTTAAAGAAGCTTCAATATAAGCCGATATATATTTTAGGTTGAAATTGCATAAGGTTTTATCAGTTACCTTTCTTTTTTATTGACATCAGAGATTGATATATTTTGCTAACTGATCATATTGCACTCCATCATGTTACACATTATTGATGGCTGAGTCGATTTTTCACATGAATTGATTAATAGGTTGTAAGTGAATACTTGTTTGAGTGTATGTATCATTCAGATTAATCATGAATATTGGTTGTTAAAATCTTTCTATTTGAAGAAATGAATATTGTTAATCTAAACAAAGAAGGTAGATGTTTTCCACCTGTGGATGATATATCTTGTTATTTGAATGCTAATTGTTATATCTATTCGTCGCTGATTGTTATATCGGAAACGCTTATCACTTATATTCGAAATAAGGGACCTTTGCAATTCCAACGACGTGAAAGTAAGAACACAAAGATTGATATAAGTGGAGATTCATTAACCCTCAAAACACGACGTTGACGACGACTCTATTTGAAAATAACCTCAGTTATATATTGATTGATACACCCATTTTTTGATGATTAATTAGGATGAAATCACATATACTGATTATAGTTCATGTTAACTTCATACAAGAATATCGTATGTTATACAGAATAAAAAGGTCATCATGGGGGAAAACAAAACCAAATACCACATTGAGTAATCATCATATTGAATTAAAACGGGATTAATGTTGAACCAAAAATTATAATCAATAAATCAATTTAATTTTGACTTTTCTTCTAGTCATATCAGTGACGTAATATAGTAAAAGTAGGAAGGGCATTTATCCCACCGAAATTTTGTCACCCATGTAACTTATCAGAGTTGATTAGATTCTTAATACAGAAAAAAGTATTCACCTTGATTAATTAATTCACTTTGAGTGATCAGATAAACCCAAGACATATTAGTTATTAAAGAAAACCTTATTATAGATATTTTTGCAAGAAAATTCTGCCTTTCGTCAGAGCTTTCATAAAGCAGAACTTTACAAGCTGATAAATGAACTTCTTAGTATTGAGATTTAGATGGTGGTTGGAGGTAGTCAACAGGAAACCCTGGACCCAGGTTTCGTGCTATTTGGCACTCGTCAGCAAGGTGTACCTGTAATCTTGAGGGAACTGGTGCTCCCTGGCAGTGTCGAGTCACCTAGACTGGTGGCCACATTGCAACATGATCGATAGCATTCGATCTGCACTAATAAGGACTAGACAAGCATGACATTGATCACCACCCAGTGATCAATCAATTGTGAACTTCTTAGTACATCAACATCTAGAAAGCAAGACGAAAATGTTACCATCAAAAGTATTTTCATGATGAAATTGAACAAACATGGAGAATTCGGGCAGTCTTGATGAACATTATCTGAAATAGTTTATTGAAATGAAATTATCCTGTAACCTCTGGCTTAGCCAATAAAATTTGAGCTAAATCTAAAGTACATTTGTATACTACTTTGTAACGTTTATTTCAACGACAAAACCTTCCACAAAAATTCTCATTTGACTCAAATCGAATACTGTGTACAAGTCAAGAGATTTGACTACAGTCAGTTATCAGTAAATACACTTGTTGTTTAGCTTGTCAAAACCTAAATACAATGTTTAATGTATAAAAGAACAAATATGAAACCTACTTAGTATTTTGCGTTCACTATACCTCAGCAACGTATGATTAAGAATGCCCTTTAAGACATTGATCGATTTGTTCATAGGATAATATAATGTTAATTGATTTAAACTTATTTCCTCTAATCTGTTTCACATTGATGAAAAGGTTTCAAAGTTTTCAATTTCACAACTCTCATTTAAGTTCAATTCTACCTATTCGGTTATATTCAGATCAATTATAAACTAGAATTTTCTAAACTCTCTAAACTATCTATCTAAAAACATCATCATAGTCTATTATACTTAAAGAAGTTATGAATCTTTGTAGATATTACAGTAATTTCAATAGTTGAGATCATCAGTCAATTAAAGCTAGATTACCATGGAAAACGTGTAAGCGCTGGACGGTCGTTTCGTCCTATTGTGATGGTCTAACTTCAATTGACTGATGATATCAACTATTAAAAATCACTACAATATCCACAAAATCCTTTCTGATATTAATCAACATATACTCACTAGTGATTGACTTCAAGATGAGAAGCAGTGACCAGTGGAGTTCAACCAGGTCTTTTGTAAGATAGCAACTCACTGATGACAGTGGTGTATTATGGTGGATTAGTTGAAGTTAGACATTAACACCATTGGATGCCGGTCGGCTCAGTGGTCTAGTGGTGAAGATTGTTCTCGTGTGAAACTTATAGGACCTTGGTTCGAATCGCAGATGCACGCTGCTAAAGAATCCCACAATATGATGAAACCACTATCCAATCCTTCCAAGTTTTCCATGGAATCTAGTTTCAATTGACTCATGATCTAACTAATAGTAACATCATTATGATACATTTCAAATACTATTTAAACTATCAGATTAAGGCACAATATAAATGAAATTGTTATTTCACAGGTTGAAATCATGAGTCAGTTGAAGCTAGACCACCAGTGAAAACCTGGAAGCACTGGACGGCCGTTTCTTCCTGGTATGGAACTCCTCAGCAGTGCGCATCCACGATCTCGCACCACGCGGGGCTCGAACACAGGACCTACTGACTTCGCGCGCGAGCACTTAACCATTAGATCACTGAGCCGGCATCCAACGGTGTCATATCAACAATCATGTTTACGGTTTTCAATTTCATTAATTTATGCATATTTATGTCATAATTTTCATAAAATAAATTCCTTCATTCATTAAAACAAAAGATATTTTTTTAGCTTTAATGTTTATCATAATAAATGAATCATCATTATGTTAGAATGACTTTTCTAAATAATATAAAAGTTTATCACAGAATTTAACCTTGAACATTAACCAATCATAATAGAGATTTTTGATAATGTTCATTTAGTATCTACCCCCCCTCCCCCCAAAAAATAAATTCTGTGTTTGTCAAAAATGGTATGCCAAAAAGAAAACGTAGAAACAAACAAACAACGATTTAGATGCCAGGTCACGTTATTTGATTTTTCTTTTCTTGATAATTTCATCAGTACAATGACATTTAGATTTATAATGATGATCATAATAAACGTCTTAATTCTTGTTGTCATATGTTGATAAAATTTAGGAAAATAAGTGTGGACATTGGGAAATATTAAAAAAGATATGTCTAAACTAAGTGGATAACGCGATGGCGTTTGAAGTGAATGGTACTGAGTTCAAGTTACAGAGTGAACATTAAATCTGAGATGCAGGTACATCCAGCTGACGAGTCCTAAATAGGATGAAGTGTCGCGTGTCCTGGATTCTACTACTATCCATCTTTGCTTATAATCATTATGAATCAAGGCAATATCGAACTAATAAGAGACTCATCAATTGCAGTGTTAAACATCAATGGAAGGATACAAGTAAACAATACTATGTGAATCTTAACTATTATCGCTTTTTTATTTTTGTAATTTTTCTTGATTCTTAATTTAATGTGATTAACCAAATGATTGGTTCGTGATATCAAAATAATTGGTTTCATGTAATAATGATTTTGAGAAAAATACACTTACCTATCTTTAAAACACATCACTTTCTGAATTCTTGTCAGATTTACTAGGATTATTACAGACAAGTAGCTAAACTAATCTTATTAGACATTACTAATGATCTTGAAACATTCCCTATTATCAAGATCTGAGCTAATAATCTGTTTATATCATTCATGTTGGACAGTAGGCATTCACGACCTTGTCAAGGATAAAACAAAGAATTTTCAGGTCTTAGATGTTTTACTATTGAAATACTATCCACTAACTGTCAACTTATTGGTTTCATACCTATTCACTCAAGGTCGAGGGTCCAATATTAAAATGAATCTTTTTTAGGAGTTTCAAATTGAAAGAAAAATCTGTACAATATTCACTGATTTTCAGTGATTCCTTAGCTGGTAATAACCTGCGATAAAAGTAATCTTCTAAATCAATATTTTTGTTACAATCAGGATCCATTGAAAATAAATAAGATTACTGCACAGCTATTTAAAATGCGGTATTGTGAACAGATGTTTGACATTTGTTCTTCATTTAGTTCTTGATAAATATTTACTTTCATATTAGGTGGTTGGGAGTAGTCTGCAGGATTTAGGCTTCACACCAGTTAGTACTCTTGAACAAGAGGGAACGAATGCACCGCGCGAGATTTGAATCGACAAAGCTTACCTTCACAGTGTAAAAGGTTGTCAGTGATCTGTAAAGGCAGCAACCGACTTCCTGTATGAATGAACTAATTACAATTAATCGATCAATAAATGATGATCGATGTTTTTGATGGAGTTTTGTTCTCTGAGCTGAATGGTCTAGTCGTTTTTTTGAACGACATCATCAGCACAAACTTCAGGTAGAAGTGAAGTGTTCGATGTTATATTTATCCAGTCTTTGATGTTGATCAAGTTCTATCGATTCAATTACAACCAAACACCTAACATGTTATTAGCGATTTCGAGTCATGTAGATTAGTGGCCACATTTGAGCTTAATAAAGTTAAACCACAACATTAACCCATGTATGGCTTGGTTTCCGGTTGGGTAATCAGTCTAATGTAAGAGTGGATTTTAATTAAACAATCAACACAAACTATAATAACGTATTTTTGTTCTTATTGTTACTAAGCTTAAATAGTTCGTAATTCAGTGAGTCATATTGACTTATTGATTGTTTACGGTGTATAGGATTACATTATACGTAATACTGTATACTTTAATACAAGAACAAGTATGTAAATATGTATATATATGCATATATGCGTATGGTTCAGTGTTTATCACTCTTTATCTGACTATTCAATTTTCTCATAAATATAATATTTCACAGGTCATTTCCGTCTGTTTAATATGAAGTCAAGATATTCTAGTGTAACAATAATATACATCATTATACAAGGGTAACCTATTGTAGGTTTATAACTTTGTTATTTACCACAACTCGTAAATAACATCAAGTTTCAACTGTATTCGAAAGTATTATTTCTAATTTAATAAAAAAAGTATGCTATTATCATGATCACCTCCTACCTTGAACAATCACTTTGGTGGATGTGTCGCTTATGGCTCAGTGGTTAAGAGCTTGCGCACAAGACTGATAGATCCTGAGTCCAAATCTCGTGAGGTGGGATCTTGAATGCTCACTGCTTGGGAGTCTCACAACTGGACGAAACGGGCATTTAGTGCTTACATGTTTTCCATAATGACATAACTACAATTGACTTATGATCTCAACCATTGAAATTACTATAATATCCACACAAACCCTTCTGATACAATATTTATGTTAAATTTTAATCCAAATCTTATCAACTAATCGTTCAATCATATTTCATGTATGTATGTATATATGTGTAGTGTTTAACAGTTCTAGTCGTTGTGGGACTAAATTTTGGAATCACAGACCAACAGTTGTAAGTCGTATATATCAACCATAAAGTTGTCGTTTCTATAATTGTGGTTAGTAGAATAATAAAAAAGTTTCTATTTTCGAAAGAATGAAGAATGCAAAATATGCCGAATATTAATGGATGTCATATAAACAGAACATAACATTTAATCATTAATCATAAATTAACCTCTTGAATATTGATTCAATTATTGGACTATCAGTATATAAGCCGTATAAATGAGCAATTTGTGATTGAAAGCCAAAAAAGAAATAATCTATGGGACTTAAATTGACTTTTTGTATCAGTTTAGGTTACCATAGAATATCACACAAACAACATTAGCTATGCACTGAATCATATGAAGTACTCTCAAAATGAAATTAACATTTTAGACACAAAATAAATCAGGTGTGTGTATCTTACAAGTTAACTTTTATACTATTATACTATTATACTACTATAGCTTCAACTGACTCATGATCTCAACTATTGAAATCACTACAATATACACAAAACCCTTTCTGATATTAATCAACATATGCTCACCAGTGACTGACTTCAAGATGAGAAGCAGTGACCATTGGAGTTCAATTGAGTCCGTTGTGTGATAGTAACTCACTAATGGCAATGGTGGATGCGTTGTTCAATTTGGTGGATTATTTGAAGTTAGACATCAACACCATTGGATGCCAGTTGGCTCAGTGGTCTTAAGGTTAAGTGCTCGCGCGCGAGACTGATAGAACTTGGGTTCAAATCTCGCGAGGCAGGATCGTGGATGCCCACTGCTGAATAGTCACACAATAGGACAAAATGGCAGTCCAGTGCATCCAGACTTTCCAAGGTGATCTAACTTCAATTGACTCATGATTTCAACTATTGAAATTACTAAAATCTCCACAAAACCGCTTCTGATATGTCATAATTATCGTAAATTTATCAACTTTTATCTTTTTCTTAAAGTCCGAGGACTTTTGCAATTCATTTACATAAGCGTACACATCAGGTAGCCTGCTACGATTAAGTGAGCCTCGAGTCGGGACAAATAATAATTCAGGTTACAACATAGTGGTGAATTAGTACATTTTTCATCGACTGACTAAGTTTGCAAACAAAGTTGCCCCCACTATCTAGTAGCGCAATGAAAGGACCTTAACTCGGATTTTGATTGGTCCATTTCTTTCAACCAATCACAGTTGGTTGACAAATCTAAAATAGTGCTAGTATTTTTTTTTCATAGTTCTCATACGTTCATAATTTTATTCCATTTGCTTTTTGAATATAATTTTCAATTTTTATTTTGTGCTTATTGTGATTCACTTTGAAATTAGTGAAATATATATTAACCAAATATTAATAGATAAAGACGAACTATGAATTTATTTCTATGACTTTCGCTTGGGATTGTTTAATTGAATCTTCTTATTGATGTTTTGCACTACAGTTGATTAATCTCTTATTGGCAAATGTGCATCTTATGAGTATTGACTCGATATTGCCTTGATTCACAGACATTCTAAGCAAAGATGGATAGTAGCTAGTAGTGGGATCCAGAACGTGCGACACTTCATCCTATTTGGAACTCGTCAGCTGGATGTGCCCGCATCTTAGATTTGATGTTCACTATGAGACTCGAACCTAGTACTATCCACTACAAACGCCATCGCGTTATTCAGTTGAAATTCTAAACATCAATGAGTAGGTTCAAGTAAACAATATCAAGTGAATTTTAACATCACCCCATTGCACAAGCAGGTGGCTATCTGGACTCAGTAGCTAAGTGGAGAACCTGATTGCGTTTGAAGCGAACGGTACTGAGTTCGAGTCTCAGAGTCAACACCAACTCTGAGATGCAGGTACGTCCGGCTGACGAGTCCCAAACAGGACGAAACGCGCGTCCTGGATTGTATTACTAGCCACTTATAAGATTTTAGATAATTCATGAATAGATCTTATCTAAATTTACAGAACACACTGAAGAAAAAAACAAGATAAGACTGTTAAAATGATATATAATTATTGTTGACTATTTGAAGATGTGACGAATATGAATTAAAATTAGCATTGTAATGATTTAAATTTTATGAATTAAGTTCAGTTGTTGAGATCATAAGTCAATTGAAGCTAGATCACCTTGGAAAATCTGGAAACATTGGAAGTCCGTTTCGTTCTAGCGTGGGACTCCACTGCAGTGCGCATTCACTATCCCGCCTCGTGAGATTTGGACCCAGGACCTACGAGTCTCGCGTGCGAACACTTAACCTCTAGACTGCTGAGCCAACCGGCATCCAACTGTGTTAATGTCTAACTTCAACTAATCCACCAAATTGAGCGAAAAATTTACCATTGCCTTCAGTGAATGAACTCCAACGGTCACTGCTTCCCACTAGAATTCCAGGATATGACTCATGAAGTCACTCCTTATCTCAACTATTGAAACTACTATAACATACAAATTCTGTTGTCATATCTTATAATAAGATTTATTAAAACAATAAATATATGTACATATATAATTGTACCACAATTTAAAGTTTAAATTTTGTAATTAATATCAACGACAGGTTGTGACTAGATAACCAATGAACATCAGAAATCTCTGTACAACTACTTTATCCTTGTATAGAACACTGAACCTTCAAGTTTCATGATGAGTCTTTATTCTTCAGACTACGTATCTATAGATTGTAGAAGACAGAAGTGTTGACTAAATAATTGACTATAAAACTTATAAAACCCTGTTCAACTAAGCTCCAGCAATATTCTAGTGAACCTTGGAAAGAACTTAAAGTAAACACATGAAATGTTAACATGTTAAACATAGTAGAAGACAATCCTTTTGAAATATCGATTATACAGTTCAATAAACATCTTGAAAGTTACATGAATATTTCAAGTCTAAGATGACTGTCAACCATTTGTGTAAATGAAGATGTCAGAAATATATAGTCGCTGATGTTTATTCAGTTACCGATTCATTGCTTATATGATTATTGATGAAATTAGTTTGATAAAATCATTCGTGTACATGTTTCTATCTAAATATTTAAGGTTGAATTGGTTGTATGGAATGACAAAGTAGCTGAGATACCGACGATTATTAGAATAGCCTACAATAATAAGGACATAGTTCGAAAAAATTATAGAGATAAGATTGATGAACATGAAATTTCCCTAAATAATTTTGTTATTCGAATAGGATATTGTTAATTTCCATGGTTACTAAATATTTTCTAATCTTATAAACACAAGCAACACTAATATCATTGTGATCATTTTAAGTTTAACACTGATTAATTATTGGTAAGCTAATGAGCTATATCATCTCATTTGCATATTCTACAAGCATATTGTCTGGTTGGCGAATATATAACCTTCCAAAAGTATGGTCTCACAAGGGTATCAAGGGTATATCACTTCAAATGAAGTTGTTTACAAATAAAAATACTTATAATTAGCTACTTATAATAACGTTATTACACTGTATTACGATGTAATAAAGTATGATACATTGAAATGAAGTTAACAGATTAAGGATGAATTTCATATTATATTGTCCTATATACATCTACATAGGTCTATTCATCTGTTTATCTAATATCCATATATATAATTGGTTAGTAGAAATCGACTGGAACCTCAGTTTAATATAAATTTGGCCCTATACTACAAGGAAATTCCCATGCATAACACATCTCCATGTTAACCAATTTCATAATCATACTCTCCTTCATTCAGTTAAAATTCAATACCAAACAATTTGCCATTCAAGCAAAGTAGTTCACCAAACATGAGGTTTCAAATGTTTGCAGTTTCGTGATAAACGCTTTAAGGGAATTAGGCAACTGAATAATAGTAGTAACTCTGTACTTCCGAAACGAATGAACAGAATATCTTCCTAATAACATATATCGTTTTGGAGAAATCATTGAAAATTATGTAAGACTGTACAATGCTGTCACCTGCATTCCAAACTCCTTATGGGTGCAAGTTCATGAATTATTCCATGTGGTAGGATTAATATGTTCACAATATCACTGAGTAAACTAGTGAAAATTTAATGGCTCACATTTTTAATTACAATCAAATTAAGTGACAATTTTATCGTTACAGGTGGTTAGTCGTGATTTATCGGATCAAAAGTGACTTTGTGTTTTAGGTGGTAACCGTTTCCTCACACAACTTTGCAAAACACATCACAATTCTCGTCACAAATCAGTGCAGAACTGTCAATCACTAAGCTAGTAATACGAACAAACTATTTCCGTATTTGTTGTCACAAACTGATATCAAGTTGAGAACCATTAGAAAATATGGAGAGAGATGAATATTTGTATCCTTATCACACAAATTGAAATGAATTAACTTGAAGATTTGAATCCTCAATTTGATTGTTGACTCTCAATTGAATAACACAATTCAGATTTTTGAAACATATTTCATTTGAATTCCAACGAAACTCATTTCCTCATTTCGGTGTTTGATCCATCTATACATGTCCCTCCATCAGGCTGTGAAAACAATTTGTTTGATAGTCGTGTTGATGCAATATTATACACTGCTTTCAGTTTATGACAACAACAGAAATTCTCCTACTCTAAACATTTTGATTAAACCAAATATACGATCGAAGAATTCGATTAAACAAATACAACAAAGTTATAACACGTGAAATATAGTGTTTTTGTGATGGTAAATTTACACATTCAACATTCACATTGAATGTAGTGTCAAAAATCAACCGACTTCAATCTAGTGTCTCAATTGACATTAACCATGAACACAATCATAGTAGATGTACTGAATCCAATTGTTTTAGGATACCTTGTTTATTGACTCATTTTCTTCGTCACAGTCATGCACATAATGAGATTTCATTCGAATGAAAACTCTTGTTACATTTGTGAATGTCTACAACCACTGAGGACTGTGATACTGAGGTGAGACACACGTTTACTGAGTGTTTCATTCACTACACACAAAATAACAGTGTGGAAATGTTACAACAACTTCAAATCATTTATCCGACTGTTCAATTGTTTGATTAGATTTTCAGTTGAATACAAACAGTTTTCGGATAAATACAAATTCTAAACACGTCAACATTGAAGGCGCATATAAATTGTACACGTTTCTTGAATAAATACACAATTTGGTGTATTTGGTATAATTATGTGCTCACTAGGAACTAGCTTCAATATGGATTTCCTGGAGTTCTAGTGATATGCTTTAACCACTGGAGTCCAATCTGTGTCGGGTGTGAGACAGTCATCCAATTCAGACAAATGATGATGGGTTGTGCAAGGTCATGGATCGATTGAAGTTAGACATTTACACCGTTGGATGCCGGTCGGCTCAGTGATCTAGAGGTCAAGTGTTCGCGCGTGGGAACAATGGTCCTGGTTTCGAGTACCTTTTCTGAGGGATCGTGAATGTTCGTTTCTGAGGAGTCCTACACAAGGTCAAAACAAGCATCCAATGCTTCAAGGTTTTCAATGATGATCAAGCTTAGGTCAACTCATGAATTCAACTATTGAAATTACTATAATCTCCACAAATTCTCTTACTGAGAAAAGAATTTTTCTATTCAACAAAGTGTAAAATGACGCATAAAATGTTAAACTATTATAGTTAGTTGATGCCTAAATTACACTGACTATGTGAATCTGAAGTGAAATTAACCTTTGAGTCTGTAGTTGTCCACATCTGTCGATGTACATTTATAAACAAGCATTTTTTTAAAATGAATTTAAATAAATCAAAATTGATGTCTTAGTTAACCAATACACTACAACAACTGAAATAATTCCAACTCAGTTTCGTTTATTTCATTGACAAAGTGATCTTCTTAGAGATTAACGACCGAAGAAGTTTATGCTAGTTTCATTTAAGTTAATACACTGAAATTATTTAATTTAGATTTTCAACAGTTATCATTTCATAATATAGTATACTCATCAACCGAGATTATCTATGGGTCACTATCTGATTTCAAACTTATTTGATTTCAAATATGATGGATTTTTCTCTAGAGTTTCAGGAATTCCATCTTTTTAAAAAAAAGTACTATGTACTCACTAGTAACTAATCACTCAATAGATCTCTGAATTCCTTATGAGAATTCATCTATTATGAATTTCAGTCAAGATCCAAGTAGGTCATACATCATTTTAATAACTTTAAAGATAGATTTCATCTTTATTTATGCCGATGTGTGAGTGATGGATGAGTACTTCAGGGAAATCCTTCTTGGTTTTCATTTAGCTCTTTTGTTAATAATAACTTTCGGTAATTATTACTGTCTTGATTATATGTTAGAAAGAATATGGTTAATCTGTAAAACATGATTTACTTGTTCAATATACTTTGAGTAACAAGCTGATCACGAAAATACTTTAAACCGACTTATCAGTACTCAGTGATTAATCAATTGAAAAATTCTCATTTTGAAAAAAGGTTATTAGCCGTCGTACTAGATCAATCATGAAATCCCAGACTGTAAAAACAGTTGAAGTTAGTTGGAAATCGACAAGGGATATTAGTTTCCTTTAAAGTTCCAAGTATCTCTCAGTGATGAGTACCAGATGAAGAATATTCTTGAATTTATCTTCAACCAACTAACTCGCATATACTTATCAAGGTATTTGTATATCGAGATCAAAAATACGTATTGCGACAAAACGTTGAATAAATATAAAGGAAAACCTGGAAATATAAAAGACAGAGATCATATACTAAGAAAGAAAAAGACATCTCAACGACCTAGGCGTTTAACAGGATAGAAGACTACCAGGAAGATTTAAGGCTAAATCAGATTGCTTAGGAAAAGATTTCCATCAGCTTAAGAATAAACCGATGACAATTTCTACACAGCAATTTAAAGTGTACAGTAAGATTTGATCTTGTAACTTGTTTCAACCATATTTTTCACTAAATAGAAGTAAGGCTCGTTTTTCTCTTGGTTTTTCAGACATGTAATGCTATCTGATTCTGAAACCACTTAAGTTTATGTCCCATTATCTTCGATTGAGTTATTCATCTACTCTTCCCTATGTATCTATAACGGAACATATATGATTTGATAAATGCTATGTATTGAGGTATAATCACATAAACGATGTTAAAAACTCTTCAGGATTATGGACTTTGTTTACCTGATTATGATCAACCCAATAGTTTAAAACATTTCCAAGGTGGATGTTTTAAAATTTCATTTCAAAATGATCCTGATAGATTTTCCTCTATAAGATCACATGACATAAACATTTCTGTCTTCAAAATCGAGTTAAGAACTGGTTTTATGTCATCTAAATTCGACACCGATTCATGAGCATTGACAGATAGGTAGTTCCAGTGAGAAGGCGTAAACAGTGATATTCAATCCATATAGTGTGTGAGACAGTTATAAATCACAAGAATTGGATTGGGGTTCGTCAATATCATGGATTGATTGAAGTTAGAAATAAATATTGTTAGATGCTAACTCAATGGTCTAGAGGTCAATCGTTGATGAATGTCTCGGTTTTGGATCCTCAGGTCTGCGTTGATGGATATGTACTGCTGAGGAATTCTCAACTAGAATGAAATGGCTGTCCAGCACTAGTTAAGACTAGATCGTGGTTTACACTGTGAAGATTTTACAATTTCTATAAATCTCCTTTATTAAAATAATCATATTTCACAGAAGTACACATATACATGTATATGATCAGTACTATAGCAATTATGATCATTTATCATACTTGATTATTTGTGGAAAATACAAAAGAACGATTACTGTCGAGTTAAGATCTTCACCTAAACACTTGGAAATATATGAAGAGTATGGATTTAGTAAAGTGTTTTGTGGGGATTTTTTAAAATGTGTTAGTGATATCCTCTATTGTTATTCTCAGATCAGTTAAAACTGAATGATAGGGAGCATTAGACATTTTTTCGTTCTAGCTTCAGCCTGCTCAGTGGTTCACACTTATGTTCCCTTTAGGGATCAAAAATAGAACTATCTGACTTTGCGGTGAGTGGATTTCTTGTAGATCAGTGTATTAAGATTCAAAAGATTCATATTTCAAGATTATCATCTAATGGTACTGATATTATTTGTCACATGCCCAATTAGATTAAACTCACCATGGTATTTCACTAGAACTTTGCTACTTAGTTTTCCGCGTAAGTCCTTTATGGACACATAATTATTATTAGCACCGAAGTTTTGTAAAGATCACTATTATGTTTGTATTTTATCAAGGATCTTCATATTTTTATAATATAGATGATCTATTCGACGAGGGATTGTTCTGATATTTTGCTGGAAACCTAAATAAAGACAGTATGTTAAGATCTGGTGTATTTTTAACTGATAACTAGTTGGTTTTTATCATAGTTATATCAGTTGATTTGACTTATTAACTGAGTATGGCTAGGAATGACCTGTGTCGATGATCTTCCTGAACTATACTGAACCCTTGCAATATATTCAGGAGATTTTTCATTAGAAAGTATAACAATAGTTTACATCATAAAATGGTATTATTTAAACTATTATTATAAATATCGCACTACATATTTTGTTAATAAATATCGAAAATGAAGTTCACGAACTGAAACCATAGACAATACAACTGAATTTTAAGAACAGGCCTCATTAGACAATCCTTAGTTCACTTCATAACCAGACAGTGAATCTAGTTTATGATTGCTTACTTATTGGAATTAACGAAATTCCATTTCTATTCACAGAATAAATATATACACCTCTTGATTTTGTCTACAACAGTCAGTTCTTGAGTTCATGAGCCAATTGAAGCTAGACCATCATGAAAAACCTGAAAGCACTAGACGGCCGTTTCGTTCTAGTACGGGACTCCTCAACAGTGTACATTCACGATCTCACCCCGTAGGATTCGAACCCAGGTCTCGTACATGAATGCCTAACATCACTGAGCTGGCCGGTATTCAACGATGTTCATGAATGATTCTTTCACTTTTATCTTCATTAACATCAATAAGATTACAATGTTGAATTAATATTTATTTGTGACGATTATTACCACGTTTAAATTATGTAAATCATGTTATAAACCACTTGATTAAATAATAGATAAATTATGTATGTTAACTCCTTATTTATGTTAAAGGTGATTTATCTTGTATCTATGATACATTCACCTTTAACAATATACATAGATTTACATTATATTCATGATGAGTCATACATGTAGTGTATGATAGACACAAATACACACTATTAAATAGTCATTACATATTCCATAGCTCACATGATGCCATTCTTTTCTTTTCTTTTTTTTTCTCTTCAATCACACACGTATAACAAAGATAGAAAAGAGATAGCGTTGTTTTGATGCTCTTTTCGGTTTAGTTTGAACACTCAATAGTGAAATCAAGGAAATGTTTAAACAGTAGTAGCTAAATTCACTTGATACTGTTCGAGTCTCAGAGTAAACATCAACTCTCAGATGCAGGTACATCCAGCTGACGAGTCCCAAACGGGACGAAACGCGCTTCCTGGATTCCACTGCTAGCCACTATCCATCTTCGCTTATAATAGTAACTAAATATTCACATTTGAAAAAATTTCAAATGAATTGTTTAGTATATTTGCCTTGACAACTAATTTGATATCGGTAAAGTGTATCGAAGAGATTTAATTGTACTAGACACATTATTTGGAAAAAAAGTCAAATAAAATTAGTTTATTTTTTGCTCATTAAAAATTGTTTGATGTTGATTAAAAGAAAAATTTAGTCGGATCAAACTAAGGAATATTGAAAGTTAAAGATTTCAAATGATTATCACAAGGAATTTTGTGGAGAGTTTAGTAATTTCAATAGTTGAAATCATGAGTTTATTGAAGCTTGATCACCATGGAAAACCTGGAAGCACTAGAAGGCCCTTTGAGTCCCATTGTGGGACTTTTCAGCAGTGCGCATCCACCATCCCGTCTGGCGAGATTTTAACCCAGGACCTATCACTCTTGCGCACAAGCGCTTAACCTCTAGACCAATGGGCGGACCGGCATCCAACGGTGTTAATTTCTCACTTCAACCAATCCACGAAAGTGCGTCACCTCTTCCCATTGTCTTCAGTGAATTATTATCACACAACAGACCTGGTTGAACTCCACTGTTCATTGCTTCTCTCTAGAACTCGAGGAAATGCATCTTGAAGTCAGTCACCAGTGAGCAGATGATTATTTTCAGAAGGGGTTTTGTGAAGATTTTATTAATTTCAATAGTTGAAATCATGAGTGGTTTAATGGATAAGCACTTGCGCGCGAGACTGATAGGTCCTGGGTTCGAATCTTGCCGGGGGCGGGATCGTGGATGCGCATTACTGAGGAGTCCCAAACTAGGACGAAACGGCCGTCCAGTGTTTTCAGGTTTTCCATGGTGATCTAGCTTAAACTGACTTTTGATTTCAATTACTGGAATTCAAATGAGTTTCTTTTTTTTCTTTTTTTAGAGTGTAACTATGGTATTCTAATAAGCCATAAAAATTTTCAGATTTTTTTTACAAAATTCAAGTGAAAAAATAAAGTATACACTTTTGTTCAACATTGTAAATGTATTGGCTATCCTCATACTCTCAAATGTCCCTATACGGCCGAAAGTGGGGAGAGTCAGCTCTCCTCCTCCAAATGCCCTCACATGACCGCATGCATACATCCACTGACAGGGAAGTCCTAATCACTACAGTCTCGTAGAGGGGCGTTTTTTACGAAATTGAGAGGACGAAAAGTAAATGTCCAGCGCTTTAACCGGGTTGGTGGGTATGGACGATTCGCCTAGGTTAGTTGTAAAACCCTGACTACAAACCAATGGTGCACATGGGCTCCAGTATCTTGAAAGAACGAATGGCGTATGAACCAATTATTGGTCACCGGCTACTATGGGACTCCATCTCCTGATGTTGCTCCACTGTCTTGTGGGTCAGACCTTTAAGTCGGAAACGCCGCGTGTGGTCCGTAAGAAAACCACTTTCTTCGGTTTGAACACTCGGGCAGTATCACAGCTCATACACAAATCGAATGATTTATGTGGCGCAAATTTATTTCGTGCCTCCTTGTACCAATCTTTATGTGGTTAAATAAATAAATAATTATAAATACCCTTGATTTAACCATGATTGTCACAAAAGATAATTGAAAAATTCAAACAATTTTACTGATGAAAATGTTAGTGGTTATGTAGACCCAAAAGCATTTGAAGCGCAAAGTACATGGTTTTAGTTTGTCTGTCAGAATTATTATTGGAAGGCAAGTACGTCCATCTGATAAGTCTCAAACAGGATAATTCTAGTCAGAGTATATCTCTGTTAAAATATATCTAAAATCGTTTATAAGACCATTTAAGATGTAGGTCTATGTTGTTTGAGTGATTATTTGTAGTAAATTTAACCTGTTTAAAAACTCATGATCAAAGTGATACATATCCTTAATTTGCATAAATTCTTTAAACATAGATTTTTAATTATGTTGATCAGTGAACTGACGATCGATAAACTGTCTATAAATATAAAGTCTCTTGATACCATTATTTTCTCTTCAAAATTTTTGTTGGAATTCTCAACAACGATTGATTGTATTTGAGATGATGTTTAAGATATGTAGCACAGATGGATGATTTGAGTGAAGTTTCGTTCTCTAAGCTGGATGATCTGGTCATGGAATCTCCCTTGATGATCATCAATTAACAAACAAATGCCATGACAGATCTTCGCCTATATCAATAAATGTGAACAACTGTAGAAAAATTTGATTGAATTTTTAGAAGCTTAGAACTCAGGTCAATCAGCAATTAGCAAACACATCGAAGCCGATTCAGTTTATCAAACAATCAGAAATATTATTGACAAGTATGGTATCTAGAATTAAGTCATTGGGGAGATACAATCAGCAACAATAACCAATAAGAATCGAGGGCGACAGAAAAAGGTGTAATATATGGAGAAAACCGAATACTTCATTTATATCTAAAGTTTATGTTGATGATATTGACCAGAAGAACTATGAAAGATCCACGATCAATCCATTCAGCTCAGAGAACAAAACTCAATTAAACCATCCACATGAGCTACAAATCTTTTTCTACTATCTCACGTATCATTTTTTGAATTGAAATCTATCACGTTTATTCAAACGACAAATAGGAAAGAAAGATGTATACTAACCACCTAAATAGTTTCAATCGAATATTAAAGGATCAAACATTATAACAGTAAAGATTTAAGGTGAGACTAATATATGGATGAACTAATCAAACTTAGGATAATAGTTTTTGGATTTTGACGCGGAATTCATCCACCCATTTGTCTAAATAGCGTTTTAGCATTTTAGCTGATGTCAGTTAGTGATGAAAACCCCAAATCTAATTCCCAATCCAAACTATCAATTGTAAATCATAATGCTTATTCTCCACACAGGTTTATAATCCTCATTTAGCTCTAGTATGTAGATGGATATTCTCAAGGTCACTTTGGAGTACCTCAAATGTCGTCCATAAATTGAAGTCTTATAGCATTTAATAGATGACAATATGATGCATAATGAAGTTAACATATACAATTAATTAATTAGTGAAAACAATCCTAACAATTTCAGTTTTCACATATTCATACTCAGAAGATATATATTGCTGAGGTTTCTGAACTTCGCAAAAGGTTATTTTTGAATAATATAACTATATTTCAATTAGGGAGGGGTTTGCAGAGATCATTTTAACTTGAACCCTGAACCTTATGTTTTTGCGGCAAACTGGGTTGTTAACCCAACAGGTCTAATAATTAAACGTTCTCTGTGATAGCTGAAGGTTCGAAGTTTGATCCTCAATTATATCATGAGTGGGCACTGCTGAGAAGCTTCACACTGTAAGGACATAACTGCATAGCGCTTATTGCTTCATCAAAATAACCCAACTGTGATAAGTCTGTTACTAATGCAATCTACAAATACAGCTGTTTATTTCTTATTGTAAAATCCGAATTTCAATTAGTTATATTCTGAAGAAAGTTACGGTCATAACGAGTGGAGCTTAACCGTATCGGATATGAGACAATCAACCACCGAAAACATTAGAATATGGTCGCTTAATATTCTTTAAATAAAATTGAAATTTTATACTACTAATTCACTGGGTCATACCAAACGTTTCTTGATTACTATTTTTATAATGAGAACACTCATGTTAAATGGCTTGAGCATTGATTACTGCTTGACAAAAGAATATTTTTTGGTGATTCCGAAGTCAACAGCATGCTTGATATGTTATTACGACAACTACTAACACTATTATTGTTATTATTATTATTATTATTATTATTATTATTATTATCATCAGTGGATTGGTTAAAGTTCGATATTAACACCATATTAGGACGACACGGCCGTCCAGTACTTCCAGATTTCAAATGGTTGTCTAACATTGATCCTTTCATGATATCGATGTTTATTATTATTATTATTATTATTATTGTTATTATTGTTATTATTATTATCTTGCTGTTCATCCTGATAGCTTCATTTCACTGTGCAGCAACTTCACCAAGGAGAACTTATTCGTCAGGCTCCATGTTGCTTATGTCTAGTCCTTTTAGTGATTTCTTAAAACATTTAGTCTAAATATAGAGAGATGAAATATCCATACGTTTATATTGTAACGGTTCAATAATAGTTACCTTAATCAAAAACTACATATCGTAACAGAATAAGAAAATCGTGAGTTGTCTTGATAGTTTCTAGTCACAGATTGATTCTAGTTAGCCCATCGTTGAGATCCAAGAAGTACTGGATAGCTGTTTCTTCATTATATGAGACTCATCAGACGTGTACATCCATGATCCTGCTACAAGTTTCGTGTGTAAACACCTAACATCATGACCACCGAAGCGATATCTATTGGGTGTATATGTCTAATGTCAATCAATTCAAAGTTTTGAATAACCATCTTCCATTTTTTAAGTGAGTACCTTCCTTATACAAAACATAACTGTGTTCCAGTGGTCACAGCTTCTTACTAAAACTTCTAAAATTGTATGTGAAAGTTCGTCACTAATAAGCACAGTATTACTATCAGAACGGAAGGATTAATATGAACTAGTCGTTTGAACTTCATCACTCTACATCAACTTCACTGACTACGAGAAAGCATTTGATAGCGTGGACAGGACAATACTATGGAGGCTTCTTCGGCACTACGGCGTGCCTGAGAAGATAGTCAATATCATAAAGAATTCATATGATGGATTAAACTGCAAAATTTTGCATGGAGGACAGCTGACAGACTCGTTCAAAGTAAAGACCAGTGTCAGGTAAGGTTTCTTACTCTCACCATTTCTCTTTCTACTCGTGATCGACTAGATTACAAAGACGTCAACATCTGGTGGAAAGCATGGGATACAGTGAATAGCTAGGAATCAGATGGACGATCTAGACTTCGCTGACGATCTGGCGCTCCTATCGCACACGCAATCACAAATGCAGGAGAACACGATCAATGTAGCAGCAGTCTCAACAGCATTAGGTATCAACACACACAAATGGAAAGCGAGATTATCCGATAGAACACAACAAGCACCAATCAAATCACACTTGATGGATAAGATTTGGAAAATGCAAAATCCTTTACATATCTGGAAATGAAAACAATTGTTTGTCAACCAACACCAAGGTCAGAATTTTCAACACAAATATCAAGACAGTTCTACTGTATGAGGTGGAAACATGGAGAACTATGAAAGCCATCATTAACAGTTGTGTGCACAAAATACTTCGGATCCGTTGGCCAGACGCTGTCACCAACAATCTACTGTGGGAGAGACCAAACCAGATTCTAGTGGAGGAAGAAATCAGAAAGAAGCACTGGAAGTGGATAGGACACACATCAAGAAAAGCACCCAACTGCATCAAAAAGCAAACCCTCAAATGGAATTCTGAAGGCCAAAGGAGAAGAGGAAGATCAAATAACACATTACTCCAACAAATGAAGACAGACATGAGAAAAATGAACAAAATTTGGGACAGAACTGGAAAGGAAGGTCCAGGACAGAGTAGGTTGGATAATGCTGGTCGGTGGCCTATGCTCCATTGAGAGTAACAGGCGTAAGTAACTGAGTATGCCATTTGAACATTATTCGACAGAGTTATAAGTGTCAGAATGTAAATAATTTTTAATTTTATTATTATTATTATTATTATTATTATTATTATTATTATTATTATTACAATGCTGTCATTGATGGCTGAAATAACTATCCAAATTAGTATTAGAATAACTATATCAGTGTACAAGTTTAAGTTGTCAATGAAGTTTTATATTTTGAACTGAATGATTTATTTACGAGCTTTCATCGTTCTTTTGAACGACATCATCAGTATAAACTTCAAGTAGAAGCCTGAAAGGTGAAAGCTTGACTACAATCAAGCCATTCAGTTCAGAGAATAAAATTCTATCAAAAATCATCTACCTCAACTATAAATCTTCTCCACCCTTTCAAGTTTAAGATATTACTCTTTAATAAACATTAAAATGAATTTACTTACATACCTAGTTACTAATATTGATTTAAATGAATAAATGTGTTTTTTTTTTATTATTTTACTCTAAAGGTTCTTAAGAAAAAAGAAAAAAAAAAGAAATCAGACAGTTAAATGTAAATTTTCCTACTTATTAATAAGTAACTATTTCATTTGACATTAATTATCCACATAAATTGACATATTGATTAAAGAATGATTAAAGTATCAAATGTAATGAGAATCACTCATTACATTTGATTAGATTCTTTGAAACTACAACTTGAAATCTTATTACAATTAATAAACTAAAAATTAATCAATCATATTTGTTTAGTACTTTAGTGCTAACTAAGTTTTATTGATTAAATTACAATTTCGTTATTAGTCTAAGTGATTTGATATTGAATATACTAGATTTGATGTTGTAGATGCCATAGGTATTTAGAGTTTGACAACGTTTTAACCAATAACACCTACTATGAATCGTACCTACCAAGTGAAATCAAAAGACAGAAGTGAGGAAGGTGGAAAATGCATTTCATAGGCTATTCATATATTGAGGATCGACTGATCTAATCTGGCACGGCGTTCCCACTTGTGATCTGGTGCGGATGCATGATCGAGCGCCTTTAGCTGGGTGAGTTCATTAAAACTAATGTGATCAGCATCCAGTGTTGAAGACTTACAAAGCTATTTATTTTGGGGATTTATTTACCGCTACAATGTTAGATACTTGAAAGTTATTGTCAGGAATACCTTATTATTTTAGTTTTGTGATAGTTTAAACTTATCAGAAGTATGTTGTTGTTTGAATCCTCCTGTTGATGTTTAGGACTGTAATGCGTCAGTCTCTTATTGATTTATGTGTATCCTGTGCCGATTGCCTTGATATTGTCACCAAATCATAAGTATAAAAAGTAGAGATGATGGTGCCTTGCAGTGGATGAAATGGATAACGCAATGGCGTTTGTAGCGAATGGTACGGGGTTCGACTTTCGGATTGAACATCAACACTGGAATTCAGGTACATCCAGCTAATCAGTTCCAAATAGAACAAAACGCGCGTTCCGGATTGCACTGTTAGTCATTATTCATCTTCGCTGATAGAGAAAATAGTTGACTTTATGGAGTTCTAATCATAACAAATCAAAGTGTGTGCCTGTTCTCCATTCTACCATTTTGTCATAATACAGAATGTATAATAAATATTGTCAGTCCCGTTTTTATTTTCAATTTGTTTCATTATCTTAGTTTCATTCAAGTCAACTAATTTTATTTAATTAAGTTTACTAATGATTGGACAGCACATAATAAAATGAACAGCTCAAAGTAATTTAGATTTGGAATTAGCAGATGACATATCCCTTCTATCCCATACACACGAAAAAATGCGAATAAAGACATCCAGTGTAGCAGCAATCTCTGCATCAGTAGGGCTCAACATACACAAAGATAAAACCAAGGTCCTCAAATACAACACGGAGAACAACAACCTAATCACACTTGATGGCGAAACTCTGGAAAACGTAGAATCCTTCACATACCTGGGAAGCATCATCGGCAAACAAGGAGGATCGGATGCAGAAGTAAAGGAGAGGATTGGCAAATCAAGGACAGCATTCTTACAATTGAAGGACATATGGAACTATGAATAACTGACTGTCAACCAACATCAAAGTCAGAAACTTCAATACGAACGTCAAGACAGTCCTACTTCAAGGAGCTGAAACGTGGAGAACTACCACAACCATCATCAAGGAGGTACAAGTATTTATAAATAGTTGCCCACTCACGTACTCAACATCCATTGGTCGGATATCATCAGCAACAGCCTACTGTGGAAGAGGACAAACCAGGTTGCATCTGAAGATTGAATAAGGAAAAGACATTGGAAGTGGATAGGACATATATCACAGAAATAACCAAACTGTATAACGAGACAAGCTCTAACTTGAAATCCTGAAGGGAGGTGGAAAATAGGAAGGCCAAAGAACACATTACGTCAGGAAATAAAAGCAGATATGACAAGGATGAATCACAACTGGAAAGGATTTCTCAGAACAGGGATGGATGGAGAGTGCTGGTATGCGGCCTATGCTACTCTACGAGGAGTAACAAGTGTAAGTAGTAAGTAAAACTAATGATTATTATGTAACGCTGATTTAAAATTACAGCAGAATGATTGAAAAATGTATTTATAAATGTAAGGTAAAACAAAATTGACAATAAACAAGAGAATATCACACATAATCCAATATATTTAAAGTCTTACTGATTGAAATCATGAATCAATTGAAGCCGTTACCAGTGGAGTTCAACCGGATCTGTTGTGAGAAATCAACTCACTGAAGACAATGGTGTACGGTGGTGCAACTTCGTGGATTAGTTGAAGTTAGACATTAACACCGTTGGACGCCGGCTCAGTGGTCTAGTTGGTTAAGCACCTGGCGCGAGACCGATAGGTCCTGGGTTGGAATCTCACGGGGGCAAGATTATGGATTCGCACTTCTGGGAAGTCCCACAGTAGGACGAAACGACCATCCAGCGCTTCCAGGTTTTCCATAGTGGTCTAGCTTCAATTGATTAATGATTTCAATCAGTGAAATTTCTAAAAATCTCCACAAAACCCCTTCTGACATTTAAAGTTAGAAATATAAACAATTGTATTTCAACTCAGTCTTATAAAAGTTAACAGCTCTTTTTTAAGGTTTGATGGTCCTTCATTCAATCCCTGTTAGAATCATGGATATTCACTACCAGTGAATAGTTCTATTCTAGAATCAAACTGTTTTCTGATAATTTCTGATTTTCAATGTTTCTTTGGAGATCTTTTCAAAAATCATTTGAAAAATAAACAAATCTAGCTTGATAATATCTCAATTTTAATAATGTCACATTAACATTTCTACGCTTGATGACTGTATTACAGAATGAGTCGAGTTTTAGTTTTCCAATTACCCCATTGATTACTTTAACAATTCAAATTGAATATGGAAAGTATTCACTAGATAAAATAACACCTTAGTATCTATATAATAAAAGTTCATTAAACATAACAATCATTAGTTACTATAAATGGCAGATACAAACTAATTTCCATAGGTATGTCAATTTAAAATTCAATTGACTATAAAATTTAGATCTACTAGTTTTTTTTTTTAAAAAAATTACATACAATTTATAACAGTATTTTTGGAAGCATAACTTTAGTCTAGAAAAAAGATAAACATACACTTTAATGAAAATCAACGGTTACCATGGCAACAATCTAGGCAGAAGTTTTAAACTAAAAAAAAAGGAAAAGAAAACAAGTACAGAACATCTTACAATCTACAAATTTAAATCATTTTAAGTTTCATTAATGGAATAAATAAATATGTAGTATCTCTGAATGTTTTTTTTTTCAAATGTAAACAATTTCATATAAATACTTAAGAGAGTTTTTTTCTTAGATTTACCGGAAGTTAGAAACGTTGCCATTAATTTACGACGCATGATTGAATATATATATATATATATATATATATATATATATATATATATATATATATATATATATATGTATATATAATATAAACTCTGAAGTATGGTTCATAATGACAGAAACCACAGTGATATGCTATGAATAACTATTGTATCAACTTCAATAGATGATGGGTGATTTTTGTTTTTAATGAATTAAACTAATTTAAATGATTCCACAGTTAAAATCATGAGTCGATTTAAGCGAGATTACCACGTGAAATCTTGAGAATATTAGATAACCATTTTGTTTTAGTATAGGACTCTTTATCTGTTAGGACATGAGAAACATAATGAATGAGAACTTTAGGATCCTTTTATGGACAAATACTAAACGTATATTTTTATCGTATAATTGTTAAATAACTAAACTAGTCATATTCATGTTCCTCTTATTATAAGCTTTATTTTGACCCATAAATCATTATTATATGTTTTACCATTCTTGAGTTATACCCAGTATATTAAATACTACCTCCCTCATTCACAGCCACATCTGGCTAATACTTGTACAAATGTTGTTTCATATTTTGTTGGTACGTTGTGGTCTGCTTGATTGGTATATAAACAGTATGTTTGAAATATTAGGATTCCTATCGCAGAGGCTGAGATTAGTGTTCTGGACTTATTCCTAAATTTCTTACAAAATAACTGGAAAAGGAAACGATATTGATGTAAACTTATTCAATGATTGAATTCATGATTTGATCGAAGCTAGACCATCATGAAAAATTTGGAAGCACTAGACAGCCGTTTCATCCTAATATGGGACTCTTCAGAAGTGCGCATCCACGATCACACCCTGAAAGATTATAACCCAGGAACGTTTAACCTTTAGGCCACTGAACCTGCATCAAATGATGTTAATATTTAACTTTAATGGTGACAGGATTTCAATTGTTAAATTACTGCAATCTCCACAAAATCCCTTTCTGATTGTAAAATTAATCGTTGCTACAGAGATTATTATTTACTATGGTTTATGTTATAATATATTCAGTTTGTAAGCAAAAATTTTCCGCTTCAGCTTTTACTCCATATATTCTAGATGAAACACTTTGATACAATAATCGTGAGACTTTATATTCTAAATTTTGCTGATCAACATTGACAATGAAAACTTATATTTATTCGTAATGATTCACATGAACCATAATTCCAGCCTTATCTGTAGGAGTTTATATTTTTTCATCGTTAAATATTGAAATAAAACATCCTCTATTGACATGTGTACAAATGAGAACACTGTTCTGATGTAGTCTTGTTGCAAAAGATTTAAGAATGAAGAAATTTTGACCAGGAGTGAAATCCATGTTAAGAGATTCATCCCAGTTAGAACACATCATCTGGATATATATGTAACTCAATGATGACGTTTATGCTAAGACACAAATCTAACACCTATCTCTACAATTTTTATTTATTTGTTTAAACACATAAACAATGGTACAAGGAGGCACGAAATAAATATACGCCATATAAATCATCTCATTTGTGTGTAGGCTCTGATACTGCTTAGGTGCCAAAACTGAATCAGGTGGTTTTCTTAGGGAGCAATACCCGGAACCTTCAAACTAATGTTCTGATCCACAAGGCAGTGGAGCAACGTCAGGTGACGCAGTCACATGGTAGCCAGTGACCAATAATTGGTTCATACGCCATTAGCTCCTTCAGGATACTGGAGCCAATGTGCATCATTAGTTTGAAATCAGGGTTTTCCAACTTCCCTAGATGAATCCTCCATACCTACCGAACCCGTTAAATAGCCGGATATTCGCTTTTCATCCTCAAATTTGTAAACAATACACCCGCCGCGCGAAAGTAGTGAGCAGGATTTCCGTGTAAGTAGTTGTATGCACGTGGCCATGTGCGAGCATTTGGAGAGGGAGAGCCAACTCTCCCTACTCTCAGCCGTACCAAGGAAGTTGACGGCTATCTATTCAAAACATCAACACAATATTCATTCATATGTTATGGCTTTGACATGCAGTTGTTTCTCTTCGTATTCAGTAATGATTTTTCCTAAAAATATAAATTTTATCAAACTAATCTCTCACTCTCTATCCATCTATCTATCTATCCACACATCTATCTATCTACCTACCTATCTATCTATCTTTCTATCTATCTATCCACACATCTATCTATCTATCTATCTATCTATCTATCTACCTATCTATCTATCCACACATCTATCTATCTATCTATCCACACATCTATCTATCTATCTATCTATCTACCTATCTATCTATCCACACATCTATCTATCTATCTATCTATCCACACATCTATCTACCTATCTATCTATCCACACATCTATCTATCTATCTATCCACACATCTATCTATCTATCTATCTATCTATCTACCTATCTATCTATCCACACATCTATCTATCTATCTATCTATCCACACATCTATCTACCTATCTATCTATCCACACATCTATCTACCTATCTATCTATCCACACATCTATCTATCTATCCACATATCTATCTATCTATCGATACATTTTTTTCTCTAATTATTACGTCAATAATTTTTTTCTTTTCTTTCTAAATTTGAATCCAATTATCAATTACGCACACACACACACACAAACACCCGTATACATTCAGTCTACAATCCTTATTTTAATAGATTTTGAGTAGACAGTAAAAAAAATTTTTCTCTATAAAAAAACGGGACTTTAAATTATTTTGATTTTTTTTAAATTATTTTTTTGTTATTTCTAATCAATGTCCTATTTTTATATTCAAACAAAATTCTTTTAACTTCATTCATTTGTTTAAATTAAATATCTTTGATTTATACGCAATTCAACCTTGAATATATACCTATTTATATATGTGTGTGTCTGTGCACATGCGTACAAGGCCATCTATTTACATGCTAATATATAATTAGTGCGCGCGTGTACAAATATATGTGTATAGGCGCGTAATAATTTTCAAAAAAAAGGAAAAAAACGTTAATTAATTAACGTCCTTGAAAAAAAATTTAAAAAAAATTTTAAACTGAAAAATGAGCGCAAACAAAAGACAAAAAAAAGAGAAAACAATCGTCAATCAGAGACAAATAAAAATGAAAAAAAATCAAAAAAAAATTGAGGAAACGTGATTTTAATGTGTGTTTTGTTTTATTATTTATATAAAAGAAACTTTAATGATTTTTAATCGTGAATGAAGTTATTTTTAAAGTTTTTGTATTTGGCACTTTTATGCATCTTTCTATAAGTGAATATTACAGTATAATTGAATTAAATAAAAGTTATTGATTGAGATCTTAAACTGATTGATGTTAAGCCATCATTGAAAACCTGGAAGCACTGAACAGCCGTTCTGTTCTATTGTGAGACTCCTTACTAGTGAGTGTCCACAAACCTGCGCCAAATAGATTCGAACCCAGGGTCTTCAGTCTCGTGTGTGAATACTTAACCTCTAGACCACCGAGACAACCGGCATCCAACAGTGTTAATGTCTAACCTCAGCCAATCCACGAAATCGCGCGACCATCTTTCATTGTACTAAGGTAGATACCTGTCTTTGGGTTTGAATCCCGCGAGCGGGATCGTGGACACTCACTGATGAGGAGTCTCACAATAGGATGAAACGGCCGTTCAGTGCTTCCAGGTTTTCAATGGTGGTCTCACATCAATCGGTTCATCATCTCAATAAAAAACCTAATAGTCTCCACAATCCTATGCTGATACATAAAAGTTAACCCGAGGAATGAAATCTTTCATAAAATTAGCATAAATATTTAAAAATTATTTATTAAATAAATAAATAGTAAATTGTAGGATTAACACCACCTGGAGCCCTTCTGTGGTTACTGCTTGTTCCAAGCCCGAATAAATGAGAAAGGATGGGCACGGGGTTAGTGACTTCATCCAGTAAAAAACTAACTCGCAAAAAATGCTAATCAGAAAAAAAGCACACAGACAAATTGAACGATTGTACTGGATATACGAAGTATATTGAATATCAACAATATTACAAGTAACCTTAACTTAAATCTTTCATCAGATAGAATGCATGAAAGCCATACTTTTGTATGATGTTTGTAGTGCTTAAAATTATCAAGAAATTATTATTTTTTGTTATTTTAGAGTAAAAACACAATGTTATCAATGGCGTATAGTGTTTACTTTCTTTCCCTATATAGACTATGAATAACAGCCAAATCAGGCGAGACTATAATTTATGAACGAACCAATCAGAAAACGAGTTTTGCGTTTTGGCGCGAAATTAATTCATATGTTTGACTAATTAGTGTTTTGGCATCATAGTTGATGTCACTTCGTAATGTAAACCCCAAATCTAAATCTTAGCTCTAACCATCAACTTTAAATCATAATTTTAATTCCTCATACTGGTTTATAACCCTTACTTAGTTATTAGGTGGACATTTTCAAAATCACGAGTTTTAAACGAGTTTTTTTAATTTATTAAATGAGTTGACCTTGTACTAACCGATATATGTTAACCATGAGCATAATACGACACAATTGTGGCTGTTCAATAGATAGAATTATGGAATTAAACCACTAGCCAGAAAGTGAAGTTTTTCATACAACAAAATGATATATGTCTAGTCAAATTACTATATATAAGAATAAATGTGATCAGAAGTTGTTTAACAAGTAAATTATCAAATAATATATCAACCATAGATCATTAGCTTACTAATTGTATTTATCCCAAACTATTCGAGTTAGTTTATATCATGTCATCCTATTCATGACATGTGTACTATTTCAGTTCCAACTGAATGAATCATAGTTACTGTATGACAGCCATGAAACCAGAAATCTTTTAGTCTCTGAAAAATGCTTATCATATTAAAACAGAGATATATGAATGAAGACTATTCTTCTCAATCAGTTCTCTTCAGATACTCTGAATTTATATATCCAAGTTTATAATCCAAAAAATGATCAGGTTTAATGAGAAATACATCGTTTCAAAATTATATAAAAGTAGGGATTTATAGTGATTTTAGTGATTTTAATAGTTGAATTCATGAGTCAATGTAAGCTAGACCATTGTGGATCGACTGAAGGTAGAAATTAACACTGTGGGATGACAGCCCGTTTAGTGGTGTACAGGCTAAGCGTTCGCACACGAGACCGAAGGCCTGGATTCAAATTCCTTTGGTGTGGGATGGCGGACGCGCACTGCTGAGGAGGTCCTTAGTAGAACGAAACGGCAATCTAGTGCTTCCAGATTTTCAATGGTGGTCCAGCATACATCGAGCTATGAATTTAACTATTAAAAATTATATCACATGAATTAATGATTGCAATATATAATGAAATCATCAATATCAGGATAAGTAATATGAAGTATTGAGTTGAATAAGTATGTACGTTAAATGAAATTGGGTGATAAATGACTATTATTCATATAATTAATATGAAATCAAAGAGATAATAATGTAATTACAAATAGGGAAGCATGTAAAATGTAAAATACTATGAATTAGGTACGAATTAGTAAATAGAGGTGGATACTGACTACTTTTCTCAAGACGTTTACAAGCGTTATAATGATAGTGATAGTAATAATGTGTGAATTATCTGACAATATTATGAACATCATTATTAACTAATTAGGTCAGAATTTGGCCAAGGCAATAGTAGGAGTTGAACATATTTCTTCTGGATGCAAAGCTTCAACTTTTTGATCCGAATAACTATTACTTCAGCCGTTTGAAAGATTTAGACAAATTGCTGCTAACATGATTTATTATTGTTTCACGTTGGCTGTATTACCGGTCTGTAATAAATGAGTCAAGTCAACACTTCACATGAATTTTCTGACGTTTCGTGACTATAGAGTACCTGAAGAGAACTGATTAAGTAGAATATTCTTTTTTCCTATATCTATGTTTCAGAAATCTTTTATTTGATTTCTGATGAGACCATGGATTGGTGTCATATAGTAATGTTGACAAATTCGGATTAAGTAGGTATGGTGTTCTACCTTAGTTTTTGATAATAACTCAGCTGTAATTGATCAGAGATGAATAAACGGAATGGGTTTTGTGGAGATTTTAGAAATTTTACAGATTGAAATCATGAGTCAGTTGAAGCTAGACCACCATTGAAAACCTGGAAGCACGATCCCGCACCACGCGGAGCTCGAACCCAGGACCTACTGGCTTCGCGCGCGAGCAGGTTTTCAATGGTGGTCTAGCTTCAACTGACTCATGATTTCAATCTGTGAGATGAATAAACCTTGAAAAATTACAATAATCTGAATAAATTATTTTATATTATTATACTGTACATAACAACCATGGTTATAATAAAGTATATCGATTAGCTTAGCAAGTTTGTAGGAAGTTTTAACTTTCATAATTTAGATCACGGATTAGCTTTAGTTGAATAATGAAAAACAGTAATCCTAGTTCGGCAATCCTCAGTGGTAGTATGAATCCATGAACCTTCAGTTCTATCTAAGAATGTATAGACTTCAAACAAATGAGTCGGTATTCAATTCTTTTGATCAGTTTGCGATATTATTACTCATCTATCTTCAAATACCATTGGTGAGTAAATGCCTCATAGATTTTAACTTTATTAATTGTGATTTCTCACAAGAGTTCTTTGAATAATCTGACGAAATTAGTTACCGTTATGTACAAGTTTAACAAAGAAGTCTATCCAATGCATTTGTTGCTTTTAATAATGTCAGTTGTTTATATGAATTATAATATAGAATTAATAATTTGACAACTGTCTTCATCAAGTTTCTCTGTTTATAATGTGAAAATTCAATCGTCTAATCAATTGCATAGAATTATATTTTTTGAATTCACTTGGTATTGTTTATTTGTATCTTCCAATTAATGTTTAGCACTGCAATTGATCAGTCTGTTGTTGGCATATGTGAATACTATGCGTATTGCCTTCAGTTTCAAGAATTCTAAGTAGAGATGAATAGTGGCTAGCAATGAAATCCAAAACGTGATACAGTTCGTTCTATTTGGGACTCTTCAGCCGGATGTACCTGTTTCTGAGATTTGGTGTTCACTCTGAGACTCGAACCCAATACCATTCATTTCAAACACAATCGCGTCATCCACTTGTCTGCTGAGTCCTGATAGCCACCTGCTTGTGCAATGGAGTCATGGTTATATTCACCTGATATTGTTTACTTCAATCTTCCCATGGATGTTTAGGACTGTAATTGAATAACGCGATGACGTTTGAAGCTAGTGGTACTGGGTTCGAGTCTCATAGTGAACATCAATTCTGAGATACAGGTACATTCAGATGATGACTTCAAAATAGGACGAAACGCGCGTTCTTGATTCCACTGCTAACTACTGTCCATCTCTGCTTAAGATAATTCTATTTTTATAAGAAAAATTAATATTTCAATAAATTATCTTTGCCATTTTTTTGTCATGAAATGTAACAAACACATTTGTTTATTTATACTGACTACTTAAGATTTAAAACAAGTTAGAATAACAAACGTATATGAAATGAAATCAAACGACTTAATATTTATCATGTGCTAAGTTAGAATGTTACATGTATATATGAAAACATATATTAATATCTTATTAAGCATGTTACTAAACTTCTGATAAACAATCTAGATTAATATGAACAAGTAGACTATCTATCTATCTATCCACATATCTATCTATCTATCTATCTATCTATCTATATCTATCTATCTATCTATCTATCCACACATCTATCTATCTATCTATCTATCCACACATCCATCTATCTATCTATCCACACATCTATCTATCTATCCATCTACCTACCTATCTATCTATCTACCTACCTATCTATCTATCTATCTATCCACACATCTATCTATCTATCCATCTACCTATCTATCTATCCACACATCTATCTATCTATCTATCTCTGATTGAATACGTATTATTATATATATAAAATATATTTATTAAAAAATAGATAAAAAGAAGCTATCTGAATAGGATGATCTTAAATGTGATGTAAAGCACTAGTCTTGATAACCACAGGAATATACTCCGCGGTTTCATAGAACTATCAATAATCATATCATTATATCCATAATTTCAATTTACTGTAGCAAGAAATGGAAAGTGTTAAATGGAAAATTGATGATCCAATAGTGACGTACACCATGGTCGAGTGATTAGACAAACAAAATCTTTTAAATGATTTATCAGAAACTTATTTCACTGTTTGTAATAGGTAACATTTTTCGTTATGCTCATGAAGATACTATTAAATGGTATTTTATTGAAATTATGAACCAATTTAGGCTAGACCACAACTGAAAACCGCTTCATCCTCGTAGGGGACTCCTCAGTAGTGTCCATCTATGAAACCGCCAATGATAGTAGAACGCAGAACCTTCGATCTCATGTGCAAATCCTTAACATCTAGACCACTGGGTCAAGATCCAGTGATACTAACTTTTAGCCTCGGTCATTCCACGATATTACGCGACCATCTTCTATCGCCTTCAGTTGACAGCTGTCTTAAACCCGACACAGACTATCTACACCAGGATGAAGCAACCGTCCAATGCTTTTAGGTATTCAGTGATAGTCTAACTTAGATTAGTTCGTGATTTTAATGAAAATCAACAATTTGCAATAATCCTTATAAACAATTATCATTATCACTAATCACTAGCTTCGGAAAGAAATTTCCAGAGTTCTAGTGAGAACCGTGACCAGTGGAGGTAATCAGTCTACTGTAACATAAACCAACAATATTAATCT
This sequence comes from Schistosoma margrebowiei, assembly GCA_944470205.2. Classification (NCBI taxonomy): domain Eukaryota; kingdom Metazoa; phylum Platyhelminthes; class Trematoda; order Strigeidida; family Schistosomatidae; genus Schistosoma; species Schistosoma margrebowiei. Next base: position 5,349,604 of record OX104026.1, read on the forward strand.
TTCATCGAATGATTATTAATTTAGATCAATTGATAACCGATTTGTAACCACCTAATTTTTATTGTAAACTGAACTCCATCGATCAAGTCTTAATGCGATCAGTACTCTAAATAATTTGACATCCTATTCATTATATTTTAATGTTGAATAGTTAGAGGTAATGCTGTGAAGAGAAAAATGACTAAGGAATGAAAAATATTAGAAGCTATTCATTGACACGTTATCTTATGTGAGGACGGCCCATGGGTGAACTTGAGGAAGCTCTAAGAAGTTTAGAAAGAGCCGAAGATATTCCGTTCAATCATCTATAGGAAGAATATTGCAGGATCCACCATGTGTAGCTTCCCTATTGAATGAATTCTAGAATTCCCTGTGTTCGAATTGGATGACTATAATCATGATTTCATTTCTACTAAAAAATTATAAATACTTGATAGTTTTGTATTATATTTCACAATGTTCGGAATAGTATTCTTTTCATTTGTCTTCTGTCTTCTCATTTGAGATTTGGTGGGTTCTAGCGTTTGAGTGCTCAAGTTATACGCGGTATATTAAGAATCTAATCCCTAGATGTAACATCTTGATTCATTCGAAATCGATAAAATACTAATATTTAGTCATGTACGTGTTTATCCTATGAATCATATGCTTTCATTTAATAGGCTGCAATTAAACGCAACTCGATTTCGTAATCGTGACAGTCTGCTTAACGACCAATCAGAATGAAGCGGGAATTATTATATCCGCCATATTTGTAAGCAATGACAATCGGCTTTCTTCGTTCTGTGTTTTTTCAGCCATTTCTATTGTGTAACTACATAATTTATTGTTTCATTGTGCTAATACTCAAAATGTTGGCGCAAAATTTCTTTGATTCAGCTTTTTGTTATCTGGGTTTTCTCTGCTACTTTTCAAGTCAATGTATTTCTTCAGGCAAGCTCACTAGTCTTGTGTTATAAAATGTTAATCCGTTTTGTTTTGAATACTGTTTTTTAGATATGGAGAGCCGAAGTTAGATTTTTTTTATAACTAAAATAAGTGTTGCTGCCGTATGGGACTATAACTGTCCACATATTCGTAGTTAAATATTCATTATTAAGCCGATAAACCCAAAACACGAACTATAAACCAGTCAAACTTATCTAACAGAAGACAAAGGATATTGTTTTGAGACTGAAGATAACAGACACTTGCTCATAAAAACATAGTTTACAGCATAACAAACTTTTCTTCAGTAACATTATTCACTGACGGTCTATTTGAAAAAAAAATCAACGATGTGATTAAACTTATAATGACTTGGAATATCGTTCCAGCATGCAGTGAACGTACAGTGCAATGCAGTAGGACGTAGTGAATAAAAATTACAACCAGAACAAAATTCACAGAAAAATCTAGTTATTTAATTAAAAATAAATTATAAGATGACAATTCTATGCTTACATGAACGTAGACGTGACCGTTATTACACTGGACGATACTTGGAAACGTTGCGTATAAATCCAGCCGTTTAAGATATGAAGTACTTTAAGATTTCCTCCAATTTCACAATATTAGTATCTGAACATGATCTCTGCATTCTATTTTTTTCACTCTCATGTCTTAGTTTAGTGTAATTGTATTTTTACTCATAACTTATGCATTGTCATCCCGTTACTTATACGTCACTTTGTGTACATTCTTGAATGAGATGAATCGTACTGTTTAGATATGGAGTTCCTTGCTTGTTGATCCATCAGGTTGTGAGTCAGTAATACGACAACTTTCTTTTACCTGTCCTCTATGTGACTCACAAGTCACAAGTCTAACTCATGTATTATAGTCTTAATGTTATAGTAAATAATCTAGCACACGGAGACTGTAAACTAGTCCAAGACAACCAAGTCTGAAATCTTTGAGAACAAACTAGTGAGTAGATAACAAGATTATGAAAGTTAGTCAGCTAGAAACCTTGTATTGACCTAGACTTAGCGTTGGTTTACATTCATCATCTAAAGATAACTGCATTATTATTTATGGTACTGATACACACTGGTAGATTCAAACTAGAATCATTCACTTCCTCATTTGAAATAATTTGACCAACATTACAGACTAAACAAACCTGAAACTGATCATTAACCTTATAATCAATCAATATTTATATCTCAACTCTACAAGAAGTCAATTACTATCCAAATAGCTCATATTATAAGACGCTAATCCTATAGTATGCCAGAACTCCGATTACGACGACGCGCAATGCTGACTAGTATTGGGGATGGTTCGAAGAAAGTTAGGATCGGCCAAACCAAAACGTGGCATCAGTCCTTGAAGTCACTAAGTTCTAGTCTGACCGATGTTGGTAGATGCAGACTACTTGGTTGGGATCCGTGTGACTATCGTAAACAATGGTTGGAGATTTTGGGTGACATGGGAATCTTTCCTTTATATATTAACACCACTGAATTAACTGTTTCTATGAATTTGCAGTTCATCTTGCCATGATAATGCAGTATAGCAACTTGAACCAATACATATATGTGCTTGACTCTACACTGTAGCTGACTGACTGACTGACTGATGGGACGTTAATTCGAGTTTCATCTAAACTATAAATCCTTTTAATATATGAAGATAAGCCATAATAATCATTATATTAACTGGTATATAAAATCATAGTTTACAGTTTCCTGTCGGTTACTATCAACCCAATAATTATATCACTTGACGTAACTACTCATATATCATTGATTTATTTTTATCGTATTATTTAGATTTAATATCATAATAAATTATTTGTCTATGATACACATTATTGTCGTCATCATTAATATCATTGTGAAAACAATGTGAATAGTTACAATAAACTATAGTTGTTGTGCCGTTTAAGAATTACGTCATATGTGATTACTATTATTGTTATTATTATTATTATCGTTTCCTCATATGATAACTGCTGCTTTTTAACTGATCAGTATGTTGTTTCCTCGATTAAGTGTTATATACCAAAATATAATTCGATTAGCATCAGAAAATTGTAGTAATTTCAATAGTTCAGATCATGAATCAATTGAAGATAGACCATCATGGAATGTCAATTATTGGATTACAATTAATTTATGAATGATAAGATCTTATCATTAATGAAAATACAGACTATATGACAATAATGATTGAATGATGTAAATATAAAGTTCATTTATTACAAGAAATGATTATTATTCATATTACGTAATCTATTATAACCTTTTTATTAACTGTGTTCACATTTCCTCACGGAATTAGTACTTTTACAAATCTTATTTCCTATTTTATGGCGCGTTGCGGTCTGTTTGATATATAAACCCAGTAGGTCTCAAATAAGTGATTCGATTCGACCCGCATAATGGGAGATGGTATTGGTGTTCTGGTCTCAAGTGGACGGGCTAGGCGGACATAGGACCAATAAGGACGCTAGGCTGCTCATACTGGTCGAACGTCATTGGTTTGGCACAGTGCTAAGATTGTATAAGTCGTATTTTGATTGGTGGATAAATCACGTGATAAAAAGCCGGACATTAAGTTATAATATAATATACTTTTCACTGTTCAGAAGTTTCATATTATCCCATTCAATTTCGTCTAATTTTTAATGTTTTAATTCTAAGGTTAACCCAAATTAAAATAAAGAATTCTTTGAGAGCTTATTACAACATTACAAAGAATTATAAGCAGAGATAGATGGTGGGTAGAAGTGGAATCTTCCATTTTTTGGGACTAATTGGATAACGCAATGGCGTTTGAAGCGAACGGTACTGGGTTTGAGTCTCATAGTGAATATTAACTTTTGGATTCAGGTACATCCAGCTGACGAATCCTGAATAGGATGAAACGGGCGTCCTGAATTCCATTACTAGCCAACATCATCTCAGTTTACAATACTTATGGCTGAAAGCAATATCGAGGCAATACGCACAGGAAACCTATGCCAATAAAAGATTAATCCATTACAGTTCTGAACATCAATGTACAAATCCAAACAACCATTACAAAATGAATTAAATACAAATCATTGTTCTCATCTTTTTTGAAGTTTAATATTTTTATCATATGCAGTGCGGGGTTTGGATACTAGAAATTTACCATAGAAAGCCCTATCTTCGAGACACTTGAGTCAATGAAATTCTCAACGTTAAAGAATCGTTCTGTTGTATCAGTCCAACCCATTATTTATGGTCGTTTTCTATTTATTCAATAAACGAGTACTGTAAATTAGAAAACATTTTTCATTGGAAAATCCCTTTTAATCTCTAACATTCACCACATTTTAATCCGAAATGTTTGATTGCGCTGCACTAAATTTGTTGACATCAGACACTTATGGACAGCTCCAACCTCAAGGGATAATTTCAGTTTACATGTAAGCATCAACGAACTGTAATCGTTCAACATCTTATGAGTTATTTCACACTTTGTTGAATAGAAAAATTCTTTTCTCAGTAAGAGAATTTGTGGAGATTATAGTAATTTCAATAGTTGAATTCATGAGTTGATCTAAGCTTGGTCATCATTGAAAACCTTGAAGCATTGAATGGTTGTTTTGACCCAGTGTAAGACTCCTCAGAAACGAACATTCACGATCCCTCAGAAAAGGTTCTCGAACCCAGGACCATTGTTCCCACGCGCGAACACTTGACCTCTAGATCAATGAGCTGACCGGCATCCAACGGTGTAAATGTCTAACTTCAATTAATCCATGACCTTGCACAACCCATCATCCTTTGTCTGAATTGGATGACTGTCTCACAGCCTACACAGACTGGACTCCAGTGGTCAAAGCATATCACTAGAACTCCAGAAAATCCATATTGAAGCTAGTCCCTAATGAGCACATAATTACACCAAATACACGAAATTGTGTATTTATTCAAGAAACGTGTACAATTTATACACACCGTCAATGTTTACGTGTTCAGAATTAATATTTATTTGAAAACAGTTTGTATTCAATTGAAAATTTAATCAAACAATTGAACAGTGGGATAAATGATTTGAAGTTGTTGTAACATTTCCACGCTGTTATTTCGTGTGTAGTGAATGAAACACTCAGTAAACGTGTGTCTCACCTCAGTATCACAGTCCTCAGTGGTTGTAGACATTTGTTCGAATGAAATCTCATTATGTGCATGACTGTGACGAAGAAAATGAGTCAATCAACAAGGTATCTGAAAACAATTGGATTCAGTACATCTACTATGATTGTGTTACTGGTTAATGTCAATTGAGACACTAGATTGAAGTCGGTTGATTTCTGACACAACATTCAAAGTGAACATTTATTAGTGCTAAATGAATGTTGGATGTGTAAATTTACCATCACGAAAACACTATATTTCACGTGTTATAACTTTGTTATATTTGTTTAATCGAATTCTTCGATCGTATATTTGGTTTAATCAAAGGGTTTGGAGGAGGAGAATTTCGATTATTTTCATAAACTGCAGTTAGTTAGTTACGTTCTGGTTGCAGATTTCTCGGAAATAAGAATGGATAAGTGAGTGGATGAAACTGAAACACATATATCTAAATCTCACTTTGAATATTATGGACAATATTTTTGAAATGTGCTTCGACTCGACGTTGTGGATTGCTGCAATGAGGACACGTTACCACAATGTTGATGTGTAGGTGATCATACACACTAATGTAATGTGATCTGAACTGATTTATTCATTTTTACATAACCTGAACGCGTACAATATCAAAGTAATACAACCGTGGAACAAAATATGTTCACAGACTGATGGAGGAACATGTTTAGATTGATTAAATACGGAAATGAGAAAATGATTTCCACCAGAATTCAATTGAAATACGGATGTTTTAAAAATCTGAATTATGCTATTCACTTACGAGTCAATAAAACAATTAAGGATTCAATTCTCGAAGTTAATTCTTTTCAATCTGTATGATAGAGATACAAATATCCATTTCTCTCCATACTTTCTAATGGTTCTCAACTTGATGTCAGTTTGTAATAACAAATAGAAAAATATCAATAGTTGACATTATGAGTCAACATGGAAAACATGGAAGCACTGGGCGGCTGTTTCGTCCTATTGTTGGACTCCTCAAAAGTGCCCATCCACGACCCTGCGAGATTCAAACTCAGGACCTATCAGTCTCGCGTGTGAACGCTTAACCTCTAGACCACTGAGCCGGCATCCAATGGTGTTAATGTTCAACTTCAACTAATCCACGAAATTGAGTGACACGCTCAATTCGAATCTCTCGAGGTGGGATCGTGGATTCGCACTGCTGAGGGGTCCCACATTAGGACGAAACAACCGTCCAGTGCTTTCATGTTTTCCATGTTGGTCTAGCTACAATCGACTCATGATCTCAACCATTAAAATTACTATGATATCCTCAAAACCCCTTCTGATATTAAGCAACTAATGAGCCTTATAATAGGATGAAAAAACTGTCCAGTACTCATTAGTTTCATATGTTACCTTAAATGTTATCATTACTATCCATAAACTAAATTAATTCCCACAAAAGTCCCTTAAACTAAACAAATGATCCTTATTCATACATATATATACAGAAAGTATATATGGGGTTAAATGAAAAAGAGAAAAAAACAAACTAAATAATCTGCACATTACCATAACATGTGATCCAAAGCTGAATGACGTCAAAGGCTAAGAAGATGAAGAGAGAGAGAGAGAGGCTGATATATTTTTTTAATTTTTTCCTTACGTCATATTATCGTGATTTGTTGGAAATCTCACTTATATGGTCTATATGGTCTGTTATGTAATTAAATATGTGAATTAAGCATGGTTTTCTATTTTACAATTTCTTTAAATCATGATAGAATGAATAAATGGATATTGGAAATATTGAAGTGAAGTGAGAGGAAGAAAGATAGAGTAGAGGATAAGTAGGTTATTTGTTGTAAGTAAGAGAAAATATTAGTAAATAACTGAATAAATAGATTATTAAATACTGAGGAGTCGCACAATAGGACGAAACGGCCGTCCAGTGCCTCCATGTTTTCTATGGTGGTCTAGCTTCAATTAACTCATGATCCCAACTATTAAAATTACTGTAATATCCATAAAACCCCATCTGCTATTATTCAACATATGCTCATTAGTGACTGGCTACAAGAGGTATTTATTAGAGTTCTAGTGAGAAACAATGACCAATGGAGTTCAACCGGGTCTGTTATGAGATAGTAACTCAGTGATGACAGTGGTGGATGTGTCGCTCAATTTGTTGGATTAGTTGATGTTAGACATTACCATTGTGGTCTAGCTTTAATTGACTCATAATCTCAACTATTGAAGTTTCTATAATATCCACAGAACCCTTTGCATTAATCTAGACTTAATGTGCTCAATTCGAAGACTTCACAATTTTATGGTCTGATTCTTCATAGAATCATGGGGGCACTATAATGAAAAAATTACTTGATATTACCATTAATGACAATCGATGAAGAAGATTACTGATACAATGAATGATTTTTGTACATTATCATATCACAACGATTAGAATTCAGAAAGCCCTGAACATCTGTTCTATCACAATATGGAACTCCATGATGATAATATACGTCCACGAACCTATCAAAAATTTGACCTGGACACATTAAGGTTTCACTGGTTAGGCGTCTACTGATCAATTTGCAGTATAGAACGTCGATAGTCTCATATGACTGGTGACAATTTTTCTTTACTTGATACGTCTAAACTTCACTTGTCATCACACTATACAATGACCTGACAAATACTAGAAACTTCAAATTGATGTTCACCTCCTTGTCTATCATTTGAAAAGAAGATGACCGGTAAAAGTATGATGAAATTTATGAACTTGAAGTGTTATGGGCCAAATGAATAGTTTCGTCTTAGCATAGTACTCATGTATAACCCAATATTCAATAATTTAACTGAGAACCTTCTGTCTCATGAGTGAACACTTTTATTTTATTTAGTTCCACAGTAGGAAAAATGGATTTCCCCCTGTTTTCCGGTTTTCAGTAGTAATGTACTTAAGATCAGTTTATTTTATAAAATTCTATAATCATCACAAAATCCAACACTGATAATGATCATGTACTCACTAGTGAGAAGCTGTGACTATTGGAGTACAACCATATCTGATATGAGATAGGCAATTGAAAACGATAGCTCAATATTGTGAGTTGACATAGGTTAAATGTTACTAATGTTGGATACAGACTCAATAGTTGTTCACAAGTGAGACCGAAATTCCTGGCATCTATTCCCAGATACAAGAATATAAATGTGTATTGTTGAGAAGTTCAAAAGAAGAAGAAAACAACCGTTCTCAATGATGGTCTAAGTAAGATTAGTTCATGAGAATAAAGTCTACAGAATCATCATTATCATATTTATTCATCTTTTCAACATTTTGTTATGATTTCAATCAATCTATGCTTGACCTGAGATTTGAATGTACTTTTATGAAAAATAAAAAGTTCTCTATGAATCATTATGTTTGTGTTATTGTGAATGTAAATATTAAGCCTAATGGTTTTATAATTGACTTCAATGATTATTTTGTTGAATTTTAATTTATTCACATGAACTAATTTTTTTTGTTGAAAATGTCATTTTAGGTCAAAATGAGAAACAAAAAGTAAATAGAGAAATGATATTTGTAAATAGTTAATCAAAGCTAGAGTAATATATCTATAAATGAAGAACATCGGGAACTCAAATCAACTGTTTGTCAATCATCATCAAGATCAGAGGTTTCAATGTCAAGACAGTTCCACTATATGAGGTGGAAACATGGAGAACTACGAAAGCCATAATCTAGAAGATACAAGTGTTTATTAACAACTGTCTACGCAAAATACTTAACATTCATCGCTCAGACACTACACTATTAGCAACAATCTATTGTGTGATAGAACAAACCAGATTGTAGTGGATGAATAAATGAGAAAGAAGCACTGGAAGTGAATAGGATACACTTTGAGGAAAGCACCTAACTGTATCATAAGGCAAACCCTCATATGGAATCCTGAAGGTTAAAGGAGTAGAGGAAGACCTAATAACACATTACTCCGACAAATGGAGACAAACATGAGAAGAATGAACAACAATTGGATAGAAGTAGAAAGGAAATCCCATGACAGAGTGGGTTGAAGATTACTAGTCGGTGGCCTATACTTCATTAGGAATGACTGGCGTAAGTAAGTAAGTAAGTAAGTAAGTAAGTAAGTAAGTAAGTAAGTAAGTAAGTAAGTAAGTAAGTAAGTAAGTAAGTAAGTAAGTAAGTAAGTAAGTAAGTAAGTAAATAAGCAATAGGATAGTAATGTAACTAAATGATTAATTAAAATGACCATAGAAAAGTGGTCAGTTTCTCATGGAATAATAATAGTGATAATAATAAAATTAAGATACTTAAATTGTAAATATTATTTATCAAAATGATTTATGAGTTTTTCAAGGTAATTTCTAACTTGTTTTCTCTCTTTTTTCCCTTTTTCTCTTTTTTTCTTTTCTCTCTCTTTTCCTTTTTTTCTTGTTTATTATAATAAAAAAATAATTGAATTTGAGAAGAAAAATTAATAAAAGAAAACTCATTAATCATATCAGAACTAATCTATTTTTATTGTTTTTTTAAAAATTAGTTTTTCATTGGAAAATTATTTTTTTTTCTTAGTAACTAACTAAAAAAAAGGAAAAATCATTTAAAATTGTTACTATGGTGGATTTAAAAATCTCTCACGTAAATAGTTGGTTAATGTATTCATTGTGTTGGAGATGATAAATATGTTTTATTAATATAATTCAATCAATAATAGAATAGTTTATTATTTAAAATTCATTGAATATGATATATTATTAACTAATGTTTAATTATAATCTTTATATGCTCACTAGCGACGGTCTCCAAGAGGTATTTATTAGAGTTCTAATGAGAAATAGTGATCAATGGAGTTCAACAGCATTTGTTACTCATTGAAAACAATAATGGATGTGTTGCTCAATTTCATGGATTAGTTGAAGTTGGACACTAACACTGATGGGTGCCGGTCGCCTCAATCTTCTAGAGGTTAAACTTTCGAGCACTTCTTCGAAGATCTTGATTTTGAATCCCGCGAGTGCTATCGAGGAGTCCCATAGTGGTCTATCTTTAATTGATTCATGCATTCAACTATTAAACTACTATAATATCCACAAAAACCTAACTCTGATATTAATCTATAGACATAATAAACGAAGGTACAATAAATCGTTATCACTTCTATTAATAGTTTGTGTCAAGTTAAATCACAATCAATCGCTGATTATAATAGTTTAATTCATGAGTCATTTCTTCCTAGAATAAGATTCATCAGTAGTGTACATTCATTAATTATTGATTATCAGAAGCGGTTTTGTGGAGATTTTAGAAATTTCAATAGTTGAAATCATGAGTCAGTTGAAGCACTGTTTCATCCTATTTTTGGACTCCTCAGCAGTGCGAATCCACGATTCTGCCCACATCGAGATTTAAACACAAGACCTATCGGTCTCGAGCGCAAGCGCTTAACCTCTAGACCAATGGGCGAACCGGCATCCAGCTGTGTTAATGTCTAACTTCAACTAATCCACAAGATTGAGCAACACATTCCCCATTGTCATCAGTGAGTTACAATCATACAACAGACCTGGTTGAACTCCTCTGTTCACTGCTTCTCACTAGGACTCTAGGAAATACATCTTGAAGTCAGTCACTAGTGAGATAATGATTATTATCAGAAGGGGTTTTGTGAAGATTTTATTAATTTCAATAGTTGGAATCATGAGTGGTCTAATGGTTGGGCGCTCGCGTGAGGGACTGACAGGTCCTGGGTTCAAACCTTGCGGGGGGCGGGGTTGTGGGTGAGCATTACTGAGAAGTCCCAGACTAGGACGAAACGTCAATCTAGTGTTTCCAGGTCTTCCATGGTGATCTAGCTTCAATTGACTGATGATTTCAACTATTAAAATTATTAATTAGTTAATAATGAAGAATCCTTTAAAATTATTTATTATTAGAACTAATGAAATAATTGATCTTTCAATAAATTATGTGTTTATATTCATAGAAAACTATCACTTGTTATAAAACTCATTATAACTTAAATGTCACAATCCTAAATACCTAAGTAGTTTATTTTTCACATATTTAATAAATAATTAGTTATGTCTTTACAAGTTTATGGAATTCTGTTAATTAGGGCATTTTATTATGTTCATTACATTAAATGAATTGAAATCTAAGTGTAAGTAGTTTGATTATGATTGATATCCGAGCACTAAACCTATTTATCTTTCATACTATATTTCACTGATTAGTAAGATGTATGTGTAGATATATGGAAATTAATACTTTGAATGACCACCTCATTTTGTATTGGTCAAGGTTCTAGGAATTTAAATTTTCGTACTCGTGAACACCACCCAGCGTGGTTAAACAAAGGTTTGATGAAGAAAATGAACAGCTCGATATTGGCCCATTTAGTATAAACTTGTCATAGTGTCAGTATAAACCAATCTTTTTCAATTATTTATAAGATCAGTAATTTTTTGCCAAAACTTGTCAAACTTAAAGTTCTTTAAACGACTGAAACAGTTGCCATCCGGATGAAGAGACCGGAGCTATGTGTACAGAAGAAATATATTCAACCACTTAAAAACCCGTTTAATTGAGTTTCAAAGTATTAGATAAATTACTATTAGGTTATTTTGGATGCCATTGAATTATTTCAAGACTGAAGTGTTTGAACTAAACATTTACTTTTAAGTAACTTCTGTGATGTTTTTTTGTTAGGTGGTTAAATGTAGCCTTTAGGAAACCCTAGACTGGAGTCAGTAAGACATACCTATAACGCTGTAGCTACTGATACTACCTGTGTGATTCAAACTCTTTACATTCAACATCGCAGCCTGAAATTGTCTACTCAGTAGTACTGACCGAGCAATATCCTGCATTTGATAACTCCTCTCTTACGATTACACTGAGTAACACAGTTAGATTATTTCATGAGATACTATTTTCGTCATGACTAAAAATATAATTTAGTGACATATCAACTACCATGAAACCTATATCGTTCAAGATGGTTTGTGTTGATTGACTTTAAGTGCCTAAGATTAAACCATGTGCATCATCTTAGTAATTTACTTAGAATAGTGACCATAATGGAATTTGATCAACATATAAAATACTAGATAACCTGACATGACTTGAGCCTATATCGGTAAAATCCAAAGAATTATACATAGTATGATACTATCATGTATGTACTCCTACGCACTCACTTAATAGAACCGTTTAATTATTGAACTTTTCAGTTGATGAGTTCTTTTTATGCCAATAGAAATAATGACTTTTCATTAACCCATAATGTCAGTAACCATCAATAATGATCATATATCCTAAAGCGAAAATTACTTGGTAGGTTATATTCACAACAGGTTGATCTCATTTGGCATGCAACTGAGAATCAAGAGAGAATGGTTAGCCATTTAATCTTAGTGTGAGAGTATATAGTAAGAATGAATATCTACTACTTTACCAAGGTCAAGCATAGGATATTCTATTCTTGCGATGACTGCTTGATCGACTAGACATTTAAGACAATCTCTATTAAAATCTTTATGCTACACTATGCTGGTCAGATCACTAGTGACTTATATTGACATGATCTTCCAGAGTTCTAACAAGATATCATGAAAAATGGAGTTCATACATGTCACCCTTCGCGAGTGGTGATTGTCAAGCTACATCATGAATCAGTTGAAGTTGTAAATATATACAGTTTAAGACTATTATTATTATTGTTAGCTGTATTCAATATTATATTTTTGGTATAATATAAAATTATCAGCATAAAATATTTCAACGAGTTTCCGTTTCTTATTTCTTGATCGATCCTGACGATAAATATTGAGTGCTCATCAGATAGATCGTAGCAGTTCATGAACCGACATCTGATTAATTTGTGTTTTTTTCGATGTATATTGACAGTAACCACGATGTCTCTAATTGGGCTTTTTCGTAAGTTGTACAGCGAAATGTCGTAAACTTTTCATGAACTCATCTGAATAGTTTACGAGATTGATAGGCAGAAACAAGTAACCCAGATATTCAAGCAAGCCGCCATAGTATTTCAGTGGTTCTGATCGACGAACACTTATATCGATTCACAAATATCATGTGTTCGATCCCTGTTGATGATAGTATACTCTGCTTAACAGTCTCTTTGCTTTTCAATTATATCCTAACCAAGATCAATCACCGATAAGTTAAAGAGATCGCCACATAACCTTTTCTTCTATATAGTCATCTCATTAATCCCAGTATTCGTTATACTTATTTTTCAGATTAGGATGTCATTTTTCATAGGTAATAATTAAGACATTCTTCTTTCCCCGATATTCATTAAAACCAAATATATTATTTAACTATCAGCTTTTATAATAAAGTTGAAATATCTATTAAGTTAATCAGTTGTAGTAAACCTATTTTTAACTACAGTGATGAATTATGGTTAAAACTGAATATAAAAATTGAATTCATGAGTCGATTAAAGCTAGACCACCATGAAAAATCTGAAAACACTTGACGGCTATTTCGTCCCAGTATGGGACTCTTGAGCTACTCTCAGGACTCGAACCCATGACATTTGGCCTTGCACACAAACGCTTAACGTTTAGACCACTAAACCGGCATCCAACGGTGTGAATGTCTAACTCCAACCAATCCACTCAATAGCTTAAGCAAGATCCAGACGAATCCAGCAGACATGCACCAGAAGTAGGATGACAACGTGTTCCATTGTTGATCATGATTCATCTATTTTAAGAAAGATATTAAAACAATCTCAATTTTTCAATTGTTATTATTCCCGACCACAATTTTACAAGACATTCTTGAGAAATACGGTGATACCAAGTGAATATTTCGATACAGTGATCCATGATGCGTGATACACATTGTTAATGTATTCATTAATAACGACTATCTGGACTCAATAAATAACACGTTGTCGTTTGGAATGACAGACACTGGGTTTAAATCTCTGTAATGAACATCAATGCTGTTATATTGGGACATTTTGCTGACGCGTCTCTAAAAGAACAAAATGAACACATTGGATTCCTTAGTTAACCACAGTTCAAATCGTTCAAAAGTTCAAATGAATAGGACGGTCTGATTGTTCACCTTTCAATAGGTGTTCATATGTAGATCATTCAAATGCTTATTACAGAAAGTGCTGGAACTATAGAGGTTTCAATATGGTACATAGAATTGTAAAACTTTCAAACATTCTGTTCACATCAGTCAAATAGTCTGGTTTAGAGATTTTTACAGATGAATGACATAGGCTAAAGGTGATATGATCACTGCCAGATAATAAAGTTCCTAGGTCCGACATTATGTACGTGTGCATCGTTAAAGATTCCTTAAACAAAATGACATTATTCTCTAGGACATCTTAGTATTCTGTATAATTTCAGGTCATGAAGAAAAAAAACTGGATACATAGATAAATCATTGAGTAATGACCCATATCAAGTATTTTCTAATCCTTAGTGATGATTGGAATCTGTCTACTGTGAAATTGATTGACTCTGATTCTAATCAATCGGAAAACATCAGCACAATGAATAATCCATGTACACCTTGTAGGAACAATCTCACCTATCACAAAACGTATCTCCGGAGTGTCTTACTAATAACTTCCAACTACCAAACAGAATATTAACTTCATATTTCTGTAGTCGGAGACCAAAGATTTTGGGTTCGAGTCCCGCGCGTGAGATCGTCGATACACACTGTTATGGTGTCTTATACTGGGACAAAATGATTGCCCAATACTTTCAGATTTTCAATGGTGGTTTAACTTAGATTGATTGTCTTTCATTTTAGAGAAATCATAAGTGTTTTGTACGTTTTTCAATATGTAACCCCTTATAATTATTTTTGAAAAACTTTACTCATTTGTAATAAATGATTTTCATTTCTAAAAAAATATCATGTCTCGTTACGCTTATTTTGTATCCACACTCTATTCTTCTGATATGATTCAAAATGTTCCTTTTCTTCGTCTTCATCTTCTTCATCTTCTTCTTCTTCTTCTTCTTCTTCTTCTTCTTCGTCTTCTCCATCTAATTGATTCATTGATATTTCTTTTTTTAATTTTTGTCTTGTACATTCATTTACATTGATGCGATAGAGTTATGTAATTTTTAGAATCAAAATTGAACCAATTTCTATGAATTTCATCATTGAATGGCGTCAAAGTTAGTAGTATTTACTTTAATTATTAAAACATATCAATAATAAATTCACTTGGTATTGTTTTTAATTGAATCTTCCTATGTTCAGGATTACAACTGATCATTCTGTTATAGGAATATTTGCATTATTTGAGTACTGCCTCAATACTGTCTTAAGACAAAAGCTTTATAAGCATAGATGGACAGTGGCTAGCAATGGAATCCACTTCATCCTAATTGAGAAACGTCAACTGGATACACCTGCATCTCAGACTTGATATTCACTCTGAGACTCGAACCCAGCACCATTCGCTTCAAATGCCATCGCGTTTTCTACTTAACTATTGAGTTCAAATAGCCACCTGCTTGTGCAATGGAGTGAAGTTTAAATTCACTTGGCATTGTTCACTTGAATCTTCCGATTGATTTTTATAGCGACAATTGAATAATGCGATGGCGTTCAAAGTGAACGGTACTGGGTTCGAGTCATATAGTGTACATCAACTCTGAGCTGTAGGTACATTCAACTGACTAGTCCTAGATAAGATGAAGTGTCACACGTCCTGGATTCCATCCATCTTTTGTTACAATACTCAACTTTTAACACAAGTAATTTACAATTTATGTACTGACTATTCGCCTTTCTTTCATAATCTATATTAAATAGAATACAAGAAGGAACAACTCATTTGTATTCTTCAAAACTCTTTCCCACATTCCATAGAATGTTTATAATTTGTATTTACAAAGGTTTTCTCGAATATATAGATAGATATATATGTCTCACATATTTTATTGTTGATAAACAAACTACATACTGTAATAATTAATTATTTGGGACTCGTCAACTGGATGTACCTTATTTATTAACAGTTGTCTACGCAAAATACTTCAAATCCGTTGACCGGACACCATTAACAACAACCTACTGTGGGAAAGAACAAACCAGATCCCAGCGGAAGAAGAAATCAGGAAGAGGCACTAGAAGTGGATAGGACACACATTGAGGAAAGCACCCAACTGTGTCACAAGGCAAACCTTCACATGGAATCCTGAAGACCAAAGGAGAAGAGGAAGATCAAATAACACTTTACGCCGGGAAATGGAGATAGACATAAGAAAAATGAACAAGAATAGGATGGAACTAGAAAATAAGGCCCAGGACACAATAGGTTGTAGATTGCTGGTCGGCGATCTATGCTCCATTAGGAGTAACAGGCGTAAGTAAGTAGGTAAGTAACTGGATGTACCTGTATATCAGATTTGATATTCACTCTGGAACTCGAACGCAGTACCATTTGCTTCAAACACCATCTCATATATTTTATTGTTGATAAACAAACTATATACTGTAATGATTAATTTAAATCGATATCGGTAAACAACAAAAATAAATTATTATGTAATGCATAACTATTATATATAAAGTATATAAATTTACTTATAAATTGACGCCTATATACCGCTTACATAATCAATGATAAACATTAAAATGAACAACCAACCAACCAGCTACAACAACAAAATGATGATGAATTTATTTCATAAAATGAAAGTGAGTTGTACTTTTTTATGCAGCGAAAAAACCCAAAAAAAAAACCAAAAGTGGATTAGGCGACATCAATAATATAGAAAGTGGTTAAACAACAAAAGGAGTCCAGTGGTATCCAAGTAAAAAAAATATGTAAAACTTGAGGAAAAGATTTAAAATTTGATTTTATCTAACAACCATTAGAAACAAAACAAAACAAACAAAAAAAAACACGAAATTACCACAGAGACAACTAAACACATTTACTATTTAATTTAATAGAACTAAATTATTAAACAGTATTGTTCAATGAAGATAAAGGTCGGGAAAAAACTACAACCCACGAAGTGATTTACAAATAATGTACATACATACACTCAATTGAGATTGTTTTTTTAAAGAAATATAATCATAATTATGTTAGATAATGGTCTAATAACTAAGCGATTTAATCTAGTTGATTAGACTTACTATCAAATAAATAGGCTTTATTAATTTGAAAAGTTGACTGGCAAGTTTGAAAATAATCGATTATGACTAATGTTATTGAAGATTTCAAAGATTTAGAACCATAGGTTCTCATCTATCAATACTTTCCTTTAACTTATTGAGTTCTCAATGAGTTACTCAAGTATAACTTTCTTTGAATTCGATATTATACCAACTAATCAAGATCTATCAAGCGATCTAAGTAAAAAGCTTAACTATTCAACGTTGACTAAATTGTAATAATGATTGAAAAAACATAAGATTTTCCCGTTAAATTTTCACGTACCTATTTCAATTTACATTTGTACAGAAGCTATTTTATGTGTAGATTGGAATGATTCTCAAAACTTAGGTCTCAACTAAGAAATGCAAACCATACAGTTCGTATGACGTTATAAACCAAATGAGTATTTTCTTGATTATTAAAAGGTAAAGCTGATTTATAATTGTCATCTTAAACTGTTAATCCCAGTCGACCATAAGCCACCGACCAGCAATCTACAACCCACTCTGTCATGGGGCTTCCTTTCTACTTCTATCCAATTGTTGTTTATTCTTCCCATGTTTGTCTCCATTTCCCGGCGTAATATGTTATTTGGTCTACCTCTTCTCCTCTGACATTCAGGATTCCATGTAAGGGTTTGCCTTGTGATTCAGTTGAATGCTTTCCTCAATGTGTGTTCTATTCACTTCCAGTGCTTCTTTCTGATCTCTTTCTTTACTACAATCTGGTTTTTTCTATCACAGAGTAGGTTGTTGCTGATAGTATCCGGTCAACGGATCTGAAGTATTTTGTGTAGACAGTTGTTAATAAACACTTGTATCTTCTAGATGATGGTTTTCGTAGTTCTCCAAGTTTCCCCCACCCATACAGTAGGACTGTCTTGATATTTGTATTGAAAATTCTGACCTTGATGTTGGTTGACAGACAATTGTTTTGAGTTTCATATGTTCTTCAATTGTAACTATGCTGCTCTTGTTTTCATATCTGAATCAGATCTACTTCCAAAGCTTCTCCGTTAAGTGTGATTCGATTGGTGCATGTTAGGTTGTATCGGAAAATCTTGCTTTCACTTTGTGTATACGGAGAACTACTGCTGCTACACTGGTTGTTTTCTCCTGTATTTGTTATTGCGTGTGCGATATAAGAGCCAGATCATCTGCGAAGCCTAGGTCGTCTAATTGCATCCTTGTTGTCTACTGTAGCTCATGCTTCCTCCAAGCGGTTGACGTCTTCATGATCCGGGCGATCATCAGGATAAAGAGAAGGAGTGAGAGTAGGCAACCTTTTAAATGGTTTGAATTATGTTTTCTGGTCAGCGTTTTTTTAGCGAGTTAGTTTTCTACGGGATGGGGTCGCTAACATCCATGCCCAACCCTCGTCCTTTATCCGGGTTTGGGACCGGCAGTATCCCTGGATGGGCTCCACGTAGACTTAGAATTGTAATCTAATATACAATAAATAAGTCAATTTTAAGTCCTAGTGCATTCCTGAAAATTACGTGTTATCTATTCAAAGTAAATGATTAGTTTTATTAGTAAGAATATTAAGGAATATAAAAATAGTATGGTTAGGTTATAAAGTTTAAGATTTAGGGTTAGAGTCGGTGTTAGGATTAGAATGCATCGTTGAAAATTTACCATCAATTTTAGCATTTAGATTGGTATTTAGGGTTAGGGTAAAGGAGTAAGATGAAAAGTTAGAAGTAGAATATAGGAAGTAACTGAGGAATATAAACCTAGACCTAAACTATAACCCTAAATATTAAACTCCCATCCTAATCGTAATCTTCAAGAATAACTCGTAGTTTTGACATTATAAATCATTTATTCATATTTACTGTTGATGGGTTAAATAAGGTCAAGAGACTGTTAAGGTCATTTTAAATGGTTGCTTAGTCTCATTTGTACATGTAAGTTACATTTTTAAGGTTGATGGTTTCCGTTGATCAGTGCTAAATTCATGAATAAATGACCTAAACATTAAAATTACTAAGTTGAAATGCTGTGCAACATGGCCGGTAACATTAGAGGAAGCAGTGAACAGCTGTTTCATTCTAGTGTTGGACTCCTCAGAAATGCATATCCCACTCTCGGCATCGTAAGTCAGACTCCTGTTTCGGTAATGGATGGGCAGTGGTGAGATGAAAATTCTATATTCGCTATAAGCTCTCTTTAGTAACATGAGTGATTACATAATAATCATGATGATGAGGACGATAATAATAGATTCAATGAAGCGAATGAATATAAGTGGAACATATTGGGATACGAATCAGATCAGATAAAATGTGACTTTAAGATATAAAGGAGTAGTAAACATTAGATAAAATTGTAAGCTTATAAATTAAGGAAAATGCAGTAATACTCTGTATCACCGACGATTCTTTATCACAAGGAGATATATATATCAGTTTGATTATATAAATGATCTTACATGCTGAGCCATGATCAACCATATGCTGTAAAATAGGCAATTTCATGTTTGTTTTTTCAGTGTTCCTTACTGAATACTACCACCAGAGGTCTTTTAATTCGGTAAGAGTTCCTAAATAAAATACAACTTATGAACATAGATTCATAGTACTAATAAAGTAGATTTGTTAAAGCGATTCACAAATCTTTTTATATGATTATAGATGTGTTCAAACCAACAGCTTATGGCTTAAATTATTTTATCTCGTTTTCCAATTAGATAACTTTACTAATTCATATCATCTAGAGAAAAACAACTATACTACGGCATGTCTGAGAAGATAGTCACTATCATACAGAATTCCTATGATGGATTAAACTGCAAAATTGTGCATAGAGGACAGCTGACAGACTCGTTCAAAGTAAAGACCAGTGTCAGGTAAGGTTTCTTACTCTCACCATTTCTCTTTCTCCTCGTGATCAACTATATTATAGAGACGTCAACATATAGGGGGGGATACAGTGGATAGATAAGATGCAACTGGATGATCTAGACTTCGCAGATGATCTAGCTCTTCTGTCGCACACGCAATCACATATTCAGGAGAAGACGACTAATGTAGCAGCAGCCTCAGCAGCAGTAGGTGTCAACATACACAAAGGGAAAGCAAGATTTTTCGATACAGCACAACACGCACCAATCCAATCACAATTGACGGAGAAGATTTGGAGGATGTAAAATCCTTTACATATCTGGAAATCAAAACACCTGTCTATCAATCAACACCAAGGTCAGAATTTTCAACATAACTATCAAGACAGTTCTACTGTATGAGGTGGAAACATGGAGAACTACGGAAGCCATCATCTAGAAGATACAAGTGTTTATTAACAACTGTCTACGCAAAATACTTAACATTCATCGCTCAGACACTACACTATTAGCAACAATCTATTGTGTGATAGAACAAACCAGATTGTAGTGGATGAATAAATGAGAAAGAAACACTAGAAGTGAATAGGATACACTTTGAGGAAAGCACCTAACTGCATCATAAGGCAAACCCTCACATAGAATCCTGAAGGTTAAAGGAGTAGATTAAGACCAAATAACACATTACTCCGACAAATGGAGACAAACATGAGAAGAATGAACAACAATTGGATAGAACTGGAAAGGAAATCCCACGACAGAGTGGGTTGATAATTACTGGTCGGTGGCCTATACTTCATCGAGAGTGACTGGCTTAAGCCAGTAAGTAAATAAGAGAAAAACAAACACTAAGCAGCATAAAGTACTAAACACATCTATTTCATTTGAACATATCTATGATAGTTTTCTGCCCCTCCCCCCCCAAAAAAACGTTTCAATGATAAGTATAACATACAATTCTGTCAAGCTAAATCAACACAGCTGTTGAATTCATTATGATTTTCTATGATAGAATCAGTTGAAGTACTATTGTTTATGAAACAATATTAGAAAATCACATTTCTAGAATAGTTAAAGTGAAATTTGTTTACAATGTATACTACATTGTTGTTGTTTTTTTCTAGTATTCAAAGTGAATACTGATCAATTACATAACAATTGATTACAAATGTTTGATAAGGAAAGGTTGTATTCATTGTAAAAATGGATTGCAATTAGAGTAGAGTTGAAATCTAGGGATTATTGAATAGCTGTCTCATTATATTACGGAACTTTCTATAGGGTAGCGCTTATTCACCAACCCCCTCCTAGGAACTATTATTAGTTGAACTAAAGAATATTTAAATCTAGTAACGAGCTCTTAACAATTTGAATCATTGGATCAGCGTTTAGTGTTACCCCATAATAACCTTAGTTAATTTATTATGTAGTGACATGATCATCCTATGACACTGGTAGTAACTATTTCACTATCGATATGTTTGAACTCTACTAGTCAAAATGTTTTCATATAGATTTAAGAATATCTTGAAGTAAATCTCTTGTTAGCCAAAGCTTAAAAGTACAGTTGAAATGTGATATATCCCGACGAGAATAATGAATGGTAACTGTTGCGATCTACAACCACTTTTGGCTAGATCTTGTACAAATGTTGTATTCTATTTTTTGTGTTGCGATGTAGTCTGTTTGGTTCGCATATAAACCCAGTATGTTTGCAATACATGATTCATATTGCGGAGGCTGACATTCGTGTTCTGTACTCAACAGGCAAGGCTAAGCAGGAAAAAGTACCGATAAGAACTTTAGACTGCTCCTACAGGTTTATGCGTCAGTGGTCTGATCGATAAGTCGCTGTTATCTAATTGGTGGTATCATTATGTTTTATATCGATAGAGCACAACGCCAAAAGTTATAACAAAATGAATTCTGGAGATCAATTTAATTTGTCACAGTAAGATTCCAGTTGATTTCTTATTGTAAAACAAGAATCCCCAAACATCTGTTTGATCCTCAACATTTCCCGTACCAGCTTTTTTTATTGGCAGCCCGATTGAGGTCAATCTATGGTCAAAACAACCTGTAAATAAGATAACAGTTAATCATATAATGATTAATAATAATATTTTATTTACTATTTATTTGAACACATAAATATTGGTACAACAGAACACCAAATACATATGCACCACACAACTCACTTCATTTGTGTGTAAGCTGTTATATTGCACGAGTGGCCAGAACGGAGCAGGTGGTCTTCTTAGGGAGCCACAAGCCGGAACCTTCAACCTAATGGTCTGATCCACAAGGCAGTGGAGCAAGGTTAGGAGATATAGTCACGTGGTAGCCTGCGACCAATACGCCATTCGTTCCTTCAGGATGATGAAGCTCATGTTCACAATTGGTTTGGAATCAGTGTTTTAAAACTCCCCTATGTAAACTGCCTATGTCTACCGACCCGGTTAAACCGCCGGGCATTCGCTTTTCATCCTCCCAACTTTGTAAACAACACTCGTACCATGAGAAGGCAGTGGCTATAGAATTTATGACCATATGAGAGCATTTGGAGAGGGAGAGAGGACTATCCCTACCCTTGGCCATATCAAGGTAATTGGAGACGATAATAATGGTGACAATAATAATTCATACAGTGTGAAACAAAATTATTTTGTTTTTGAAAAGCTTCAAATTAATCAATATTGGTGTTTATTGATAGATTATGCCATATCTGGATGCGTTCTATTATGATTGAGTAATAGATTTTGAAATAATGAACTACTTAGTGTTCCCCTACCAGAAATTAACAATTCAATATCAAAAACTCTCAACTATATTGCATATGAAATAAATACAATTAATGACTTCCTTATTTACTTACCTGGTTAGCGTTTTTGAGCAAGTTAGTTTTCTACGGGATAGGGTCGCTAACCTTACACCCAACCTTTCTCCTTTATCCGAGCTTGAGACCGGCAGTAACTCTAGAAGAGTTACAGGTGGAGTTACAATCAATGACAGTTGACTGAAATTAAAAATATACATCACTGTATTGTGAACTCTATGGTCTAAAGGTTGATTAAGCTATACAATCTCTGTGTTCGATCTCTGATAGATTTATGGATTTGTATAGAAGAATGAAGTGGCAGTCTAATATTTTTTTTAGTTTTCAATGGTTATCTAATTCAATTCAGTCCATAATGAGAAATTTTAAATGATACGAAATAATCTTTTACATCTTTTGATGATATAATTGGTCATTCCAATCATATTGGTTTGCAATGACATTTATGAACTGTTCAATATCACACAGTACGTCTTTACTTGTATACATTTATTTTAACACATGTAAACACATAACTGACCAATGAAAGTGTGGAACTTATGAACAGATTCAAGAAAATGAAAGCTAGAAAGTTTGCTTTTTTGTTGAAAACTTCCAATTCAAGTTAGTTGTCAATCAATAAAAAGTATTTTGATGGATCCAACGTATCAACTATTAATTTTTATTTAAAAAAAACAAACTTCATAAAACACTTTAGAATTATAATTGAAACGTAAACAGAAGTAAGCAATGATGGATAGTGGCTAGCAGTGAAATCCAGGACGCGCGTTTCGTCCTATTTGGGACTCGTCAGCTGGATGTACCTGCATCCCAGAGTTAATGTTCAAACTGGGACTCGAACCCAGTACCATTCGCTTCAAACGCCGTGACGTAATCCACTCAGCTACTGAGTCCTGATAGCCACTTGCTTGTGCAATGGGGTGAATTTGAATTTACCTGGTATTGTTCGTCTTGTATCTTCCCATTGAGGTTTAAGACTGCAATTGATCAGTCTGTTATTGGCATATGTGCATACTGTGCGTATGCGCGTCCTGGATTCCACTGCTAGCCACTATCCATCATTGCTTACAAATAGCTTGTGAATTAAGGTCATATCGAGGTATACGCATAGTATGCACATATGCCAATAACAGACTGATCAATTTTAGTCTTAAATCTCAATGGGAAGATACAAGTCAAACAATATCAAGTGAAAGAAATAGAATTAAGCTAATGTAAATATACACTTAATGAAACCAAATTAGATAATCTGATTAATATAAGATCAAAATTATAAGATTATCAGCTACTTGAAATGATATTACTTTTAGTAGTAAACATTATTCAATAGATATTCATCAATCGGTGTTAACTTCTGAAATTTTTTTTACAAATTCCACAAATATCCTTTTATCCTTCTAATAATAATCATGTCTTTAATTGTAATTAACTTCAAGATGAAACATTTGGAGTTCTAGTAAGAAGCTGTGATACGTGAAGTTCAATCATGTTACCTATTACAGACAATTGACAAGAGTTGTTCAATATAGTGAATAGACTAAAATTAGACATTAACACTGCACGATGTCCGTTTATTAGCTTACCGATTAAACGTTTGTGGATGAAACCGAAAAGTTTGGGTTGGACTTCTAGTGTTTGGTTGGTGGATACTCACTGTTTATAATAGTCTCTTACTAGAAAGAAACACCCATTTACTGCTTCAAGGTTTTCAGTAGTTGTCTATTTAGTAATTTCTATGAAATTCAACAATCTCCACAACTCATTCTGATAGTTGATATATCTTAATGAACTGAAATTATATGATTAAATAGTGATGTGATTTAGACAAAGTACCATACTTACAACCTAACCAGAAAAGCAAAAGAATGTTTCACAATCACTTCTGTTTCTTTCTATTTGTATCTATAATGTTAGGGTTACTATATTTTACAAGTTAAGATATGAGTATCGTCATAGTTTACTGTTTACAGTTGTTTATTCACTTTATCAAAAACAAACAAACATGTTTACTGTTATGTGGTTCATTATTGTATGTAAATTTTTACTGATTTCAAAATAAGATATCTTAAAAAACATAATAAATAACAATTTTATACAATGAATTTCTTTTTGTCTACTTCACTATCATTCAATCATTCATTAGTAACTAGCTTTGTAAGAGAGAATTCTCGGAGTTCTAATGAGAAACCGTGACCAGTGGAGCTAATCTGTATCAGGTAGAAACAGGTATTTACCTCAGTACAACAGAAGATGATTGCGCGATTTCTGAGATTGATTGAGGTTAGGCATTAACACTGTTGGATGCCGGTTGGCTCAATCGTCTAGAGGTTAAGCATTTTCACGTGAGATCGAAGGTCCTGGGTTAGAATTTTGGATGCACACTTCTGAAGAGTCCCACCATAGGACTAACATCAACCAGTTCATGATCTCAAACAAAAAAGTGATAATAAACATTGGTTTATCAATGAAAAGCTGTATGTTTCAAAGAAAACTTACTAAATAAAGAAATAAACACAAATTAACAACAATGTGATTGAATTTTCTGTACAATCTAGAGTAAAAACTGCGAAATATTGAAACATCAAAATGAATAAGTTTATAATAGATTGACTATTATGTAGCAGTCATTCATGATCATTCACCTGCCAACTGGGTTGAATAGAGTTAATTTAAAAAATGGTAACTTTTAAGATATGAACTTGTACATTAAATAGTGACCAACAACGTCGTGTCTAGTCCCTAAGTTATGACTGTATTCGATCAGTCAAGTTACATTAAAGTAGCCACTTTGCAAGAATTAAGGTGAAATATTAAGTTTTTGGACGTAGTTCGTAGGAAAAACAAGATTTTATGTTAGTTGACATTCGTTAGCAAATTATCCGAAACTAAGTCACTAAGTTTTGGAGTCAATACTAAAAACAGCTAGAAAAACATATCAGTGATCACTACTCAACGATCATTCAACACAAATACCTCAGTTGTGTAGAAGATCTGTTTTGAATACATAAGCTTAGTAACAAAGCCTTGTGCAGTGGAACTGAATGATACGGGTTTATTTCCTTAAGCGGACTAAACTTTGCACTAGGTTCGAATTGATCATACGTTATGTCCCTTGGTGAAATTGCGTATGTACAACTCTAAGAAGTCCTATACAAGAATGAGACTGTTGTTGAGTACTTCCTGCTTTTTTATTGATTGTCTAGTTGGAGTCATTTCTTAAACCATCCCCTATACTGAAAAGGTATTCTGTTTCCAAGCTATATTTGGTTCTGAAGAAAAATTTCATCATGCTCGGATAGATACGGTTATCAGTGATGACACCTAATTAATCTGTCATTAAATTGTCCCAGTTAATAATGTGATTTGCAAAGTACTAGTTAAACTGTCCAAGTACAACTTGGTGTGTGGTGTGTGCTACTGATGTCGACAGAGATAAGTAGTATATATCATCAACAGGAAGTGGAATGCCTGACAGCATAAGGTTAGGAAAATCGAAGAGAAAAGAACGAGAACAAAGAATGACTGACGTCTAAACAAAGGAACAATCACGTTTGAGACAATTCATTGACATTTTGCAGATGAAGTATTCACTGTACGGTTCTCAGATTTTACTCGGTGATTCTGTAACGTTGTGTTAAGATACATTTGGTTGACTCCGGCAGTGTTCTCTCTAATATTAGTAATAGTAATGATTATAATAGAATTAACAATATTATTGATACATGTTTAGCATTCTTCTCGGTAGAGAACATTCCAACCCTATGATATATGTGAACTAGTCATGTGACGACAATTCGTAATGCAATAACCTTAATCTCTATATTAATACAAGTCAAATATTATTACAGTGATAAATATATTTCTCAGGAAGTCAAACTACATATTGGATTCCAGTGTTTTAAACAACTACTAATATGTTGTAATCATCTATTCTCACAGACGTTATCCCTAAAATTGACATAGAACATGTAACTCACGAAACCCAATATCAAAGACATTATAATTCGTCCTAAAGCAAAGGTCACTTAATTCATGTTTTCTAAAGTTAGTAGTTGAGATCATGAGTCATTTGAAGCTGGGTTACCATAGGAAACCTGGAAACACTAGACGGCCGTTTCGTCCCATTGTGGGACGCCTCAGGTGTGCACATCCACGATCCTGCCTCACGGGATTCGAACCCAGGACCTTTAGCTCTCGCGCGCCAATGCGTAACCTCTAGACCACTGAGCTGGTATCCAGCGGTGTTAATGTCTAACTTCAACTAATCCAAGAGATTAAGCGACAAGTCCACCATTGTCGTCAGTAAGTTACTATCTCGTAACAAACGCGGTTCAATGCCACTGGTCACTGCTTCTCACTAAAAATCCAAGAAATACCTCTTGAAACCAGTCACTAGTGAGCATATGCTGATTATTATCAGTAAGAGATTTTTGTGGATATTTTAACAATTTAATAGTTGAGATCATGAGTCAATTAAAGCTAGACCACCATTGAAAACCTGGAAGCACTCGACGGCCGTTTCATCTTATTGTGGGACTCCTCAGCAATGTGCATCCGCGATCCCTCCCGGAGGGATTTGAACACAAAGCCTATTGGTCTCGTGCACGAACACTTAACCTCTAGATCAGTGAGTTTCCTTTAGTTTCTTACTTGAATTTTCATTCTAAAGATCATTATGAGGAACATTTCTAATTGTTTACTGAAATCAAAGAAGTTATTTATCTATTTGTTTATTTCACTAATAATATAGAATTACCATTTGCTTAAATATAATAGTTTTTTTGCGTATAGGGTTGTGGAGATTATTACGTTTTATTATTGAGATCATAAACTGATTGATGTTAGACCACCATTGAAAATCTAGATTCAGTGGACGGCTGCTGGTCTAGAGGTCAAGCGTTCGCGCCTGAGACTGAAGGTCCTGGGTTCGAATCTTGCGAGACGGACTCGTGGATGCGCACTACTGAGGAGTCCCACAATAGGACAAAACGGCAGTTCAGTGCTTCCAGGTTTTCAATGGTGGTCTAACATTAGTCCGTTTTTTCCTTGAATATTTATCTTTGTATTAATTGAAATTAGGACATATAAATTCAAATACAAATTAAGTATTTCTCATTATACAATTAGTTTGTTTTATTGATAGTATATAAGTAATATATTTTTTTTCTCTAAACCTCATTAACTATCCCATAGATCAGAACGAGCTTTGTAGAGATTTTAGAAATTTCACAGATTGAAATCATGAGTCAGTTGAAGCTAGACCACCAATTAAAACCTGGAAGCACTGGACGGCCGTTTCATCCTAGTATGGGACTCCTCAGCAGTGCGCATCCACGATCCCGCACCACGCAGGGCTCGAACCCATGAAAAACTCCCAAAGTTCTAATGAGAAGCCGTTACCAGTGGAGTTCAACCAGGTCTGTTGTGAGATAGGAATTCACTGAAGACTATGGTGTACGGTGGCGCAACTTCGTGGATTGGTTGAAGTTAGACATTAACACCGTTGGATGCCGGCTCAGTGGTCTAGTGGTTAAGTGCTAGCGCGCGAAGCCAGTAGGTCCTGGGTTCGGTCCCCGCATGGTGCAGGATCGTGGATGCGCACTGCTGAGGAGTCCCATACCAGGACGAAACGGCCGTTCAGTGCTTCCAGGTTTTCAATGGTGGTCTAGCTTCAACTGACTCATGATTTCAATCTGGGAAATATCCCATAGATACATTCTTATAACCTACCATATAATATTGATTATTGACAATAAGGAAGTTAATCACTATAGGGAACTTGTTATATTCTATAGAGATATGTATAAATTAGAAAAAAAAGAAAAAAAGAAAAAAAAATAGTAATTACATCTTAATTAATTCATGCTTCGTTTCGTTATTTCTTTCTTTCTTTTTTTCTTTTTTTCTTTTTAAATAGATAAATAATTCAAATTCCTTTGGAAAAAAGACAAAACCGAACAAACAAACAAAAAAAATTACACAGTTTCGTGGCTCATAATAGAAAAACTAAAATAAAACGAACTCATATTGAATGATTTCATTAATCTATTTGTATAAATAAGAATAAGAATGAAGTTTGTTTGTTTAATTTCGTTTTGTTTTCTAAAAGATTGAAAGGTTTTGGGTTTGAATCTCGAGAGTCAGGATCATGAGTGTACACTTCTGAAGAGTTCCACAATAGGACGAAATGGCCTTCTGGTGCTTCCAAGTTTTCCATAATGGTCTAGCTTCAATTATTATTATAAATAAAAGATTAGTTTATGTAATCAAATGTAATAAGATTACTAATAATTAATTTCATTATTGTCAAGGTCACTTGAAAGATATGGGTAAATTACTAACAAGAATAAAAGTCAATATTTCCCTTGAGTAAAAAACATCAAACAGTGAAACTCAAATGAAAAAAATTACGCGCGAATCTCTCTCTCCCTCTCTCTCTCTAAATATATATATATATATATAGAGAGAGAGAGTGAGTGAGAGAGAGGGAGAGAGAGAGAGAGGGGGAAGGAGAAAGAAAAGA
Source organism: Schistosoma margrebowiei (assembly GCA_944470205.2). Lineage (NCBI taxonomy): Eukaryota > Metazoa > Platyhelminthes > Trematoda > Strigeidida > Schistosomatidae > Schistosoma > Schistosoma margrebowiei. Next base: position 5,379,094 of record OX104026.1, read on the forward strand.
GAAAGAGAACGAGAAAGATACTATCATCTTGAAAGTTTATTATAACGCAAAAACTTGAACAATAATCAGACGTTGAAAATCAATGTGTACCGTATTTTTTTTTGAAAAAAGCCAAACATAATTATAAGATTTAAATTCACTTGGTATAGTTTTTCTTTAATCTTCCAAATTGATGTTCAGAACTGTATCAGTATAAAGATTCAAGTAAACAATACCAAGTGAATTTAAACTTTACCCTATTTCACAAGCAAATGGCTATCAGGAATCAGTAGCTAAGTGGATAACGCAATGGTGTTTGAAGCGAATGGTACTGGGTTCGAGTTTCAGATTGAATAACAACTCTGTGATGCAGGTACATCCAGTTGGGGAGTCTCAAATAGGACGAGACGGGCGTCCTGGATCCTGTTGTTATCCACTATCCATCTTTGCTTATAGTTAGGTGTTCTATATTTTAAGAATAATTTTTTACCAGTTTCTGAAGTTCTAAATATAAATTAATGGTCAGAATGTTATTAAAATATATTTTTGGGTAATGAAAGATTTTAAGCTGAGCCATCAACGGAGTTGGGTATAATATGAGTTAGAAATTTGTATTCAAGTCGAAAAGTCATTGTTTTAATTAACTCGAAAATATAATCTCCATCGAACTTTAGGAATTCGGTTATTCAAAAGTTAGAAAGGGGATAAAGATACATCGAACAAATCAATTAATATTTATATTGCAGTTCTGTAGAATTTCAATCACAATTAGAATAGTTCAATGATCATATCTCTGATTGTGTTCGTAATTTAAATTGTTTATGAATAATTTATTCCTTCAAGATTGCCGATACAACTTACTGATAAGTGTCAAGTAGAGAGAAACTTAATTATAGGGTTATTCACCATCTACTGTCATCTAATTAACATACGAACGAAGTAAATTTGATGCTGTTTCATTTAAACATAGAAAGAAGTAACTGATTTACAGTCATTCTTCATTTAAGAATAAGTAATTGCAATAGTTAATTTGTTTTTCTATATGAACAAAAATCTGAGTCTAGTTTTAACATATAAAGGCTTGGCGCACCCATTCATTATTTGAATTTGTTGAATAATAATTTTTTGCTTGTGAAGATTTCAATAAATATCAGTAACTTGATAAAACACCAGATGGTAATTATCATAAAATTTTTCATTTATGAACAAAGTGTACTTGAATGCTGATAGATTGTGTGGAAGGTTGTCACTTCCCAGTTGTTCACACCGTAGAACGACTATTCTTGTTGAGGTACCTGAAAAGAACATCTGATTGGTAATAGTCTTGAAGAAATCAACTTGAGGCTGATCACACTAAGACATTTTTTGAGTATTTTTAGTCATGTTAACTCAATACTTTCCTTGCTCCCAGTAATGTAAATCACTAGATCGAGATGAACCGTATTGTTTTAGAGTCAACTTTTTCAAACGCGATCGTTTTATTATGGGAAGATATTCATCATACCTTTGTTCATTCGACAGTAATGATATATATATTTATTCGTTAATGTAAGCAATTAAGTTATTAACTACGATTTGTATACCACTTAAAAGTAATCACTGATGAAGAATCAACATTAAGTGAAGAAACAGTGAACACTAAGAAGCTCTAAATGATTGACATACCTCACTTATCCATAATCTATAACTTGTTACAAATTACAGTATGCATAATGTCATTCAATTATCTAGTTAATGATCGTTATCAAGTATTATTGGTTAGTGATTAACTCATTTATAAGATGATTATCGACATTAATTACAAATCAAGAAAAGATTATTACATTTATTTAAAGGATGATGATTAACTATAATTAGCATATGAACTTAAATTACAATTAAATTCATAACAAACAAATCTAATTATTCCATATTTATTATTATTATTATTTGAAGACATAAATATTGGTACAAAGGGGAAACCAGATACATATGACAATTGATTGATCATTGAGTGGTGATCAATGTCATGCTTGTCTAGTCCTTACTAGTGCAGATCGAATGCCATCGATCATGTTGCAATGTGGCCACCAGTCTAGGTGACTCGACACTGTGGGCACTATATATAGAGATTAGATGGTGGTTGGAGGTTACAGGTACACTTTGCTGACGAGTGCCAAGTAGCACGAAACCTGGGTCCAGAGTTTCCTGTCGACTACCTCCAACCATCATCTAATACCAGATACATATGCTCCACACAAGTCACTTGATTTGTGTGGTTGAGATGTGATACTGTCCGAGTGCCCGAACTGCAGCAAGTGGTTCTCTTAGGAGGCCACACCTGGAGCCTTCGACCTAAAAGTCTGATCCAAAAGGCAGTGGAGCAGAATCAGGAGATGTAGTTCCATGGTAGCTGATGGTCAACGATTTGTTCATATGCCATTTGTTCCATCAGGATCCTGGAGCCCACATGCATCAGTGGTTTGGAATCAGGGTTTTTCCACTCTCCTAGGTGCAATCTTCGTGTCCTCAAACCCGAATAAATCTCCGGAGATTCGCTTTTCATTCTCCCAATTTCGTAAACATCACCTCCGGTGTAAGAAGGAAATGGGTATGTCATTTTTGTCAGTGGGCGTATACGTGTGGCCATGTAAGAGCATTTGAGGGCATTTCATATTGGTGTTACAAATCGAAAGACACAAAAAGGAAACGGAAACATGGAGAATACCGTTAAACAAAAAAAAGAATAAAATGATAGAAATATTCTATTCAGAAAGACGAAGATACACACACACACACTCTTCAACTTTGAATACATAAAAATAAACTAAAATTAAGAGGATACGATGTTAGGGTCACTGAAGTCATTTCAAGTAGTCAATGATAAACAATGAAGTCCATTTATAAACCTTTGAAATTCTAGACGTTTGAGGCTTTCTGAGTGTTAGTAGACTTCTAGAAATATACAAAACAAATCAATCCGAAATCAATAGATTATATCCTGAAGTTTGTACTGACGATGTCGTTCAGAAGAACAATGAAAGTTCAACGACCAAACCATTCAGCTCAGAGAACAAAACTCCATCAAAATAGATATATCTATATGGATTCAGTAGGTTAACCCATTTGAAGAAAATCAATCAACTATATAGTCAAAAATGAATTAATCAAGACAATCATTTAAATTGGAAAGCAAATAAAAACAACAAGATCTAGAAATCCAATCAATTACAATTAAGGTTATCAGAACACATTGAATTAAAACTTGTGTGATAATTAAAAGACTCACTTCTTTATGAAATGGAAGCTAATCATATTGTGTTTTGAATAGTAACAAGAGATTTGCAATCAAACTGAATTTTATTTAAGCTGAAATATTTTATTATCTTACCATAAAATTTAATGTTCAATAAATTAAGATCTAAGAACATCCAGATGACGAGTTTAATTAGAATGAAACACTCGTCCTTAAGATTTATTGCTTGCTACACATAAACTATGCTGAAATATTACATTCATTTACACAGAGCCCCCAAATGCCCTTGTACGGCCGAGAGTGGGGAGAGTCCGCTCTCCCTCTCCAAATGCTCTCGCATGGCCACGCGTATACACTCCTTAACAAGGAAGTTCTATTTACTGTATTCTCGTGGGATTACTGTTGTTTGCGAAACTGGGAGGATGAAAAGCGAATCTCCGGCGATTTATCTGGGTTTGTGGATACGGAGAGTTCACCTAGGGGAGTTGAAAAACCCTGAAACCAAACGGTATTCTCCATGTTTCTGTTTCGTTTTTATGTCTTTCGATTTGTAACACCAGTGTGAAATGCCACCAAATGCTTTTACATGGCCACGCGTTTATGAACACTGACAAAAATGGCATACCCACTTCCTTTTTACACCAGGGGTGATGTTTACGAAATTGAGAGGGAGAAAAGCGAATCTCCGGCGATTTATCTGGGATTGTGGATACGGAGGGTCCACCTAGGAGAGTGAAAAAACCCTGATTCCAAACCACTGATGCATGTGGGCTCCAGGATCCTGATGGAACAAATGGCATATGAACCAATCATTGGCCATTAGCTACCATGGAACTACATCTCCACTGCCTTTTGGATTAGACCTTTAGGTTGAAGGCTCCAGGTGTGGCCTCCTAAGAGAACCACTTACTTCAGTTTGGGCACTTGGACAGTATCACATCTCACACGCAAATCAAGTGACTTGTGTGGAGCATATGTACTACTGAGCTGCGTGCCAGATCGTGGATGCGCACGACTTAGGAGCTCCATAATAAGACGAAACGACCGTCCATTACTTCCAGATTTTCACTGGTGGTCTAGTTCAGATCGATTCATGAATTCAAATGTTAAAACTACTACAATCCCCACAAACCCCATTCTGCACTAAGAAGGACTTGAAACACATGACGTTGATCACCAGTCAATGAACAATCAATTTTGAAGTTTGGTACTATACCAATTATTGTTTGTCATGTAGCTTCAACTCAAAGTTTTAAACTATTAAACATTATGAGCTCCTGATTTGTTTATTCATTCACAGTAAAAGCTTTACTAACTCCATAACCTACTATATCAACATTGATTTGAGTTATCAAGCAGTACCAAGTGAATTAGAATGGTAAACGTATATCTTTATTTGGGAAATAATTTATATTATCCTTCTATTTGTATGAAGTATCCGATGAAGATCATTGACTTTTTTTCTCCATCACTATGAACTAATAAATACCCAAACTTTAATCACCTATTCTCCTAGTTCGAATTCAATTAAACATTGATTTCATCACTAAATACTATGAAATCACAAAGAAATTGAGATCCATAGGTGAATCATATTTGGAAATCAAAAACTATTCAAATAAGTAGTCTGTAAAACACTTACGCTAGATCAATGTTCAGTATGATACAACCTAACTACATAGTCTGAACAAAAAAAATCTGTACATATTTGGAACTTGAGGGGAGAGCCTTAATAAGTAATGTAACGTTTATTATTTTACATTCCCATAAATAAGCAGAATGTAATTAACATTATAAATCATGAAGTTTACAATTGAATTCTGTGAAAACTATTTTTAAGATTGGAGTTAATAGTCACCATGTGAATAAATTGCTTCTAATTGTAATCAAAAAGGGGTTTTGTAAATATTATTATTAATTTTTCATAGTTGAATTCATCAGTCAATTGATGTTAGACAACCATGGAAAACCTGGAATCAATGGACGGTTATTTCATTCTAGTATGGGACAAGTATGATGGTCTAGCTTCAATTGGCTCATGAATCCACCTATTAAAAATTACTATGATATCCACGAAACCCATCTTTGATTATATTTACCATATGCTCACGAATGACGGTCTCCAAGAGTTCTATTGTGAAGCTGTAAACAATGGAGTTCAACGTGGTCTCTTGTGAGATAGGAACTCACTGAATACAATGGTGCTTGTGTCACTTAATTTCGTGGATTAGTTGAAGTTAAACATTAACATCGTTGGATGCCGGTCGACTCATTGGTCTAGAGGTTAAATGCTTACGCACAAGGTCCGAATCTCGCGAGGTGTAATCGTAGATGCACATTGTTGAAGAGTCCCAGAATTGAATGAAACTGCGTTCCAAAGCTTCCAGATCTTCCATGGTGGTCTAACATCAATTGACTCATGAATTCAACTATTAAATGTTTCTCATTATATTTTTGTTGTTGTTTCATTCAGTTCAATATTTCTGTTCTAAATATCGTAGATTCAATCACAATTGATTGATCACTGGGTGGTGATCAATGTCATGCTGACGAGTGCCAAATAGCACGAAACCCGGGTCCAGGGTTTCCTGTTGACTACCTCCAACCACCATCTAAATCGTAGATTCAATTTTCGTTATAGATGAATAGATTTATCAATGTTATAAAACATTTAATTAATCTTCAAGTAAACAATTTCTTAGAATATTCCATTTCTTCATTAATTGTTCATTGAATATCAATTCATCAATTATACATCTACACTAATTAACATTTAAAACTATTTTTATTTCTCATTAAAGAATATACTATATACATACATGCACACACACGCACGCATAATCACACACATGCACAATCACGCACACACACATACATACATACATACACGCACATATATATTTTTGTACATAATTTTGCGTAATTATTCAAAGTGATATTTTGTTACAATAGTAAAACAAAAAATTTTTTTTCTTCAATATTCCAAAATAGATGAGAAAAACCAAGAGAAAAACACAAACAAACAAAGAAACAAGCAAATAATGTTGAAACATTTCAATGGTTAATTAATTTTTTGTGTTTTTTTTCTTGGTTTTTGTTTTCTACACACAATAAACACGGAAATCAGTTAATTGGTAAGTCATATGATTGAGTGGGTTTGTTTGTTTGTTTGTTTTTGTCTTGTTTCCTTTCAATTTACAGTACTACTACTACTACTACTACTACTACTACTACTACTACTACTACTACTACTACTACTACTACTACTACTACTACTACTACTACTACTACTACTACTACTACTACTACTACTACTACTACTACTACTACTACTACTACTACTACTACTACTACTACTACTACTACTACTACTACTACTACTACTACTACTACTACTACTACTACTACTACTACTACTACTACTACTACTACTACTACTACTACTACTACTACTACTACTACTACTACTACTACTACTACTACTACTACTCTACTACTACTACTACTACTACTACTACTACTACTACTACTACTACTACTACTACTACTACTACTACTACTACTACTACTACTACTACTACTACTACTACTACTACTACTACTACTACTACTACTACTACTACTACTACTACTACTACTACTACTACTACTACTACTACTACTACTACTACTACTACTACTACTACTACTACTACTACTACTACTACTACTACTACTACTACTACTACTACTACTACTACTACTACTACTACTACTACTACTACTACTACTACTACTACTACTACTACTACTACTACTACTACTACTACTACTACTACTACTACTACTACTACTACTACTACTACTACTACTACTACTACTACTACTACTACTACTACTACTACTACTACTACTACTACTACTACTACTACTACTACTACTACTACTACTACTACTACTACTACTACTACTACTACTACTACTACTACTACTACTACTACTACTACTACTACTACTACTACTACTACTACTACTACTACTACTACTACTACTACTACTACTACTACTACTACTACTACTACTACTACTACTACTACTACTACTACTACTACTACTACTACTACTACTACTACTACTACTACTACTACTACTACTACTACTACTACTACTACTACTACTACTACTACTACTACTACTACTACTACTACTACTACTACTACTACTACTACTACTACTACTACTACTACTACTACTACTACTACTACTACTACTACTACTACTACTACTACTACTACTACTACTACTACTACTACTACTACTACTACTACTACTACTACTACTACTACTACTACTACTACGACTACTACTACTACTACTACTACTACTACTACTACTACTACTACTACTACTACTACTACTACTACTACTACTACTACTACTACTACTACTACTACTACTACTACTAATAATAATAATAATAATAATAATAATAATAATAATAATAATAATAATAATCATAAAATTTTCTGTTCTAGTATTAAACTACTCAGAAGCCTTCATAGTCTTAAATAGGGATTGAAATTTGGATATTCAGGTTTTGTTGTGATTATTCAACTGCTAGAACTAATTGATTTTCAACTTCCATCATCGTTTTGTAATATATATGCTTCCTTACTTAATTATGCCTGTTGCTCCTAGTGGAGCATATGTCACTGACTAGAATTCTACAACTCAAACTGTCCTAGGCTTTGCTTTCTAGTTCTTTTCAATTGTTGTTCATTCTTCTTATGTTTATCTCCATTTTTCGGTGTAATTTGTTATTTGGTCTTCCTCTTCTCCTTTGGCCTTGATGATTCTATATGAGGGTTTGCCTTGTGA